>JAJLXL010000010.1:0-600000 GCA_030571255.1 Nakazawaea sp. yHDR128 | reverse complement strand
TTGGGGAAGACGTCTCTCCGTGGTAGATCGCTACGATATTGCGTTCGTCCCGTTTCAACAACTCGTGCACGAATTCCCACAAAACTTTCTCGCCACCGCCGCCGGAATTACAGTATGGATGGAAAATACCGTAAATCTTGCGCCTGGTCTCGTCCTGAGGCGGCTTGATCTTACAATTCGTCAAGAACTCGATCTTGTTATCGTGGTCCAACTGCGAAATCTTGAGCGCTTTGATGGATTTGGTGGTGGAATACAAAGAAGGTTGTAAGGATCCGAGCACCAAGCGTCTTCTGTATGATCCTGATTTGTTGCTGGATCTCAATCGCATGTTCTGGGTGCTTAACAGCGTTACCACTTTATCGATCCAGTTGTGTGGCGGGACGAGTAATAGCTTTGGAAGCACTTTTGTCAAGACTGAATATAGCAATGAGATGAGGGCGATGAAGCCGAACACTATTTTGACAGTCCATGGCTGCGCCAACAGCTTCTGAAACGTGCGGTCCACAAACTCCAAGTACATCTCTGTTGCATCAAGGGGTTTTTTTGAGAAACGGTTTTTTTTTTATTTTTGCTTCTTGACTTTTTCTTTCTAAAGAAATTTTTCAGTTTTTTCACTACACCTGATAAAGAAATTGGTAAATGATAATTGATACACATATATTGTAGATTTTTGAAATAAATATTAATCGTATGAGTGATTGAAATACGGAGAATGGCTGCGATTTGTTACAATGTCATTAACTTCCATCACAGAACACGGTATTGCCCTCGCTCAGTCAAAAATCCGGTCCACTGGAGGTGTGCTCTCACCTTCACCTGTGTCTAAAGAATATCTCTTCAACGCCTGTCTCTGTTGGTCGTTCAAGTTGTCGTACAAATCTGGCGGCGTCACTAAACTGTCCTCGGTGGTTGTAGTCTTGTGAGGATTCAGGTGACCGTCAGAGAGAGTGCTGTAGTCGACGTCTGACGACAATGTAGTGTTTGTCAAATCGTGATTTTGGGGGTGTTGAGGTGGTGCAGCCACGGTTGTTGGCTCAAAAGTGGGGTATAGTGGATTAGAACCACTTGATCCACTTTCCAGTGGTTTATGCGCTGGTCCAGTTGAGGAGTCCAACGTAATGACTCCACTGGAATCTACAATATTACTCGATCTCTTGGCATACAGGTTCGCTGTCAGTCTCTTTGCACTGATCATCGATTCGGGTCTAGATGGAGACCCAACACGGCTCTTCAACGAGTCTCTTTTCCTCTGATCACCCAAGACTGATGCTCTGGAATTTGGGTTCGGTAATGACGTCAATCTCTTGATGTCGTTATACCAAAGCATCATCGAATCATAAGATTCTGCACGGAAAACCCAGTTGGAACCTCTACGGATGATACCATTCTGTTTGGCATGCAATACAAATTTGTGCCACGAAGACCCGTCGCCTTCTTTCTTGGAGTGTTCAGCCACTTGGCAGTCGTCAATGGACAACGACATGATCGGAATTGGGTCTTTTTTACGGTCTGGAGACTTGAATTCGTGGATAAACGTCGGGGTGAGCACATAGTAACCCTTTGAGTAACTCTTCAAGAACTTGGATCTTCTCTCCAAGAAACCGGATCTCACTTCCAAAGTCAAGGGACTCAGTTGTCCATCGTATCTGACGTCACTGGTGTGTCTCATGACCAAATTTGGATCGACAAAGTTGGAATCTCTCGAGATAAAGTTGTCCCACTCGAAACTGGCATCCTTGGTGATAAAACCAGAGTCCAATTTCGTGATGAAGATGTCAAACACCAACTGGGCCTCTTGGCCTAATAATTTGGCTACAGTCGTCAACAGGGCCTGGATCTCAATGGCCACGACTTTTTCCAACTCTTTTCCAGAGCTCTGCAAATTGATGTACAGCTCGTGCAAGTAATTTTCCTCAGTCAACTGTTTCTTGATCTGCCTGTCCAAGGAGATCTTCAACAAGTATGGGTCGTGCCTCGGTTGTAAACTTGAAGCGTTTTTCTTGCACAAATCCAACGCATTTTGGAACCCTTGCAACTCCAGCCTTGTCTGTTGCTGCTCTTTTCCCACGGTGTTCTTGAAATCCGATTGCAAGCCTCTGATCTCCTTGATTTTCACCAACAAGTCCCTCTTCAACTCTTCCAATCTTGGTATTGTGGTGTTGTTCAACTCTTTGGCGATATTGGAGGCCATTTGGGAGCTTGCCGTGTGGAATTGGAACAACACAGTGGGTAAATCTTGGATAGAACCGTTACCCAAGGGCAAAAAATACTGTGACAGCAGAGCCACCTCGTCTTTTAAAGTGTTATTTGGCTGCTGGGCAAACGGCTGGTACAATTCCCCATTCAGTCCTTGCATGTTGAAGGGGAAACTTATCAGATGCTGTAATCTGACCTGCTGCCTGACGATCTCTTCGTGTACTGCTGAGACTTCTTTCAAATAAATAACCAACAGCTTGGTAATAGATCTCCAGGTGGCAAACCTGCCTGCTAATATATCGGTGGGGTTCGAAGTAGTGGGAATTTGTACAGTCAAGGGGTCTCTTGGGTCTTTGTGAACTGACGATTTGCGGTTGTTCTGTACCGTTGAAGTGCGGGCCAATTGCCGGGCCGATTCCACGGATCTCGAGGAATTGAACGATTTCGTCTTTTGTTGCAACTCCTGTTGCTCTTGTAAGCTCTGGAGTTGTAGTTGGTTCTGCAAATGCTGCTGAGACAATAACGACATTGTGGGATTCGTCACGCTGGAATCCATCGTGTGGTTTTTCGACATTTTGGTGCGGGTTTCCGGCAGAATTGTTCTAGGATCTGGTTCTAATGACTTGAAATGGATTATTGGTGTCGGAAATGTATTAAGGGTCGCTTTACCTCCTTTGTTCTCGGTCTCAAAGAGGGCTAAGTTCTAAAGAATGACACTGCTGTAAATTTTCTTTTCTCTTTTTCTCCGGAGCTGATTTTGTCTCCTGTGCCGCTTGAGTGAAAAGGTGCAAACTGGGGCTGTCAAAAGCGGTATAATGGCCGATTCTGTCTGTGGCGTGATGTGTAGATACGGCAGGACACGGATGATTGTCTGAGTGCTATGGTACTACAGGTGAGATACTCGACAAGTTCTTTCAGCAGTCTCAACAATCACAACAGTCACAGACCATTACTTATTTAACTGACTAACCTCCAAGCTTTTGGCTTTTGGGGGCTGAATTTTTCATGCTTGGAAAAATTTCACCTGCAAGAGCTTAGATAGATTCGGCAATAATTTCAAGTCTGGGGTGTATTTACTTGGATAAGATTGGTTGGTCACAAGAACGAATTGTATCCAGGTACTCCTTACAACTGGGAGATACCTTTTAGACTCCAGCTTCGGAGCTATTAACTATCAAACACACACCACAATATAACATCACATACTCAATTAGCCTATATAAACCTATACCATCACCTCTGATCATCCTGGAGCATGGTCTGCACCAACTCTCCAAGGGGACCAAAATCTTTATCCTGGATCAAATTGAACTCTTTACAAAACAAGACAAAATGCTTCAAGGAGGTGTTCAAATGCGTCTGGAGCCCCAATTCGGTAATCTCATCGAAATGGTGACAGTACACATGCGCATACACTCTGAACAATCTCTTCAACATAGTCTTCACCAAGGTCTGGAATTGCAGCGGGAATGGAGCCCCGATCTTTGTTGGAAACACGTTGTCGTCATCGAAGAAGTTCTGGATCCACTTCATCAAATTCTCCACGTAATCTGGTGCACTGAGTGAGATCGGTTTCTTTGTCAACGAATCTTGCCATAAATACTCGTATTCTGGGGTGGCAATCATCCTTGGACATGTCTTTGGTGAACAGAACTCCGTTATCGATCCATACAACATGTTGATTTGATTATAGAAGTCCACCACATGCACTGCGATCCATTCATTTGCGTCCTCATCTCTCGGTAATTTCACCGCCTGGGCCAATACACTGCCTGATCCCAATGTAGATTCCGCATATATCCTGATATCTTTGTGCGATTGAACATTGCTACTGCCATTATCCTGAAAATGGGGCTGTTGTTGCTGGAAATAAGGGGCGGGCGATCCCAGAGCCTGGTTCTTTCTGAAGCTCCTTGTGGTCTTTATCGTGTGGTTGTTTGGGGTGCTGGGATTTAAGTGCCTGGAAAGTCAGTACGAGCGAGCTGGAATCTGGATTTCTGCTAATACTTACAAGCTCTGGAAGAACGACATCGTGCTATATGTCTATGCTCTAGTGGTGTCTTCTTAGCAAGGTGATCCCAACAGATTTATAAACCAATGCTCTTCGCTCTGTTTACATTTTTCCAACTACAGCCTGCGGAGCGCAGCGCTGAGTCGTGCACCGATATCCAAGATTCCTGACCGGAAATTTGATTCGCGATGCACTACTCTTTCGCGCGTTATCGGTGAGATTTTTCACGTCATCGGAGGGCTGAATCCACAGTTTTCCAACACTGATCAACTCACGGCCCGTTGCGAACATAGATGGTAGGCAAGATGGAAGTGGAAGAGTTTGAGCAACAGATCCTGATAGACCACAGTTATGTGCGGAAATTGAAAGATTTTGTAAGTAATTTTCTCCAATCTCTGCAAGCGTTGTGACTAACTGAAGCAGACCGCTGGATTTGTAGGTGGAGCAGTGCAAGTTTTGCTCGGACAGCCATGGGACATGGTCAAGGTGAATGTCCAAGTGGGGAACTACAAGACCCCCTTGGAACTGTTCAAGAAAATCGTCGCCAGCGACGGAGTTATGGCACTTTACAGGGGTACCTTGACACCTTTGGTATCTGTAGGTATATGTGTGTCTGCCCAGTTTTATGGATTCCACGAGGCGAAAAGACAAATCTTGCAGTACACCGGAGAGAAAGAGTTGACGCTTCCCCAGTTCTACGTAGCTGGAGCTTCTGCTGGTGTCTTCAACGCCTCTATCACCAATGTGGAAGAGCAGATAAGAATTCTCTTGCAAACACAGAACAAGGGCCAAAAACAGTTCACGGGTCCCAAAGATGCCTTTAAACAGATTTATTCCAAACACGGGTTGTTCCGGGGATTGTTGAGAGGTTACGATATCACATTGCTGAGAGAAGTCCAGGCTTATGGAGTGTGGTTCGCCACATATGAGCTGTTGATCAAACTGAAATGTAATTACTCCAAAATTGACAGAAAGGATATCAAGACCTATGAATTGATGCTGTGCGGGGCATTGGCGGGGGAACTGTTGTGGTTTTTCTCTTACCCGATCGACGTGATAAAGACGCGTTTGCATTCGGACCATTTCACCAAGCCGCAGTACCACAGATCCATCGTCAGGGTCCTGAAGACGATCTACAGAACTGAAGGATTTAGGGGGTTCTGGAGGGGTTTACTGCCGACAATGCTCAGGGCAATCCCATGTAGTGCTGGAACTTTCACCACTGTAGAATGGACACTTAGACTCATGGGCTGATTCGGGCCATTTATAGGTCCTTTAAAGACTTTCTGTGTCTGTAATCATAGATATATCTATTCCGTTCTAGCCAGTAATAGATCAATTTAGTTCGGAAGGTCGTTCCAACCTTTTTTTTCAACACACTTTTTTTCATCTGGGAAATTTTTCATCTCCGATGCGTATATAAGGGGCCGAAAAGGACAGTAGATATGGCTGTGTGCACCAGCATACACGATGTCGATTGAGCTGTTGTCGTTCGAGGAGAAAATCGTCGTGATCGGAGGCGGAACCTTCGGGCTTTCGACTCTGTTGCATTTGCTCAGAGACGGGTATAAGAACGTCACTGTTGTTGATAAGTACCCGGTACCATCTAAGTTTTCCGCAGCTAATGATGTCAACAAATTGGTGCATGCCGACTATAAAGACGATTTCTACTATTTCCTCGCCTTGGAAGCCTTAGAAGCTTGGAAGAACGACGCTGTTTTCAAAGACTCGTTCCACGAGACCGGCATTATATACTCGGGGAGCCAGAAGAGATCTATAGGGAAGGAGTTAGAGGTTAGAGACCGAAAATTGCAGAGACTCGGATTGACCGAAGATAAGTTACCACTTGTGAAGTCAAAGGAGGATTTCAGAAAATACCACCCAGAGGTACAAGGGGACTTTAAAAACTGGGAGGGATATTATCAGTCTTTCAACTGTGGCTGGGGCCATGCAAAGAACTCGTTGATCAGTGCTGCCAAAGAAATTGAAAAATTGGGTGGGAAATTTATCGTCGATGGGGGTAAAAATTTCATATTTGATAAGGTTACCAAAGATGTGATTGGGTTGGAATTGGAAAGTGGAGAAAAGATTTACGGATCGAAATTCGTCTTGACCGCAGGTGCAAACTCTATTTCTTTCAACATTGATTTCAAGAGCCAATTGTTGGCCAAATGCTGGACTTATGCCCACATCCAGTTGACAGATGAGGAACGTGAAAAATTTAAAGGCACTCCGGTGATTGTCAACTCGGAATACGGGTTTTTTTTCGAGCCAGATTCCAACGGAGAGATCAAAGTTTGTAACGAATGTCCGGGATTCACTCACTACGTGGAAGAGGGTGAGTCCAAGGAATCGATTCCATATGTCAAAGAACAGATCCCTCAGCAGGCAGAGGATGAGATCAGATTTCTCTTGAAGACCACTATACCACAGTTCGCCGACAGGCCTTTCACATATGCGAGAATTTGTTGGTGTACAGATACCGTGGACCGTAATTTTTTGATCGGGGAGCACCCTGAATTTAAGAATTTGATCTTAGGGACTGGAGATTCCGGTCACGGGTTCAAATTTATGCCTATCATTGGTAAGTACATTGCCAAAGTTGTCAAGTCAGGTGCTGCTGAGTTGATGCCAGAGCAACTGAAGAGATGGAGATGGAGACCAGAGGATGCTGTAGACAGAGACGATTCGAAGCTCAGAATGGGCGGAGATAGAGAGCAGCAGGATTTGGATGACTTGAAAGACTGGACCCATATAGGCCAAAATTAGATTAGCCCCCCAAATATATTTTTTCTTTCCCGATAAGATAAGCCAAAAGTGCCAAAAAACAGCCCTCGGATAACGTGAGTCTTGGACCCGAAAAGTGGAAAAAAATCTAGGGTGGGTACTAATTGAGAAAGTACCCACAATTTTTGACCGAACCCTGCACTTACCACAGTTGTGAATTCCCCAGTTTTATATAACAATTGATATCTTGCGACTCCCGTTCACTCGTTTCCCATTCCACGACTTTGTTGAGTAAAAAATGAAGTTATTAACCCTATTTGCTTACGCTACAGCAGTCTCTGCACTTCCATTGAACTTGCAGAGCACCATTTTCGAGAAATGGTTCCCCCAGACTCCAGAATTGGCCCAAGAGGACAAGCCCGTATCCCTTTGGGAATCCCACAAGTCAGTGGTCGATTTGCACAAGAGTATTGTGGAATATCCAAGTGTCTCTGGTAACGAGTACGATGTGTCTGTGTTCTTGAAGAAGTACTTCGAGTCCAAAGACTTAACGGTCGAGACTCTTGTCGTGAACGAAGAAACCGGAAGACAGGATTTGCTCGTCTATCCCGGTTCTACTAGAGAAACCCGGTTGTTGTTGACGTCGCACATCGATACAGTGCCACCTTTCTTTCCCTACAGTGTAGATGGAGACGATATCTACGGAAGAGGAACTGTCGATGACAAGGCCTCTGTGGCTGCACAGATCATCGCTTTTGAGGAATTGCTCTCCGAGAAAGCCATCAAAGAGGGGGACGTCGCCTTGCTTCTCACTGTAGGTGAAGAAATTGGAGGTGAAGGTGCTCGTTTCGCCAAAGAGACCTTGGATTTCGACTGGGAAACCGTCATCTTTGGCGAGCCTACAGATTTCAACTTGATCACTGGCCACAAAGGTGGAGCCGGAGGTGTTTTGAAACTGACCGGGAAAACCGGCCACTCCAGTATTCCGGAATTGGGCATCAATGCCATCGACTTGTTGATCGATGCTTTGGATGACTTGAGAGCTACAGAATTCCCTGGAAGTGAGGCTTTGGGTAAATCCACTTTGAACATCGGTATCATCGAAGGAGGCGTGGCACCAAATGTCATTCCAGGTGAAGCCACTGCCACTATCTTGTTGAGAGTAGCCACGCCAAACACTACGGCTATCGATGAACTCTTTGAATCCGTGCTTGCCAAGCACGAACGTGTCGAATTCGTCAAGTACTCTATCCATCCTCCTGTCTTGTTTGACCATGACGTTCCAGGCTACGACTTGCTGATCATGCCAGGTGGAACCGATGCATCTACGTTGACCGGCAAATTCAAGAAATACTTGATCGGGCCAGGCTCTTTCGACAGTATCCATGCTGCCAATGAGCACATCTCAATTGGAGAGTTGGCCAGAGGTGTCCAGGTGTACAAAGACGTTGTCTTGTACAAGTTGGGCAAGAAATAGACTTTTTTACAACTAGATAAACACCTTTACAATAAATTAAAAACTTACAAATTTTGGGTCTCTTGGGATCCCATCTTCTCCAATATCGAAATCGTCCATTTTACCACGAGTGTACATGAGTCTTGCCTCGTCAAAGGTGATGTTGTGTGACTTCATCAACTTCAACACCTCGGCTTTCGCAGTCTCATCAAGTCCTTTGCGCAGGTCATTTTTGCTCAAATTGTGGCTGAATAAATTGAAATTGTTGGACGTTAATCCGTGGCGTATATCGTTGATCCAAGAACTTGATGATGAGTCCTCATCGGTGTACAAGGGCAAGAAGTTGCCATCTCTCCTCTCTTTCCACTCAATATATTTCTGTTTGATCGCACGACGTTTGTGGAACAGTACAACAGCTATCACTACCAAAATCAGCCACACCACATGGTGCAGTTGAAGATATATTAATGGATTGAACATGGTGGTTTTGATATGATTAGCTGATTTATGTGAGTAATTTTTTAATATGAAAACTGATAATTTTAAGCACAGGGGCTGCGCAATTTGGCCAAGATTGGGGTGGTACTAGCAGATATAGAGGAAACTAGAAGAGTGGTTGTGAAATTAGCGTAATGTTGTGGTCCGTTTGTTGTGGTCTGTTCAGTGGGGTCAGAAGAAGGAGACGACCCAAACAGACCTCTATGCCACCTTTCAACGGTGCAATTTGTAGTTCCATGGTCATCTAGCACAGTATATAGCCTGTTGCCATATCTTGCAATTGTTCAACTATCCACGACTAACTGGTTACACAAAAATCTAAATTAGCCGATTTGGGGATACAGATTTGTGTGCAAAAAAAACCAACTTTAAACGCTTACACTGTATCGAAGGTCAGTTGTGTAGCTCAATGGTTTCACCAATAACTGAAACCGCAAGCACTGGTGGATCTAACAGATCCCTATTCAGATTCGTCATGTTCTCTTCCAACTCTTCTGCAACTTCAAGAAGGTCATTCGGTGCGCCTAACAGCACTTCCAACGCCCTGACACCCCCAAACATAAGAGTGGCACAGGTGGAACCAGTTATAGAATTGGCTCTGGTCTTGGAAGCCAATCCGTCTTTGAGCGCCAACATCCCAGAAACTTCAAACTCGATAAATTCAAAATTGAACTTCACCGAATTGCTCAAGTTGAGAAAGACTATTTTTTACAGTCTATGTATCGCCATGACTGGGTTCGTGTTTGGTTTCGACATTGGCACAATTGGTGGGTTAGTCAATTTTCCCTCATTCAAGGACACGGTTAGCTCGACTGGGGCTTTTGATAGAATCACACTTGGACTGATGATTGGGGTCTCCAATCTTTCCTCGTTTTTCAGCGGCTGGATCGCGCATAGATTGACGACAGCTTATGGACGCAAAATCACATTGGTCATTGCAATGGCAATCTATTTGATCGGAAATATCTTTGTAATTGTGAGCCAGAGTCCGACCCAAGTGCTCTGTTCCAGAAGCCTCAATGGGTTTGCCATTGGAATCTCCTCTGTGTGTGCACCAATGTTCATCAGTGAATTACCTCAGCCAAAATTAAGAGGAATGATGCTAGCTTCTATCCAATTGATGACCACCAGTGGTATTTTTTTCGGCTCAGTCGCCTTGTACTGCTGCCACGGTTTATCTGGGAAAATTCAATTCCAGCTCCCCCTTATATTGTCGAGTATGGTTGTCACCTTGGCCATCATTGCGATACTTCTTGCTCCTGAGTCACCTATATTCTTGGTACAGAACAACCTAGAAGAGAATGCAGCAGATATCGTTGCCAATTTGAACAATTTACACAGAGGCCACTGGTATGTGAGGAAAAGAATCAGAGAGATTGTCAGGACTGTCCATGCTCATAAAGCAGACCCAGACGAGAAAGACGTGGGAGTTGCAAAGTTGAAGCTCAGATACTTGGTTGGGATTTGCATAATGGTGTTCCAGCAGTTGACAGGCATCAACTATTTCTTTTTCTATGGGACCTCGATATTCAGTAACGCTGGAATAAGTGACCCATATGTGACGTCTATGATAATGGCTAGTGTCAATTTGGTGTTCAGTTCCGTTTCGCTCGTCATCTCTGATCGGTTCAACCGTAAAACGATTTTGATATGCGGTGCTACAAGTATGTTCTGTTGCATGATGGTGTTTGCATCAGTTGGCAGCTTTGCCATCAATTTACCAAGTGCCGGAAGTATAATGATTGCACTGACGTGTTGGTTCATCGCAAGCTTTTCGATGAGTTGGGGGCCCATTTCATTCATCATTGTTGGCGAAATGTTTCCCTACAAGCACAAGACAACCGGCATGTCATTTGCGTCATCTGCCAACTGGATCACCACATTTCTCGTGTCATTCTTCACACCGTTCATCACTCAGTTCATCGGGTTCAAGTATGGTTTCTTTTTTGCTGGTAGTCTCTTGTGTAGTGTGTTTTTTGTCTATGGCTTTGTTCCCGAGACTAGAAGAAGAACAATCGAGGACATTGAGGAGATGTACTCAAAAGGTGACTACACGTTTTGGGTTCGGCGTGGTGTATCCACAGACCACATTATTGAAGCCAGAAACCCATTTTCCTAAACAATATATACAGCCTAAAAGAATATGGATCAACAAGTGCTTCTTCAAGCGATACTGAATCGCATAATAAATTCATTGCAGTTTGCAACAATCTCGTCTGATCTATACACCTATTACTATGGGAAAAATCCTTTTGATCCTTTCGACCAACTGAATCTATTTTAGATAATCATACTCCGTATAATCATCTTCCATCTAATCATATTCATTCTAACCATATTCATTCTAACCCCTCGCCCAAACGCACTAACCCCTCCGAATAATGGATCCCTTTTTTCATCTCGAGTTTCCTCATGCGGAAAACATTTGCTCAACAAAAACGGTCAAGACATTTTTCCTGCAAACATGTGAAAGTTTGCTCTGCTTAGTAGGGGAAATTTCGGAGAGAAAAAATAAAAAATTTTAGATAACAGATCAAGAAGAGGTAGTCAAGTAGCAGTTCAAGAATTGCATTAGTCCAGTCTGATAGCCATTTCAGGGTCGCTTAAGTGAAGAACCAGTTGAATTAACATTCTTTTCAAGTGATTAAACCATCGGAGCTCAAAAGTTTTGTCAATTTGCACCAAATAGCGTGAATTGAGTGGCCAAATACATAGCAAATTTAGAAACCGCATCTGGTGGCACTAGCACTACAAGATGGCCAATACAAAAGAGGGCAAGCCCGTGGTAAAAAAAGCCGGGAAATCAGACAAGAAAGAACCCGTTGTCAATGAAAAGGAGAAAAAGAAGCAAGCGTTCATGATCAGAACGATATGGACATTGGTGATGATCATTGGATTATTCTCCATCTTGGCATTTGGCCATTTCGCAACAATCTTGTTCATCTTGATATTACAGACAATGGTATTCAGAGAATGTATCAGTATCACTTCTGAGCACGCTCGGCTCGAGAAGTTGCCATTCACCAAGACTTTGAACTGGTACTTCTTAGCCACATCGACCTACTACTTGGACGGAGAAACAGCGATGATATACTTGATCAACCATGTGAAAAAACCGCGCGATGTCGATGACGTATTGATGTTGTTGGTCCAGAACCATAAATTGATCTCGTACCTCTTGTACGTGATGGGATTTGTGTTCTTTGTGTACAGTTTGACCAAAGGTTACTACAAATTTCAGTTTGCACAGTTGTGTGTCACCACGATGACCTTGTTGTTGGTGGTGTTCCAGGCCCATTTGATTATCAACAACATCTTGAGCGGGTTTATCTGGTTCTTGTTACCAGTGGGATTGGTGATCACTAACGATATCTTTGCATACTTGTGTGGAATCACCTTTGGAAGGACACAGTTGTTGGAAATCAGTCCGAAAAAGACCGTAGAGGGATTCATTGGAGCCTGGATATGTACTGGAGCCATGTCGCTGCTCTTGAGTTATGTCTTGTCCAGATACAACTACTTGATCTGTCCAGTGGACCCAGATTTGAGAACAAATGCGTGGTCTGGCTTGACTTGTGACGTGAATCCGGTGTTTATCTCTCAAATTTTCAAGTTACCACCTTCGATTGCAGATGTCGTGTCGTTCGACTACATCTCGATCAAGCCTATTTATTTCCATTCGATGGTTTTGGCGACTTTTGCCTCTTTAATAGCCCCATTTGGCGGATTTTTCGCCAGTGGGTTGAAAAGAGCCTTCCAAGTAAAAGACTTTGGTGACACCATTCCCGGACATGGAGGTATCACGGACAGAATGGACTGTCAATTCTTGATGGGAAGTTTCAGTTACTTGTACGTCCAGAGCTTCATCGATCAACATAGGGTGAACGTTGGCACCATCTTACAGTTGATCATCTTGAACTTGAGCAAGGAACAAATTGCCATCTTGGTTGCAAGTTTACAGAGTTATCTCGTTGACAGCACCGATAACATTGAAGAACTCTTGTGATTGGCACTTAAAATGTATATATAATCGATACAAAACACTATTACCACATTTAAAACACAAGAAAACTAATATCTTACCCTCTATAGATCATTTCTTGTTCTTCTTTGCGATTCTCCTCAACAGCCTCTGTTCGTTCTTCAAGACACCATCCAACATCTTATACTTACCCTTGACACCCTTAGGTCTACCTTGACCTTTATTGGAGCCCTTGGCAAACACAACGGTGACCTGTGGTTTCTTGTTTTGTTTCTTGGACAACTTCTTGAACAACTTGTTGATCTCTTCACTCTTGTCCAGTTCAGATTTCCCGCTATCATCGTTGATGGTGTCGGATTTCTTCTTCAACTTCTCCAAACGACGCAACAGTCTCAACTTCTTACGTCCTTGGGCTTCCATCACCTTCTTGATCGGTCTGGCATTCAACTGTCTCAATTTTTCTTTTATAGCCAAGGCAGCTTCTTTCGTAATAGGTTTGGCCAACTTGGAATGCTTGTTCTCATCGTCCAAGAACCACTCGGGTAACCCTTCTTTATCACGGAACGAGTATCTGTTGAAACCTTCTTCGACCAAGTCGTGTTTCGTCTTCCTTCCCAATGCAACTTCATGAGCCAAAGTCATTGCTTCTACTGTAGCAAGATCGATATCTTCTTTGTGAGTCTTACGTTTCTTCAGGTAATCTTCACCTTCAGAGTCAGAATCTTCTTCTTCAGAGTTCTGGTTTGGAACAATCTCGAAATCGCTGCCGTCTTCATCACCTCCGTCTTTCTCATTTGCATCTGAATCAGAATCTTCGTCCATTTCCGTGATCGGGGTAGGAGGACTCGACGATTTCGAGTCACTAGACAGACTTTGTGTAGACGAAGAGATCATGCTGGTCTCGTCTCCTAATTCAGTGAACACAGAGTCGTTGAAAAACATCTTGGCCTTCTTAGATAACGACTGCAGTTCTCTTTCTTCTTTCAAATTGGCAACCAATTTGTTGATTGCATCATCATCATCACTGTCAACATCCTCGCTGTCAGATTCAAGTTCACTTTCTCCACTTTCGTCGTCAACTTGGTCTTTGATACCGTCCCAGGCTTCTTCGTCATCGTCACCTCTTGCCAGCTTGGCTTTCAACTTGGCATCGGATTCCGTCTTACGGCTCTGGTAATGCGAGTACATGTCGTCCAATTGGGACTCCAAATTATCGAGTTCATCTCCACTTTCGATCTTTGCATCTTCATCGAAATTGATCTCTGTATCTTTGATCAAATCTTCAGAACTCAACACCATCGACTTCTTACCCTTGATCAAGTCGTTCAATCTCCCGGTCTTTTCGGCAGATTTCAAGTTGAACAACGACTCGCCTCCATTTTGAGCCGCATCGATACCCACTTGCATATCTGTCAACATGTTCATCTGCATTCTTTGGATCTCTTTCTGTTTCAGTTCGTTCTTTCTACGTTTCTCTCTCTTGTTCTTCTGCTTCTCTTTACCTTGTAACTCGCCCAACTCTTTATCGATCTGCTGGTCCTCGGTTAACAGTTCAACCTCGATCTCTGGTTTCTCTTCTTTGTCATTCAAACCCAAGATATCTCTGGCATGTGTTCTCCATTTGATCAACATCCTGAAATCTTTCTTTCCCAACACTTTCAAATCTTTACAGCATTCCAAGAATTCCGGGGTCGTCTGTTTCAACTTCTTCACTATTCTCCATTCTTGGTCTTCGTTGTCTGTTGTAAAAGTGTTCAACGAACCCAAGATGTTAATATGGTCTTCCTCGAGTTTCACCCACTCCATAAGTGGCATCGTCTTGTACTGTATATATTCACCTTCTTCGTAACCTTCTCTGGATCTCTTCTTCTTCTCAGGGTTGAAAACTTTGGCCTCGTTGTTGACAACTTGGTCAACTTCTTCAAACACCTCTTTAGGGTCCAACAACCTCGGATCAACCTTCTTTGGGGCCTTGAATCCTCTGCATACTACAAAGATCTCCGCAGAAACATTACGCGAAGCAGGCGGCTTCGTGGCTTCGACTTTGTCGAACAATTGCTGGAATACCCACATCAAATTGTTGTAATCTCTGGATCTGAAGATCTTGGTCACAAAAGTACCCCCCGGAACCAAATACTCCACCGCTAATCTCAAAGCCTGCAAAGTCAAATGCGATTGTGTGAAAGCATCCTGAACCCATCCTAAACCGACATTTGGGGCACCATCGTTCAACACTGTGTCGGCTTTCCATGTCTTCATGTGACCTCTCAATTTCGATCTACAGTCATCTGTAGTGATATCTGCCTGGAAAGTGATACAATTTGGCAACGGTTTGATTGGAACGATATCGACTCCGATGATCAAGGAGTTCACTGGACATAACTGGGATGCCACTTGACACCAGGAACCTGGGGCGGCACACAAATCGATCACCACTTTAGACTTCTCCAAAAAATGGCCATATTTCTCGTTAATCTGGACGATTTTGAACGACGAACGCGCTCTATACCCTTTTTCTTTCGCCAAGTAGTAGTAACGATCTAAACGACCTTTACTATTCTTCTTTTGAGTCTTACCCATGGCTGTGGGGGTTGTTCTTGGTTATTGATGTTATCCCTAGCGCTAGCTCATCTCATTACAAAAATTTTTTTTTTGGCTGGAAAATTTTTTGTTAAAAGAAATTTATCTATTGACTTTATGGACACGACTATAATGGGGATAAAACCCCTTTTTCTCTGGGATATATTGTTGGAACTAACTATACATTTCTACAACATTTCGCGGAGGTATTTATCTGCAAATAGCGAAGGGGGTTGGACGAGCTCGATCGATGAACGGCACAATCAGGCTTAGCTTGTTGTTTCAACCGAGTCGAGTCGATGTACCAAAACGACCAAGGACTGAGCCACCTCACTGATACGAATATGGCCTTGTGGACAAGCCATTGATCTGTCAAAGACTTATCTCATTACAGACGGAAAAATTGTAGGGAGATAGTTTTCTTTGATGGGACTGGATGTTCTACAATGAGCAACCGGGATCCCTTAGATTCAATTTTTACACTGTCTTTATCGAAGTAAAAGGGGGTTCAGTGCACCTCGTAGACTAGGACAGTCTTGGATGTTGGTTTGCATTAATAACTTGAGATCATATTGAGAGATCAAAAACTATCGAGAAATCGAGAACTAGTGGACTCAATCATTTCAATACAGAGGGAATTGGATCTACCTCATACTTCATCACTTTCACAAGCGTGAGGCTCGTAGCCCCAGTCATGCTTATGAACGATTCAACAAAACACATTATCATTGCATGTCGATATCAGGTTATAGTATGTATTGTGGTATATACTGATCGGATCAATGTTTCCAGTTGTTTTCGAAATAATGTTTGACAAATGCCAACGGATGATCCTCACTTTGGGATCCCATTTTGCCCAAACCAGGTGCAAAACTAGTGATAGGTAACACCAAGACATCACTGACCAACTTTGGCACATCCAACTTGGTGAAGTCCTTCCATGTGACTTTGGAGTAGATCCCACTCTGGACGTAGTCATTAAAATAGGTGAAGATCACGTCTGTCCATATTCCCATACCGGTCCATTGCATGATATCCAAGTTCTTTGTCTTCAAAGTGGTGGCCGAAGTGTCCGTCAACGTGCTCAATGTCAAGTCATCATTCTTCAGTTTCTGTAACGTCAACTCGGTGATCTTTGCAACGACTTCTCTCATTATTGGGTGTCCTGGCTTGGACTGAATACACCAATTACTGAACTGCAACCTTCTTGCATAGTGCTGTCTCCAGTCAGCAGTGTCTGGGTCCGATGAGATCCCAATAATCATACCGATCTCAGAAGGAGACACGTTCTCCGGGATCCAATTAGGAACAGGTTGCAAGGGCAAAGTGTCCACGTCGGAGTATACACCTCCTTTGGCCAACAAGATCAAATATCTAAAAAAATCCATCTTCAAGATCACATCGGGGAGAATTTCATATGCCTGGACAACCTCCGGGATATGTTTGAACAAATAGTGCACAATCGCCGAGGAAGTGTCATCGTTGAACAATTCATGGACAAAACCTGGATTTTTCACGGCCCATTGCGTTTCCCCTTCTCTGAACTTGTCTCCAAATCTCTCATCGTTCAATCCGTACTTCCAAGTTTGCCAGATGTAAGCCGGGAACTTCCTGCTCTGATCGTATGGAAACAAAAAAGCCAACTGTTCTCTCAAAGATGAACCTTCTGGAGCTCTTCTCAAATCTTTCAACTGTTTCTCCAAATTGGCTCTCTCTTTCTCCAATTTGGCCAATCTTTCCTCTTGTTTTGTCAACAAGTTTTCTGTAATCTTTTCCAAGCTTTTGGCAAACTCTTCTTCTTGCTTCTTCGCGTTATTGCTGTTGATAAAGTCCTGAGGGATGATATTGGCACTCTGTTTCAACACTTCTTGTAAATCAGAGGACCGATCTGATGTGATCTTGACTATCACCAAAATGGCCACTATGACGCTGACCGATAATATCACTATCCTCTTTACAGTCACTGGTTTCATCGTGAATACGCCCAGATCAGTATCGGTGTTGTTATCCTCACTTGTCAGGGGATCTTCGGTCAATTGAACACCTCTTTGATTGATTTATTAACAGAACTAAAACAAAATAAAAAATTTAAACGTCTGTTAATTGGGCGTTTGAACACGACCAAATGATTCTTTAGATGTGGTATCAATAGCATTGATGTTGCTAGTTTGAATGACATTGATGATGATAATGGCACAGCACCGATGGTTATATAAGAAGATGCGATATGATACGACCGGAAGCGGTAGATACTAGTCTGCTGCGGTCTGATTTTTCAATCTATTTAACGTCTATCTACAGAAACAAGCGCCAGTCCTGTACAGTGAAGTTAGTCAATGCCTCTCTGACGACAGTTTCAGCAGTTTTGATCTTCTTTGCCAACTCAGCGTCCTCCGGTAACGTTCCCAGTTCCAATTGCTTGATTTGTTCACCAAATTGGGCCTGTGACACCGGGGAATTGAAAGTGATGAGCAGATCAGTCTCGACTCTTGCGATTCTGATCAAGCCCAGAACAATGATCAACGACACGTTCCCGTCCGGACGACCCCATTTCTTTGAAGGTTCAATAGTGGTGGCTAAGAAAGCAGGATCATCTCTGTCAGAAATTGAGATAAGTTAGTACTATGTCGGGTAATCGAATAAAACAAGTGACTCTAAACTTAGCGCCCTATACTTACAAGAGATTCGGTACGCTTGTCTTCTCAACTTTGAGCAATTTCCATTCATTTTCTCCAACACTGTTCAAATTGCTCAATTCTGATATGTGCGCCTCGATACTTTTGTCATCAGGAGCGGCAAGTTTCTCCAAGAGCTCAACAATGATGGAATCGTCTTTGAACAATTCCGAGACATCGGTGTCATTTGACGATGGATTCAAATATACTTCTTGCGTGTCGGGGATTTGTCTCAATGTGGATGCATCTGTGAGTCCCAGTGGGATATTGGTGGTGATGCCGCCTCCGTAGAGGTCTTGTTTGGTGAAAATCATCTGCTTTGTCTGGTTACATTGATGTCTTCATACACCTCATCTTGATTTTTTTTCACTAGACTCCACAGTTTTTCATTTAATGAGCTATGGCTTTGTTAGATGGGATTTGCGGGATTCACATCTCAATTTTGGGTGAGTAAGAAGATCAAGTTGGATCACAGTGGATCACAGTGTTCGGTAGTGACTGCGGAATTTGCATTGGAAGTTCTTGATTGATTAGTGACTGGCTTCTTCAACACCATCTGCCTTAGTTTGAGGGTATTGTTTGCAAATTGCCCTCGAATGGTATAGACAATACAATCTTCGAAGATATATCAATGGCTTTATGCAACTGACCCCTTATCGTGCGAGGCCAGCCCCCGGGTAGAATGAACTGTCCAACAACCAGAGCACCGAGCAAGCTTCCTAAACAGTGGTACACAACTAACAATCTGCTTGCACAGAGATAAGTTTCGTCGATCAAGTACTCAGACTTCTTTAAATCAGGAAATTCTCGCCCTTTTGGCCAAGTGGTAAGGCGCCTCACTCGTAATGAGGCGATCGCTGGTTCGATTCCAGCAAAGGGCACATTATTTTTTTTCTTTCCCTTAGATCTGAAATCAAGTGATGGCCACCCGCTCCCTCCTTCACTCACACATTTACGAGTACAGAGTAGCTAGAAGTGAATTGATTCATCTATATACTGATATACAAGTGAGCTCATCGTTTTTGATTGACCCAATCCGGTCTATGATGTCATTTGACAGTTTATTGTGATTTCAGCTCTTTGGCCCGCTTGTCAGCGTAGATCTTACCGGTGTACGGTTCCTCGAACAACAAAGCAAATCTGTAGTTAACGTAGACGATCAAACTTGCAAGTAATCCAGCTGGCTTGGCATAATACAAAGCAGTTCCGAGGAAACACAAGGTGGATCCATTGTACATAGGATTATCGTTGACGTTGAATGGGAATGAAGTGACCCTGTGGTCCATCAAGATCCCAAAATAGTCACCCAAATACGTGCCAGTGACACCCAATTGGTACATTGACGTTACCACCAAGACAGATCCAAAGACAAATGAAACTACTCCCGTGTATTTGACCAAATCGTTCTGTAATAATGCAAAAGTTGGCTGTTCGGCAAGGGCAACTTCATAGAATTTGTCTCTTATTATGCCCAAAGAAAAGATCGAGATCGCCAACAGATAACATCCCAATTTTGGTTTCCCCAATGCCAATTTGGTCAAAATCTGCGTCTTGTGCTCCAATCTTGCCAAAGTATTCCAGTAGATAGGATTGAACAAGATGAAAAAGATGGCAATCTGATAATTCTTGTTGTAGAAATCAATATGATTTATGAATTGCTCAGACAATGTGAGCAGTTGTTCTTGGTATCCCATTTTGTGCTTATTCAATAGTGCAATTGTGAACTCTCCGATCCAGAACTATTTATGTACAGATCGTCACTGAAAAATTCCTCCCAGTAATCAATTGTTGGGTTTCCCCAGACTCACATGGAGCGAGGCAAGGAAAAAAAATTGTTAGCGCAATCGCTTTGTGTAGCCAAGGGCTGGAATTTTTGTCGCATGTGATTGAGCAGCTTACGAATTCTTCAACGGTTTATTGTGATGGCCCAAAGAGGAAACTCTGAATTGGGGGTTTTGAAAATTTGGGGCTAGGATTTAGATAAATATGTGTAGGTGGTAATGATATTGTAATATTGTGAATTTTTGAAGACAAGGTACAATGGAATCAACGAGCATTGTTACAACAGTGTCAGAGCAATCGTCTTTGCCCTATGGACACAAGAGAACTCATATCTACATGTTTCTCCAGAGAAAAGATATCCCGTTATTGTGTTTGGCTACAGTTTCGGCTTTGGCCATGTCTGCTTCTACTTCGGCATTTTCAGTTCTCACGGGGCAGGTCTTCAAAATTTTGACCAAACTTTCTGCTAGTGAGTACGGCTCATTCTCCGAATTCTTGGACCTGCTAAGGCTCACTTGTGGATACATAATGGTGGTGGGAGCTGCCACATTTGTGATTGGATGGCTTTACATCTCCTGCTGGATGGAGTTGGGAGAAAGACAGCAGATGAAGATGAGAGAAACGCTTTATTACTCTTTCTTCGACAAACTGGTGTCCTGGTTCGCGTTGAATCCAGAGTTGAATGGAGATGTCGTCCAGGTCAACAGATGTATAGAAGAGCTAAGGCTAGCTGTAAGCGAATCTACTTGCTTGTTGGTTCAGTCAATGGGCTCAGTCATCGCACTTAGTGTCACAAGTTTCCTCTACAATTGGCGGCTCTCTCTCATCATCTTGGCCGTTTTTCCTTTAATTGCTGCCTCTGTTTGGATCTTAAATGCCAAAGTTCAGTTTTACAGTGAAAAAGAAAACTTCTTCAGTGCTGAAGCTGCCAAAATTCTTGAGTTGACTTTGGGAAATCCGCGTTTCGTGAAAGCTTCCAATGCACAGCACTTTGAAAGTTCACGATTCAACAAGTCACTTAAGCTCTCGAGAATGGCTTTCAACAGGTTCGTCTTGTTTACGTCTTTGAATTCAGCTGTAATGAGAATTCTTGCGTTGACCATATTTGTTGCTGCTTTCTGGTATGGGTTCCATTTGGTCCAAATTGGTTTACTGACGGGAGCAAATGTCATAACAACATTCCTCTCATGCTTACTTTTGACAGATGTCCTACATAATACAGCGGAACAGTTGTCCCATTTACAGAAAGCGAATGTTGCCTTGAAAAAACTCTTGAATTTCACTGTTGCGGATGGTTCAGTTGATGTGGGAGATTCTCAAATCATTAACAAAATGTATCCTGAGAACTGCCATGGCAAGATCTCGTTTCGAAATGTGAACTTTTCTTATCCTTCCAGACCCGAACCAGTTTTACAGAACTGCAGCTTAGAGATTGCACCGCACACACTCACCTTTGTAATTGGAAAATCCGGGTCAGGTAAATCAACTTTGGTATCTTTGCTTTTGAACTTCTATCAACCACAGTCTGGTAATGTCATGATTGACGGTATTGATGTAACTGATTTGGATTCTTTGTGGTTAACAGACAACATCACAGTGCTGACACAAACAACTCAGCTTTTCAGTGATTCTATCAGAACCAACATTGGTTTGGGTCTTGCTTCCAAGCAGCCTATTGACACATTGTCAGACTTACAGATAGATGATGCCTTGGCTTTTTCCACACTCCAACGGCTCATCTGGGATCTTCCAGATGGACTTGATACTCGCCTTGGAGAGAAGGGGAAGTCCTTGAGTGGAGGACAGCAACAAAAAGTGGCATTAGCCAGGGCTAAATTGCGCGATACTCCAATATTGATCCTAGACGAGACATTGAGTGCCCTTGATACAGTTCATAAAGGTTTGATAATGACAGCGATTCGTAGATGGAGAAAGGGAAAGACTACTGTCATCATGATACATGATTATACTCAAATCAATGACGATGACTACGTGATAGTTGTAGATTCAGGACTGGTGAGGGAAGAAGGACTTAGAGCTAATCTCTCGACAATGTTTCCTGAAACCTCACAGGATACCTCGAGTTCAGTTTTGAGTAATCCGTTTGAGGTGGAGATTGAGTTAATAGCTGATGACACTGAAAAAAAAGAGTTTCAGATTGAAAAAGGGATACATTTTTCTTCAAAAAAAGATCCTGCATTTTCAGGTAGGAGAAGAAGGAGTGAAGAGTTAGCAAAAGGCAAGCTTTCGAAAGCAGATCAGGACACGAGACCTACAGAACTCATTGGAGTGTGGCTGACGTTTTGGAAGTTTAGGCGCCATTTCAAAAAGAGATTGTTAATCGTCGTAGGAATACTTCTCTCAGTGTTGAATGGAGCAGCAAACCCTCTGTTTTCATACTGTTTCAGTAAGCTCTTGGCAGCAATCACAATGACCGACAGTTTACCCCAAAGCCAGTATGTGTTAAAATGGTCTTTGATTGTTTTCGGTATCTCTGTTTTTGATGCTGTGACTTTGTTCCTCAAGAAGTCGTGCTTGGGATTAGCTGCCGAAATATGGATCAACAGCATTCGAAGCACTGCTTTTGAATTTATCTGCGATCAAGATTTGGGCTGGTATGAGCTGGATTTGCACAAGGCCAATGAGCTAAGTGCTTTACTCATGAATGATACCAGAGATTTGAGGAAATTGGTTGCAGAGCTTTTGGATTTGATCTTCACGTCAATTGTAATGGATATGATGGGTATTATCTGGTCAATAGTTGTAGGATGGAAGTTATCTCTTGTAGGAGTCTCGTTTATACCTTTATTCATATTGGTGACAAAACTTTTTTCTTCGATATTACAGAAACGAGAAAACTTGTACAAGTCAGATGTTGCCGATTTGGAGAACTTCCAACAAGAAACGATTTTGGGGATAATGACGATAAAGAGTCTCCGGTTAGACACTTTCTTTTTTAAAAAATTCGGTGCAGCCAGAAGTGCATTGAGAAAATCTGGATTTTTAAGGGCTGTTGGATTTGGTTTTGGGGTCGGATTGGCGAGCTTGATAATGTTCGTTTCTAGAGCAGTTGTTCTTTACTATGGAGTGTATTTGGTTGCGAAGAAGGAGTACACAGTGTACCAGCTAATGGAAGTGATGACGTTGGTGATTTTCAGTATTTCGAGTGCTTCTAGTCTCATTATACAGATCCCGGATATTTCCAAAGCCAGAAGGCTGTCTTCTTACTTGTTGAAATTGTTTGAAAGTTGTGCTGAAATCACTGAGAAAAGAGATAGGTCTACGGCGGTGAATCTTGATTATGATAGAGTTGTGGAATTCAGTTCTACAAGCTTCAAGTATCCAAGAAGAGACGCCGTTGTTCTAAACAAGGTGAATTTCCACGTCAAGAATAAAGAAGTATTCGGCATAATCGGGGACTCCGGGTCTGGGAAATCCACTATTAGCGGGTTGATGATGGGATTTTACCAATCAGAAGGTGTCCGGATATGGGGGACAGATATCAACTGCATTGATACTCTGTTCTTGCGTTCAAAAATTGGAATTGTGTTTCAAGAGCTGTCCTTTATAGACGGCAGCATCAGGGAGAACTTGGTTTATGGACTTGAGCAGGACCCTTCCAAGCTTGAAATCGACCGTCTGTTGAGGTCTGCACTGATATACGATTTTGTAAGCTCTTTACCACAAGGTTTGGATACCGTGATAGGAGGCGAATTGGGCTCGTTGTTGTCCGGTGGCCAGGCGCAAAGATTGTCAATTGCAAGGGCGTTGTTGAGAAATCCCGAGATTTTGATCTTGGACGAGTGTACAAGCGCATTAGATCCGCATACATCTCTGCAAATTAGGGGTGTTGTGAAGTCTCTAAGAGGGGTGACAGTTATAATCATCACACATGATCCGGAGATGATGAAAATCACCGACAGGTTGATGGTGCTCAAGAACGGGGTTGTGAAGGAGATGGGGAGGTACCAAGATTTGCAGTTGTGAAGATAGCATCCTGTGTTCTCATCGTGTAGGCATATATGAGATAAATGAAATATAAGTGATTTTTCTACCTTGAGTTAAAGTGGGGCTGTCCCAATTATGTCACAGATAATACAATTAACAGCACCACGATATCTGATATCCGGTAGCAAGCCCGAGCACGCCCGAGCACCAATCACACCAGCCGCACCAATCACACCAGCCGCACCCAGCCGCACCCAGCCGCTCCACCTCCACCCACTTCCACCCACTTCCCCTCATCTCCGGAACAGGCAGCCTACAGCCGATATCGCAGCCGATCCAGGGTCACTTTTGCTGACTCCACTTTCGGCGCCCCGGAAACGGAAAAATTGCACGACCTTTTCCGAGCGATGAGTATAAGAGCGAGGAAGTACGCTGGGTACTAATTGATCGAGAGCACAAGATGACTTCGAAAGTTCTCGAACATGACCCCTCAGTGTGCTCATACACACAGCACACCATTGCCGGCATAAAGACCTCGATCTTCAACTTGTCAAAGCTCCCACAGCTGTCGGTGAGTAATCCAAAGGAAGTTGCCGTGCTATACATATTGCATGGGCGGTTGAATTCGAACAAGTTTTCCGAGTCTGTGGCGTTCAATGTGATACAGACTTGGACCGAGGGCAGACAGAAAAGCACTTTGCCCTTGATCTGTATCAGTTTTGACCTCAGGAACCACGGGGAGAGGTTGACAGATGGGCTTAGAAATGAGAGTTGGGCCGATGGAAATGCCACACATGCCGTCGATATGTGCTCGGTGATCGACGGCACGGTCCAGGATTGCAAGTTGTTGATGGACTATCTTCCACTGCTCTATCCCGGGTACAACTTCCGCAACTTTGTCACCGGGACGTCTCTTGGCGGACATGTATGCTACCGTCTAGCGACGGCTTTCCCCCGTAGTATCGAGCTGATCATCCCAGTGATTGGGTGTACGGATTTGTGCACTTTGCTCATCAACAGGGTGAAAGGAGTGGGTGTGGATGAAGCTGCCAAAGATTTGCGGAAATTGGCGTATGAGGACTTGCAATTGACCGAGGAGCAGAAGGCGCTTTGGCCAGAGTACTTCCACAACTATTTGTCGAAACAGGACTTTGAGATTGCCGAGAAGTTCCCGAACCACGTCAAGGTGTTTGCGATATTCGGGGAAAAAGACACCACGGTGCCACTGGTGTTTTCGGACGAGTGGATCCAGGAAATGGAGAGTGCAAGGTGTTACGACGGATCTGTGACCAGGTATATATACAAGAATGTGGGTCATGAGTCCACCAAGGGCATGTGTGATCTGTATGGTAAATGGCTCATGGCAAACATCACCCCGTGGTGAGTTCGTGTATAGTGTTACAGGTTCTGTCGTGCAAATGCTCATTTGCTGGGATGTGTATTGACTAGTTGTGCAACTTGAAATGAAAATTATTTATTCTTTACTGAAAGTGCTCAGCACATTGACGTACATTAGCTGTATCAATACTCAACACACTACTTATCCAAATGAAGAGCTACATACGGGATTTCAACATCCTCTCCTTCCTTGTCATCAGCACAAACTTCAAAGATCAAAGTAGTCTCATGACTTGGAACCTCTTTCTTGCTCACAGCACTGATCAACTCAGTCATCTTCAGAGGATACCTGTCTTTCAACTTCTTAGGGCCAAAGAACGAAGCATACAACAACGAAACCCCGTACGACAACATCGAGATCTCCAAACCTTCATTGTCTTTGAAATGGTCCAACAACTCCTGCAAAGTGAGGTTTCCATGGAGATCGAATCTGCCCCAAATTTGGTCAAATTTCTTGTCGTTATACTTACCCTGCGGCGAGGCAATCGGCTCCGAGAAGGCAAACAAGGGCAACGCCAAGTTGACAAATCCGTTCTTGTACTGCTCTATATCGGTCTTTCCGTCCACGACTTTGTACAACTCCAAACAGACAAGACCCGTGACCAACGCAGTGGTCGTGGCAATGGCAGGAATGATCTTGCCGGCAATGAATTTGGTCTTTTGCCTGTCAGCAGTCTCGATGCTGTAATTCAAGGCTCTCAAGTTCGAGGCAGCAGTGATGAACTCGATATGGTGGTTCGAGTCGTCATCTTTCTCAAACTCGACGGGATTCAAGCGGTATCCTGCCAAGCTGGAAGGTGGCGGCAAGCTGTCGGTGAGTTTCTGGATGATATCGTTGTCCATGCTGGCGGAACCGGCATTCGGGTCTGGATCTTCGTCGTTCACTTGGATCTTGAGGTCTGATAACGGTGTGAACTCTGGCACGTCCAACTCGCTGAGAACTTTCGCATAGTACGGTTTGTCCAGATCTTCGGCACCTTTCAAGCCGTAGACAAAGGCAAACAAATGGGCCCCGGCAACGATGAAATGGTAGTGGTCGTCGTTGTTGATGTCAAACACCAACGGATCTGGAGCACGTTTTGGGCCCGACCAGAACGGTTCACCGTTGGACGTGGTGGCATCCTTTGGGAAGTTGTAGAGCAACTGTTTGATGTCGTGGTTGTATTTTTTCTCAAACTCCAACCTGGCCCACTTGATACACTCTTCAAAGGAGTAAGGCCTCTCTTTCAAGTACACAGAAATGGTCTCCAAGATGCCTTTGATGTCCCCACTTTGTTTCAATGTGGCCTCGACAAAGTTCGGCTGCGAGAGGTACAAGTTTACGTTCTCTGCAGAGTCGGCAAACATTGCCTGGAACAACGACTTCGCCCAGGCAATTGTGTGGTCGATCTTGTTCGGGAAAGATCTCAAGGTACACAATGGAATGGCCTTTTCAGGAGGATCCTGGGAGGAAGAATACGATTCTGTCACGTTTGGAATGATCACCTGGGTGTTTCCTTTCGTGCCCAAGGTTCCAGATTCCAACAAGGCCTTCTTGTAAAAGACACATCTGCGGTCTACATATGTTCTTGCATCGACGTTATCCAAGGCATTTGTGACGAAATCGAGCTCTTGCCAGAACTTTTTGTCGAAAATGTGCTCGGTTTCCGGGCCCACTTTCTCCAATCTTGCCTCGATTTTGCCCTCCAACTCTGGGTTCATGGCAATGACAGCGGAAGCGGCACATTCCGACTTGTTCTTGCCCACATCTTTTGGTCTGAACAAGAATTGTCTGTTCAAGTTGGACTTTTCGATGATATCCATGTCTGTGATGACAATTTTGCCCGAGGGGCCCGAGGCAAGACCCATCATGGCCCAGTTCTTCATCATTTCACAGCCAATGGCCCCCGAACCCACGAGGAAAACCTTCAAATTGGCAATGGCCTTCTGGAAATCGATTCCAAAGACGGCAATTTGCCCGTCGTATCTCGACTCCACAGGTTTACAAGTGTCTTCGGTTCTAGGGAAGTGCTCAGGGAGTGGGAGAGATTCCAAGGAATCAAAGTACAACCACTGCTTGATAGGCAGGAATTTGCCGGAGCAGGCCTTCAACACTTCCTGAGCTACAGATCCTCCTATGAAAGCCACAATTCCGGGAATGTCGCCTCTTGCCTGGAAGGCCAACTCGCTGATCAACTGTTCGTTGACAGCTTCCTCACCCAAGATATCTGGGTACTCTGAGGCTAACTCTTTGGTCAAAGCGACAACTTCCAGCGCGTCACTGTCATTGTGTGGTCTTGGCAACTGTCCGTTCTTCAAGGCGAATCTCTGGACTGCCTGGAATCCCAAGTGCAACTGTGGAGGCCGGTCAAATTTGGCGTAGTCCGAAAACGAGTACTCTGGGGCCAGCAATTGCTTGGCCAACGGCTCGAAAGAGAAATCCTTTGGCACTTTCACCTGTGTATAGAGTCCTCCCTTCTTGTAGGTGCCCAAACTCGGGTCGAATTTGATCCTAAAGGCGTACGGACCCGGGACCTCGATCTGGTACAAAGTGCCGTCGTTCAATTTCTCGATTCCCTCCACTTCTGAAAACTTGACCCAGTCACCATCTTCTAATCCGTGCCTGTTTTCACCCAACATCGTGACGGTTCCGTCGGTTTCGATATCGGAGATGATTCCCGAGTGCACTTCCTCTCCGGTCTGGTCAAAAACGGTGAATCTTTCACCGAAATCTACAAAAACACTGGCAAACAAACCCTTGACATCGGCCACGATGAACTTGATATCGTTGGCATGTGTGAATTCGTTGATCTCCAAGTTCTCCTGCAACGACAAAGTCGTCGAGACAATCACCTGGTAACTGTTCAATTGAGCCAATTCAGTAATGACAGTGATCGGAGTGTACTGGTTCAACTCGCTCAACTTGGTCGATGTGGCCAATGCTCTTCCCTTGCCGACATCTTTATCTGTCAAGAAGAACTGCGACGAAAGATCGCCCACAGAGACCGGTTCAGGGTCGTATAATGTCAACGATTTGACTCCAGCCAAGGCGACATTTTTGGCAATTTCCGCGCCTAGGCCTTTCAAACCGATGATTAACACGTTGGAATTCTGCATTTTCAACATTGCTTCTTTGCCCAACACGTACAACTGTCTGGAGTACAAACCTTCGTCGATTTTGCCCACTTCTGGCAGGTCCACTTGCATATTTGAGTCCTGGGGCGTTAGTATTGGTGTGGGTGGAGCGCGGTGATTGGACACGGAAGCGCCGGAGTTAAGGTCTACTCACACTCATGTTGATGTTATGGATTCAATTATCGCTTTTCTGGGATGCAAATGGAGTTATTGGTTGTGATATACCAGAGGTGAAGTGAATAAGTGGTGAATGAAACGTTTAGTAATTATTTCAAGATTATTTTTTCTGTTTGCGAGAAAGTTTGGTGAGTAAGGTGGAGAAGAGTAAAGAGGGGAAGGAGAGATGGAAGTGGCGGGAAAAATAGCTGGTGATGATGAAGGGGATGCTGGGAGCAGAATGGGCTAATTGTGGTTGAAATTGGCCACGAATTGGTGGAGTTGAATGGACCCCTAGCAAAGACCTCATCGTCACAGACTTCTTTATTGGGAAGTGGATCCGAATAATCATAACTTCCTGTTTGAGCTTTCAGTGCGTCGATATTTTTCTTTTCTCTTTTGGCTTTCCGCCTGCCCAATACGGCAATAAATCTTACTGAAAAAAATTCAATCTAGAACAACTTAACCTCTTTGTCAGCACATCCGCTTCAACAGTCTCAGCGCCACAGCTCCAGCAGCACAAGAACCGCATTCAACAACCAAAACTCAAAGCGCCAACAATGCTTAGACGAATCACGTCATTACGGCGGTATTCCACCGTGCCTTTTGCCCGAACATCGGTCTTGTCCAACGGCTTGACAGTGCTGTCGGAGCAGATCCCCAACACATCCACCGCCACCGTGGGGATCTGGATCGATGCCGGATCCAGAGCGGATGTATCGGACAAAACCAGCGGAACGGCGCATTTCTTGGAGCATCTCGCCTTCAAAGGCACCCAGAGCAGGTCACAGCAGGGCCTAGAACTCGAGATCGAGAACATTGGAGCCCATTTGAACGCATACACGTCCAGAGAAAACACCGTCTACTATGCGAAAGCGCTCAAAGAAGACATTCCCAAAGCCGTCGATATCTTGTCGGACATCTTGACACGGTCCACTTTGGACAAGATGAACGTGGAGAAGGAGAGACCCGTGATTATCAGAGAGAGCGAAGAAGTGGACAAGATGTACGATGAAGTGGTGTTTGACCGGTTACATGAGGTGTGCTTTAAGGGCCAGCCTTTGGGGAGAACCATTTTGGGCCCCTTGGAGAACATCAAGACCATCAAGAGAGACGATTTGAAAAACTATATCTCGACGAATTACAAAGGTGATAGAATGGTGTTAGTCGGTGCAGGCTGCGTAGACCATGAGGAATTGGTCAAGTTTGCCGAGAAATCGTTCGGCCACGTTCCTATCTCCGCAGACAGAGTGCCTCTCGGATCTCCAAGAGGAGAATTGCCGGTATTCCACCAGGGCGAGGTGAAAGTACAGGACGATTCGTTGCCCAACACACATGTCGTACTTTCCTTGGAGGGAGTGTCGTGGAACGCTCCAGATTATTTTACGGCTTTGGTGACACAGGCCATTGTCGGTAATTGGGACCGTGCCTTGAATGCAGGCAGTAATTCTCCGTCTCCATTGGCAGTGGCTGTTTCTAACAACGGGAACTGTTTGGCCAACTCGTATATGTCGTTTTCTACGTCGTACTCCGATATCGGCTTGTGGGGCATGTATTTGGTGGCCGAGAAGTCCAGCGACTTGAAACCGTTGATCAAGGCCGTGTTGGGCGAGTGGAAGCGAGTAAAGAGGGGCGATATCTCGCACGAAGAGGTCTCTGCTGCCAAGGCTCAGTTGAAGGGATCGTTACTTTTGTCTTTGGACGGATCAACGTCGATTGCCGAGGATGTGGGACGCCAGATCGTCACCACGGGCCACAGAATGTCGCCAGAAGAGGTGTTTGAGAGAGTCGACAAGATTACCAAAGATGATGTCGTGACTTGGGCCAATTGGAGGTTGTCTGACAGACCTGTCGCTGTCGCGGCATTGGGAAACGTCAAGACACTCCCGTCGGTGGAATACATAGTGAAAGAATTGCAGTAGTATTGTTCTTCGCTGCTTTTGCACCGCTGTTGCACTGCTTTTGCACTATATTTGTATATAAACTTTAACCCCCAATTTTTCATTATTGATTTTTTTGTATCACTAAAAAAAATCTCATATAGTTAATTTTCAGCCTTACAGACTTGAAGAGTGAATAAGTACCCGGTTGAAATTCCCCAATGACGTCCAAAGTGTCCCCCGAGGACTTGGATGCATTTGTAAACGACGGAATAGACTTGTACGAGTTGTTGCAGTTGAAAAGCACCGCCACATTATCTGAAAGAGACGTGCGAAGAAACTACAGGAAACAGGCGCTTTTGTACCATCCCGACAAGAACCCCAGTGAAGATGCCAAAGTCAAGTTCGAATTGATCACAAAGGCGTTGGAAGTGCTCCTAGATGAAGGACTCCGATCACAGTATGATGCCAAAGTGGCAGCTGTTGCCGAGCGCCAACTGCGGCACGAAAGGCTCTCAAAGAACCTCCAGGATTTGAGGTTGAACGTGCAGCGGAGCGAATCCCGGTACCAGAGCGGTTTGCAAGACAAGAAACGCCGGGGCTTGAAAATAGAGATGTTGAGAACTGACGGAATCAAGCGGTGCAAACTCCGGGAGCTGAAGTTGAGCGAGACGTCCCGGGGCACAGAGAGAGACTACAAGTTGAAATATGTGACCAAGCCACCACCGGTGGAGCTCAAGTGGCGCTTACGGCCGAATTTGCCCGATATGGTGGCCTCGGGGATGGTGCGGCAGATTATGGAGATTTTCGGCGAGATCGAGTCGGTGGAGCCGGTGCCGGTGGCTGATTCTCGGTACGCATATTGTTTGATCCAGTACACTGATTTTGAGGGATTCCACCGGGCCTTGAAACACGACTTTTCCGTGACGTCGGATATTTGGGACCAAATGGGGCTACGGAAACTGAGCAGTCTTTTGAGGAGTGCAGAGAGTTATAATGGTAAAAAAACGGACGAACTATATTTCGAAGATTATTTCGATACAGTGGTTTCAAAAATGCGGTCTGTCTCTAGCTAAGTGTATATATATATATCTTGGAGCAAAGTATAATAGACTAGGTAGCCAAGTGTATATCAATTGAGTGAGTACTCATTTGAGGACTTTTCCGTCGGCAATTTCCCGGGATTTGCCCTCTACAACAACAGGCTTGTCCCATGCCCACATATTATTGACAAATTCTCTGTCTTCCTCGCTGGATGGATCTAGCTTGGCATATTCATAAGATTCCCAATCCGGAGCAACATCAAAAGCCGGGGCAAAATCCTGTCCTCTGACCAAGAAAGCCCCAATGATCCCATTGTCATTATTTTCTCCGTAAACGACCAAACACCCGAACAAGTACTTGGTAGAAGCACTCAATCTGTTGAAAAAACCGCCAACCAAGTTGTTCGACATGAACGTCAAGGTCAATTCGTCGTTATACTTGTATCCGACCTTGTATAATGACCATTCTGAGGCGTCAAAGTGGTCCCAGAACCAGGGCAAAGCGGTCTCACGGGTTTCTTCGTTTGAATACACACGTTTCCACTCATCGAGGGCCATTGCCGGTTTGCCGAGCAGTTCCAAGGGATGTTTAGGTTTCTTCTCTTCAGCAGGTTGTTCGGGGGCGGCCTTGGCAGGGGCTGACGCTTTGGCGGGAGCTTTGGCCAGGGATTTTTCAGCGGTTTGGTCCTTTTTTGGCTCTTTCTTCGGCTGTTTGTACTCCAATTTCTTTGGAATCACCAGATGCTCAGCCAAATACGATCTGATCATCGGATGTTCCTTCACAGTCTTGAACCATCTGTAAACACCCGGATGACGTGAGACCCATTCGACATCATACACTGTACGGAGAAACAAAGCATACACCAAAGCAGCATTGATGTCTGCCAAGGTGAGCCTCTCTCCAACCAAATAGGTGTATTCAGATAATCTTATCTCGAGAATCTCAGCCACGGCATCGGCGTATTTCACTCCGGCATCGTATTTGGCCTTGTTCATCGGGATCTTGCCAAGTATAGGCAATACCACATACGTCATGTACTCCACCACGTCCTGGTTAATCATAGAGAACCATTTTATAACTGAGGCGTGTTCTTGGACACCTTTGCCCATCAATCCGGCGGATTTTTGCTCATCTGCAATGGAGATAATGTACTCAACGATTGCAATTGTCTGTTGCAACTTGAAATTTTTGTCAAAAATGACAGCTGGAGTCTTATGGAGCGCGAAATTGGCGTCGAATTCTGGCGAGTCAATTAGTTTGATTTCGTATGGGATTGAAAAGTAGTCTAACAATGCGGTGACAGTGTCACACCGCGGCGACTTGGGGATGATGAAGACAGTGATCATGGCTAGTGGTGTTGGAATGTGGTGTCAAAGATTTGATTGATTTTTTCTTTATTTCCCGATTCGGAGAAACCATGAGGCGTGTGAGAGTAGGGTTGAATGTGGGAAAAATCTGATGCCGAGGTAGTGGATTGGGGAGAATGACACAGAGGAAAGGGACATAAAGCGGTGGGATTAATAGGAGGTAGGATAGATAGGATATGAATAGTGGATGAGAACATAGCCAGTGGATTTAATAGTGGCCAGGAATCAACAAAGGCTGGTTCGAGTGGCTAGAGATAGATAGTGATAGTGGCTAGGGCATTCACAACGGCTAGTATAATACAGATCACATTGGCTATAAACCGACTTGGGGCACAGCATCCTCAGTGACCAAAGGAAGCAGCGACTCATCCACAACCGGTGGCAGATCCGGAATGGCAATATCGGCAGCCACTTCTACATCACCCAATTTCAGATCCATATCCACGTCTTTTATCTCCTGCAGCAGGGCAATCAGTTTCAGCTTGTCCTCGGCAGATGCAGTCTCATATGCAAAAGTTTGTGACTTGAATTTGCCCAAATGAACACTCACCAGTGGCTCAGATTTCGGAATGAGCTTTTGGCCCACAGGTATCCCCTGGAGCAGTGCTTCTATACTGCTATCCAACTCTGTTGACTCGCCAAGAGTTGGCAATCCTTGGTTCTTAAGGGATGCAACTTCACTTTCAAGTGATGCCAACAGCTGGTTGTAATCAAGTGACGGTTTTTCGGCAAGGGAAACAGGTTCCAAGAGCCCCAAGGCCTCTAGTACTGTCTCGTTCAATTGTGTATACTTTGAGGCCACCAATGTGCGTAATGAGATGTTCTTGAGTTCTCCTTCCTCGGAGACTGAGGCCTTTAACGCCGACGGATGGTCCATCTTGGTTGGTATTATTTCGTATTTGATTGCGTCCGGATCTATGCTGTGTTCCACTGTCATCTTTGGCGTGATAGATATAATTTGATTTTGTTTTTGATCTTTTTGATTTTTTTTGATTCGAATTTCTTCGTTCTTTGATCTTTTTTTTTCGATCCTGAGTTTCGACTTTTAGTTTTTGATTCTGATTTTTTTGAGATTTTTTTTAAATTTTCTTTCACATTTTGTACCGCTTAAGCACATAACACAGATACGTGAAAGACCATGTCAGAGCTGTTGGAGATAGCAGACTTTATTTCACAGAAGTACCGGATCACAGTGCTAGACGGGCGCATTTTCCAGGGAACTTTGGTCTCGGTAGACGACCAATCCAACCTATTGATGACCGATGTGACCGAGTTCTACAAAGATGACTTCACAGGGGAGCTCAAGGAGAGACGTATTGGGCCAATCAATGTGCCCAGAACCACCATAAAAGAGATCCAGATCAACAAGGCTGATTATACGGGGATAGCCAAGTGGAAAAGAGCACAACTGGCGAGAAAAGGTGAAATATAGAGACTCTGCACTAAAATGGAAATCGATTACGGCGCTAAAAGGCGTTTTCAGGCTATAACTGACGGAAGAAAAACTTTTGGAAGTGCATAGGTCAAAACACAGCATGTGATCAGGACCGGATCAATCCTGTCAATTCTATCTATACCATCGCTCAGCCATACAAATCCCTGAACAAGACATCAGCAGAAATACCCACATCATTTCTCTCCAAATACCGTCCAATGCGCTCCTGCACCGAAAGTCCATTCCATTTGTCATCCGTTGATAACACCGGCATCCCCACTTGCTCAATGGCTAGTCCGCTGGCGATATTCCCACATACAGCCGCGATAGTCCAGTCTCGGCCCGATTTGACAAATCCTGTAGCCAACCCTCCTACAAACGTATTGCCACCCCCTGTGGCGTCCACGACTCTGTAATCGGCATTCTGTGGCTGGTGGTACAGTGGTAGCCATTTAGAGAGCCCCAAATTGTTCAATATATAGCAGCCCATGCGGCCACATCGTAACACCACCCCGGAGTTTGGTTTTGTCATGTAGGGCAAAAATTTCCGGGCGATCATTTCCAACTCTGGACGCGTCGAGGGCTCGGAAATCCCGAAGAACAGCGCAGCTTCCAGCGCATTGGGCGACAAGATGTCGATGTGGTCCAAGATATCGAGACATTTCTGGAGATGTTGCGGCACACAGTCGTCGGGGACCGGTTCCCAGATAATGACAGGTCTGCTAACACCGGGTGCCACGCGGCTCCGTTCCGTCTGTAACCGGCTCATGATCTCGGTACATCGCTCGGGAGAACATATCAAATGGAAAGAGTCTCCGAGGAGCAATTTTTTATACTCCACCAAGTCGTCAACGTCGATTCTCTTCTTCTGTGTCAAGTATTTGAAACTTCTGAACTCATTATCTCCGTAGTGATTCCACCCTCTTGTGGTTAATCTGGTCTCATCTACTCTTACAATGACCCCGGTGTTCCAGCTTGCAATCTCTTCTTTTACAGCTTCTGGGCAGTCGCTGCCGTAGTCCACTATCCAGCCAACTTGTTTCGAGCTTCTAGCTGACAATATGATCCTGGCCCCAAGCAGGCCAAAAGTCCCGCCTCCGCCGATAATGTCGTATACTGAAGGTGCATTGGGGAAGTGGATCTCGTCAATGATGAACATGCCCATTGAGACAAACACCACATGGTCGGAGGTCATCGCTGGCACTGGTCAATGTCTCGAGAATCGGCTAGATCTGGTTTTATCTGAAAAATTCAAGAGGTCGTGCATTAAATACTAATTTTCGCTATCTTATCTAATAGTCGTGCACTACGCTCTAAACCTTCACAAAGATGTACATGTACCCACTGGACTGCATCTCTTTGAGGTTAGACTCGTCGCTGACAACCACTTTCTCGTCGTTGAACAATACCCATTTCTGCTCTCCGTCAACATCTTTCTTGATGAAACACACATAGTGGCCAGAGTGCACCGACGAGCCCTTGTGGCAGATAATGGCGTGCAATTTGTACACCGTAGAGGGGCTAGCACGGGATTTAAGCCTCTCAATCACATCCAGATCGCTGAGAGTAGCCAGTTTCGAGGCTGTCGTGAGTTCTCCGTCATCGTCGGGATTCTCAAAGATCCAATTGATCGCCATATCTGCGTTATTGGCGTTGAGTATCAAGGCCTTGGTAGCCAATTTCTCAGAGAATCCCATGCTTGCAACTTGTGACACGAGCTCTGCTGGAGGTTGGTCCTGGCTTGGCTGGTCTTGCACTACAAAAGGGTCATCTATATCTGGATCTTCCATATGCGAAAAGAGCCAGTTCATGGCGTCTTCCAGCGATGCGTTGCCCGTGTTGTACAACGATTTTAAGCAACGAGTTTCCGGAAATCCCATCGCCTGCAACTGCTCTAAAGCAGCCGAATCCGGCTCAAAACCCGGTTTTTCTTCATCTTCTACAATGGTCTCGCCCTCTAATTGTCCTCTGGAAAGATACAGACCGACATCTATCGACTCAGGTAATTCAATTGGCACTTCGACTTTCGTTGGAACCCAGTTCACCAACTGGATCCTCTCGGCAACAATTGTCAACACGTCCGGAGTCGTTTTGAATCCTGTCTGGTTGCCCCATTCTTTCCCACCGAGCTCTACTGTCTCGAGAGAGTTCCACTGCGAGAGCATCGAATCGAATGTAACCGGTTTGTACGTTTTATTGCCCTCCTCGTCAGTCGACAACACTTCTACACTCAACGGCAAGGAAACAGAACTATTTAGCGCCTCATTCAACTTGATTTCCCCGGTAGCCGACGAGAGTTTGGTCTCGGAGACAAATTTGAAGATATTTGTAGGATTATGGTCGAACGAACTGGCATAAAGTTGATCAAGTTTCTCCATCAAGAACCCCCAGAACTCGGAGGCATCCTGCTGCTTCATCGTGCCGAACTCCGCATGGTCTTTGCCCACAAGGGCCTTGAATGCAGACGGTTTTACACCTTTTTGGTACTTCACAGCATCACTGGTGGTCTCATCTGGCACCGAATAGTAGCCACTCAAGAGCCCATTGGCCACCTTGATCAACTGCGTCCTCAAATCCTTTTCTGGATGAGTATTACTGTAATCTACGTCCTGATTGTAGAATTCCTTTTCGAAACTGTCAAATGAGAACAATACTTGCAAGACAGAGGCCAAATAACACGAGTTTCCCAAGTTTCTGAAACCGGTTAGACCTTCGCCAAAAACGGGCTGCAAAACGCCTCCATCCTTGTTGTCCATATTGAACTCCCACTTCAAATTCTGCTCAATTTGTAGCTCTGTCAACGATTTCTCGGTCTTTTCCTGCTCCAGGATGTTGATCTCAAACGTTTTCAACAACTTTGCAAGCTCTGGGACCTTGATTTCGTCATTGCACGTGTAACAGTACAGGTCAGCAGAGTCGAACGTCAACGAACCCAATTTCACCGCTACAGCATGTCCAGACTCTTCGGCATGTATTTTGGCATGCGAGTTGCCGGCAACTCCTCCGAATTGCTGTCTTCCACATCCGATATTCCCGCAATGCAAACATATCCACAAGTTTTCTGCCAATTCACAGCTGGAACACTGGTGCAAATCGATCTTGATTGGAGTTTGAGTGATGTCAAAAGTGTGCTCACATGGAATAATCTCCTGTTCCCAGGCCTTGACTTCTTCTTTCCGGTCAGCCGACTGTGATTTGATGACGGCATCCACTGTCATGGCAATTGACATCGGCAAATCCTGTTTCTGGTATTCGATGTACTGATCTGTGGTGATGTTGTAGATCTTGGTGTGCAAATCGTACAATTCGTCTTCTGTCTTCTCTTTGATCTCCAATTTGGCCATCTTTGTCGGCTGCTCTTGCCTCTGGGATTCGGGTTTTAGAGTTTTGGAGTAACTGAGGTACAACTGGTGGTCCGGGAACAGTGCCAGATGGTCTGAATCGTGGCTGGTGCAGAAACTCTGCAAACAGTGGAGACAGATATTTAGGCCCTGGGGATCGAAATTCGTCGTAAAACAGAACATACAGTCGTCTTTGAAAACCACATCTTGGGCGGATGGTGGTTGGATCTTGCTGGCGTAGTTTGATAACGTTTCCATACTTGAAAGGGCCAGAATGTGATGATCTGTGCAGTGGCAATACCTCGATGCCTGGGGTTAGATGTGATTTTTTGTTGTTTCTGCTCAGAGTAAAGAAAAATGTAATTTTTTTTCGCTTCTTCTTCCCCTTTTATCAGATAATTTTAGGGATCGTTATCTGCATTTGTGGGAATATCATCTCCCAGAGCACGGTAACACGTAGGAAAGTCCCAGATTCAGGATCAGCATCGAAATCCGGTCACAGCAGTGCTAGCAGTGTACATTTTTCCAGAGCCCGCAAACAATGGAGTCAGACAGGAGTTCCGGATCAATTGACGGGGCATCGATGAGATCTCCAAGTATCAGCACGAGCACAAACACGACCAACACGGTATCTTCTCTTGGGGATAACGCTTTGTTTGGCAAGAACAAACCGTATCTAAACAGATCCATTGACGGCAAATTCAGCCACGATTTTGCCGAATCGTTGTCGCCCACTGTCAACAATTTCTCCCCTTTCCAGCCCAATTGGAACAGAAGCCAAAGGGGGTCCACTGGAAGCGGCTTGGAAGATTTGAATGTCAGTCCAATGCAACCTCAAGTACTGTTTTCGCATCCATTTTTGCCGAAATCGCAGTCGATAAACGACTACAGGAGCTTGGACCAGTATCAGGGGTTCGGGACGCTGCAGATATCCCCTACATCCGCTTTCGCCACAGAAGCGAAATTGCAGCAACAGCAACAACAGGAACAGCGCCAACAACAGCTGCAACAGCATCTGCAGCTGATCCAGTCCAAAGATGCTGTTATCGAGCAATTGCGCGCAGAGATCAGGCAAAAAGATAACCTGGTTGAGTATTACAAGAGGGAGATCGAAAACATGAAAGAATTGTTGAAAAGTGCAGCACCTGCTCAAAGAGAAATCCCGATGAACCATTTCAAATTGTTCGATAAACTCGTTGAATCAAAAGATATCTTGCAGAAGAAGTTGTCGGAGACAGAACAGCATTTGGAAAGCGTGTTGATAGCTGTATCTTTGAATCCTCACCAGTCGATAACGGATTTCGGCCGTTATGATGTGGAAGATTTGGCCCACAAGATGGTGGTCAAGTTGCGGTTGTTACAAGAGGAGAACAACGAGATGCTGAAGATGTTGAGTTATGGCAGGTCGAAGCAAAAGGATATCGAGATCCAATTGTTGAAACGTAGAGTGGCTGAATTGGAAAAGAAGTGATTTGTTTTAATTAATACCGAAGTAGGAGAGAATATGGAACCGGTGCTACAAAGTGCAAAGTTGAATGTTTTCAGTTTATATAAATACTTTTAGTCTCCGACTACCCAATTTTTGTGCCCACCAATCAAGCCTTGGACAAATTTCTGCGGGCCTTGACGGCATCTGCTAACAAATGCAAGGTATCCACGGTGTCGTCCCATCCGATACAGGCATCTGTGATGGAACATCCGTAAACCAACAGATCTTTTCCACCTTTCTCCAAAGGTGGCACGTCCTGTCTTCCCTCGACCAAATTACTCTCAATCATCAAGCCACAGATCTTTTTAGAACCTTTCTTCAACTGGTCGGCAACGACACTGGCCACTTTCGGCTGGTTCTTGTGGTTTTTGCTCGAGTTCCCGTGCGAACAGTCCACCATGATTCTTGGGCCCTTGAGATCGATATTGGCCAGCGATAACAGGTCGTATGCCTTGTTTACATTTTCTTCGTCGTAGTTAGTTCCAGATTTACCTCCTCTCAAGATGACAAAGGTGTCTTTGTTACCTTCAGTTCCGACAATGGCCACGACTCCCGGTTTAGTGACACTCAAGAAATGGTGAGGATGCAGCGACGATTTCATGGCATCGATGGCGACTCCAAGAGCTCCATCTGTTCCGTTTTTGAAACCCACTGGAAAGGACAATCCTGAAGACAACTCTCTGTGCAACTGAGACTCAGTAGTCCTAGCGCCAATGGCACCTACAGAGAACAAGTCCGACAAGAATTGGGGAGAAATGGTGTCCAACATCTCACCCGCAATCGGCAATCTTTCAGTCAACTTGACAAACAACTCTCTGGCAATTCTCAAACCCTTGTTGATCTTGAAAGTGTTGTCGATATCCGGATCGTTGATCAAACCCTTCCAGCCCACTGTAGTTCTCGGTTTCTCCAAATATGCCCTCATCACAATGTGCAACTCCCCTTTCACCTCGTCTGCCAACTTCACCAACCGGTCACAGTATTCAAGGGCCAGCTTTGGATCGTGGATAGAACATGGCCCGATCACCACTATCAATCTGTCGTCTTCTCCATTCAAGATCTTGCAAGAATCGTCTCTCCCCTGCAAGATATTTCTCTCAGCCGCCTCAGTCAAGGGCAACTCGTGTTGTAACAAATCTGGAGGAGTCAAAGGATCATAACCGCGGATTCTCCAGTCTTCTAACCTCGAACGGTCTCCAACGTGATTATTTTCGATGAACATCTTGTGTGGTGCAGGTACCTGTCAGCAAAATATTAGTACTTGACAATTTGGATATTTCTAATTGGCTTTGCCTTTGTGTCATCTGGCCACAAAAAATTTTTCTCTGCCCTCGACAGCAATTTATCGATCGGAAAACGTCGATCAGGCTCGGGATTTTTGTGTCGTCATATTAGAGCCGATGAGGATTTGACGGGACCAGATGGGCCGGACGAGGACCAGATGACATGGTAGTGGCATAGTGATCAGTACTTACTGGCATCTTGTTCTTATACTTGTATTTGTGTTTAGAAATTTACCAAGATATGAACGATCAGTAGTCATGGATCTCACTTATATATATATATCTATCTGCACCTGCCTCGAACAATTTGAGTCATCTGTCGAAAATTTTTCAGCCAGCAGCTGAATGGCCCCAGATGCACGTTGAACAGCACTTTTGTATGGACATTTTTGTTACGAAAAAGTTGTTCCGGATGACTCACGTGGTTCCGGTGTTCATTGGGCTTCCCAATGAGGAAAGATCGTGTTGAATCATCCGTGGAACACTAGTTTCGCCTGTGGAAAAGAACAGATGACTCAAGAGAACACCGATATTCCGGTCCCTGAGCAAGCAACTGTTGGGCCATTCTAAGGCTGTTCTGTGGAGATATGTATGTCTAGTTTTTGATCAAGGCTGAGCTCTGTAGACTCTTGCAGGCATCTCTCGGTGGTGTGCTGATGGGGCTAGGGATTCTCGGATTAATTGTTCAATCTGTTATTTTGAGGCCCTAATCTGTAGTAGTGCTTAGGTAATGCCTTCAGTGTGCCCTGGAATTTCTACATCTGGCTATTAATGTGATATCTTGGTCGAAAACTAGTGTAAAACAATCAGTTTCAGGAATTATATTCATTTGGTTAACCACCAACTATCTCATGTGGAGTGAGGTCGAGAGTGAAAGTAGGCGTTGATATTACTGTTAGACAGTCAGAACCTAACCAACTATAGACATCGTCTCCTGAAACTACTTATTCCCTAATCACTACAGTGAACTTAACAGTGTCAAATCAACTTATGTACCAATAAATAAATAAATAAATCATCATTTCGCAGCAGATTCAGGATTCTGGGCTTCCAACTGCAGTTTCTTCAGCTCTGCCAGTTCTTTCCTAGCCTTCAGCTCTGGTGTCAATTCCAAAGGCGTCATGTCACGGAAAGTCACCTTGAAAGGTTTCTTGATCACGTTCCCATTCTCATCTTTCTCTGGAGGCGTATACTTGATCAACTGGTAATCTTTCATCACTATACCGAATCCGATATAGAACCCCACAAATCCACCTATCAACACCACCCAGAACTTCTGCTGGGTGGATGCTCCTTGTTTTCCTAGTGGAGGCATTCTGCGCGACATAATAATGTTCCTTTCGCTCTACCTTACTTCTTGTCCCGGCTTGGGCTATCAAATCCACATTCACTCAAGCTTTCAACATTTTGGTCTTGATGTTTTTTCTCATCTGGAAATAAAAAATTAAGCTACTTTCAGGATTAAGATTTACTACTGATATAACATCTTGATAGGATAAGCAGTAACCATCAATCACGCATATAATATGTCTTTGCCAAAGAGAATCATAAAGGTATGTATGATTTGAGTGATGTGGTTTCGGCCGGAGCCTTGCTTAGAGCTGGTTCCACACCCCACTGTGACTAATCAGACAGTTTTGCCTTTGACACATAGACTAACAAAGTACCAGGAAACCGAACGATTGGTATCAGATCCAGTTCCAGGAATCACGGCACAACCACATGAAGATAATTTGAGATATTTCGATGTCACTATTCTGGGGCCCCATTCTTCGCCATATGAAAACGGTGTGTTCAAATTGGAGTTGTTCTTGCCTGATGATTACCCGATGGTGGCTCCAAAAGTGAGGTTTTTGACAAAGATCTACCATCCGAACATCGACAGATTGGGTAGAATCTGTTTGGATGTGTTGAAGTGTGAGTTTATCGTGCTGAGAATGTATCATTGAAAGAACTTGTACTAACTACATGATTAGCGAATTGGTCGCCCGCTTTACAGATCAGGACTATTTTGTTATCGATCCAGGCACTTTTAGGTGCTCCAAATCCGGTAAGTAAAATCGGAGATACCTTTTTGATCATTCAAGTACTAACAACCAATTAGGACGATCCATTGGCTAATGAAGTGGCTGAGGAATGGAAGAGTAATGAGGCCAAGGCCATTAATACCGCAAGGGAGTGGACTGAAAAATACGCCGCACCTACCGAGTCGGAATCCGCGTGATCAAACTATACCTCGGTTGATCCGGTGCTCTCACTGCCTTGTTTTAGAGTCACGATATTTACATAATCTAGGTCAGATACCAATAAATGAATCTATGCTAACTACTATTGGTGGCTTATCCGCAATATTAAATATACTTTTCCGCACTGGTCTGCACTCAGTCATTGTTTTGCTAATTCTCGGGCTTTCAGCTGTTAACCGTCTAATAATCTGCAATTTACCAAGTCTCACTTTGCCTTACCCATCCGCTCAGATGACATGATTTTTTTCCAAGCAGAAGCACGAAAAAGCACCAGATCCCGCAGCAATTGCAGAAAAAAAAGTGTGAATTTTGTAGGCTTCCCCGGAATTTATCTGTTACGAGACAATTCACTGGCTAGCACATGGAAGCATCTGGAACAGACATTACTTCTCGGCGCTAATTATTCGGTAACAATCACAAGATATATCTCACCAGAAATAACCACTTTATTCGAATTTGGGTTCAATACTAAAGAGATCTAATCACAATGAGCCAAAATATCTATCACCAAGAGTCACCTCCGATATTGGAGCCCAAGCCGCTTCTGCAAAGAAGCACTTCGTATTCAGAGAAGTTTGAGATTCGCAAACATAGAGGTTCAGGAGGTTTGGAGCCACCCGAGCCTGTCAAAACACCTACACTCGAAGATTCACAGAAACCATATTTGCAGAGAAGCTCAACTTCCAATTACCAGTCCACTTTGTCACAGAAAATCCCACATAAACCGCCGCTTGAGAGTGCCGGAAGTGCTAATGATGCGTATTATTTGAAACAGAGAGCAAGAGACATCTTTGAAGACCCATCGGTGGAGAAGCTTGCGTTGAACGATAAGGTGGGCGAGCACACCGTGGAACCTGTACATTCTACAAGAGATGCCGAGATCCATACCGGTCTTTTGAGACATCCACCAAGTTTTGATTCAGGTAAAGATCGTGGGGTCAACAAGAACTACAAGTTCTCGCCAGACAGTGGTGGGAACAAGGCTGAAGAGCCGGTTTCAAACACCATTAATGACGTCAATCTGTTCAAGAGACGGTTCTCGTGGTGGTCTCAAGACTGAGAAGCACAGAGCTTGGCTGAACATCAGTCTCCAAACCCGGTCTATAGCCAGAGACAAAACCAAAACCAACATCTAACTGCACTTTGCTAGTCAAAGGGGAAAATGGGGGCCAATAAGTTTTGATATTCTGCTCAATTCCCAAGAAAGTCACCTGTCGTTATCAACAATGATAATCTACCTGTATAATTCGTTCTACTCTACTGAAAATACCACAACCACCACTCTTTTACTCGATCCGGCATTCGTATAATAACCTCAAAAGCCACTTTCAAGAAGCCAATGACCCCTAAGCTTTTCCCCAATCGGGAAATTCCAAAATAGGGGGAAAAAACTTCACCAAATCGACTTACATAACAGTTGATCCAGTAGAAAGTTCGCGTTTTTGGGGGTTACTATGTGGTGTAGGAGGCGAACTGACAGTGAGAGATACCAGACAGTGGTACTAAACAGCAGCCGGCCATCTGGTGCTGTTCAGTAGAAACCGAAGAATTTTTGCTCATTTGTTGTTTTGCCCGTTATATTCACCACTAATCAATAAATCAACTTTTGCGGCTTATATAGATATTGCTAAATTCTCGTTCTCCTATAGTACCAAGATCTGCAACGGTTTCTAATTTTGAAAGGTGCTTGCGTTTTTTGTATGATTCGGGAAGAGGCTGGACTTGCAAATGCATTTTTATGCACGAAAAAGATCGGTTCTGACGAAATTGTACTATATTTGTTCAAAAATGGCATTCCACTATAAGATCTGATTACATTAATTTTGGAAATGGCTGGTGTTTGTTTCTCGTAGACACGTCTGATCTCGATCTGTTTGGATCATTTTATAAAGGATTGATCCTCCTCTGTACATATAATCTTGAGTTTTCAATATCGATCTCTGTTGCAAGTTAATCACCCACTTTTGTCTCTCTTTCCCCACGAACCCACTATTGGTCCACTCTTTGTTAACTACAGTCACTCATTCAATCGTTAGGACAAGCAAGAGACTCAAAGATGAACAAAAAACTCTTCAAGGTATTATCTCTTGCCTTGTGGGCCCAGATGATCTCTGCCACCACAACGACAACTACACATGTCCACACAGCTATTCACACAGTCACAGATACGACAACTTCCATAGTATCGGATGGAGAGTTGTTGCTCACAGTTTACGAAGACATTTATGACTCAACTACACTTTACGACACTTTGAGTCCCGATGCCCTGACTAGAAAGTCTGCTTCAAGTGATAGAGACATCACCTCTGTTGAAACTGGAACGTCAGCTCTGAGCTCCCAGATCGCAGTGAGCGAGCTCTCGTTCACTTCTGCCACTACTACGACAAGTTTGATCTATTCTGCATCGGAATCGACACCTAGTTCGACCGTCACTGGAACTGCAGCTTCCTCAGTGTCAATTGACTCGTCGAAAAATCCATTGGTCACCTCCTCGATTGTTGTCGCAACATCGAACTCGGTCACCATTGATACTTCCACTTTGACAAACGATGTCACTTTCACCACGGACTCGACAACTAAGTCTTCGAGCTCAAGTAGTTCTCTTTCAGCTATTGAGACAGAGAGTTCGACAAAGGGGGCAACTTCGTCCAGTTCGAGTTCGAGCTCTAGTTCCAGTTCTAGTTCCAGTTCGAGTTCGAGCTCTAGTTCCAGTTCTAGTTCCAGTTCGAGTTCGAGCTCTAGTTCCAGTTCTAGTTCCAGTTCTAGTTCCAGCTCTAGTTCTAGTTCTAGTTCTAGTTCCAGCTCTAGTTCCAGCTCTAGTTCTAGTTCTAGTTCTAGTTCGAGTTCCAGCTCCACAAAAGCTCTGTCAAGCACATCCACTTCCATCGAAGCCATTTCTACAGCTCCTTCTGACTACACCGGTGACCTTTTCAATGTCATTGACACCTCAGAACCCCCAACCATCTTCCCGCGTGAAGCTTTGTACCTTGAGCCTGCTGATAACGTCGACAACGGTGACACTCCATATGAAACCAACAAGTTCTACACCAACATGATGTTGGATTCCCAGGACGACACTGTCTACGTGTATCCATACGGAGTCTGGTGGTTGTCTGACACCTACTACGGTCTTGCCATCACACATTCCACCTCTTCTCAGTACGTCTACGGTAACTACTCTTACACTGATTGGGCTGGATACTACTACAACCCAGTCGGTGTTGGACAGATCGTCTTATCGGCCACTTCATTTGATGATTCTGTCACTTTGAAGCTCACTGAAATGGAGGAGTTCTCTGCATTGGTCACTTTGGCTGTTGACTCTTCTTCTTCTAACTACATTCAGTTCCCAATCGTAGAAGGTATGGGTATGGTTACTGGTGTCTACTCTGGTGACTTGGTTCCTGAGATCAACTCCCAAGTGGGAATTGACACATTTACCCAAGAGACCTCGTCTGCTTTGGCCACAGGTGTCTTGAAATACCGTGCCTCTTTGTACAACGACGTTGCCTGGTTGATCTACGTCACTTTGCCAGACGGATACAGCTCTGACGACTTCAGCTTGTCCACCAGTGGCTCTTATTCTATAAAAGGTTCTGACTCTATCGATGGCATTGTCATCCAGGTCGCCATTGCCCCAAGTTCTGACGACGAAATCTACTACGACCAAGCCGCAGGAATGTATGCCACCAGCGCTTCCGTCTCTGGATCTGTCACTGGCGGAACTGCAGCAGAGTATCTGATCACTTACTCCACTTCTGGCTCTTCTTACTCCGGAGAGATCATCGTATTTGCATTACCTCACCACGTATCCTCGCTCAACGCTGCCACTGCTGCCACTGCCACCGGTATCTGGTTAGATTCCACCACCAAGGGCAAGATGTATCTGTATTTGACCACTCAGTTGATCATGGCAGAGACTTTGGAAACCGATATCATGTTCTTACCATGGGTTTCTGGCATGGGTGCGCTCTCGTACACATCTGACCAGTTGCAGCTGATTGCAGATGCTGCTAATAGCGATTTGGAGGTCGATATCGAGTCAACTATCTACGGATTGGACTCCAACTACTACGGAGGTAAGGTCATGGATAAATACGCTTATATCTTGTTGACAGTCAGCGAGATCATCCAGGATGATGACACCACTAAATCGGCCTTGGAGGCCATGAAGTACCTGTTCAGTCTTTACTTGAACAACACCCAGTACTATCCGTTCATGTACGACACCAGATACAAAGGTATTACTTCTACTGCCTCTCAGGCATCTGAAGACTCTGGAGTCGACTTTGGTGCATCCATCTACAACGACCACCACTTCCACTACGGATATTTTGTCCATGCAGCAGCTGTTATCGGCTATGTAGACTCTAAATACGGAGGAACTTGGGCCCAGGACAACAAAGACTGGGTCAATGCCTTGGTCAGAGATGTTGCTAACCCCTCAACGGAAGATTCATATTTCCCAGCTTCTAGAATGTTTGACTGGTTCCATGGCCACTCTTGGGCTGCTGGGTTGGCTTCTTCTGCTGACGGAAAGAATCAAGAATCGTCCTCTGAAGATTATAACTTTGCTTACGGTATGAAGTTGTGGGGTAGAGTCATCGGGGACCAGAGTATGGAATCCAGAGGTGATTTGATGTTGGCTGTCACAAAGAGAGCAATGAACTTGTACTACTTGTATTCTGATAACAACAAAGTCGAGCCAGCTGATTTCGTCCCTAACAAGGTCGCTGGTATCTTGTTCGACAACAAGCTCGATTACACAACCTACTTCGGAACAAACGTCGAGTACATTCACGGTATCCACATGTTACCGATCACTCCAGTATCTTCGTTGATCCGTGGCTCCACTTTTGTCTCGCAAGAGTGGTCCGAAGTCATCAGTTCGATTATTGGGTCTGTTTCGAGTGGTTGGACTGGTATCTTACGTCTCAACCAAGCATTGTACGATGCTTCCACTTCGTACTCTTTCTTCTCTTCATCCTCTTTTACAAGTGATTATCTTGACAATGGACAGAGTTTGACCTGGTGTTTGGCATTCTCGGCTGGTATTGCCAATGCGACATAAATGCTATGAAAACTTCCCAGCATAATGTATTTTAGGCAGTGTATATTAAAAATTTAAAGACATATAACTAATTCTCATCTAATGATCAGTCCAGAAATGTACCTAGCAGCAGGCAGCTGTCCAGATGGTTGAAGAAGCTCGTGAAGTACCCACTGTACTCTTCACTTTCCGCAGAAAGGGTTATCCACTTCTCGCACCCGCCGCAGAGACATGAAGAGAAAAACCCCTTCGAGGTCAATTGTTCGAACAACAGCTTTGGGTGTGCCACTAATGTGAATGTCTGAGTTATGCTGTCGAATTTAATTCCATGGGATAAACGTAAATGAACGTATTTCTTGTCGAACGGAATACGTCTGCGCCCCAGACAGAGCAGACATTTAAAATGCAGATCACCGACTTCGGAAATCACCCGAGGATAAAGGTACAACCATTTCTCCCTGCGATACACCACATTCATATACTGTGTCAACAACTGATGATCAGAGCACTGTTGGCAGTCCAAGTACTCACAAACGGCATCATCACAATCTCCATCTTGTCCAGCTAGGCTCCTCGGAAACAATATTTTGCTCATCTTCGCATGTGGATTGCCATACTCATAGTAATGGAAACCCCCATCATCTGGGACTTTACAGCTGAACATTGGGGTTTCACTATCAAAGACTTGGTCGGTCTTGTTGAAGAATTCATCTCTGGCCTCTTTTAATAGTGAGGTAGATGCATCCCCAATTACCGTTTGAATGCTGCAACTGCGTGTCCCGTGAATTCTTCCTCTTTCTGGTGCAGAATTCCTAGGTGCAGATTCCCTGAACGAGCGAACAATAGAGTGGAGCGACTCATCATCGAAATCGAAAATGGTGTCGGCGTCGCCACGTTCATCTCTCAGTGCCCACTGGTCGAAAGTCTCGATTTCTTGCATCGTGAGATGCTTGGTCTTGACCTGCTTCACTTCAGACAACCACCCGTCGATGTTCTGAGGTGAGGCGTCCATTTTAGTGAGCACAGTCTTCAGTTTGACACTCTACAGTTGAAAGATGAAAACAAAATTATCCCTTTTTTTGAAAACCCCTAAATGACACAAAAACCTACATTAAAAAAATATTTCCCCAAACTGGGGAGACATTGCAGTGTTTTATTCAAGATTATAGCGATATTGTATCAGGGACACAGTCCGATCAAAAGTAGCCTGACGCGAGGTATATATATGTCATGTTCAGCGTAAAAAAGGCGGTTTTTATGCATTTATAATTAAATCATCTCCATTCACCCGGAACTTGGTAATGTTTGGAAGGTGTTTGCTGGTGGGGATGCAGATGTGGAGGTGGAATGGGGCCACCCATTGGTGGAGCAAAAGATTGGTGGTACTGGAATCCTGGAGGCGGGACTCCATGTTGTTGCTGGGGCATTTGTGGAATTGGAGGTGGCACTTGACCGTTGTAATTGCCTTTTGCGTATTGTTGTGGGTATGGATGCTGTTGTAATGGAGGTGGGGCAATGTTTTGCTGTGATCCTTGCATGGTCATGTTGGGAATCTGGTGTGGAGGTAGTCTACGGGGATAAGAATCGTAGCCTGGCGGTGGTGGTGGACCCATATGGTGGGTCTGTTGCTGGTGGTGGTATGGACTGCCATTGGATTGCATCTCGTGGGCAAGTTGATGTGATGGGAATTGCGGAGTTTGTTGTTGTGAAGGTATTTGCTGTTGCGATGGTATTTGTTGTTGTCCATGGGCTTGTGGTGGTTGATGTTGTGGCTGCTGGTGTTGTGGCAGTTGATGGTGTTGTGCTGGTGGCAGTTGCTGTGCTTGTTGGTGTAATTGTCCTTGTTGTGAATGATGCTGTGATTGTTGCGACACACCATTACTTTCATTGAACACGATCTGTGTATGTGAGGATCTCTTGGCACTCGGTTCTTTGGACATTTCTACTCTTTCCGCCTGCGACAAAGGCACCAATTCTCTCAAAAGCGTTGGCGGAATCACCAATGCGTCTTTAAACACAGGATTGGCTATCTCTCTCTTGGCCACCAGCCTCAACATGTCAGCTCTTTTAAGAGCTTCATTTGCCAACTCTGCCTCTCCAGCTGTCTTGTAACAGGCACTGGCTCTCAAACAGGCATCTGCAGCATCGTTGGCCTGGTCGTCACATCTTTCGTAGACACATGCTAAGCCTTCCCAGGCAGTTGCTGCGGCAATCTCCATGGATTTACTCACCTGCTGGTGCTGCTCTTCTGCTTGTAAACGTGCAGCCTGAGAATACAGCGAAAGGGCATCTCCGAGCTGGCCTAAATGCAAATACAAAGCTCCGACTCCGAGCCGTGGGATTGGAGACGACGGACAGCGTCTCAAGGCTAGCTGATAGGCATCATATGCCTCTTTAAAGCTCTCGATCGCCGTGTAGGCGTATCCGAGCAAGAAAACGGGCAAAAAGTCGTCGGAATTCAGCTGGGGAACATATGTAGAAGCCTGGTTCGATTCCATGTGGATAACTTTCTCCAACAACGAAATCAGCTCGTTTGGGTTGAAATACTGCGAGTCTTTCAACAAAAAGAGGTATGCCAAGTTGATCAAGACCCGTGGGTTATCGCCGATCCGTTTACAAGCAGAGGTACACAGTTGAATGGCGTCTCCAATGTCATTTGCACGCTCTAGCGCCGTGGCCAAAGCACACCACAACAGCGCCAACTCGTCGGTGCGCTCCGGCGGTGGCGGCGGTAGACTCAAGGTGATTTGCAACTCGTAGGTGGCCAGGTCGATATCTCCTTCTGAGGCGTGGATCAGCGCCAATTCCAGGTGCACCAGGCGCAGCACGTCCACGTTTTGCGCCGTCATTTGGTCCGGAATGAGTCTCAAAGCCTGTTCAAGCGACTGGATCGCTCCGCTGTTGATGCCCAGTCTCACTAAGGATTGCCCGTTGAGTAACCACAACGAACTGTCGGCCGAGTTTAACTGGATCAGTCTCTGAAGAGCCGCATGCAGCTGGTCTGCGAACCCTGTGATCAAATAACACTCAGCCAACTCTTTCCAGAATTCAGAATCAGATCCTATCTCCGGGACTTGCTGGAGACAGTTTGTGATCACCAAAACCGCTTTCAGGGAGAAATCTGAACTGTTTTCTCTGATGTCTTTGGTCCTAGACAGTGACAGAAGCCCGCAGAGGGCAATCTTGTTATATGGGTCGTATTTTAGCAGTGCATTGAAGGAATTTATCAGGACATCCAGTGCCCCATATGTGTTTGCACATTTCCCACACAGGATCCAGGTTTGAAATGCTTCATTGGCAAAGATCTGTCCGTTGACGGCAACGGCGTTTCTAGGTGAGTTTGAACCAATTGGAGTCTCAGCGCTCTGAGTCTTGACCCTTTTTACCTTTGGGGAATCGTATTCCTGTTTGGGACTCATCTATGTTCTGGAGTTTTCAGCTGTCCCTGTTTGATAGACAATCTTAGACAAGCTGATGGATGTTGCAATGCGGTTGTAATTGAAATGACTCCAAGAGTTGCAATGGAAGAGGAATCGCAAAAAGCACAAAAAATAAAAAACACCCACCAACCCAAAAATTATAAATAGTTTCTGTGATATTTCATCACAAAAAACTTTTTTGCATAATTAAAGTTTTAAAAATGGAATCGAAAAAGCAGAGCACGCAGAATCAGCAGAGAATTTTTTAAAAATCGTTGCAGCAGATGTAACTATTATCTCCCAATATGCAAGTCTAACCATAATTATCAGCTATTAGAACAAAAGACTTTTATTGATTGCGGTGCCGCGAATAGCGCCTAGTGTGTGCCTTTCTTGGCTCATGCGATGAGTATTGGGATTGGAATGTTGCCGTTGCTCAACTTTTTGTCCTCAAGCGTCAATCATAGAGAGTAGAAAATAGAGTAAAAAAGAGGAAAGAGGAATAAACAGACAAAGACAAGACCATATTTTAGCTTTTTTACACTGCATTGCCTTGCAGCATGCACTGCACTGCATGACGTTGAGCTCCTTTTCTCATCGACGTGCAACAATTATATTATGTAATCTTAGCTGATTTGCACATAGAGCCTTTATACGCTGGGTGAGACTGGTTCCTTGATCAAAGAATTTCGAAAATGTTTGCTCTATGCAGTTTCGTGTATAGTTTTTTTCACTTCGCACTTCGTGACAACCATAATTAACAAGTCTCTGCGGCTCATATTTTATATGAAAATTCGAGTTTTCTCCTATTGTCTGTCATATGGAGTGGTCATACAAAATCGATAATCTGTTCTCTGATTGGGTCGCAATTTCTGGTTAGTGGTTCTGAGCGGTTTCGTTTTCTTTCAAGTCGGATTCTTCCAGCTCTGCAGGCTCGTTCTATAGCTCGCTTCGCAATCAGCTGATTTTATGCTCATCTTTATCCTCTTTTCACGCTCAAAGATCTGGATTGCGAGGCACAGAGATGATCGCTTTTAAAATTTGTTTTTTTTTCTCCTACAAAAATAGGATTTCTGTGCGTTGATTCGGTCTTCACACCTACATCACCCGCATGCAAATTGTAACCGGAAAAGAAAAAATTTTAACGCTCTCTTTAATTTGAGCTTATTGTTAGTGTAGCCTTTTTGGCTTTTTGGTTCATCCGGAAATTGATGATCTGTACAAAGCTGAGATCAAACAATATCAAAACTTCACCTTAGAGGATTCGGTCATTCTCGATTCAACTTAAATTCCCGACCGGTTCAGAGGAGCGCAAATTTGGATCTTGAACAGTCTGCTGTTCGAACTCTAAGAAAAGAAAATCTCTAAAACAAAGTTTTTGATCAGCGGATATAACATTAGCTACAATCTTCTCCTGTAAAATGAGTTTTTTCAACAAAAAGAAAAAAAGCCTCTTACTCAGGAACATTGGTCTCTTAGATAATTATCATCAATTAAACATGCTGTGAGTTCTGGGAAGACCCTTTGAATCATATCTGACTTGCTACTCCTTATGCTCTACCAATGTGCCTTTTGTTACCTTTGTTGCATTGCATGGTCACTAGCCTTGAAACCAGTCATTTTTTCCCTCTCGTACTATCTATGATGCGCTTTCTTTCTATGAAGTTGCGCTACTATGACACTCAAACTCAGCTGAGGCATTTCAAAAATAACCGTCGAGTAACTACTGTTTTGAATGATATGCAAAGTAAGGAATTTCCACTAGAGAATTTTAGACTATGGCAACTTCTTTTATAGCGGCCGAATATAGTAAAGAAACTTAGTAAACCTAGTAAGCAAAAGAAGAATCGAAAATCATAGAGCTACTCCATGACTGTAACAGGTAAAAGACTGGATGTAATATTACAAGTCTAAACTTATAAGTTAAACTGATAATTATGCATTTCAATATTAGGCTTTTTCATCCGTATACTTGACTTCTTTTTCGGTTCCTTGCTTTCTTACCCTAAAAAACACTCATAATAATAACAGCAGGAGGTGTGGGATTTCAATGATAAAAAAGGAAGACCATCACGGGGAGGTAAATCAGAACTTGTCAATATTGAGCACAATCCTTGTTAATATTGTAGGCTTATTCGTATTTGGCTTAGTTTCTCTGCAGCTACTAGTTGCTCAATTGCTCCTTATGTAAGAGCCTCTTTAGACTCGGCAACAGTTTTCCAAAGTCAACTAAAAGACCCATTGCGAAAACAGAACATTATTTACGGAGATATTTCCATAAAGGTTAACCATCAAAATATGGTTAGCATTCGAAGCCGGTGCTCTTATAATGTCCCGACTTAGGTATGTGGCATAAAAACGAGCTCCCTTAAAGCCGCAACCCTTTACACTCAAACTCAAAACTTGACACTGTGACACTGGCTTCCTATCTTCGAGAGACAGTTCGAGAATTCTGCAGGAGTTGATCATGTTTTGGGGTCGCGTTGACTAAAAATGATAATAAGCTCTCTAGCTGTTGTGTTTCAGCATGCAACGCTGATTTTTCCACCCGATCGGCTACGCAAAAAAAAGATCTTTACTTGCTGGTGGCATAGCAGTTATTGAAGGTTCAGCTGAAAAAAAACCCCCTGGCGGTCTTGAACTGCTAGTTTCGAGTTGTACGAGGCTTGGAATGGAGAACATCACCAATGTTCGCATTAAAAACACATGTCTACAGATGCCTGTCATGGCATTGCTATGTAAGTCTACAGCTTACGCGTAAAAGTTGTTGCCAATATAAGACGCCTGATTATTGTCACTGATTGTTCTTCAAAAAAATTCAAGGCAAAGCAATACTTGGAACCCACCTGTTGGTGGGAATCATGCAAGGTAATGTGTGCACTAAATTTGACAATTAATACAATTGTGCACATACTTGCGTATTATTCCCGTATTTTTTTCTTTTCATTTCAATTTAGAGCAAATTATATGTTGTGCAACTAAATGAACATAGGTACAGATTAGAGACAATGCAAGAACTAGCTTACTTTGTCCCCGCTGCCACTTTCTGCATGATCAATTGAGCACTACCTGCAGTAGTGAATCGCCACTTTATCGAAGAAATCGGTTGTTGTCTTAGCTCCTTCCGTAATTTTCAGTATCACCTATATTTTTTAGCAAACCTTTTCCAAAGTCTGTTTCACTCGAGCACTACTGTTTCAGTCTACGGTTCTACTTTTGGAGCTTATTTTAATAAGTTATACATCTAAAAAGCACTATTGGATGATAGTGCTGTAAACTTGTCTATTTCCAGGTATTTCACCAGTTGGCTGAAAGTGTTTAAGCTGCTAAAATCAAAGTCTGCTTTAACTGTGAACTATTGTTTCGACCCTAACATTGCACTACGAGATTTCCAAGCAACTTTTTACCTTGAATGAAAGTGCTTGTTGATCATCTGAGAATTGCAAAGTTTCGCGGACTTTTTGCTGATGGCCAGCATATGATTTCACCAACATAGTGCTTTTGACAACGCACTGAAAAAAATATCATGCTCAACAATTTTCGGTAAGCCCACAATTCAAAATAATAAATATGCAAAGGTACGTACATGCCTACTTCACCAACGATAATCGTTACATGCATATCTATCTCTTTTTTTTTCGATGTATGATTTTCAATTCTCTCGTTTCTTTATTTACGGTGACTTGCGTCCTAAAATAAGCAAGACATGAAACAGGCGGAAACAATTCTTTCTGCCGCTAGTTTTCTCTAAAAATTAAGTTACTTCCAAATGCATATATCACATTTTTGCATACCTAATGCTCGTACGTGCTTCAATTCTGTAGCATTTTTGCACTTCAAAATTTTAGGGTATGCTGACAATGTTTAGGCGTAACACATGGATTTAAGGAATTTTTGCGCTCATGCTGTGAGGTAAATCCTTAGTTATTATAGCCACCTGAGATTCAAGTGAATGTGTGCTACTCTAGCATTGTAGATCCATCGAAAAACATGGAAAAGTCCACGCCTCAAGATTTTTGAAATCCCAAACCAAGCCTCGTCTATTTCATGAGTCTTGGTTTGTTTGTTTGTTTGTTGTAGTAGTGATTCAATCCTTGTCCGGATCACCCCGTTATAACCATTTGATTGATCTGACATGAGCCTTTGGAAACTCTTTGGTATAACTTCGGATCAGTAGTGCCGCTGACTAATACTTGTTTCTTTTACCTATGGAGAGATGGGTGGGAAACCCGGGAATGCCAAAAGCAGGTTGTGCAAAATAGCGGTAGTTCCCAAGACTAAAATTACCTAAATCGCACCTCCATGGGGTTCAAACTCACCTGGGTCAGTACGTCGATAACCTAATTCATGTTGTCTATTGTTCGTGGATCCTTTCACCGATTTTGGATCTCGCTTCCGTCATCATTGAGGCATGATTACGTGCAGAAAGGTCGTGCACGTGTGTACTGAAAAAACCGGCAGAGATCAAAAAAATAATTTTGATAAGGGCGGCCAAGGGTCTTATGCATTGATAGAATTGACTCATTCAGAGCAAAACCCATTAACATCACATTTGAAAACATTCAAAAATGCCTTCAGCCAATGCGATTGAGTTCCCACGTACTCATAATGAGTTTAGAAGTAAGTTGCAATGAAAAATTCGACGGATTAACCCGTACTAACTGACTACAGGTGACACTTTCACCGTGCCAACAAAGGAGATGTTCCTGGCGCTGGCTGAAAGCACAGTAGGAGACGCTGTATACAATGAAGATGAAGATACAGTTGCTTTGGAGCACAAAATAGCTCTGTTGGCAGGAAAAGAAGCAGGTTTATACTGTGTGAGTGGAACCCTTTCTAATCAGATTGGTTTGAAAGCTCATATGTTGGAGGCCCCATTCAGTATTTTGGCTGACTATCGTGCGCACATTATCACGAATGAAGCTGCCGGAATAGCTACATTGTGTCAGCTGATGCCTATTGGGGTAGTGCCATCCAATGGGGAGTATTTGACGTTGGAAGATATTGTAGAGCGTGTTGTGCCAGATGACGGAGACATTCACGGTGCCCCGACCAAATTGATCGAGTTGGAAAACACAATTGGCGGTGTCTTGATGCCATTGGCTGAAGTGAAGAGGATTTCGCTGTACTGTAAGAAAAGTGGGATCATCTTGCACTGTGATGGGGCAAGATTGTGGAATGCTGCTGTGGCAGAAGGTGTTGACTTGGTGAAGTTCTGTGAATTATTCGACTCTGTCTCTTTATGTCTTTCCAAGACGTTAGGTGCGCCAATTGGGTCAGTTTTGGTGGGACCACCACAATTCATCAAGAAGCTGAACCATTTCAAGAAACAAAATGGAGGTGGAATCAGACAGAGTGGATTGCTTCTGAGAATGGCGTCATATGCAGTTGACAAAAACTATCCGAAATTGGCAAAGACACATCAAGTGGCTAAAGAGTTGGAATCGTTCTTAGTTGCCAACGAGATTCCGATTTCAAGACCTGTTGACACCAATTTTGTGTTTTTAGACTTGAGAAAGTTGAACTGGGATGCCAAGGTGTTGAAGCAAAAGGCAAAAGAGTATAACGTAAACTTGTCATCGGCAAGAATCGCGATCCACTATCAAATCAGCGACGAAAGTGTTGAAAATTTGAAGAAACTGCTCTTGGAGACCAAGCAGTACTTTACCGAGAACCCCTACACTGTCACTCTGCCGTATATTGAGTACTGATTTCAGCATGCAATGCGTCAATTCCTGTTGCACTCTGTTCCAATGCCTCAAAATAGGACCAAAAGGGGTTCTTTTTATCTTATTAATCGTCCGGTGCAGAACGTGTCCGGACTCCACTAAAATTCTTTATACTCAAATCAGCAAATTCTTTACACTCATACCACCGTATCGACGCACGCAATCTGCCTGCAATCTGCCTGCAATCTGCCTGCTCTGGTCCATAGGGGTCAGATCCAGTTGTGTATGTCAAAGACACGAGGGGATCTACACCCACCCCCAAAGAATGTAGACTTTAATGAGTGCAGTTTCCTGAAAAGGAAATAACACGAAAAAAAAACAGAGTTTGTACCTAAATAATAAAAAAGGTACGGTTAATTTTAGAAGTGGACGGTAACCGTTGGCCAGGGTGATCGGAGAGAGGAACTTGACTGTATTTGGATCGATTGTCTAAGCACTGGACAACGCAGATTGTGTATTTCGCGTTCCTTGCTATTTGTCACAAGCCCAGTATAGAAACTCCAGTTTCCGCTGATCCCAGCTATTGTCATTCCCCTTTCCTGATTTAGGTTTTGAGTTTTTGAGGAACCAAAAAAAAGTTTTTTAGTTTGATTTCCATCAGCAACACCATAACTGACGGTTGTTTATTTCTGAAACCAACAAAACAAGCACTTGGATATTCGTGACTTTTCCAGCACTACAAGGTACTTGATACCCTAGACTTGATTTCAAAAACTGGGACCAAAAGGATCCATCACTGCAGTGCAAGAGCCCAACATGCATAGAAGTCAAAGCACATTGTCGTCGATCTTGGATCGCAAAGACTCCAACAACAAGAAGTCGTTATGGGGAACGATCAAGGGCAAGAGGCATCAAGATGAGCCGAAAAGGAGATCTTTTAGAGCACTTTCTGTGTCCTCTAGCGCTTCTTCAGCCTCAAATATGTACACAGACAGGAAGACCCTCAAGAAACAACACAGTACATTATCGGTCACTTCTTCGTCTTCTTTCCAGCAGCACCAGCGGAACCCATCTTCCCAATCGTCATCGAATTCGCGTCCAGTTTCCGTGATAAGTTACAGCTTAGACCCAAATCTGCAGCACGACAAAAATGACCCATCACCGCTGCATTCGGCCCGGAACTCGATGTACTCGGTCAGATCGTCTCTGGTTCCGAGTGATTCGAGGCTGGTACCGAGAATGTTGAACACTGGGGCTGCAAACACCAACTCCAACAGGTTCTCGAGGATATTTGACTCTGATCTTTTCAACACAGAAGATATGTCTCCAATTAAAGGCAGGCACGTACTGCCCTCAAATACTCGTACCACGAGGCCCAAGACCAGCAACGAGCCAAAAAGCAAGAGATTCTCCATGATGTTCGGCAACGGCACCGAGGCGTCGCTGGATTTCTTGAACAGTCTCAAACTGATACCCTCGAATCCAGAAAGCTCACAGAGCACACAATCCGCGGAACCAATTGCCGAGGAACCGAGTCCCATTCTCACTCTGGCTTTTGAAGACTACAAATTGGCTCTAGAAGCATACGGAGCAGGAAACAGCGAGGAACCAGAAGAAATTGCACACCACAAGATATCAGGAGAAAATGCCTCGTCACCTTCGCTAACGTCATCGTATCTTCCGACCGATGTAGACGAGTTCAACGATGAGATGGAGGTGAAGATCTTTTCGAATTGCATCTGGATCGGTGGCTCACAGACGAGTATATTTGAGAACCTGAGCACGAAGCAATTGGGCTACGGACTTCCGTCGAAGTTGAACAAAATCGATCTCAAGATGAACGAAGACTTGAACAGTGTCTTTGATGACGAAGAGGATAATGAGGAGTTGAAGGAGAGCTCAAAGAGGGTGGTTCAGAGGACCTCACTCTATTTTACGTAACATATTCAAGTCCAGGTTCTGGCACTATTTAAGTTCATTTCTACGACCGCTATCTAATCAAAATTCGCTCAATACAATCAAATACGCTATTCCAGGTATCAGAACCACCAAGTACACTCTGCCCACTCTATACCAAAATTCCACTCTATTTAAACATATCTGCACCTTCCTACAGCAACGTACCTGAATTGCTGGAGCAAAAAAGTATAAAAATCGGTTAGTCTCGCTTAGTGAAAAAGTGAAATTTCTATTTACTACTCAGCTCATCGGTATTTAACATGTTGGACAAGTTGAAGAAACTCAGTATTAACGGGAAGTTGGCGCTGTCCGGACCAGTGGCACCGAAGGGAAAGGCCCCTGATAAGGCGGCTATTTATCAAAATCGGTTCAATTTGGGTGTCAATTTCGGCTCGGTGTTTGTCTTGGAGAAGTTCATGTATGGGGACTACTTTATCAACAACAGTGGCCTGGAATTGGACGCCATTTCGAGTCTTATCAAGGAAAAGGGCGAAAAAGAGCTGCAGAAGTTGTTGGAGAAGCATTGGACCGAGTATGCGGGTGACGGAGACTGGAATTGGTTAAAGTCCAAAGGGGTCACTGCCATCAGAGTGCCAATCGGGTATTGGGCCGTTGACGGAGGCAAGTTTGCCAGCGGCACCTCATTCAGCAAAGTGGCTAAGGTGTACCTGAATGCGTGGAGTTTTTACAAAAAATTGATCTCCAAGGCCGCACAGTACGATATTGGAGTGCTTGTGGATTTGCATGCACTTCCTAAAGGTGCCAACACCGGAGACCACAGCGGTGAGACGCTTTCCAAAGCTGGCTTTTGGGACTCTTCGTCTTGCCAGAAACTCCTGGTAGAAATTGTTACTTTTATGGCCAAAGACTTGAAAGGTATTGAAAATGTTGTTGGACTCCAGATTGTGAACGAATCAGAATTCAGCAACTCAGCCTCGGCCCAGAAACATTACTACTCGAAGCTGATTGACTCGATCAGATCGGTGAACTCCACAATCCCGATAGTCATTTCGGACGGTTGGTGGCCCGACCAGTGGGTCAAATGGATACTGGAGCAGGAGAAGAGTTTGGGTAAGGGCCAGACTTTGGGGGTAGTGATCGACTCTCATTGTTACAGATGTTTCAGCGATGATGATAAGAAGAAGTCCGCCGACCAGATCATCCAGGACTTGCCAAAAGATTTGTTGACCAACTTGTCGGCACCTCTGGATATCTTGGTGGGTGAATATTCGTGTGTTCTCGATGGCCAGACTTGGGACAAAGGGGGTGATAGGGGCCAATTGGTTGCTAAATACGGACAGCTGCAGCAGAGAGAGTTCTGGCACAAGGCCAACTGTGGTTCCTATTTCTGGACTTACAAGTTCCAGCACGGAGACGGAGGAGAATGGGGGTTCAAGCCTATGTGTGAGTCGAACTCTATTCCCCAGAGACCGACCTCGGTCAGTATTCCGTCTAAAAACCAGTTCGATGATGCCTTGAGCCATGAGCTTTCTCAGCACTCGCAGTACTGGGACCAGCAGAACTCTAGAGAAAAGTACCAGCATGACCGGTACAAAGAGGGGTTCACTACTCTGTGGGCCGATGCCACAGCATTTGCGAATTTCAACGGCTCCAGATTGGGGAGATTGAATGCCTGGTCCAAGTCGAGACTCGCTGAGCACATCAAATCGAGAGGAGACTCGAACTTCACCTGGGAGTGGGAACTGGGATTCTCCAAGGCTGTTGAGGTGTTTAACCAGATTACTTTTGGCCAATAACGGCTCTACAAATTACCTATAACGAAACGTATATTACTGACACATGAGTTTTTTTGGCTTTTGTACTTTTCAATCTGTCCTTGAGTAGTCTATGGCGACTTCACCTGGTGCTGACTAATCTTCCTGATACCCCCATTTCCGATGATCTTGTCATTGCTACTGCTAACTCTGCTTCTTATTCTCTGTGCAGAGCTGACCCGGGTGGAGGATCTCGATTTGGGCAACCTGCCCGGGGTTCCGTATTGAGGTGCAGGTGGAGGAGACGATGCTATAGTGGTGGTGGTTGTAGTGGTGGTAGTGGTTCTTGTCTTTGTCAAGTGAATGTTTTTAGATGCCGAGTTCGGATTTGTTATAGAACGCAAGACCCTCCATTGGTATCCTGGGTCCAGCTTCTCAGTTGTCGAGACCAGTCTCTTGTTTGGACTACTGGTATCATTTTCAACGTTTTCCACAACTATTTCGTCCTCTGCCTGATCCATTGGCTCTTCAACTACGGTATGGTGTTCCTTGGAATCTTCAAACGCTCTGTATTCGGCTTCTTCATCTGAATTGTTCGTCTCGGTGCCCTCAGGTCTAGTTGGTGAGCCTTTTCTTGGTTGTCCTGGGCTCTGCATTGGCACCGCTCTGTGTGCACTTTTCAACTGTCCCGAGATCTTCCTTCTTCTCACCGGGGTAGCTGGGGAAGTGTCCAAATTAGATATGTTCATAGACAAAGTCTTTCTCTCTCTTCTGATGCTCTTGTAAAGATCGTACTTGATCAACGGGTACAATCCTCCTATGAATTGGTCCGGTTCCGTGTCGAGAACCATGGTGTGTCTCCAGTCTCTGAACTCGTTCTGGTGCAAATAGAGCCAATGCTGCTGCGGACCCACAACCATTCCCGGTCTGATCATCCGCATGTATCCTATACACTCATTAGCAGTGAAGCCGTGTGTGTAGATCAAATGGGCTCCGATCAAGCACCCGGTTCTTCCCAAACCGGCTTTACAATGTACAGCAATCTTGCCACCTTCGTTGATAACAGTTTCGGCTGCACCTATGAATTTCTGTACATAGTCCATTGTCGGACAGGTTCCGTCGTCGAAAACCATGTCGATATGCTGTATTCCCCTCTTTTCGAATTCCCTACGGTCGTATAAATGCGAGTTCAATCTGACGACCAACTTGACGTCGTTGGCCTTGAAATACTCCAAAACTTTCTGGAAAGGCTCATTCAAATGGCCCTTCATCTTCTGTTCTGGCGATGCAAATGCTATAAAATCCTTCGATATCACGTTAAAATCGCCCTGGTCGACTCTCTCGTACTGTTCGTACTCTTCCAAGTTGAAAGTGGTCAAGTCGATCATGCCTCTCTCCTTGGCACGCCACATCCCGTAGACAATGTCCTGGATATTGATCTCGAAATCCGCATGGCTGTATCCGGCGTCTCTGAAAGGCATAAAAGGCGGATCATACTGGGCAATCGGTTGCAAGACCTGGTGCGGAGACCAGTTCTGGATCAAAACCATGTAACAACACAAGATACAGGCGGCATTTGACCTTTCCCGGGCTCCCGTAGACGAGTAGAGCACCACGGCCTTGCCCCTATTGGCGTTGTTGTTCAAGATGTTGTGCAAAACCACGGCAAATCTGTACAAGTGGCCGATGTGCAAAGGTCCGAAATCGAGATTGAACTGGTTGTAAGGCAACGAGTCTTCGACGGTGAAGTACACTACGTCATCAGTGTTTTTCGGCTTGCACTCGTAAGCGCCCAAGTATATTCTGTCCTTCAAGAACTCGATGGCGTTGAGACGTTCCAGGACGTCGGAGGTGAGTATTCTTCCCATGGTGGAAATTGGGGGTACAATGATGCAAGATGAGATGACGATGCGGGGATGCGGGTTTCAAAACAACGGCGCTGGATTGGAATGATCTCTGGGCGTGGGTCTGCTGCTCGGCGGGGGCTTTGGAGTCGTGTGGACAGTTGAAGTGAGTGATCAGATGGTATCGAAGTGTTTATATCTTGAAATTGAAAAACAAAAAACACAAAGACCATCAAGTTTTTTGTTGATACATTTCCTAAAACAGGAAATGGGTATGGATGCCGATTGCTCTTTTGGGCAGGAGCTTTAAATGCCGTGTTTGGTTTATATTGCCGTATTGGGATCGCTGGATCAGGAAATCGGCAGTTGCGAAAAACAGGCTGGTAAAAGTGATTGAGGTGGTGGAGTGACAGCGGTACTGGGTAAGAGCTGGTGGAATTGGCGTTTTGAGGCACATCCTGGCGCGCAAACAAGCTGGATTGGGTATTTGGGCACTCTGAAGCACTGTGGAGCAATCTCAAGCAATTTCAAGCCATATTCACCTATTTATAATATCACTTGAACAAAAATGGACCGGGTGATGAACTACAAGGAGCTCACTGGCGCGCTCACTTTGGGCCTGGGCTACTTGAACTCCAAGCACAGGATCTCGGAAGACCTCTACATCATCCCGGCGTTTGTCCGCAACGTTTTGACCCACATTTGGAACTGCTACCGCGGGAAAGTGCAATACTGGTACTATTTCGAGCAAGCGGTAAAGAAACACGGGTCCCGAAGAGCCATCGTGTTCCCCAAGAAAGTGCCCGGAAAGACCGGCGATGCCCAGTTCGAGATTGAGACCTACACGTTCCAAGAATTCTACGACATTGTATTGCGGTTGTCCTATATATTAGTACACCAGTACAAAATAACTGCCCAGGACACGATAGCTTTGGACTTCACCAACAAGCCGATGTTCCTTTTCTTGTGGTTTGCCCTCTGGAACATCGGGGCGACGCCCAGTTTCTTGAACTACAACATTGCGGACGAGCTGCTAGTGCATTCCATCAAGATTGTGAGCCTGGCGCAGGTGTTTGTGGATCCTGATCTGCGGGTACCCATGGAGAAGACGTTGCCGGATTTGGTGCGCCAGATGCCGCATTTGAAGGTGAATTTTGTCGACGAACGTGACTGGTTCAACGTGTTGAACAACCCGCGCTCGCCAAAACACCGCGCGCGTGACGAAACCAGGCGGCCAGAGGACGCTGATTGGGGCACTGCCTTGTTGATCTACACCAGTGGCACTACAGGGCTCCCGAAGAGCGCCATCTTGAGCTGGCGCAAGCTGTTTTTGGCCTCGACGATCTTCGGCCACATCATCCGGATCAGCAAATCCTCCACTGTCTTCACAGCCATGCCTTTGTACCACTCTACGCTGGCCATGTTGGGCATTCTCCCGCTGTTGACGAGCGGAGCAGCCGTGGCGATCTCGCCCAGTTTCTCCGCCTCGACGTTCTGGACACAGCTGAAGTTGTGCGGCGCAACGCACATCCAGTATGTAGGTGAAGTGTGTAGGTACTTGCTCAACAGTCCTGTGCATCCGGACGAGCAACGTCATAAAGTCGTCTGCGCCTACGGGAACGGCTTGCGCCAGGATATCTGGTGCGAGTTCAAAGCCCGCTTCAACATCCGCGCCGTCGGCGAGTTCTACGCGTCTACAGAGTCTCCGATCGCCACCACGAGTTACCAGGTGGGCGAATACGGGATCGGGGCGTGCAGGAGTTATGGGACGCTTATCAACTACATATTGAGCTTTGAGCAGTGCCTTGTGCGGATGGATCCGGACGACGATTCTGTCATTTGGCGCGACCCCAAGACCGGATTTGCCCAAGTCGCACCTCCGGGAGAGAACGGCGAGTTGTTGATGCGGATCTTTAACCCGAAGAAAGTGGAGACCAGTTTCCAGGGCTACTTGAATAACACAAAAGAGACGTCCTCGAAAGTTGTGCGTGACGTCTTCAGCAAGGGCGATGCGTATTTCCGGTCCGGGGATCTCATCCGCGCAGATGCCGATGGATTGTGGTACTTTGTGGACAGATTGGGCGACACTTTCCGGTGGAAATCGGAGAACGTGAGCACCACAGAGGTCGAGAACCAGTTGACGTTGTTGCAGGAGATCTACCAGTGCTGTGTCGTGGGGATTAAGATCCCGAACCACGAGGGTCGGTGCGGATTTGCCGTTATCGAGCTCAAAAAGGCCGTAAATGAGCAACAATTCTTGAAAAAGTTGTCGGCACATGTGAACGACAAGCTCCCGACGTATGCACGGCCCTATTTCGTCAGATTTTCGACCATCACAATGTCGCACACGCACAAGATACCGAAAAAGCAGTTCAGAGACATCCAGTTGCCGAAAGGCTCCGGCAATGAGGTTATCTACTGGTTGAATCCGGGCACAAAAGCGTATGAGGAGTTGGATGAGCCCACTTGGTTGAAAATCACACAGGGCAAGGCCCGATTGTGATAGCCAATGTGGCCCCATCACAAAAGCAAATAGTGAATAAATATATAAAACAACAACAGAGCAGCCCATGGCACGGCAAAGATCCTCAAAACTTCCAATCTGCTGTTGATTTTCAACGGCACCACATGCTGCGTGTACTGGCCGCGTCCAAACGCACCAGTCTTGTAGAATTCCCCCATCAACAGGTCCTTTTCGTACCATTTGGCCGTCAACCATTTGTCAAAGTTGTTCATGTTGGCCAAATCTTCCTCCTCGGTGAGCTTTTGGTCATATTTAAAGTTATCTATGCCATCTACGTCCGATTTGGAGAAGTGGATGTGCACTTCTTTTGGTCCCTTGCCGTGTAGAAAGATCCGGGGCATCGTGTACACATCCTGGGCGAATTGTTCTTGTTTCACACCGCTGTATCCAATCGTGAGGTTGTATATTGTCTTTGTAGACTCGGCCAACTTCAATGTGGTGAAGTAGAGGCCCTTTACCCTGGGTAACAACACGTTTCTCAACCTCGGTGTGCCAATTTTGTCACTCCAGGCCTCGGATTTGGCCAATCTGTCATTCGACATGTTGGTCCCCTCCGGGAACAAGATGATCCAGAACTTTCTCAAATCAGGGAACCGCAAATGCCGAGTCAAGACTCTCTGGTACTGGTCGATCTTGGCCAACTGGTCCGTCATCACGGACCGGTCTTGCTCCCATTTACGTGAGAGGAAGATGAAGTTGTAATTCTGCATTCCGTAGCCCAAGACAGGGAGCTTCCGCAAGGATTCCTTCATGATGATGTAGATGTTGTTGCCAATCTCGTTGCAGTAGGCAAAGAACCATAGGTAGACCCAGTCGATGTACACCTGGTGGTTGGCTATGACGATGGCGTTGGTTTCAAGAAATGAGTGTAGCTCCATTTTGCCTTTCTGGTTCTTGATGGATTGGAAGGCGTTATTGGGGATGGATTCGTCATGTGTGATGATCAACTTGGATGGCGAAACCACTTGTAGCACGGACACGAACAAGATGATGAAGTTTTGTTTGGTGAAGTTTAGAAGTGATCTTTGCAAGGCTTCATCGTAGAAGCTCAGCAGTTTGAAGATCAATTGCGTGAAACAGATCGCTGCAGCGCCGTTGATGAAGTAGACAACGATAAAGAGGGCTTTAAGGGCCTTCAATGGAGTCCATTTATCGGTGGCAAGTGGCTCAGGCATCCTGGATTTGTATCGTTGAATCGTTGAATCGTTGAGAGATGAAACAAAGAAGAAAACAGTCGAGCCGAAGAACCGAACCAAACAAATCAATCGGAAAAACGGACCGAAGAAGCGAAAGCGAAGATACTGTACAGTTCACGCCAGATGCCCCTTAGAAATCAACAAAAGGATTCACACGGAAAATTTAAAGGGAAAAAGTGTCAGGTGCGATGACTTTTTCGCTCAGGGGTTTGGCAGATGATGTGGGAGTGGTGTGGTGAGGTGGCGTAGTGGTGGCATAGTGGTGACAGGGTGGCAAGGCAATAGCGCGTAGTGGATAGTGGTGGAGTGTTGAGCTACTGTAGTGTGTTGTCAGAGAATATTTGAGGTGGCTTTTGAGGTTTTTGTGGGTTCTGTAATCTGTGCCCCAGAGTGACTCTGATTGATTGAATGTACCAAAATTTAGTGTAGGAAAAATTGGGGGAAATTTATATATTTCATATAAAGTGTAGACATTTGGGGTAGAAAAACATAAGTATAACGGAAGAATGAAGATGAACAATCATAAACCAAAGATTGAACATGAAAATAGCCTTCTCAGTGAAGCCGATTCTCGCTGTGTCAATTCACAATCCTTCAAGTTTCAGCCTCAGTGCAGCAATTGAAGCACTAGACCACCTGAGCACTAAGCACTAAATGACTAGTCATCACTAAGCACCGAGACAATTCTCATCTCAGGCATATGCACCCAGATAAGATAGCGAACTGGACCCTTAGGACTGACAGACGTCGGAATCTACCAGAATTGTTTCAAGACACACACATGAGAAACCAAGCACCTCAGCATCTCTCTCCACTCCTTCGCCTGTGCTTCTCAACCTTAATGACCCCCTTCACCCCCTTACTATGGTCCCTTTAAATTTTCCGCCTTATCGGCTGAAAATCTAATAGCCGGTGCTGAAAAAAAAATTTTGACCGAGGAAAAAGTACCCACAATCGGCGAACCACAGATTCAAGAGCTCTTCTCAGGCCCGACTGAGACTGATTTGACCCCAAGTTTGGCGCTATCTCCACATTTTTGTCGCCCCATTGCGGTTCCGTAGAATGACAAGTGCAGAGCCGGAAACTGTGCCCGCTGCAGACGACATATCGTTGGCATCGAATGACTCACTAGAGTCATCTGTCGACTTTGGACAGCACCCAGTGGCCAACTTGGACACCCCAGAGCACACAGAGCAGACCGAACAATCAGAAAGCATCCCGAAACCATTCACACCAAATGGCGTCCAAGCTGCGAAGACAAGGAGCAGGCTCAGCATGATAAACTCCAGAGCCTCAGTTTTCAGCATTAATAAAGACTTTGTCGTGCCCAGGGCCAAAAGACGCGGCATCTTACTGCGGTTCACCGTGATCCCGGAGTACGAAAACTCGCGCAATTACCCCAATAAGCTAAAATACTCATTGGTGTTTGTCATAGCGTGCTGTGCAGTGATAGGACCTTTAGGTACATCAATAATGATGCCGGCAATTGACAGTATTGCCGAGGAATTGCACACAGACGTTTCTATAGTCAACGGCAGTGTAGGTATATACTTGTTCACCATGGGAGTGTTGCCCATCTACTGGTCGAACTATTCGGAGCTGTTTGGCCGCAGATCCATCTACGTAATCAGTTTTAGCTTGTGTGTATTCTTCTCTATAGGCTGTGCCTTGTCCACCAGTATCGGGATGTTGATCCTGTTTCGGATATTGAGTGGAGCTGCGACGCTGAGTCTGCAGAGTGTAGGTGCCGGATCTGTAGGTGACTTGTTTGCCCCGCACGAGAGGGGAACGGCAATGGGTATATACTATTTAGGACCTCTTGGTGGGCCATTGTTCCTGCCCATAATTGGCGGGATCTTGACCCAGTATTTGGGCTGGAGATCCACCCAGTGGTTTATGGGCATTTTCGCCGCTGTGTGCTCGATCCTGATCATTTTCTTCCTTCCAGAGACCATGCGAAAAGAGGACAATTCTGAGCTGATCAGGGCCATCTTGGCTCTGAGAAGGAAAGTGCCCAGAGATGAGGAACTGAGCGATTCCACAGACTTCAAGCTGGAAAATGAAGCCTCTAATGTAGATACCATAAAAAGGGTGTTGTCGAATCGGTCTGTGGTTTCTCTACAGAGATCTGTCATCCGTGACGAAGAGGAAGAACTGGGGCAACTGGAGTCGTATCTGCTGCCATTATCCCGGGCAAGAACAGACCAGCAGAGCATCTTCTTGGAACGTGTGAGACAGAACGACTTGGAGAAGTTGAAATCGAAAGTGATGCTGCATGAGATCACCCTCAAAAAGAGCAATTGGCGTAAATTCAGAGAAAGCTGCTACTTCTTTTTGATAAAACCCTTGAAATCGGTCGTGTTTTTGAGATACCCACCGGTTTTCTTCATGATTCTGTACGCCGGCCCGATCTTCTCCTGCACATATTTCTTGAACTTGACCTTGACCTACTCGTACTCTAGACTGCCTTACAATTTCCCCGAGATCTTGGTCGGCTTGGTGTATATTCCGAACGCTGTGCTGTACGTAATTGCCTCGATTTGGGGAGGCAGATGGACAGATAAGTTGTTAAAAGACTACGCCGACAAGCACAATGGAGAATCTGCTCCAGAGGCAAGAATAGGTATTAACGTCTGGACGGCAGCTATCTTGTACCCAATCTCTTTGTTAATCCTGGGCTGGTGTCTAGATAAAAAGACGCAATGGGTGACTCCTTTGATCGGAACTGCGGTTTTTGGGTTTGCCAGCATGATCGTCATAGGAACCACAGTAACCTACGTCGTAGATTCATTACCGGGACGTGGTGCTACAGGTGTTGCACTCAACAACTTGGTCCGGATGTCATTGTCTACTGGAGCCACTTTTATCACGGAGCCGTTGATAAAGGCTTTAGGAATCGGTGTCTTATTCTCCATTTTAGCCGGTCTCTGTATGGTTCTCTCCGGTTTACTCTTGGTCTTGAAAAAGAGGGGAACTCACTGGAGAGAAACATACGATTTGGAGAAATTGTACGACATGTTGGATTGACTATTTATTAATTTGCTTTTCCCGCGCAACATAGCCATTAGGATTCGGTTGTCGGCCCATACTCTTGGAAAACAACCAGTCTTGTAATTGATTATTTAACAATCCAATCACACTCTATATTTAAGAATAGCAGCAACCAGAATCTGCCGGTATTTGACAGAGTGATCTGAGTAGCATTATCGGGACGTTTTTTGTTTCCCTAATCTGTACAATTTTATTGTAAATGTCACTCGATGCACCCACATGACAAGTAAGTTCGCACCTACCTGTCACCACTCTGAGTGATCCTTAAAATGTCAACTACACCCACAAGGAGTTATATTTTGCTCTCATAGAATTCCTCAGGTCATCTGTGAACTGAATTAAGGTAAAATCCCATCAACTGACCCAGACCACCGTTATGGCAACGGTTATAATAGCTCTTTAAGTTTTTTTTTTCACAATGCGTAAGCTAAAGTTATGCATCAATCCTCACTGAGCGAGAAAAAAAATTATTTCCAGGCGAGAGTTTGGAGATATTACAGTTTTAGTTCAACCTTAAGTAGAGAAGTGATTTGGAATTACATGGCCGAGACGTGCTACACTTACCTGGATCTCTGTTGTCATCGACATCGCATTAATATGTGACTGGGACATAAAACAAACAAAGATTTTTATATCCTTCTTTCTCCATCTGCAATCGAAAATGGATAAAAACGCATCAGTCTCGTAAACTTGACATTGCTGTTTGCCAACCAATTCTGGTGTTTCGAAGGCTAGTGATATGCCGGATCCAAGCTCAATATCCCAATAGAGCGGAGTGTCGATGTAGAGTTTGTTAAAACTCTCTCGCGTTATTCCGTCAAAATTTTGCACCTGCCCGATAACTCAACAAGCATACTTTTTTGCTACGTTACACACTTTAATCTTTGAGAGGAGATTAAACCTCATGTTCTTGGCCCACTTAAGTAAATCACAACTTTATTGAAGTTGAAAAAGGGCACATGCAAGCAGAACAGTAGAGACGATATGCCAGAACGGTGTATTTATTTAACCGCACTTACATAATCCTCAAAATCTTCATCGTGATCCGACTGATTAGGTATGGACATCTCTATTTGAAAAGAGGGTACTAGAGAACTCTCATATAAAAGGTTTAGCTTAATCAAAATGATCGGCTCATCTCTTTGATGGTTCTTGTCTGACAATATACCGCCACATTTGGGACCAGGACACGTCTGGTTCTCAAAAAAGCACTTCACCAATCTGTCACTGTAAGTCGGAGTAAATTGAGAAAAAACTCTTTTTTTGGGATTATTCCAACAATAAGCTTTATAAAAAGTGTAACTCAAGACAAGTCGAGAACTATCTCCGCAATAGATGTGAGCCAAGCACTGAAAGTAAGTACATCGCCACTTGCAATCAATGGAAATAGCGTCCCCACCTGCGACCCAATTAGGAAATATTCACAGAAAAGGTACATAAAGACAAGCAAGGTTTCATTAATTAGGAATATGTGGCCCAACTAGTGAGGCTCTGGTTTAACACTTGAAAATCAGGGGACATCTCTCTTAATTCTCTATGCGGTTAATTTTCAAATCCAACGAGCTCTTTCGTAACCCTGGCATCGCAATATAATCCTAATGGAGACAATGTGTCCTTCCAGACACGACTATTTCCTATTTTGCCCTCACGGAAAAATCAAGTCTTTACACAAGGCGCTACTAATTTAAAGAGGCTCAGACCAAGGCAAAGTACTTCGACAGATGTGTATTAAATCAAGCCAAGGCAATGTTTCCAATTGAAGCTGCAAATGACCAAATCTTTCAGCATTGGTTCTGATATCTCAGTGGCCAAGATTCTGTAAAGAGCAACAAATAAAGGATTTGAATAGAGACACATAAAAGATCTGCGGTTTGTAAAAAGTACCACTTACATATGGAAATGTTTATTGAAGTTTTGTTCGGCAGTGATTGTTAGGGAAGAGAAATATTCGGGAACGTAAAAAGAAAAGCACAGATAAAAGACCAAGTATGAAAAAGAAAATAAAAGCAGGAGGTCAGAACATTAACAGGAAAACCAAGAGCCCGTAAACAGAGAAAGCACCAACTACACGGGGACGTTACTTTTCTAGACGCAAATCTGAGCATTGTTCTCGCTTTATGTAAAATGTTTCTTGCTTTTTGTTCGGCGATGGTAGATCAGAATGACACGATTCTTTGCACATCGTGCACTTCGTGTTATTTTGTGATTGTAAATATCACTGTCATTTTAATAGACCATCGGCTCTTCTCTAGATTGTCATAAAATCTCTCGGACCAAAAGTACACCAAAATAGAAGCGGCCCATAATTTCATATGATCGCAATTATACTGCAGCATGGTTTCGTGAATAGCAAGAATTCTCGTCTACTTACCGAACAACGCTCATGAAAACCCTGTTTGATCCATAAAAACGTACTTAGCAGGTCAAGTTGAATCTCGGCTTTATACCCTCGTTCTGACCCATTCTATGAAAACCGGTGAATGTCGCTAATGCATTGCGTGATCACATGAAGCCAAACACAAAATTGTACAAAGTTTGTTCTCATTTCACGTATCATCTGTACGCATTGAATATTACTGATTACCAAATTACATGCTGGGTCTAATGTGCTTTCAAAGCCATACAGTGGGAACAAAATAAACCCCAGCGCTTGGAAAACTACGATTGAGGTATCTTTTGAACAGGATACAGAATGTATAGAAATCTCATGAAGTTAACGTCTGAGTTCTAAAAATGGAAGTTTTGATACAAGAAGAAGTATAATTGGCTCTTTTAGCTCATCAACATTTATTTGATAGTTGACCGAAGTGGATTAACGGGCCAAGGTATCCACATTCAGCCTGTCACAACCTTGTTGATTTTTAACATATAATACATGTATCTGAAACGGTTTTATAAAATATTCCATGAAACATTCAGTACTCGCATATGGCACAGACTCACCTTATTGTCTGTGTTGATTTTTTTTTTACCTCTTGTACCAAAACCGCTCATCATCGCAGCCCCCCTAGGACAACATCGAAATTTTACTACTCAAAGTGGTTCTAATTGAACGTATTGTATTCGGAATCAGATACTTTAAGATCTATCCATCCAGGTAGAAGTCCACCAGCGCTAACATTGAGTAAGCGCGGAAAGCCAGTCTTAATCTGGTTAGTGCTCTTTTTACTTTGAACTCTCTGGGAATAAGTCTGACTAAAAAGGAACTGGATACCATTTTAACGAGATTGAAGTGAGGCATACCGAAGATAGGAATTGCAGGATTGCATAAGTGTGAAACTGAACTGTAGCTTGTATTCACGAGATCTCTAGGATGTCTCCCAGTAGCTCCAGCCATTCGTTAAATAGAGTTTTCTAAAGGCCAATTGTTACAGCTACCTGGAATCTAACAAAAGCACTAACTTGAATTGCACAGAACAAAAAGAAAAAAAAGAAGGGTGGACAGCATGAGATGGAATAGCAGGAGCATTTGAAAGAAACATACAAATCAAACATAAACAAGTGCAAAAATAGCCGTGTTGGGCTATGTACGATTGTAGACCACAAGATGTTCTCCTCAAAGTTTCGAAAAAAACATTCAAAAAAATTGAGTATGTTCTTAAAAAAAGAAAAAAAAGTAAAAGATCCCATAGAACAAAAGAACTTAGATGCACCTCAAGGGGGGAATAAACAGCAGACCCAAGTTGTTCAAATAAGCTTTGAAGTATAGACCTAAACGAGGTGAAATAGTCTAACAGCTGGAAAGTAAAAATCACAAAAAGGAGCAAATTATCAACGGAATTTGGTATCAAGCAAACTAGCAAAAGTAATCATGTGGATACCCTGACCAATTTGGTTGAAGTCCAATATTGTTCAAGATAGCTCAATTCGTCCAAATGTACTACTGTGATCCCGAACGTTTCAGAACAAGTACAACAAGTAAAAAATTCCTGGTAACATGCATAGCGTTTAGTACTGCATATGCAGAATGCAAAGCAAGAAAAAACTTTATAGGGCAGCACCTTTGTATCTGGGGGCATGGAAGGTGTATTTTTTATTCCAATTTATCGATATGATGGTGTAGACGATGTTAGTGGTTGGCTTGTAGGTTAAGTGGGAGATTTCCCACTAAGAGGTGATATGCAAAGTTTCAAATAATTTCTATCTTTCCTCTCGCATCTCTATATATAAAATACTGTTCGTCCTCGAGGGAAAAACAAATAGTAAAGTTAATTTTTCCTGAAATTTTTTGTTTGATCTTGATCGAATAACTCACAACTCTGTACTGGGTCATACGGAGATTGCATCTGGCTGTTATCCTGTGCTCTGAGTTCGTGAAAGTGTTGGTCAATTTTTCAAAGATTACTTACTGTACTCACCTGAAAAAAAGAAAACTTACAAAACAAAACTTACAGACTCAAACGCATCAAAGAAAGAAGGACAAAAACCTGTATAAAATAAACTCCATATCCCACATTTGGATTTTATATTATACAAAATTCTTAATTCAGAAGAAACCAACTGAAAAGAGAGAAAGAGAGAAAATAACTTTTTATTTTCTATTTTGAAAGTTATTTCTGAATTTCAAGGTTTAGGGCAACTCAAATTACAATAAAGTCGGGTACGAACTTATTGAATTATCGAATAAGCTCAATTGGACACAAAAGGGAGGCCTGCTCGATTCGAGAAAAGATTGTGAAGAAGCTGCCGATATTTCAACACCAAGAGAAAAAGAGCCCACTTTAGCGCATCAGATTCTCTAATATTTTTTTCCCTCCAAGATCACCACATTAAGAAACCAGAATTATTATATGTGTTGCCGAAACACCTGCGCCATACTACGATAATATTTGTACAACCAAGGCAACTTGTCACAAGCTAACCTACACACATCTTGGTTCAATTTCCCTTGTGACTACTCAATTCGGTTGGCATTTCATCTAACTTTTTGATCGATCCATCTTCTCTCACTCCCCCCAATTTTTATAGAGGATTCAGGTGAGAAATCTTTTACCCCCAGCCTTAGTTCTCTTTACTCAAATTGAAAGGTTAGGGTTCGAAGTAGATTGGATTAAGCGGAATCTGTATTATGAAGAGAAAAAAAGACATCAGTGCACCCCCATCGTCATCATCATCTTCGCCGACTTCCCCACATTTAGCACCTTCACCACAAAATTCGATGTCACATCCGGCGGAAAACACGCTGGCGACAACAGCAGTCTCGTCTGCTCAACAAGAACAACAGCTGCATTTACAACCTCTCCCCCCACATGCCCAGCATCTGTCACATTCCCTGCAAATAGAATCACAGCCTCCGTTACAGCAACTCCGAAGACCCAGTGAAAGATTGGTATTACCCCCTATATCGTCTTTGGCGGTGTCTTCGTCTCCCTACCCGTCACTTTCTAACCCTTCACCTTCAGAAGATGCTCTGAGACCGATTGTTCATCAAACATACTCATCTGCCTCGGAGTCTCAAACGGTGCTACCAAATGCGATTGTGACCGGATCTGGTGAACAACCTGCTTCTACTAATATACAAGATCCCCAATTCAAAAGACCTGATTTGAAAAAAGAGGATTCATCCGAGTTGGATTTACTGGATTTGCAACAAGGTGTCTCTTCTGGATCTGTAGCCCCGGCATTGAGAAGACATTTGCATATTCGCTCAGAACAGAGAAGAAGAGAGAGAATTAGTGACGGGTTTCACCAGTTGAGAGAAATAGTGCCCACGATAAGAGGTTCCAATGATTCCAAGCTGTCTGTGTTGAAAAAAACTGTACAGTACATTGAGACTCTCGAGTATGAGTTAAACACATTAAGAAATATACTAGACCACCAGCAACAGCAACAGCAACAGCAACAGCAACAGCAACATATGGCACTGTCAATTCCCTTACCACAACAACAACAACAACAAGCACAAGAACAAAGACAGCAGCAGCAGCAACATCAGCATCCGCAACAACAGCAACAACAACAGTCTCAGTACCATGAATATCAACCCACTCAAGGCGAATCATCATATCCGATTCCGCAACTTGTGCCTCAGCTTGTACCGCAGCCCCCAGTGTCGCAGCAGCATCATTCGCAACATATGCCGATGAAGCAGATGACACCAACCACGACAGCGGCACCTACAGCCCCAATAGGACAACAATATTACTCAAATCTGGCTGGCTATGTCGTTTATTACCCCTCTGGTGTGGCCATGCAGCAACCGCACATCCCACCCCACGCGCAGTCACATTCACTTGTGCAAGCACCACCTCATCATCATCAGCAGCAGCAGCAGTTACCACCTCCTGGGGCGATTTCCGGCCATGGAGTGCAGTTATCGCCGAGCCAACAACAGTTAGCGGCATACTCTCAGGTATCTCAGCAGTCTTATAGCTCTACAGATGTTCCGGGGGTTTCCAGCAGAAGGGGTGCCAGCATCAGTGGGAGCAGCTCCTCACGGCAGGGAGAATTTTCAGGTCATAGGGTAGCGAAGAAAAGAGCTGACGGTACAAAATCACCCAGACCTTAGTGCATTTTACGAATTATTCATTTTCCTCCCCCTTTACAAAGGGAAAGAGAAAGGACGAAAAAAAGAGAATGGAGCCCATCATTTGGAGATGCGGCGAACACAAAAGCGAATCGCTTCAACGAATTCCTTAGCATGTTTTGTATATTTATTTAGTCAAGTCCTTACGATGTATTATCTAGCGTTTAAAAAAGTTTTCCAATCATCTTTTATTGAATTTTTATAGTTTTTTATCTCCCTTAACAAGGCGATGTAAGTTTAGTGCATTCGGCGCAAGATGGAAAAATTTCCATTCCCAGCAGGTTATTTTTCGGGAGGGTCTCAGGTTATGTAATACCAGATGTGAGTTCAAACATTACATCTCAAGGCATCTCTAACGCTTAGACACCTTAATTACGTTTTCGCAGAATGGCCTAGTCTGTCGTGCCGCCAAGCCGGATTTGCGTCATTCGAGACCTTTTGGATTATTTAAAGACGGGTTCGGTCTGACGAGCTCAATCTTAACAAAAAAAACCGTTAAAACAAAATTTCTTTGCATTTGTTTCGGTTGATTTCCGACGCTGAATGGAGCCCCCATATATCGTTCCACTCTGCCTCTGCAGCGGGCAATTTGGCCTTTGAACACGCGGCCGGTGTTACAAACCTTCTTTCTATTGTTGGCATGCCTGCTTGATACCTTAAAAAAAGCTACACTTCTTGTACGGAGGAAGGCAGTGTGTTATGCCGGTAAAGATATTATCTAGGTAGTGTGCTCTTTGAAACAATATCAAGGCGTAGTGGACCAGGATTGTCTCCTACTCAGCAATACCCAAAAGCAAGCAAAATAACGAGGTGTTCATGACAACGCGATCTTAGTTATAGGGGCGACGAACAATAACATGCGACGTGTTGAATTCAAGGTTACTAATAAAGTTACCTGACCAAACACCTTTGCTGACATTTTACTCTAATGAGTGGTAATTCCTGGACTTTGCCCGAAAAAGAAATTATAGGCACCACAAGGATATGCGAAACTCATATGCTTATCTCCATGTATTTTATGAGGTATATACTACACTGCATTTGAATTCAAAGAACTTGTACACGAATCACAAGGAAATCTGCTCTTAACTCCATTGCACGATGGGGCGGGTTTATTTTTTTTCTTTGTTCCTGTTCCTACTGCTCTTTTCTTTTTCCTGGCTTTCTGCTTCCCCCCTTCCGTACAATCGTTCCATTTATAATTTAGCTTTTATTTGTCTCTTGAGTTACATATGCATCTAGTCAAAATATCTCGGCTTGTCCTCTAATACGTGGAATTTGTGGTCTCTGATTCCATCTCCGTAAAACTTATCCGGGAACCTGAATTCAGCTGGAACGTCTTCTTCTTCGATCTGTTCGTTTGTATACAATTTGGACTCGTCAATGTTTTCCGGTGCGAGAACAAACTTACCCACTTGCAACTCTGTATCTGTGATAGAAGACCTACTGATTCTAGCGTAGCCGGTTCTCTTCAATTTCTTGAAAAGAATGTATTCACACCACCTATCCCAATCTGAGGGGTCAATGTCGTGCATACCCGATTTTTCGCTCACATATGTGTTATAGTTCCCTTCTAAGGGTGTTGTCACCAAGTAACTCAACAAGATCATCGGCCTATCAGACGAGCCCATGATTTCGGCAACGCCCAGACTCTGTAACCGACGGTCTTCGACATCTTCTTCTTGTCCACTGTGGAATACGACTACATCTACTAATTCTCCGTATACATCCAATGTTGCATGGATAGCTGGGGCCAATTCCCCAACAGGAGAAGGCAACAAGTGATGAGTGGAGTTTAAAATCGGGAATTTAGAGAGTAAAGCACATCCCCATGTGTGTTTGTTAGGTGCTGGTCCATAGTCCAGGTACATTCCCAAATCTTCAGACAAAAATTGAGTCAAATCTCTGTTTCCCATAATCAAACGTTGGTTGTCAGACTCGAGTAAACCGATTATATCCACCTCAGCATCCCGGATCAAGTCCCTCATTCTATGCTCACTTGCCCACATGTCATTGTCCAAGCCAAAATGAATTGTCCAGACACCAGCGGTGATCAACTTGGGTTTCGCATGGTACGGCTGGGGCTCCTCGACGTTAAATCTGTTGAAAGTGATCACTGAGGCCAAAACTAGCAACAATGTTAAAAATCTGAACGTTTTCAAGCCCAAGACCCGGGCGGTGTTGTCGTTATTTTTGCCGATTTTATCATCCGAGATCGTGGTCTCTCTAGACAAAGAGTCTAACTGTTTGAACAGCTTCACACCAGCACCAATAAGCGCAAGTGTGATTCCCAAAACGATGTCAGTTCTTTCTCTGAGCAAAAATCCACCAGGAACGAAAGCGTATGCCACCACCCAGACATGGGCCAAGGTGAGGAGCATCTGCCAAAGAAAACCCAAAAATAACACTAATCCGGGCTGGTGTGGCGATGTGGAGATGAATATGACTGGAATCATTGAAGTGGAAAAAACCGCAAACACAAACCCTCCAACGTACCCTGTCCAGCCAGGTATCAGATACAATACCGATGCTCCGACACAGCCAATACCAAAGAACTTCCAACTGGATACCAAGCTCAAGTTTTGTAATCCAAGGTAGATACCTATAGCCATTGCGACCAAAGTGAGCAAACCATGTGGTAAAGGCTTTGGCCCAGTGACAGGATATCCGTCCCAACACCATAATATAATGGTACTGGTATCTGTCAACATAGCACTGAGGTTGAACATCAACCCACCGACACCCAAACTCACCAAAAATAAAGAATTGGAACCTTTTACGGGCTCAAGAGTCACCAATTTCGGTGCTTTTGGGGTGAAATACGCTGCAAAGACACCTACAACGACACCAGCCAAGTTGCAACCACCATTTTCCTGGTGCATGATTGGCCAGATCGGGTTATTTGTCCAAAACAGAAGCTTAGCAATAGAAGACAACATAAGACCTGCCCCAAAAGTGACTGCGTAGAATTGCAAGTCGGAGTTATCCAGTGACTTGCTAAAATACGAGATCTCACTTGCCAAAGAAGCACAACTAAGAAAGGAACCCACGGAGATGCTCAACAATCTGTTAGCTGGGTCCTCGATTTTGTACGACCCAATAGTGAACAATACAGCGAGAATTCTTGGTATCAGAGGTCTTGAGATATAAACCCGTTTCACCAGAGGAATGGTCAAGATGATAGGCGACAATATTGTGGTGATGACGGCTTCATACCCACTGATTCCCATATACCACAACGGGAAATGCCATATACACAAGAACAAAGAGGTTTGAATAGACCAGAACATGAATGCATTTACAATGTTCACCAGGAACTGGAAGTACGAGAAGTTCACCAACACGTGGGTGAACGTCTTGAGCTCTTTTGTGACCAGTTTGATGTGTTTAAAGTCATCAGAAGTGGAGTTTTGTACCGTCTGCAAGAAAACAGACCCGTTCTCTGTGGCTGTCAACTCTACAGTGATGTCTTTGAAATCGGAAATGGTCCATGCGTCGAATCCGATATCCAAAAAGATCAAACTCCATTCCACATATGCATAGTACGAATAAGCACCCAGAACTCTGTGCACTTTGTGCTGGATGAACAAATAAACCAATGGTACCAACGCCCCGAAGAACGATAAACTCGTAAATTTCCTGTATTTTCTCAATTGAGAGCCCTTTTCTGTCAAAAGAGTGATTCCAACAGTCCATGGGATCGTCAAGACGATGTAACTGATCATGAAAATGTCGTGGAAATCGTGGTCATCGGTGGAAGTTATGTATACCCAGCCACCACATGTAAAGGTCCTGGTGATCCCGCTCACCAAAGTAAACATGTTCAACTTGGAGTCCGGTCTGTACAACCTGAGGTAACAAAAGAACATCAATAAGAACCTGGGCCCCGCAGTCAATGCTATCAAGACTTGGAAAAGTGATCTTTCTGGATAACGGTCGCCTATTGTTGCCGAAACACTTGGGAACCACTCATCCGGGTAACCATAGAAGCCGTTCTGGACGATTTTCAAGTAATGCAACCAACATCCGACCGCCAATGCCGAGAGAAACGCAGACAACGCAAACGCTGTATGGGCGTATCCTATCCACTTTGCGTTGAATTGCACTAATGATTTGCTCTTTGGGCTCATCGTGTTCTCGTTCGTTTTCACTGAATTGGAAACCGAAATGCGATTTCTAAGACTGCCAAACTCGAAGTAACAAGCTCTGGCAGAAGATATTCAATTCAATGTTAGCTGGATGACCTCCTGATTTTGAAGCTTCAGTTTTTTTTGATTTATTCACTGCTCATTTGAAAAAAACCAAATCAGATAAATAGTCGTGCATGTTGACCCAATTCTGTCAGTTTGAAAGTGCAAAAAAAATGGAGACAAATAGTGAAGGCTGACTGAAGGCAGCTGTTATTTGGACCTGACAATCAATCAGCTCAGGTTGCAAATAGATCAACAATAACGATTGTAACAAGATGGTGGCTGGTAAGTTCGTCATTTAAAGCATATTTAGTGATGGATGCACCTTACTAACGCGAAGAATCATTGAATAGGAAAAGATCATGTTAGATCACCAAACGTATCGTTCGATACAATTGACTACTCTGATCCGGAACAGTTAAGGCTGGCCCAGGAATCGATGATCAAAGAGCAATTTATAAAAGGTGTGGCCGTGAAATGGTGCAGAAAGGCGTTGGAGGCCTGTTATAAGACCACGGGTCCAAACCATCTTGAAGATTGCAGAGAGATCAGAGAGAGATACATGAAAATGTTGCCAAATTCCAAAGTGGAAGGCTACTTGGGATACCAGAAGAACGACCCAACGAAATGAATCGTCATCGCCACTATTTATCCATCCAATTATTTATTTTCACGGTGTGATTTTTCAATCTCACTTATTTATTCACCTATTTATCTTCGGTATATTTGATCATTTGAAATAAAAATGAACCTTTTTGCAGTTGTTCAACCTAGAGTGAGCTTTCAGAATGCACATTCACAGAAAACTGGCCCTCAATGGGCATAAGTATCACCCATGCCCACACCCCAGCAAGGCTGGGTGTCATGAGTGCCATCGGCCAGTGGAATAATAGTCCTCTGTACTGGGTATTTGCACAAATTAAATTGCTACTACTCAAGCTATAGTTATATCACCACTCAATTCAGCTTGCATGCCCGCTATATATTATAAAACTCACTCGACAGCGAAAATTCAGTCAAAACTGAGATCGAACAGCAGAAACTATCTATAACAATAATTATCGTAATTATTACGTTACAATTTAATAATATTTAACTTTAAGAAAATATTGTTATCACCAGAGATATCAATTTCGGAGGGTTCACTAGTTCAAAACTATCCGACACAGGATGATCCTGAGTGAATACTTGCAATCTTAGCACAATTGGATTCCCCGTCATCGTGGCTCATTTGCACCAAGAATTTTTTACCTGAATCCATCTGACTTTGCACGAAAAGCCTAAGGAGAACAAAGGGAAAAAAGTATTTTTACGCCAGGGCATGCACAGCAAAACCTTTTCAAACAGGATTAATACCTGTCCTTGTTTCTTCGTTCCTATGTACGGCTGAATCTGGAAAATGCAGAGCAGGTGTTGAAGCAGTTTTCTTAACAGAAAGGCGCAGCGGCTGCTTCTCAGGTGAATGTATGAGAAGTCTTCTGGAGTTGTTGTAGCTTGGCTTGACTAGCGGGCGAAAAACTGCTTCGAACTTTGAGGAAATAATCGGCCTAGCTTATTTCTCGATTCTATGCTCATGGAGTGAAAGCAATACCAAAATCAAAGCAATTTCTGCGCAAATGTCTCCATGTGGAAAAGGTCATATCCGGCGGGCTTGTTGGATCGAACTCTTTTCCATGGAACGAATTTCTTTTTACACAACCTGGTTTCGTAGATAATTCTAGTAAAGCTTAATAGGCTTTTGGCACAGAACACTGAGCAACTACATAAAACCTTTTCCAGACGCCGGAAAGGTTCACTGACATGGACAGGCAGTATCGTGTTTGCCCCAAGGGCTCATCTTTTAGAGTGACAAAGGTTGCAGTTCTCGCAAATTTTTAGGAGTTGTCAATTTTTACCGCCGAAATCAAATCAAAATAGATCTACAGTAGCTTTACGGTTTCGATAGCCATCATGAATTTGTCCGGAGTTCAAAACCGGTCTACATTGAAACATTTCTTTTTCGACTAGCGCCAGAACACAGGTGTAACAAACAAATTCATATTGAAGGCTATTTGTTTATTATAACTGTATGGAGCAGCTTATAAATTTTTGAAGTCCAAAAGACAGGGCCCGATGAGTTTCCCAGTTATACGACAATTTGGAGTATTAGTTGAGAACACAGTTGACCAGAGTAGGTTGACCGAAGTAGATAGTCTTACCCCAAGTTGGGCTCTTTTGGGTCATCCGCACTTGAAGGTTTCTGTGCTGATAAGGCAACAAACACAAAATGCGGTAGCCGCGGTCCAGGCAGGACCCGCTAACAAAAGAGGGTTTTTTTCTCGACCATATCCACCTAGCCTAGAAAGTGTTGTCAAACGCGCGCGCGCTTGTTACCTGTTTAATACTTGTATTTGTGTTCTGGGAAAATCTGATAATCCTGTGAGCCACTGGAATTTAAGGTTGAGTTCTTGCAGATCTTTCATAACAGTTTTTTTTTAAAAGTTTTTTTCTCTTTCAAAACAGTCAGAACAAATAACATCAGCTTATGCAGAAGAGCTCTCGATTGAGTTTCACCCCTTACGTGGCCGATGGTCTCAATAACATTACTTGGAACCTTGAGCGAGCAATACAAACGGCTTCTATTAAAATGCATATAGGGATCTCTTGTTCTTGTAGAAATCCCAAATGTTTCTATGTATGCGTATCAATTCCTTTGTATCGTATAATTGGTCTATCTTCAATATTTTCCGTATCTTGACAAGTTCAGGGTCGTCGATAGATTTCTCCTCTTGAATTGATCCAATTTTTTGGGCCGCGAAGCAACTCAAATACAAGATATCGGCGTATGTGAGAAGAGAAATATCAGCGGAGAGTGCCACAAGCAGATTTGCCGACGATTCTTTATTTTCAATAAGCTCAGATTCGCTCTTCTCTGGAGCTGTCTCTTCTACAGTGCTCTCCTTCTCCTCCTCCTCCTTCTCTTCAAACTTTTCGAGGTCTTCACCATTTACAGTTGAATCCCTCTCAGTTGCATCATTAGATGAATCGTTAGACTCTCTACTGGAATCCTTGAATTCTTCAGTTGAATCCTTAGACTCTTCACTCGGTGTTTCCTCATGAGTCGAATTATTCTTTGATTTGCTCTTCTTATGTTTCTTCTTTTTCTTCTTGTTCTCGCCGTTCGCATCATGATCTTCTTGGTCCAGAATAGCCAGTTCACTCAGCTTGTTCTCATTCGCACTAGACTCCTGCAATTCTGTCTCCAAGAAAGAAATTATTTCGGAGACCAAACTCTCCACTAAATCCACTTTAAGATCGAGACATTCTTCGATCTCCATGATATCAGTGTACTCTCCTTTGTGCAAAAGACTACCGCTCAACTGGAACAGTTTCACCACCACATTGTAGGAAGGTTGAGTCAGAATAGTTTTACCCTCTTCTGTTTTCTCCCAAAGAGCAGCCTCATTTCGAATCTGCTCCTCGACAGTTGCCCTTAATCTACTTTCAAATTCTTGCTTGACTTGAACCCGGGAAACCAGAGTCAAATTGTCGAGCAACGGTTTGAGAAATTTACGCATCACTTCGGAGTACTGTTTTGATACTTGGACACTTTTGTTCGTTTGAGAGGCGTCAAAGAGGAGTGAGAATCTCGGTTTTGTGTTCAAACTGGCAAGACATCTTAAGATGTTTGATACTTTTGACACGTCCAGGATATCGATCAGAGCCAACTGGTCCAACTCTCCTATGAACTCTGATTCCACAGTGCCCAAATAGTTCTTCAGGTTTTGCAACGTGGATATATAGATTTCGTCGATTGTAGATCCCATGTCTTGCCAAAATTCCTCATTTTCGGTATCGTCTATACTCAAGAACGGTTTCATGATCCTGGTCTTGAGACCCGCTAATCCGTTTAGGGTGCTTTGCAACGACTGGACATCGGTGTAAAAGTTTTCCACATCGATCAAGACTTTCTTGTGTGGCCCGAACAAATTCGACGACACATCGGAGATCTTGGCCAAGTACTCGTTCACATTTGATAAATCGTCTTCCTTCTTGCTGAAAATCAAAGCCAATGGCAGCTGATCGAGCACTACCTGATCGGATCTTGCGATATCCAATATCTCGTCGGTTATTCGCTTGAATTTGGCCATTTCGTCCATCACTGTCTGTGTAAAAGTGGTGCGCCAGCGTGTGGTGATGTCATGGACCAAGTCTGTATCCGCAGATGAAGCTCTGAGATCAACTAACGACGTAAAATGCTTAAAAGCGGTCATGATTGTAGAGAGTTTGTCAACTTGTTCCACCACCGGCAGATCACTGAAAGTGAGTTGTTGAGCGACATGATCACTGATCTGAGATCTCCAAGTGTGTAGATGCGATTCTATCTTTGCATCGTCGATCGACTTCAAATCTGTTACAGAGAGTGGGAAACTGATATTTTGCGAAATCTTTTCGTAATCCAGGATCCAGTGTTCCCATTTGCTGATGTACGGGTGTCTAGACCAGTTTTTCGAGTTCTGGATGCTCGAATTATTGACATGGATCGTCCTCACCAGGGTGGTGACCAATTTTGACCGGAAAAGCGAGATGTAGCTGAAGGTGTTGAAGAGATATTTCAACGAGTTTTGAAACTCGAACGAGTTCACGTCAAATTTTTTGAACTTGTTAAATCTGAACCTCAAGAAATCCTCGAGAATCTCCAAGGGACTCTTCAAAGTCAAGATCAAGTAGGCAGTCAACAAGTTTAGCACGAAATCGACCTCTCCGTCCACCACCAAGCTCGATAACAAGTACTCTATAACTGCCAAAAACTTGCCCCTATACTCTTCCAACAGCTGCCTTTGCCTGGAATGCAGACCCAAAGTGTCCTTGAACAAATGTTCGATCATATAGATGAAAATGGCAACATTTACAAACTCATCAGTGCCTCCAGCTATATCTTCTTCATCATTCAAGTCCTTGTTCCACGCATTGAAGCTCGTCACAAGTTCCATGACATTCATATACAATGAATCGAGCTCTTTCAACAATTTTTTCAACACTTTGATCAGATTCGCCGCGATCAAGTCCAGTTTCTTGTAGTTTGATATCGATTTGGTGAATTTTGTGTAGTTCTGTAACGTCTTGTCCCTATAACTGGCGTGTTTGTGGATCAAAAAGTTCAATTTGTCGTCTTCTTCGTGCACAAGATCGTTCATGGCGATGATGTCATCGGCCACATGCAACAAATCCCTATACTTACTGCCCACCAAGTTCCGTAACTCCTGGCGCTTGTTCAGCACGTCGTTGTCTATTTTGTGGTTAAACTGGAGCAACTGCCGCACTGAGTGGTCCGAAAACAACTGCGCCGCACTCACGATGTTGCCCATGTCAATGGTGGCGATATCGTCGGTGCTCATTGGTGATGGGCGTCGTTTAGTAGCGATTGATGTGACGTTGATGAGGTGTTGTGATTCGATTTTTAGATTCGTGAAAAAGTGAATCTGCGGCCGCCCCACAAATGCCCAAACAGGAAATCGTGAAAAATAGCGAAATCAAGAGTACTAATCAAAGCACCCATTGGACCCAGATGACGCCCAAGAGCCACGACGCCCTGGAGGCGGCTCAAAAGTCAGTGGCGCCGAGTGCGGCGGTCTCTGAAAAGAAATTCCGCACCAAATCCGGATGTTTGTGCTGCCGCAAGCGCAAGAAGAAATGTGACGAGGTGTATCCAGAGTGCAAAGCCTGTCTGCGGAACTGCCTCAGCTGTGTGTGGCCCGTGGGCCGTGAGGAGATGGCGGGGCTGGCGCCGAAGGATCTCCGAAGGATCAGGGACAAGTACAGACACCAAAATCTGCAGTTGATGCGGCATTTGGACGTGGTGCCGAAGCCCAAGAGGCAGCTGCTCCGGAGCAGTGATATGGTCAAGTTGGATTCTGACACGGAGATCCAGCTGCAGTTGGACGAGACCGGGGTTTTCGTCGTCTCTACAGTTTCGGCAGCTAAACCCGAGGATATCCCGGCGCTGGCGCCGCTTCCCGGGGCTCAGGACCCGTCCTGGCGGCTCCGGGCGTCCGACGACACTATATGCCAAAAGGTCATCCTCAGGAGCCCTGTCGAGCCCCAGGATCTCGGGATCAAGAGCGAGGATAATGATGATGATCCTGGGCTCATTACGGGCTCAAATTCGAGCTCTATCTCCCTCAGTCTCGGCCCCGGACCTGTGGGCACTGATCCGGAATCCGCACCACTCCAAGCACTGCCAGTGCTATCACCATCACAACCCGTAGAAACCCTCGACCCATACGTAGAAACTTCTCTAAACAAGTTCCGCACCTGGATCCCCAACGTCTCGCTCTCGACAGACGACGCCTTCTTGTACCATCTCTTTGTCACAGAGTTCATGCCGGCGATCTCGCCCTTGCACTGCCACCCGCTGCTTTCCCCGGGGCTGATCTGCATCCCACAGGTAATCTACTCGCCTGTGCTCCGGGAGATCTTCTTGAGCTGTGGCGCGGTGTATTTGGGCAACAAACTCCCCGATCTCCGGGACTTTGCCAGAGAGAAGTACCACAAATCCATCAAGTTGTTCACCGACAGCTTGAAAACGGTAAAAGGCGACGAGGACTGGTTGTTGGTGCTGCCCCAGGTGTTTGTATTGCTCGAGAGGTCCTCCGGAATGTCGCCCACGTCGTATCTGCGGCACCTCGGGGCTTTTTACAAGATCTGGAGCAAGAGACTCCTGCTAAAGAACTATGTAATAGACTCGTATGTGTCTCCTGTAGAACGTAATTTGGTGGAGGGGTTCATCTTCAACTACTCAGTGACGATCTTGATGTGTGAACACGGCCAGCTCTCGTCGTACTTGCCCTCGCCTTTCCATATCTTCAGCGGGAAGGTGTTCCCTGACTTGAAAAAACCGATCTACGACGGATGTGTCGTGCCCTGGATGAACAATCCCATCGTGGGCAGTGCCTTGGACCCGTTCATATTCGCATCGAAACTGTCGTGGTTGTGCCGGTTGCATCTCCCATTTGACGCAGAGAACTACGAGAGATGTGTAGAATTGGAGAGCCAGATCGACGCATGGAAACCCGCAGAGCTCCTGAAGGATTTGGAGTCGCTTTCCAACTATGTCTTGCTACGTAACAATATTTGTGTCTCGGTCTTGACGATGCGGCTGGCCAAGATCTTGGTGACCAAGATGTTGCACCCGGAGTTGACGTCGCTGTCGGTACAGATCCAGGAGCAAGTCGAGCTTGTGATCAGCGAGTTGATTTTGATCTCGGCCCTGTCTACTGAGTGCTGCCTTCCGTACTGGTCGATTCTCGTTGCCGGCAGTGCCACGGTGAATGAGCTGCAGTTGGACTTTTTCAAGCAGACCAACTACCACATGGCGCAGGTCTTGAACAGCAGTCTCGCAGTGCAGCTGAACAAGTATTTGAGCAAAGTGTGGGAGTTGAACGCGATCAAGCAGGGCGAGGGGTTCGAGCTGATGTTTAATACGAAATTTATGGACACTCTTGTGCAGTAGTCCAGGTGGGCAGATTGGGATTGAATCGAATGGATTAATTGGGATGGGCTAGGCAGAAGAGTTCTAGGGAAACGGCCAGAAAAGCCTAGAAGTGGGCCCGAACTGGGCCCATTTGGGGCCCAAAATGGGTCTACGATTATCTGTAAATGCAGAATGAAATTGGGGGAGTTTTCAAAGTCGTGCAAATAACCACAATCCCCGATTAGGATTTATATATATGAGGCTGTATACTGACAGGTCACAAACTATGAGTTCAAGAACCCCTGACCTGCCCAGTGGCTGAAACTTCACTGGCACATCCTGACCGTTCACACCCCGCTCCTAGTCTCGGACCACTCTTAGTCCCTGACCTGGCCCTGACCTGGCCTGGCCACACTACAAAGGCTACACCATACATAGATCGACAGTAACACAGCTTAATATTATTCCACCAGATCAGATCGAATTCTAATCTCATTATTACCTTCGCTCCAGTCCCAATTATTACACCGTGCACTACAAATCGCAAATCGCAAATCGCCAACCGGTGCTCAATGCACCAACGCAAGCCCAGCACTGAAATGTTTGCACTGAAAAATCCAATCTGCCCCTGCCCTTTTCTTATTATTAAAGTGAAAAAAAATTGTTGATTAAATGTGAATATATTTATATATAAAGCGTTTTCAAGGAATGAATAAACTTGCGGAAAGCAGCAAGAAGTGTAGAAAAAGGTATACACCGATATAAAATGGCTGAAAAGAGAGAGGAAACCGTTGCCAGTGGATCTCCACTGGTCGCCGCCCCAAGTGCAGGTGGATTGGCCAATTCTGCGCCTTTATCCATCCTGTCATACTGTTTTGCTTCCATCATGATGACGTTAACAAACAAGTTTGTGCTCTCCGCGTACAGTTTTAACTTGAACTTTTTCTTGTTGGCGGTACAGGGGATCGTCTGTGTGCTGGTTATCGGTACTTTGAAAGCCTTTGGCGTCATCACCTACAGAGAATTCAACAAAAATGAGGCCAAGAAATGGTCGCCTATCGCGGTTCTGTTGGTTGGAATGATCTACACGGGTTCTAAGGCTATTCAGTATTTATCCGTCCCGGTTTACACAATTTTCAAGAACTTGACCATTATCTTGATCGCTTATGGAGAAGTCTTGTGGTTTGGCGGCAAGGTCACGTCGATGGCTTTGGGTTCTTTTGGGTTGATGGTTTTGTCTTCTCTCATTGCCTACTACGGTGACAAGAGCGACTCTTCGCTGGACATTTCGTCCAACTTGAACGCCGGATACTTCTGGATGTTTATCAACTGTTTCTCGTCGGCCTCGTTCATCTTGTTCATGAGAAAGAGAATAAAGTTGACCAACTTCAAGGACTTTGACACCATGTACTACAACAACGTGTTGTCTATCCCATTGTTGTTGGTATGTTCTGTTATCTTCGAGGACTGGTCTGCGGCCAACATCGAAGTCAACTTCCCAGCTGACTCTAGATTCGCTACTATCACTGCCATGGTCCTCAGTGGAGCTTCCGCTGTCGGAATCTCTTACACTTCTGCTTGGTGTGTCAGAGTCACCTCTTCCACCACGTATTCCATGGTTGGAGCTTTGAACAAGTTGCCTATCGCTTTAGTCGGTTTGATCGCCTTCCCGCTGGCCATCAACTTCTACTCCATCGCCTCGATCTTTTTCGGTTTCGGTGCTGGTTTGGTGTACTCTGTCGCCAAACAGAAGCAGAAGGAAGCCGAAGCCAAGGCTTTGCCAAAATAAGACAACTAGCATAATCTACAGACCGGTGGAATTGTTCCGTCACTACATACATACTATATTGTAAACATCTTTATACACTAAACCGCGTTGTAGCCACTGTAGGGTAATCTGAAATTGCATTTTGAAATTTCAATCTGCAATTTTTCACCTTGCATTTTTGGCGTTTTCAAGTGCAAAAAGGGCAAGTGCCCTATTAAGGATACGTGTATGCAGATCAAGATGCACATAGTGAGACACCTAACCGGGCTGCTGGTTGTACTGGTCCGGGCTGGGACCGCGTGCCATCGGTGTGGAACTCACGTCTGTGGCCTTGAAATGGCGCTGATCCACCCCTGAGATCTTCGGATAAATTAGACCACGCTGTGCATCCCAGATAGGGACAAATTTCACCTCCTGAGTGGTTTTGGACAATAGGACGGAGGGACAAATGCCACAAGGGGAGATGTGGCATGGGTTAACTGGTTTGGGGCATTCTGGGTGGATGGTTGTAGTAGGTAAGTAATCAGGGCAGGTCAGGGCACGAAGAACAGGTACAATAAAGATAAGTCCAGGTGAAGCTTGAGTAAATAGGGATAAAATCAGAGAAAATACAGAAAAACAGAGAAAATTCAAACAAAACCAGAGAAAACTAGATAAAACTAGGTAAAACCAGATAAAACTAGATATAACGAGCAGTCCCGGCAGTTTCAGCTAATCAACAACTCAGCTAATCTAATCGGCACCCAGCTAACCTTATCAACTAATCATCTCGTCAGGAAAGGCACTTATCATCTACATCCACAGCTTTTATCACTAAATCAGCTGCCCTTGGCTCAAGATCTGCCATTTCTATTTCTCAAACCTTGATTTGCAAACGGGCAGATTAGGTTTTCTCTTATCTGGGAGAACCGATGGACAATCAGCACTTTTCAGTTACGCAATAAGCAATACGCAATAAGAAATACGTGCAAATAAGGTCCAGACCTCACTACTCTCCCAACAATAATATTCGAATCTGCCGTTGCCAACGTGACGGCAGTCTAATCTATTCAAATGTACTCCCCTGAGATCGATCGGGCATGGAAAATTTTTATTTAGTGATATTTTCTTATCTGCACGGTATTATTGCTATATAAAGTCTGGACCTTATTTCTTGTCGGGCTTGGCTTTTGGCCCCCAATTTTTCTGTGGGTTCATCTGGAACCGCAAAATCTTGTCAGTTCTCAAGTTTTTCACCGTCTTGGACAACTCGTTAAACGTAAAATCTACTTTTTGGTCTTTAAAGCTCTCAGCTATCTTGTCGTTGTGCAATATCTTGTACCCAACGGTGTTCTCGTTCAACTTCTTGCTCGGTTTCACCCCGTTCTGGTCCATCCAGCTCTTGAAAATGTGCCAGATAAACCCCCATGGGGCATCTGTCTTGACCAGACTGGCACTGGCATGTGTCAACGACAGTTTGTAGCCGGCATTTCCAAGCGCAGCCACGATCTCGTTGATCGGAGGCAGTGTGCATCTCAACACCGATGCCACAGTAGACGGCTTGAAGTAGAAGGCCGACTCGGCCAACTCCTGTCTCAGTAACGTCACCATTCCCTTGATCCTAGGCGCGGTTCCGTAGACGGTTGCATCCAAGGTGTCGGCCACTTCCAACACTCTATCCAAAAATTCCGGGTTGTGCAACTCTCCTGCCCACATTGGGCCTGTCAAATGGTGCACCCAGCCGCAGAAATCGCAGTGTGGGCCACAAGGGGGGCCCTGGCTCGTCTTGAAATTGTACCTATTCTGGACGGTCTCGCCCTTCGGGTTGAAGATCTTTCTCCCGAGAGGCTGATTGTGCGTGCTGCCACATCCGGAACAACTGTACGTGATCATGGTGTTGGACAGCAACTCCTTCACCTTGATAGGAGACGTCTTGACCTTGATGAACAACCGCACGTAAAAGTCGATCGAGAGACACAACTGCGGCTCGATGGTCTTCTTGTACTTGGCAGCAGTGTTGGCGATCATGTTCAAGACGAGCCGCAAGGCACTCTCGTGTGTGGCATCGCCCCAGAGATTGGTGCCTCCGTACAAGGCAAAACACTTCTCCGGGTACCCGTTTCCGGCCAACACCCCCAAATCTGTGCACGTGACAAGCATCAACCCGTCGTCCTTGATCAGTTGCAAGGCACTGTCGATGAAAGGGGCCGCGGTTCCGTACGGATCGAGGTCTACTACGTGGAATTGCGACTGCTGTTGCAGCATGTACAGGATGGCATCGCCCTCGTTCGCCACGACGGAGCCTTCTACGCCATTGTACGCAATATTCTGCTTGATCGACTCCACCGCATTCGGTGAGAAGTCGTTGGCTACAATCTTACGAACTTGTGGAATCTCTTTACCGTACCGGATGGCTCTTAACCCCGAGGCACTGAGGGCCTCCAAGACGTTGATCCAGGGCTGTTGCAGCAGCTCTGTCTTTAGCTCATTGCTCGGCCCGGTCTTTGGCTCTCCATCCAGACTTCTCTTCCGGGTCTTGTTCACCAACCTCAGCTCCGTTTCCAACTCGCTCCACGCCCTTATCGCCGTCACACTCAAGTCTCTGTTGAACTGCTGGATCGGGTTGTAGAACACTTTGTCTGCCTTGGGGTACAAAATCGTCGCCTGGCCCTCTTTGACAAGCGAAAAGTCCTCCATCTTGATACTGCCACTCATCGTGCCCGTTTTTTCTCCGCTAAATGTGGTTCTTATCCTCGCCAACCAACGTTGCATCCACTCCGATGCCTTGTTGGACCTCATCGACCGGTGAAAAAAAAACTTGAAAATTTTTTTGCTCATCCTGGCTAGAGAGTGTAAAAATCCTTTAGATTGGCTGGTAAGGCGGATGAGGTTTCTTCTAGTTACGTAGTTAGAATTCTTGATCCAAGCTGTCTTGTATAACTGATTTTACCCCTTTCCAGCGCATATTTCATCTCGCAATCCCACGGAACGCCCACCCATCACCCCCAATTTTATTTTCCATCTCCCCTTTTTTCATCTTTAGTACCCGAAAAAATGCGTGTGAAAAAATACGGTACTAACCACTAAGAGCCAGGGGCATTTCTTGATGAAAAGAGCCCTCAGAACCCCGATTCCGCCGCTTAAAAGACACATCAGTACCCAGCTGACACGCCGCTTCACAACGATGCCCATAACATACCAGAAACGGACCATTGTCCCACAGATACTGTTGAACGCTACAGAGACAAAGATCAGGGACTTGTTGGTGGAATTTTGCAATGTGTACAACTCGCACGGGTCCGGGGACAAAGATCTCGTGCTCCGGGTCACAGGAGGATGGGTCCGGGACAAATTGCTCGGCGACGAGAGCAACGATCTCGACATCCTGATCAACCACATCAGTGGTGAGCAGTTCACACAGGCATTGGTGGAGTACATAGATGGCCGGCAAAAAGCCCCAAATGACAACATTATCGGCAACTCCATACACAAGATCGACAAAAATCCCGAGAAATCCAAGCATTTGGAGACCTGCACCACTAAATTGTACGGTTTGGACGTGGATTTCGTAAATTTGAGAAATGAAGAGTATACAGAAGACAGCAGAATCCCCACGGTGACCTATGGCACCCCTAGTGAGGACCTGTTCCGTAGAGATGCCACGTTGAACCTGTTGTTCTACAACTTGGCCACGCAAAAAGTAGAAGACTTCACCGGCAGAGGTTTGCAGGATCTCGAACAGGGCATCTTGAGGACGCCCTTGCCGGCACGTAAAACTTTCTTGGACGACCCGTTGCGGTGTTTGCGGTTGATCCGCTTTGCCGCGCGGTTCGGATTCGAGGTAGACGTAGAGCTGATGAGCCTGATGCAGGATGCGGACATCTCGCTGGCCTTGAAGCGCAAGATCAGCAGAGAAAGGGTCGGTGTGGAGATGCACAAGATCTTGCAGGGCCCTGGCCCGGAGTACGGGTTGGAGTTGATCCACGAGTCCCGGTTGTTCGATGCGATCTTCAGTCTCGGAGACGTCACTGAGCAAGTCGAGACGTTGAACTCCGGGTCCATGCCGCAGTTGCAAGAAATCTCCGCCCGGGCCAATGCAAACTTGCCCAGAATCGTGTCAGTGTTGTCGGCGTTTGCGTCGCCGGAGTTGCAGGATTTTGTAAAAGACAAGCAGAGCAAGAAATTGCTCATCCTCTCATTGATCCTCTGTCCCTGGGACGGATTCAAGGTGGTGACGAACACCAAGAAGTTGAAGAACGAGCACCACGTGACCGATGTCATTATGAGAGAGGGCTTGAAGTACTCTGCAAAGGAGAGTGATGCTGTGACGTTGATCATCCGGGGCTCGGATGAGTTTGATTCTGTGCTCGAAGAGTCCATCGGCAGTACTTACAAGAGATCGTCGTTGGGTATTGAGATGAGAAAATACGGTGACGTGGAGAAATGGCACCTTGCCGTGTGGTTTAGCTTGTTGAAACAGGTTTTGGCACTGTCTGAGGCAGAAGTTGGTGAGCTTGTGGCGAAACACGAAAAGTTTACGGCCTTGGTGAAGGATGAGAACTTGGAAGATGTGTTTGCGATGAAATTGGTGATCGACGGGAAGACGTTGTTGAAAGAGTTGTCGTTGAAGCCTGGGCCGTGGATGAAACAGATCAACGACCAGATTTTGGTCTGGCAGTTGGACAATCCGAGTGGGACGACGCTGGAGTGTTTAGAGTATGTTAAGCAGGTTTTAGCTCAGTAAGAGATGTTGATGCCCTGGTGTAAAGATGTGGGTGTAGGATATAGAAGACCAGGCTGCTATTTGCAAGAGCCTCTGTCTCGGGATGTTTAGACTGTGATAGTAGAAAGGAGATGAGAATGTTGATTTGGAAATGTGTGTATATATTTCAAATATTATGATATCAACAGAAAGGAGATGAGAATGTTGGTCTTGAAATGAGTGTGAACTTTCCAAATATTACACATATATCTGTGTATTTCAGAATGACAGATGCCAGACTGGGCTGATTGAACTATTGCTTACAGGTAATGGTGTAGATCACAAAGAGAGCTGAATCTGGGTCAGCCATGCCATGGAATGTTTATACTACTATTAGCGATCAAATTGTGTGGAATGTACGTAAATTTGTCTAATCGATAAGTATATCTATGTATTCGAAGATATTGAATGGCAACGTAGAGAAGGTAAAGAGAGTTTTTGCAAGTTTCCAAAGATTCTCTTAGAACCTTTGCATCTTGCATCTTGCATCTTGCATCTTGCAAATTGCAAATTGAACATCACGAGTAATTGTTTGAGGTATTATTTTCATAACTAATAAAGTCAAACAAGTCAAAAGCCTCGTCTTGCACTGGAGCGTCCGAATAAAAAACAGAGTCGTTGAAGGAAAGGTTCATCAAGTCTGAACTGTTCTGGTCCTGTTTTTGTCTCTGCGGTTGGCCTTGTGGCTGTGGTTGTGGCTGGAATTGCGCCTGAAATTGCGGCTGAAACTGCGGCTGGAACTGCGGCTGGAACTGCGGCTGGAATTGGTGCTGCAATTGTGGCTGGAACTGCTGTGGGAGCAACGTCTTGGTGGAATCCGACGAGCTCAATTTGTCCATATCCGCCGGCTGGAACATCTGCAGAGTGTGGTCGGGCCGGTACAACGGCAGCCTGGCGTCGTGTCTCGGGTGCTCGGGACTTGTCGGCGTGGCAATGGACGAAACACTTCCCGTCGTGAAACTCGTGGACAAGTCAAGAGCAGGGCCCAAAGTCTGGGCCACTGTCGCAGTGTCGTAGGACGAGTCGTTGGAGTTGTGCCGCGAGTTGTCGCTCAAGTTGTCGCTCAAGTTGTACATGCTGGATGAGGATCCGAGCGGATAGTAGATGGTCTGGATGGACTGTTTCGGCAAGAGCAAGGGCGGATTTGAAGATGCGTTGGCAGGAGCAAATCCAGCATTTACGGGTTTGTTACTGTTATTATGAATACCAGATTGATAATAACTCTGCTGCAGTTGCAGCACCTGAGCGCCGACGGAAACCGACTGCGAGTGGCGCAAACGCCGCGAATTCGTGCGCACGGGCGACGGACGTCTCGTGGACACGCCGGTCGCCGACAACGACGACAACGACCGGTTGTGGAGCGGACGCGCGACAGGCGATTGCACCGGAGTTCCGTTTGTCAACGTCATGTTGTTCAAGTTGGAGCTGATCGAGACGGTGGAGCTCTTTCTGCTCAACTGCTTCCGTTTCGAGCCCATCACTTTGGTGAATGCCACCAAGGCGTCGTTGTCCTGGTCGGATGTGGCGTTCAAGTCCTCAGCCACACGCACGTCGTCGTCGTCGTCGTCGTCGGTGGCGCTCAACGAGTACGGCGTCGTGCTGGCACTGACCGGTTGCAGGTTCAAGCCACTTGCCAAGCCACTGAACGACTGTGACGCCAAAATGGGCGAGTCGAAGCCACTCAGCGGCGGCGATCTGCGGCGGGACGAGTTGAGAATGAGGTGCTGTCTTGTGGCTGAGAGCTCGGACGTGGACGAGGACGAGCTGATCGTCTTACTCAATTGGGGTTGTGATTGTGGCTGATAATGTGGCTGATGCTGGGGCTGTGGCTGTGGTGGCTGGTGCAGCACTACTGCCCGCCCGTTGTCGTCGATCTTGATGTACATCATCGACAAGGACGAGTCCGACCGCTGGTGCGAGTCCGCACGTTGCCGGGCGTCCTGCTGGTCCGCTGGAAGCCGCGACTGCAGCGCCACAGACGTGAAACTCCGCTTGAGCGTCGCACGTCCGATCGATGACACGCTCAGCTTGCGCACACTCGCCAAGTCCTGGAGACTGCTGGACGGTTTCAACGCCATGTGGCGCTGCTCAGCCACTGGTGCTGGGATCGGTGGCGCCTCGGGGCCCGCGCCCAGCTGCTCCGTCTTCTTGCTGCCGGAACTGAGCCGGAAGATGTTCTTGGCAAAGATCCCGGGCCGTTTCTGCACATGCACTTGCTCCGCGGCAGGAAACGGCATCTGCCCCTGCTGTGGTGACGCATCCACAAAGACAAACTCCAAAGGATTGCCATTCTTGTCCGTCTTCGGACGCCTTGGGGGGAGTTTCCGCGACAGTTTCTTCCCCGCCCCGGACTTGACATCTTCCGGAGAATTCTTGCCCTGCATCAACGAGCTCTGCAGCTCCGGGTCGGTATTGCGGTACTTCTTCAACTTCCAGACCCGTGTAGACGGCTTATGGATGGGGACGGCATCCTGGTGATCCGTGAACCCGTTCTGCAGGTTCAAGGGGCTCTTCAACAGGAGCGGATGTTGTGTCGTGCCCGTGGCTGATGGATCGGTGCCATCTGCCCCAGGGGCACGCAGTTCTTCAGATTTTTCATGTGTACGCCTGTTCGGATATTGCGTACGCAGTACGCAGATTACTGTCAGTAAATATTCTCAAAGGGGAAGCAAAAAATCAGATAACCGTAGTGGATATTCATGGATTTTCAGCGATACTCAACGATACTCACCTTGATACTCTCATTGTGTGGATATTGATTGCTGCTGGCAGCTTGTGGTTGTGGTTTTGTGCTGATTTGCCCTGTAGTGTAAGAAACGATTGACGGCGGTGTATGCTGGCTTAATGCTGGCTTAATGCTGGCGGAGTGCTCACAAAGTGGCTGAATTTTCCTGCGGATTGGTCAGGACTGGCGTTTTGACTGATAGTGGTATCGAGTGTCTTGTCTTTCAATGTTCTATACCGCTATTCCGTGTTCCATCTGCTTTTATCTCATACAACTGCTATCTCCAGTGCTCTGCAAGCCTCCAGGATTTCTTGATCGATTTTGAAAAAAAATTGTCGCTGGAAAATTAAATTATAAATTCGCACTGAAAATAAGCGTACGCTTTGTGGGTGGGTAAAATTCTTATCTTCGTAACTTTGGTCACGTGCGACACTGTTTGATAGCGATATGTGGAGATGCTGAAAAATTATGTGTGTAAACGGTGTAGAGGGTCCAATTCCTTGTCCTGAGAATCCGGGAATGTCAACAGGGATCTGCGTTTGCTTGTGTCAAGATTCTCACCGTTGGAATGTCCGCAATTGAGTTGTCACTTATCAAAACCCTGTGGTGATTGATCTAAATCTCTATTTTTCACCTCCTCTTTTTTTCCTCTTTGAGACTCCAACAACTTGTGGGCAATGGGTTTAATATATACACCTCTGAAATCTCCAAACAGATGTCTAGAATGCTGTGTGTGAAAAAGCGGCAGCAAATGTCCAGAATTCCAGATCTCTAACTATAAAACTATATCCGTACCCGCTCCAAACTGCACTAGGGAATAAGTGGGAAAAAAAATTTTGAGTGTTTCCTGTGTCTCCTCTTCTCACTCACATCAGGGTAAATCTAAATAGGGTGATCGGGTTTAGGTTTTCACCCAATGGCGTGTACCCTGTGCAAAACCGTTTTACATCCATTCCAAAACTGTGCCGGGAATTTTCGCAACTAAAAGCAATGTAAATGGACCACATTGCCATGGCTATCTACAGAATTCTCACTAGTTGTTGCACATCTGCAAGTGTTATGCCTCTTGCATCTGCGGTTCTGTTTTTCCCTATTTTTGAACTAGTTCAAAAAACGGCTGCTCTCTAAATAGCATACACCCATCGTACGACCGATCTGGCTAGACCAGGGTGTAATGTCGGAGATCGACACCGCCATTGGCACTACCGACACCCGAATATCCTAGTACACCTCTTCCGATCACTACATATTTCCACGCTCATAACCACTAAATCGAGGCAGGCAATTCAATTTTTTCTCACATTTTCTTAGGCATATTTTCGGACATATTTTTAGTAATGTTCCAGCCATTGGCTATTGTTAGGTCAGACATTGGCAAAAGTAAACTAAATTTCCGATAGTTTGCAACCAACAACGACAATTCTCTTCCAAATCCCACTAATCCATTCACAGTCTCCGTTTTGCTTGCAATTCTCCAATCCTGGTGCTTGCACCGCTGCATTCTGCCCAGTCTGAAAAACGGTTCGAATTTGCAGACTTTTTCCGTTGCATTTGCTGCAACAGTCCTGTAACCAATAAATAAGGCGTTCTATAGCTGCATGTAGACAATTTACAATGCCACAAAGTTCTCATAACCACTAATAATGACTATTAATCCAATATACAAATATAAGCCAATCTAAGACGTCTCGGCTTCTTTAATCTTCTTATACATGGCCCTGATCTTTCCACTCTGTACTTTGGCAGGCCAGAACCTCGCAGAGAAAAACCAGAGATGCTTCTCCAACGTCACGTCTTTCTTACCGTTCTTCTTGATCTGTTTCTCGATGGCATCTCCGATCTTTAACAACTCCTGTTTCAACGTCTTTGCCCATTCGGCACGGTCGAGACCTTTGGAACCTCTTTTCAAAGTCCGCAACGACAATTTCACATCGTTCATCTTGTTCTTACAGTCTTCTTCGTCGATAGAAATCGATTCTTCGTCCTGGGTGTGGTGAGAATTCTTTTTCAAGTGGTGCAATTCAGGAGACATCGATCTCTTCACAACGTGCTTACCCAACCCAGTGCCATGGCCAAGTTCTGGAGTCTCTGGTCTCTTTGGTTTCTTCTCGATCACCGAACTTACCGTGCTAGAAGCTGAAGACTCTGTTTTGATCGAAGTCCCGTTACTTCTGGAGACTGGAGCACTGGATGGTGCAGAACTGGATACAGTGGCCGGTGACGGCAACGTTTGGGGCTGTTTCATGGCTGTCCAACTGGTTGGAAGCGGATGGTTGACGATTTCCTGCAAGAATCCCAACAAATAGTCGGCTCTTCTGATCAAGTGCACAGCTCCAGGAGTCTTTTTCACTATGCGTTCTCTTTGCACTTCGTTACCGTTCTCATCCCTCAGTGTGTAAAACTCCTTGACACCGGCATTGTCCAAAAAGATCTTGTTCTGCAAGCCCAACAACGGATCGTCTCTGATCTGGATCCAAGATCCATGGCCAAATTTATAGACACCCACCAACAACTTCTCGTCGTCTTTGTCTGTCCATTCACAGGACCACCCGTAGACAGGTTTCGGAGGTCTTTCGAATCGGAACAGCATCGGACCACCAGCCTCAGAAATCATCTTCCTCAACACTCTCAACTCCTTCGGCCTAGATACAATGACCTCCAGGTTCAACTTCGTGACACCTCTGTAGTCGAACAAGATCAGTTTCTTGATCTCCTTCCTCTTCTGTTGCCAGAGAGCAGCAGAAGACTTGTCAGAGGCCGATAAAGGCGTGCCGGGAGGCGGAGTTGCGGTTCGCTCTCTCTCACGCTGCTCAGCAGCAGCTTTTTCCAACTCAGCAATGAACTTGGAACGACGCTCTTCTTCTTTCTGCACCAAATCTGTAGCAGTGTCGACGAGATTCTTGTAACAATCTTTCAACAAGTCCAAGTTCTTGTTCGAAATGGACCCATCGACAATCAAGTCTTCCCACATCTCGCTGATATCACCCCACTTACCAATGGCTTTATAGATAGCACGGATCTCTCTGTCGGTCAAGGTGTTGAACTCCAGCTGGGCCTTGCGGTTTCTCAGCTTCTCTCTCCTCTTCCTCTCTTCCTCTTCGTCTTCCTCGTCAAACTCCGCATACATAGGCTGCTTCTGGGACTCTTGCATGTTCTTTACAGCAGCAGCCCTTCTCGAAAACATCTGGAGCTGTTCTTTCAAGTACTCGTCGTCTTGACGTTTCTTCTCCTGCTCTTTGATCTTGAGCAACTCGTCTTCCGGAATAATGTCGTCCCAGTCGACATCGGCCTTGTAATCTGTCACTTCAAACTGCCTCAAGAACTCTTCTCCACCCAAATTACTCTCACCGAGGTCTGGGGTTGTCACATGATCCTCAGCATGCTCTAAGACGTCGTCCAAGTTCAAATCTTCCAACTTTTTCTGGTTCTCGCTGCTGTTTTTGAACATATTTCCGGCCCCAAACTTCAAGATCTCGCTCAACTCTGTCGCCGAAGGCTCCAGTTTCTTCGAGCTCTTCTTGTCGGTCAACCCCAAAGAGATGATGGCATACTCCAAGATCATCTTCTTTCTGGCCCTTTCCAACACCTCTTCCTCTACAGTGTCTTTACTGACGAATCTATACACCATGACATGGTTTTTCTGTCCGATTCTGTGTGCTCTGGCCATCAGTTGTAAATCTGCCTGCGGATTCCAGTCGGAATCAAAGATAATAACAGTGTCAGCCGTCATCAAGTTGATACCCAACCCACCGGCTCTTGTGGAAAGCAAAAACACGAAATCTTCAGACCCGTCTTTGTTGAAATGGTCGATAGAGATACGACGTTGAGAACTAGGAACAGTTCCGTCCAATCTCTGGAATTTATAGCCCTTGATGGACAAGTAGTCGCCCAAAATGTCCAACATGCGCACCATTTGCGAAAATATGAGTACTCTGTGGCCGTCTTTCTTCAACCTGGTCAACAACTTGTCCAACAACACCATCTTTCCGGAGCTCATGATCATTCCTCTCAAGACATTCTCCCTCGTGGTGGATCCTGCCTTTGCCAACACCAGATTCTCGGCATTGTCAAAGAGATACGGATGGTTCGAGGCCTTTTTCAACTCCAGCATCACGTTCAACAACGACACATGCCCTCCCTTCACTCCGCCATTCAAAGCAGTGTAGTTTTTCGTCAAGACGTTCTTGTAGTACTGGGTCTGCAATTCAGCCAACTCTACTCTCAAGATCCGCTCGGTTTTTGAGGGCAACGATTTCTCAACGTCTTTCTTCAATCTTCTCAAGATGAACGGATTGATGCTCTCTTGAACCTGCTTGATATAGCTCTCTTGCTCCAGCCCCCCGTCTTCGAAATCGATTTCTTGGTCAATTTTCAACTTTCCAGGCATCAAGAAGTCCACCAAGGCAGCCAACTCCTTGATATTGTTCTGCAACGGAGTTCCAGTGATCAACAACCGGTTCAGCACCTTGAAGTCCCGTAAAGACTCGTACAAAGACGATTCTGCGTTCTTCAATCTATGTGCCTCATCTACAGCCAAGAACTGCCACTTAAAGGATCCCAATTCAGAACGATCTTTCAAGATGTACTCATAAGTCGTGAGCAACACGTTAAACTTGGGTTTCTTGTTCCCCGTGTAAAATTCGTACTCTCTGATGTTCTTTCTCGCCTCAGTATTACCCAAGTAGTAGATGCAGTTCAAATCCGGAGACCACTTCTCAAAGGTCTCCTGCCAGGCTGGGATCGTCGAAAGAGGCACCACTACGATATGAGGACCATTTTGACGACGGGCGTAGATCAACCAACTCAAAAAAGACACTGTTTGCACGGTTTTTCCCAACCCCATCTCGTCGGCCAAGATCCCGTTCTCATTACGCGACCACAAGAACAGCATCCAGTTCAATCCCGTCAATTGGAAGTCCCGCAACTCCCCGTTCTTGATAAAAGCCGGTTGCAGTGTCAACTTCTCGAATCTGGGTCTGTTGGAACCGTAATTCAGCGACAAGTTGGGCAAAATCTTGGAATTCAGTCTCTGTTGGAAATGCTGCACTTTATCCGGGGCCAACTGTGCGATTTCCTCCGCTATTTCCCACGTACATTCGTCGTAGTTCAACCTCTTCCATTTACAATAGTACTTCAACGTGGACACTCCATCCTCAGAGACCCTTTCGCTGTCTACGATTCTCTCCACCAAGGTGAACTCTTTGTACTCGTCTCTACGTCTCTCACGCTCCAAGTCCATCAGCTCGATGTCTTCTCGTGTGATATACGGATCTGCGCGCACCTCGTGGTCCAAGATGATGAACTGCTTGATATAGTTGTCCACTTTCTTTATGCCTCTGTAACTCTGCAAATTCTCATATGTCTCATAAGTGTTGTGCAAATGCGACCAATCAGACCACTTGATCTTGAACTCGTACACTTTAGCCGCGGTCTTCACGTCCATGAACTCGGTAGAGTCGCCTTCATCTTCGTCGTTGCCTATCTTACGGTGATCCAACACTTGGTCTATAAAATGGCTCTCTGGCTCCTCTTCCTCGTACGTATAAGCCCCGGTGTCCGCGTAGTAGTACAGATCTTCGCCGGCATCGGACTCCAACAAATCGTCGTCGTCTCCTTCGTCCACCACATAATTCACCGTCTTGCTATTTCTACTTGAAAATCTGATCTCCTGGGGCGCAGTTTCCTTCTTCTTCTTCAGCACTTTCACCTTTTTCTTCGGCGTTTTGCGACGCGCGGATCCTACAGCCTTCTTTGGCTTCTGGACCGCGGTGAATTCCGCGTCATCGTCATCGTCCACCACGAATTCGTCCATTTCTTCGTCATCTTCGTCCAGATACGCCAGTTTCCGCTTTTGGCGTCTTCTCGGAGCCTCTTCGGACTCGCTTCCGGATTCGTACGTGTTCGCGGCCGGAATATGCGCCCTTCTGGACCTCCGCAACCCGTACAACTCCGGATTCAGCTCAATATCGTCTTGAATGTCCATATCTCTATCCTGGTTCACTGGTTTACTATGTGATCCACTTTCCCACGCAAAATTGTCAAAAAGTTCTGAGATTGGAATTCACAACTGGGGAAGCTCAAACGTGCTCTTGATCCAACTGATTCACGTAACGCCCGTCAACACGATAAAACCACAGCGTCAGATCAATATTGATGTCGTTGATTTAATTTTTTTTATAAAATGTTGGACACGATTTTTTCAGATGCGAAAATTTTCAGCAGCAGATATTAGGGCTTTGGATTGGTTGGCTATATAGGGAGGAAGGAAGGAGGGAAGGGAAGAAGGGGAACGGATAATAGAACGACGAGATTAGTCAAAGTCAGATTCAAGACAGCATGAGCAGTAGGAAAACAACAGCCAGCTTTCAGTGGTCAGCATCCAGCATTCAACGTTAGGCACTGATCATTGACCATTGAACATTGAGTACAGGGAATTGGGCACTGTAGGCTGTGCTGAATTGTTCAGACTTGGCACAACTCAAGAGTTTTGACATCTGATCTCCACCCACACCAGTGAACGACAACATTACCATTATTCCAGTCTGCTATTCGACAATACAAAGCCTTTTATAACGACAAACATTGATCAGAATAATAGTAATGTGTGCAAAGTAGCCAGTCACAATGTTGAAACACGTGAATGGCAATGGCAGAATGACGATATCAAGATCATCATCCGAAATCAACCGTCGCACCATGGACAAAACAAGACAACGCCAATTGCAGCAATGACAGTCACAGCAGGGTTTCGCCTCAACAGTGCCCGATGACAAGCAAAGTACACAGTATTGCCACGGTATCAGCCATAATCCGGTGTCAAATGCCACAAAAGACGTCTCCACTATGGATTACCCCCAAAAATTATGTAAAAAAATCTAACCCCCATTTTGCAGCTTAAAAAGGGGTTACAAATAAGCGTTGAGGGCCGGGGGAAATTGAGCCTTATATATGATTTAGAAATTAGTGACACGTGCTTTTGGCAGATCCTGTGGCAGATCCTGATCTGATCTGAAAGTTTGATCTTAATCACACGACCTTATGCGATGGTAATCTGGCAACGGCTGGCAAGGGCTGGCAGTGCCTTCGGGAAAAAAAAGGTCAGTCTAGCCATTTTGTCTCCACAATCTCAATCCCTCTTTGCCATCTACACCCATCTGCGTTCTCCTCTCTCCACTTCCCACCCGTTCACCTGAGCCATTGAACCCACCAATCAGATATTTGTTCAATCTAATCAAGTACTCATTTTACACAGACTCTCGAGTGATGCCCCGCGTAAAATCCGTCCCTCTTCTCCCAGCGCGAGAAAGAGAAAAAAAATTTTGTGTTTTTGAAAAATTTTTGTACACCAACAACGACAACAAGACAACCAAAGATGTCTGAAAAGAACTCGCGTATCGCGATCGTTTCCACTGACAAGTGTAAACCAAAGAGATGTCGTCAAGAATGCCGTAAAGGTTGTCCCGTAAACAAGACCGGGAAACTTTGTATCGAGGTGACGCCAACGTCAAAGATTTCCTTCATCTCTGAGATCTTGTGTATTGGATGTGGTATCTGTGTGAAGAAATGTCCATTTGACGCCATAACAATCATCAATTTGCCCACAAATTTGGACAGCCAAGTCACACATAGATACAGTGCCAACTCGTTCAAATTGCATAGATTACCGACGCCTAGACCGGGACAAGTTTTGGGTTTGGTCGGTACAAATGGTATCGGTAAGTCTACCGCTTTGAAGATCCTTGCCGGTAAACAGAAACCGAATTTGGGCAGGTACGACGATCCTCCAGATTGGGAAGACATCTTGAAGTACTTCAGAGGTTCGGAATTGCAGAACTACTTGACAAAAGTGTTGGAAGATAACATAAAGGCCATCATCAAGCCCCAGTACGTTGACAACATTCCTAGGGCCATCAAGGGCCCTGTAAACAAAGTAGGGGAGTTGTTGCAACAGAGATTGGAGAGAAAGGAAGAGGGTAAACATATTGTCGATGTGTTGGAGTTAAGAGGCGTCTGGAAGAGAGAAATCTCCAAGTTGTCCGGTGGAGAATTGCAGAGATTCGCCATTGGTATGACGTGTGTGCAAGAAGCCAACGTCTACATGTTTGACGAGCCTTCTTCGTATTTGGATGTGAAGCAGCGTTTGAATGCGGCTTTGATCATTAGATCGTTGTTGGGTCCAACGACGTATGTCATTGTCGTCGAGCACGATTTGTCCGTCTTGGATTACTTGTCTGATTTCGTATGTATCTTGTACGGAACTCCATCCGTTTACGGTGTCGTCACGATGCCTGCCTCCGTGAGAGAAGGTATCAATATCTTCTTGGACGGACACATCCCAACTGAGAACTTGAGATTCAGAACTGAATCCTTGCAATTCAAGCTCTCAGATGCCTCAGATAACTTGATCATCGACCAGTCGAGATCCTACACCTACGAGGGCATGCGCAAGACCCAGGGAGACTTCAAGTTGACAGTAGAGCCGGGAGAATTCAACGACTCGGAGATCTTGGTCATGATGGGTGAGAACGGTACCGGAAAGACCACTTTCTGTAGATTGTTGGCCGGTGCCTTGGAGCCAGATGAAGGCACCAAGGCTCCAAAGATGAATGTGTCGATGAAACCGCAGAAAATCGCTCCTAAATTCACCGGAACGGTGAGAATGTTGTTCATGAAGAGAATCAAGGCTGCTTTCTTCCACCCACAGTTCAACACCGATGTCATCAAGCCTTTGAGAATCGAAGACATCATCGACCAAGAAGTGCAGCACTTGTCTGGAGGTGAGTTGCAAAGAGTTGCCATTGTCATGGCTCTTGGAGCCACAGCTGATATCTACCTTATAGATGAGCCATCTGCGTATTTGGATTCGGAACAGCGTATCATCTGTTCCAAGGTGATTAGAAGATTCATCATCCATGCCAAGAAGACTGCTTTCATTGTGGAGCACGATTTTATCATGGCTACGTATTTGGCAGATAAGGTGATTGTGTTCGAAGGGCAGCCTTCAAAAGATGCCACTGCAAGAACCCCAGAGAGTTTGTTGACCGGTTGTAACAGGTTTTTGAAGAATTTGAACGTGACTTTTAGAAGAGATCCAAACTCTTACAGACCAAGAATCAACAAGTTGGATTCCCAAATGGACAGAGAACAGAAGTTGTCCGGGAACTATTTCTTCTTGGAGAACACCGGATTATGAGATCTATTTATTGCATCACTTAGCATTGTTCTCGTATGTGTATACTATCTAATCATGTAATAGAACGTCAGGACTATAAGAGTTGAGTAAGAAAGTGGAGGATGACTATCACTAAGTAATGAACCTTCCGTAAAGGGCCATCTTCGATTGATGAATTCTGAGTACCCAAAGACCTACGAGCTAAAGCTATCAGTAACTGAAGAGCACTAATAAAGAACCATCAGTAAAAGACCTATCACTAACTAAATAATTATCTCAAATCAATAAATTTTAATAATCGAATAACTTCCAGCAGCTGAGAAGCTATCAGCAACTGAAGAATTACACTAATCAAAGAACAGTTAGTAATTTAGGAACTATCAGTAAATAAAAGACCATCACTAACTAAGGAACTATCACTAACTAAAGAACTTTCGCTAATTAAAAAACTATCAGTTACCAAATAATTTTCAGTAATTGAACGACGATCCGTAATAAAAGAACTATCGGAACTAAATAGCCTCTACTAACCAAAAAACAATCAGAATCTAGAGAACTTCCAGTAACTGAATATCAAAGAACTACCACTATCCAGGCCATCAGTAAACCCATTCACTACACCTGGCCAGGGTAACTCATCGCTCGTACAACCCCGAAACAGAATTAACATTCAACACACGACCCCTCCTTATTGTACGCACAAAAAAAATTTTTTTCACGATGCGAAAAATTAAAAAAATAAAAAAAAAAATTCAAAAGATCAAAAACTAACGCCCATCAAGAAGTTACCTTCATCGATTTGTTCAAGTCTTTTAATATATATTCCCCGATATATATTCATCCAAGATCAACAACTTTTTCATAGTATCAACGTCTGACAGATTCTGTTGATATCGGAAAGGAAGTTTCAAACGACAAAAAGCCCAAAAAAAATCAAAAATATCAAAAATCTCAAAAAAAATGTCTTCAACTCAAGACCCAGTCAACGAAGTTGCAGAGAAACTTGACAACTTGGAAATTGCTCAAGAGACTCCAGCTTCTGTACCAGCCACTGAGGAATCCGCTCCAGCCACCTCTGAAGAGGCAAAAGTTTCGGACAATTCCGCCTCTTTGTACGTTGGTGAATTGGACCCAAGTGTCACTGAATCTGATTTGTTTGAAGTCTTTTCTCCAGTTGGACAAGTCGCCTCGATCCGTGTCTGTCGTGACGCTGTCACCAAGCGCTCTTTGGGTTATGCTTATGTCAACTTCCAGGACGCCAAGGACGGTGAACGTGCCTTGGATGAGATTAATTACACTTTGATCAAGGGCAGAGCTTGTAGAATCATGTGGTCCCAGCGTGATCCTTCCATGAGAAAGAAAGGTGCCGGTAACATCTTCATCAAGAACTTGCATCCAGCAATTGACAACAAGATCTTGCACGACACTTTCTCCGCTTTCGGAAACATCTTGTCCTGTAAAGTAGCCACTGACGAGTTGGGAAACTCTAAGGGTTTCGGTTTTGTCCACTACGAGACCGATGAAGCCGCTGCCGCTGCCATTGAGAACGTCAACGGAATGTTGTTGAACGACTTGGAAGTGTACGTCGGTCCTCACATCCCAAGAAAGGAGCGTGAACAGAAGGTTGGAGAACTGAAATCCAAATTCACCAACGTTTACGTCAAAAACATCGATGAAAGTGTCACCGATGAGCAGTTGAAGGAGTTGTTCGAAGCCGTCGGAATCACTACTTCCGTTGTTATCGAGAAAGACGCCGAGGGAAAGTCTAAGGGTTTCGGATTCATCAACTTTGAGAAGCACGAAGACGCCGCAAAGGCCGTTGACGACTTGAACGACAAGGAAATCGGTGGAAAGAACCTTTACGTCGGCCGTGCCCAGAAGAAGAGCGAGAGATTGCAAGAGTTGAAGAAACAATACGAGGCTGCCCGTTTGGAGAAGATCTCCCAGTACCAAGGTGTCAACTTGTTTGTCAAGAACTTGGACGACTCTGTCGATGAAGAGCTTTTGAAGAAAGAATTCGAGCCATTTGGAACCATCACCTCGGTAAAAGTTGCTCTTGACGAGGCTGGAAAGTCCAAGGGTTTCGGATTTGTCTGTTTCTCCACTCCAGAAGAAGCCACCAAGGCCACCAACGAGATGAACCAGAGAATGCTCGTCAACAAGCCTTTGTACGTGGCTTTGGCCCAACGTAAAGACGTCAGACGTCAACAGTTGGCCCAACAGATCCAGGCCAGAAACCAGATGAGAATGCAACAGGCTGCTGCCCAAGGTATTCCAGGCCAATTCATCAACCCAATGTTCTACGGACAGAACCAACAACCGGGCTTCTTGCCTCCAAATGCCAGAGCTGGTGCTCCATTTGCCGGTGGAAGTCCTCAGATGATGATGCAACAAAACATCCCAAGACCGGGCCAATTGCCAATTCCTCAAGGCCAATTCCAGAGAGGTCCAAACGGCCAGCCTTTGCCAGTATACGGAATGCCTCCAGTGTTCAACGGAGTTCCACAACAGCAACAACGTTACTACAACAACGGTAGAAACAATGGTCAGAGAAAGCAACAGGGTAAACCAGAAGATGCCGCTTCTTTGGCTTCTATCTTGCCTCAATTCCCTCCAGAACAACAGAAGAGAATGTTGGGTGAAGAATTGTACCCAAAGATCGTCTCCACCGGTAAGGCCACTGATCCAGAAGCTGCTGGAAAGATCACTGGTATGATGTTGGATTTGGAGAATGAAGAGATTTTGTCCTTGTTGAGCGACGAGAAGTTGTTTGAATCCCATTTCAACGATGCCTTATCTGCTTACGAACAGTACAAGGCTGAAAAATAGGTTTCCTCGTGAGTTTCTTTGATTTAAGGTGTCAAAGTGACGAGTTGAAGTGAACTATATAGAGAAGCCAATTACTGCCGATGCTTCACATCAACTTGTCTTTTTTATGTTCCAGAGAGTTTGTTCACTGTATAGCGTTGTCGCTTTCACTAATACTATATGTCAGATCTGAATGTGCGTAGTGTGGCCAGATGGGTGCTCAAGAATGAGCCCTGATGGGCATTAGGCTCTTGAAATCGTGCATTTGAGTTTACATCGCAACACCACTGCAAACACATCGTTACACCACTTCAATTTTCCACATCGTTACACCACTCACCATAGCTCCTACATATTTTACATCGTTACACCACCCCCTTATCGAGAGGCTGAAAAAATCCACCCAAGTCCACACGCATCGGTGTTGTGGACCTACGAAACAGCATCAGCCACGATGTCGGGACCGTCTTCAAACAACGTCAACGGAGTAGCAGATGAGTGTGAGTACCAAACCTGCGAGTTTCAGAATCCCAATCCATCCTCATACTAACTTACCGCCCAGTGATCTATACTTGCTTGACCAGGAATTCCACCACTTTGTACGTCCACGAAGACCACAAATTGGTGGCGCGCTACGCCAATATCAACTTCCAAGAGACCATAGATGAGAATCTCGCATTCATAAACGGAGGAAACAGCAATAGGAGCAATTCCGAGATGTTTGGCAGCACTATATCGTTCAAAAATGGGCCAGAGAACAATCTCATAATGTACTATGCCAAGGATATAACTGCCGATAACGATCTAGTCACCGTTGTAACGGTCACAAAGCATAGTACACGACCTGCGTATGTCTTTGGGCTCTTAAACGAGATCTTGGTGTCGTATAGAGACCGGTCACGTGACGGAGATGACAGCGCTTTCAAATTGCAGATGGCTGACATAATAAGAGATCTGGCCAACAGTGTGCAAAATAATTACGGTTCTATCGATCTGGCGAACCAGGAACTTGACCAAGTTCGTGTGTTGATGAACGACAACATCGAGAGAGTGTTGCAGCGTGGCGAGCGGATCCATCTCTTGGTGAACAAGACAGACAAGTTGAACAACGCTTCACATTCGTTCAGGCGCAGAACTATTGCTATAAAACGTAGGTTGTGGTGGAACAACGTGAGATTTGTGGCTATTTTGTCGCTTGGGGCGCTTATCTTGGTGTATTTCGTGTTTGGGGAGTTTTGCGGCTTCCCTTTCTACCAAGAGTGCTTCAGAAGTGATCACGATTGATTTATACATATATATGTGCATATTAATTCAGCTATTCGTCATCTTCTTCTTCTTCGTCTTCTTCTGGTTCACTTGCATCTGGTGCATCTTCTCCGGCAAGTTCTTTATGTTCCTGCGACAACACCTGCGAAGGTTTCAACGGTTCCTCGGTCTCAGAGTCACTTTCCAGTTCTAACTCTTCCTCTACAGAGACATATACATCTTCATCTTCTTCTTCTTCTTCCTCATTTTCCTCAATTTCCTCAATGTCATTTCCCTCTCCATCCAGATCACTTTTCTTCGTCTTACCATCATTAGTCTTTGCCCTCTTATTGGCATCCAGCACATCACTGTCCGCATCAGGTGTCTTCAATTTCAGCAGTTTCTTCAGCTGTTCACGCTCGTTGAATATCCGGAGCTCTTCCTCCAATGCCGGCGCGTATGACCCGAATCCCGTGCTGTTCAACGCGTTCATCACGTCCAAAGCACTCGTGGTTTTCCTCGTATCCAGTTTCGAGTTCTGGAGCGCATGGTGGAAAAGGTGGCTTATGAACACCACACTGCTTCTTTGTATGACGGTCAAAGAGTCTTTGGACATTATGAATTGAGACTTCTCGGAATCGTCAGTCTCAAGCACCGATTTGGCGATCCTGGTGACTGTAGCCCTGGGGAACAAAATATCCTAGAGTTGTTAGTAGGCAATTTATACGCGCTAATTGGAATGGACTTACATCTATGGACACGACATCGTGGTCTTTTGATGCCGAAGACGGCTGGGATGTTTCTGGGCCATTTTTCTGGGCTTTTGGGGGCATTATGAGTCCAATTCTGGTGTATTTGTGTAACCTGGTGCTATACACTCTGTTAACGCGTACAAATTGATGATTTTTTTTCCCCCAATCTCATCGGGTGTAAGAACTAAATCGCCCTTGTGTGGCTGGGCTGGGCTGGGCTGGGGCTTTGGTTGGGGCTTTGGTTGGGGCTTTGGTTGGAGGATAACGGCTGGTGGAACATTGCTCAGGGTATTCCGATTTGTGCCTCTTTGCTTGTCCATAGCTGCTGAGTTCACTTTCAGGGGCAACAGTGTGTTTAGCTCATCAGGATAAAGGTCGTGTGTAAAATTACCCATTTATACCCCCCAATGGACTGACATAAATCTACAACCTGATGGTGATGCCCAAATATTCACCTAGTTTTATACCACCAAATGAGTTCAATTCCTTGCGAGTAACCACCCGTTGACATCTTTACTGTTTCTGTGCTTTTTAGGTTACTGCTGCTCGTATTTGACCACTTTATTCTCTGTTCTGCCCCCCTTTTTCGTTCAATATCATAAGGTCACTTTCACTTTCTGACAACTTACGACTCTTCGCACTGGCTTGGTAACGCCTTGACTTGCTCCGTTAGTGAAATAGAGCAAAGTGAAAAATGATTCGCTGATGTTGAAGACCTGAAATGTTCTCTCGCAGAATATATGTTGACAATGGCCTTTAAGTGAGTTTGAGAATAATGGGGAGCTCAAACTCATTGTCTTCGAAAGCAGTAACATAACCTGGGTACCTATCAAGATCACCACATATATCGAAACAATTATATGACTGTATAGTAACAGCTGTTGGTCATCGTTACACACCACTCGTCAATATATGTCTGAAATCACTGTCCAGACCAAGTTGAGAAGTATAAATCACTACAAGTGGCACCAGGAGGTGCACTATGGAGTCGCCCTTTTGCTCAATATGCTAAGATCAACTGTCACATCTCTTCAATACAATGGTCATATCAAGAGTCGGCCTTTTTTCCCGTACTAGGCTTTGGATTAGCTTTGCTGGTTTTTTGTGATTATACGTGATACTTAAATCGCCCTCTACGAAAGTGACTAGAAGTAAAAGATTTCGAACGCTCATGTTGCCAGCGGCTGACAATCGAGCAGAATTTAGGTCTTTGGGTGTCCCAGTATCATAAACTCTCACTTGTGTTGCTTATATTTACTTTCAAGAGGATTGGCTGCTACTACTTGTGAAAACCAGCTTTTCAAGCACAGAAAAACCACGTCAGTCTCTCAAATTGAACGAGTAGACAATCCTTCACAGACTGTCCTGGATGATGTCACGGAAATCTGACCACTACTGTTATTCTCACAATCACCCCTGTAGGGTTTTGATTACATGGGTTTGTATGCTTGTTCTTCTAGCCACCTTTTTTGATAATGTTGAGAACATGAAAGCTATGGCTAAGTTCTTTTCAAGCGTTTTGACCTTTTTCGTCCTTCTAGGCAGGAAGAACAATTCAGCAAGCCATTCAAATCCCAGTCGAGCACCCTTTGGGCCTTTTGAGAACAGTATACGGCTTCCTAGCTCGCTACGGCGAAACAGTCGTTTCGACCCCAGTCGAGTACTTTTTGGGCCCTTGGAGAGAAAACATACGCATTATGGGGGCCTACAAGGATTTGGTAGATCCGATCGTCATTAGAACCCCAGACAGGTCTTATTTAGGTCATTTGGGGGACAGCACACGGTCAGCTTAACTCGTAAATAGCAGATCTAAGTGGCCAGATTTGGGCACTTTTTTCTGTTTGAAGAGCTTTTTGTTCACCAGAATTTGCTTTGCCCGAGATATAGATCTGCGGTAGACTAGAGAATCCCACATGGGTCAAGGAATCTATAAATTTGGGCGAATAGGTGGCCTTTCTTGGAGCTCGAAAGTTAGTTACCGATGTAACTCAAAAGAACCAGCCATGTTTTGACTTTTCCTAAAATAAAAGCAGCCCGCAAGACCAAAAAATATCCTTGATAAGCTAAAACCCCTTTCGGGTATTCATTACAAGTTGTCGATGCATAAAATGTGCACTAAAAAAACTTTATTTTTTGTCTCAGCTAGAAGTGTTTATTCCTTTACATGTAAAACTCTTTAGTATGGAAACCCCCATACAATTATCTGCGAGATTCGCAATGTATAGTTGATGATTTTTGAAGCCTTTTCTTTGAATATTGTTGGGCCCAGCTCAATCATGTAATAGTTGAGTTGGTCCGCCTGCGTTATTGAATTTTAATTTCAAAAAAACAATCGCTCTTTGGAACATCTTTTCCAAGCATGAAAGAAATGACAGCGTGACATTGAACAAAATGCACAAAGCGACAGCGTACAATAAATTTTTGAAATTACCAGACAAATCCCTTTTGAGGAATTGTCTTCGACCCCTGAACGTATACAAATTATAATTTCAAGACAACTAAGGTATCTCTAGCCCCATTGTTTCCGCTCAAGCTTTCATCCTCTCCTTATTCCCAAAGAAGTATGCATTTTTCAAATCCTTGTTCCTTGCGAAATCATCAGTTCTCCGGTACTCTGTTTTGTCAACCTTTTGCATGTACTTCTTTGAACACTTTTCTGAGCAGAACCAACAATCCTAGTCCACCATTTTGATTTTTCAGTAAAACCCTGGTTTCTGTTAAAGAATTGACTTTGAAGCACTGCTTTTCTCATTGTTATTCTTCTCATGTTAATACTCAAAAGGTGTGTCTTTCCCATTTAGATCCATGTACTCTACCAATGGGTCATAGATGGTATTGGAGGACACGAATATTGAACTTCTCAAGTAGATGCCCTATAAATAGTGCTGAAACTTCTGGAATATACTGGACTTTTTGCTGATGCTCAACACTATCAGCTCACAAATGACGAAACCGTTGAGAACCTTCATCAATGTGGTGGTCGCCACATTGATTCCAATTGCTTTATCTGCTGATTTAACACAAGCTTACTTATCTACTTCGATGGATGGTTGTGCTATGTCAGAAAGTGTTAATGCAACTGGATTCGATGTAACGTTCTATCATTACACCCTTGATGACACAACAACCGATAGGGAACTGTCTTACAGTACTACAGGATATCATGAATTGTCTGTTCAGGCATATGCTAGCAATGTCATTGATACATCTTTCAAAGATACAAATGTTCCTGACGATGCCGTAGCCTACGCTCCGGTTTATAAGGTTGAAGTAACTGTTACAAATTTTGCGGCTCAGCTCACGGGATATTTCAAACCTTCTGAAGATGGAATCTACAGTTTTTCGATGACTGCAGACAACACTGCGTTTATGTTTCTTGGCTCTGATTCAGCCTTTGCTTGCTGCAATAGCAGTGAGACCGAAGGTCTCGGGAATGAAACGGCTTTTCTGAAAAATGGCGGAAACAGCTCAGTTTACTTAAATTCCGATTACTATTATCCAGTGAGATTTTTGTACACCAATGAAGTTGGACAGGCCTCTTTTACTACCAGTTTCACTACTCCATCAAACGTGAAATACACTGACAACTGGGATGGCTTCATTTATCAATTTGTCAGCACCGGTGACGACGACGATACCTGTTCCTCTACATTGATTAACGAGCCAACAAGAACTACAACAGTTCCATGGACTGGCTCGGTAACATCGTCGACCACAACTACGGAATCAAACGGCCTTGTTTCAATCATCGTGGATATTCCATCTACCACGACAACTAGCACCAGTACTTGGACCGGCTCATTTACAACGACAACGACTGCTACTGAACCAGATGGTGAGGTCTCAATTGGAATCGGTCTTCCACCTTCCTTCACACCAACCACCACTACTAGCACCAGTACTTGGACTGGTTCTAGTACAATCACTACCACCACTACCGAACCTAATGGTGATGTTTCGATCGGAATTGATGTTCCATCTACCGTTACACCTATCACCACTACTAGCACCAGTACTTGGACCGGTTCTAGTACAATCACTACCACCACTACCGAACCTAATGGTGATGTTTCGATCGGAATTGATGTTCCATCTACCGTTACACCAACCACCACTACTAGCACCAGTACTTGGACTGGTTCTAGTACAATCACTACCACCACTACCGAACCTAATGGTGATGTTTCGATCGGAATTAATGTTCCATCTACCGTTACACCTATCACCACTACCAGCACCAGTACTTGGACCGGTTCTAGTACAATCACTAGCACATCTACTGAACCAAATGGTGATGTCATTGTCATCAAGAAGGTCCCTCCTACTGCAGTACAAACAGCCAACAATCCTCCATACACGACTACCAAAAAAGTACAATCGTCGATCACTCCGACCGCTGGTACTCAAAATCCTGGTTACCCTTCTACCTCGGTTCCTCAAGGTGCTTACGAGGGTAGTGCTTCTAAATTCATGCATTGGCCAGTTGAACTCATTTGCTCGATCTGGCTAATTTTCTTGATCTGATCTTCTGAAATTATGAGGATCTCGAAACAACAGTTTCATCTATCACTATTGTATTTCTTACCGATATTTTTTACGCTATTTGTCCTCTTCCAACTTGAGAAAGTTCTGATGAGTGGCTGGACAGTCGATCACTGACTTTATATCTATTTTTATTATTTCTTCTTTGTCAATTTTTTGGTTGAATTCGACAGTAATAAAATTGTATTAACTTCTTCAAAGTTCTTGAATGATCAATTCTTTCTCGTGATGTGTATTTCATAGAATTGTTCAGTCGCTCCTATCGCTTCTTTACAAAGAAATGCAAAAGTGGAACTCATTGTAAAAGCGACTGAAAACCGAGGCTCTATCCAAAAAAAAATAGTGAATATGAGAAACGATGAGCAAGATAGAGAAAGACAAAAAATTTGTCAATAATATGTGGCCATGGGACAAGCCTGTCATTGTAGAGGGCAAATCCCGGGAAATTGCCGACGGAAAACTTTTCAAAAGAGTATTCACTCAATTGATATTCACTTAGCTAGATACTCTATTATACTTTTCTTGAAGATCTATAATTGTAGATTCACACAGCTCACCAGATCAACAAAAAGTAGTAATCACAGATGTATCGGACAGCGAAGATGCACTCAAATGCGTGTATTCGAGCTTAGAATTTTTGAGTTTGTCTTGAAGAGCAAAACATATGTCCTGAAAATATAATCCTAAGGGAGTATCCCCAAAGAAGTCGTGCACATATTATCAAAACTGACAACCCCTTTTTATCAAATGAGAGGTGAGATACTTTAATTCGAAACAGGTAATGCAGAACGAGTGAAGAGCACCGAGTGTCCGAATTCATTGGCAATGCTTGGCCAAACAGAAGGGAAGAAGGGCAGAAAAGACATTTCTTGTTCGGCAATCAAAGTGAATAGAAATTACGAGCACTTTGGTCCTGAGCGTGCCATATCTGCTGCGGGGTTTGAATTCACAACAGCCATTTCCACTGAACTCTCTAATTGGTTTCAGGTCCTGTGGATCGAAGAATCGCAGTTTGACCCGAGGCTCAATTTCTCTAGCCAGTTCAAAACACGGTTAAGGGCTATATTCTCTCGAGGAATCTGTAGCTTCAATGCAAATACCTTCTGGCAGCACAAACGGGTAAAACATCACATTGGACAAGACATGAGCCAATTTGGCCCATTTGAAGAACAAATCAGGCCGTTACCACCGTCAATGCGCTTCGCGCCACTAGACAAGTACTTTTCCTTGTCCTTCACCTTTAAGACGGACTTATTCAGCTGTCAGATATCTCAGCCATTGTCACCAAATTTGCTTTTTTGATCCTATTCTTCTCGAATTATAACCTGAACCATGAACCTCGTCTCAATGCCAACATTTCAGTTTCAAAACCTCTCTAGCTCTCTCCCATCCGGATTAATACCCGCGTTTCTCTGCATCTCAGCGCGCTCGATCTTGAAATCTGGAATTTTTTATTTTTTTTCTTCTAAAATTTGAAGGTTTTTGTGCTTCCGATGAGATTTAGTACTCTGATCAGCCAGCAACTTGACCCCAATCTCCCCTTTACAGACGGCTTTATGACTGAGCGAGACTCGTCGTCTCATGTTACTGTCGTGACAGTGCCGATTCCTCGACAAATTGTCACCAAACGCCCCAATGAGCGCGAAAGAAGCTTCCAGATCCCCAGGCAATCATTCACCGCCTTCAGATTGAGGTACGGTTCTCTGCAAGAGATCTCGCACTCTTCCAGAACGCTATTGCTCGGCGGAATCTCCCACAGTTGGTTGTTATCACGGAACAATGTCGTGGTCAATATTTCACACCGAAGGCGGGCTTTGAACACGCTCAAGAAGTTCAACAGCCGCATGTTGGGCCCATCCGATGAGCATCGCCCTGCCGCGCCGCAGCTGAGCTCACCTTCTTCGGCGCGCTTATCATCCCAAAGCCTCAGGACACAATTGAAACCGAAATTATCCAGTCGTTGGACGCTAATGAGCCCGAGCCAGCCGGTTCTGGACGACTCTAGCGATTCTGACGCTTCTGTCATAGATTCTGACACCACAGTTAATGGCGATACCGAGAGCCGCATGTTCAGGACAGAGATCGAAGTAGATAGCGATGTAGAGGAAGATCCACAGTTGGACTCCATGGTGCAGTCTTTGTACAACCAGATCCATTGGGGGCAGCACGAGAAAGAGAAGACTTACTCGCAAAGGAGTCCATTTCTGGAGCCACTTCGATCGATATTACATCAGGAGACCGATTCTCTGGAATTTAAAGACCACCAGAGTCTCGCTGATGGATCTGTAGACATTTTCGAGCCTGCAAATGTTGTAAATCACCCTCATGTGTTGACTTTTAGCGAGCCTGAGAAGCCACAATGCTTGAACGTAAACAGACAGAGATCGAAAAATGAGATAAAGAAGATCGTTCCAGGCCCTACAGAGTCTCCCACAGTGATGGAGCACTACTCACCTCTAGATATCTCTCATATAAAAGCTGTCAAGGTGTTGAAAAAAAGCATGTACAACTCGAAGCACCGTTTCAAGTCAGAGGTCAACTCGATTAACCACAAAAGGAGGTTGAAAAAGATCTTGAAGACCTTTGAGGTTGGCGAAATTCTCAAAGTCGAGAAGATGTTGGTGATGGTGAAAGAATCCGTAGGCAGATCAGCGACTACCTCTCTCACAGAGCACGAGGAATGCGATACAAGAGTCACTGAAAGGTGGAAAGAGTACATCGTCGTGGCAAGATCTAACTCAGACCCAGATAATCCTATCTATGTGCAGTTTGAAAACCAGAGAAACATTCGTGAGAAAAAGGACTACAAACTCCATGGAATCGATTTCCGTCTCAACACTGACTCGAGTAGAGTAAGATTTTACAGCATGCTAGATAAGACCATTTCCATTGGATTGGCCAACGATAGAGACCATGGTAGGACCTTTTACATTCTCAGAACACACACTATTTCCTCTGCTATCAGCTGGTTCATGTTCTTGTCCGATATTTTTGAACACCGGTCTCGTAATATACTCTCAGTAAGTGTACCATTGCTCGATCTTAGCTTGAAATTGACAGTACCTTGGGAATTCTTTGAAGACGAAGACGTAGAAGAAGAGCCCGAATTTGTCACCGTTACACACACAGAGCAAGGTTACAACATCAAACAGGCTCATCAACTTGAATACATCACTAAACTGATAGAATCCAAGCTTGAATCAAACCCTAATTTCAAAGATCAGTATGCTTTGTGGACTGAGATCAAAAGCAGGCTCTCGTTCTGCTTGAGAACCTCCGGGCAACTCCAATGGATCCCACCTCACCGGTCTATAAGTATGTCTGTGCTCCAGACTTTGAGTGCATCTCATGTGCTTGAGTTGCGTGTCCCAGAACCCTTTTCTTCCAGAGTAAACTTGATATCTGGTGCCACTCTACTAGAGCCTCCTGTTATAGAGGGTTTCTTAGCACGGCTTTCAAGCCGTTTCGGAAAAGTAAAGTCCAGTCTATTGAATAGGCCTATCTTCAAGTTTGAGTATTACTACACTCACGACAACTACTTGATGTTTTGTGCTGCACATAATGCGGTGCCACCACTCTTGGACTCTGGAGCGATGGGCTTTGATGGCAGAGCATCGGATTTCGGCAAGTTGAAAGAAGCCGTAAATCATATGCCGATGTTCTACGATAACAATCCCTATCGTCTAGACGATACTCAGCATATCATGTGGTTGAACCCGGACACTCCGGACTCTGAATTTCGAACCAAGGATGCCGAGGCTCTTTTTGAATTTGAAAGAAGATTTTGCCAGGTGCCTCTTGCAAAGGGGTTTATTAATTTATGTGATGTTGTGGAAATCAGACCCATGGAGCTGTCCGAGGTTTTTAAGATGATCGACGCAGCAGCTAATCTTATTTGGACTGGGTCGGTGGGCCCGACGGGTGATTTGCAGTTCAACAGCTCTTGTTTCGAAGTTGTTTTGAGTTCTGGTGTTTCTTTGAAGCTCCAAGCCCCCAGCCCTCAAGTAAGACTGGAATGGATAACCAGATTGGGTCACTTGTCTGACTATTGGAAACAGTGCAAACTGAGAGATAGACATGATTTTGTCAATTTCAAAGTGTACACCGATAATCTTTACGATTTCAGCAAACTGTCCAAAGTTTTGTCAAGGCATGGTGCCCCAAACATAACAAAAATTTACAATGTAAACGACATTGCTCTCTCTAGGACAAATTTGATGGCGGGGGAGTTGTTCCAGAAACTGAAGAAACATACTCGTTTCAAAAGGTATTTTGCGATTTTGGCCCCTGGCACGATCACTCTCTTCAAAGTATTCAATAGATACAGGTCAGGGAGAGTCAAGAAATCTAGCGGATATCGTCATTATATGACGATTCCTGTTGGTGAGGCCTATGTATTTTCGGGCACTGTATCTTCTATGGATCTCGTCGACAACGATGAATCTTTTGATCCTTTGCATCCAACCAAAGGTGTACACCCAAAGATTTACGAAGGGGGTTTGTTGGCGTGTGAGTCTGAAACAGATAGATGTTTTACTTTATGGTTTGGGATGAAGCGTGCCATCGCAGGCGATGTGCATCATTCTACTAAAGTTTCCAGTTTGGTCACTCACGATATTAGTGAAGGAAAAGAACACGAGTCTTCGGCAGCTAAGGGCGCAATGAGCACCACATCTAGAAATCCGGGTGTCTTCAAACTTGTGTCAAAACTAGGTGTTACGGGAAAAAGATTGATATTCATGGCCTCATCAAAAGAGGAAAGAGATCTTTGGGTCATGAGGATTGTGAATAATATTGAGAAATTCCATTCACTGGATAACACGGAGATCAGCGTTTCTTAGCATTTTATAGATTTAATATATTGTCGCATTTGCTAGTCATCAGTCTTACAAAAACGTTGCACTATTTTGGGGGTAATTTTTTGCAAAAAAAAACGAAAAAGAAAAAAAAAGAAAATGGCGACAACGGCAGGACTCGAACCTGCGCGGGTAAACCCAAAAGATTTCTAATCTTTCGCCTTAACCACTCGGCCACGTTGCCTGTTTCTTGTGATGATGACCGGAATCATTTTACAAGATCACAAATCTAAATTATTTCTTGTCTCAAATACTGCTCAATTGCACTCCTTCTCTCAAATCAAGGGTAACATGGTCACCCGACAAGTGACATCAGCCAAACGGTTACTCATTCCGGAACCTAGCCTGACTCACCTGTTCCCAATTGAAAGCTACCCCCAAAATACTACGGTGCACAGCTTATTGTATAGATTATTAAATTACATTAGCATTAAACAAATTATGTAACCCCCAACACTAGTTATTGAAAGACTCATCTAGTGCTCTGTCAATATCAGAGATCAAGGAACTCCAGCGTATCGACATGTCGTTTCCGGGAGAAGTCTGGGTATTATTATTCATGTTGACTCTTGGAGTCAAAGGGGATGTATCGATCTTGATGGTCATCGTCTCGTCAAAAGAGTTGCGAGGTTTCAGTATCGGGGTGGCCATTAAGTCAATACTTGCTGGAGGAAGCAATTCCTGGAGATTCTGTTCGTCTTCATCGTGGTCTCTCGTGTAATTCATGAGCAGTTGAGTAATCACCTCAGCATCGGAGTCACTTTCTGTGGTAATGCTGTTCAACGACAGGTTGTCTGTGGTCGTTGTCGACCTTACATCGGTTGTAACAGAAGCCACATCGGTGTCGTCATCAGTGTACTGCAATTCGTCGAAATCTAGACCCAATGCTGTACACAACTTCTCCATGACGTCTTCCCACGAACTTACGGCTATTGAGTGGTTGTTGCTGGAGAATTGCAACAAGCCAACTTCTACCAGCAAATGCCTCGAATCGGAAATGGTGATCGAGGAATCTATAGGTGCACTTGACACGATTACAGTGGCCGAAGCCGAGGGGAACTCAGAGGTTCGCAGGTACAGATCTATAGACTCTTGTAAGGACAAGGAGGTGGGCGTGTCCTGCTGCTTCAAAGTGTCCAACTCATCCCACATGGCTCTGTGAGACTCGTCGGAATCAGTCAATTTCAAGCATCTACGAGCTATTATCGGCGACTTTGGATGTAATTTACTGTGGGAGAGCAACACTACGGAGACTTCGATGCTCAAGAGCGAAAATGCCCACGTTATGTTGCGGAGAATGGTCGAGGACACCAGGGTCCGCGGATATTGGTTTATCACCAAGAATACCGACTTAAGATCCGTTGATTCAGATACTCCAGAGCTCAAGTACAACTTCGAAGTGGGTCTTTTCTTGGTCTCAGGAGCCAGAATCTCAATGGTATCAGTCAACCGGTCGTTGGGGAACAAGACGTCCAGATTCTGGAACAGAACGGACCATTTCTCGATAACCAGAGGGCTTTTCGATGCGAATTCCAAGTCCAACCAGTCTTTGATGTTGACAGTGAACCTAGATGCAGACAAAACTGCCAAATGGATCCTACACCTCTCTCCGGAGAACCTGCCTTTTGAATTCTCTACCAAGGGGATCATCGTGTAGCTCTGGGAGCCTTTATTTACGAGCAAGAGCAGATACGAAAATAGGTAGACGTCATGGTCGAGACTCTGGAGATGGTTTCCGAGCGACACTCTAAGAGTATCCAGGATCCGCAAGAGCCCCAAAGCATCTACAAAAAGAGCATTGATATCGGCCAAATCTCCACCTCGCAGCAGACATTGCCCGAGCAAATTGGTGATAATGTTGGATCTCATCAAGGCCAAAGGGATCTCGGAGTTTACACCCGTAGATCCGAAGAAGTTGCGGGAAGTCGGAGAGGGCGATGGCGATTTCGACACCGACGATATTATGGAAGAAATTGCCGAGACCGAAGATCCTCGAGAGTGTTTCCGGGAATGTGCCTGGTACAGGAACCGAGAAGCCGACTTCGGAAGCGATCTGCTTAGAGGCTCATTAAACACGCGGCGCGGAGATTCCCCATGCACCGAATCATCTTTCGGCAAGGCAGTTTTGCCGCATTTACACTGTGGAAGCGCCATTCCCTGAGAAAAGACGCTTTCCTCAAAAATCACGTCGCTCAGCGAGCCTCCGGGGTCTACACTTAGGAGGAAACAGTCTTCGTGGCATAGATGTCCACATTTCAACTCTACAATCTTTTCTGTGCTCTGCAACATCGTCATTGGCTCGTGGCATAGTGAGCATGCTTCGCCTGCGAAGTTATGCCTGTTTTTGGGAGGAGTCGACGGTGTTTGCACGAGATCTGGGGCTCTTGTGGGCACTTTAGGTGCCAAATGCGCCGCAGGTAGAAGCTGTCTTGTTCTGGAAGGAGCCGGTTTTTGCCGCGGGATGTTGTTCGTCAAGATGTCGATCGCTTCAGGGTCTATAAGGTATCCTTGAGGGATATTTCGCGTCTTGGGGGCTTCTCTTGGAGAGTCGTTCTTCCTCTTCCATCTGTGGATCATGTCCAACTTTGATCGGCTGTCGCCTGATGCTGATTTGTCTGATTTCGCAGGCATGTGCTATGGCATGTGATTGGCTGGAGATGTTGGTGTGAATTGGCGAATTGGGTTGTGCTTGTCTGGGGCGTGGGTGGATACTTAGTACTCGTACTGTTGGTACTGGTACTATTGGCGCTATTGGTATTATTGGTGCTTTGGGTAATTTGGGCACTGATTTTGACGATTCTGTGGCTGAAGGCAACGACCCGGAGTCAAGTATCAGTTAACACGCCAATGCGATGCGTCAGGTCCACTTGAACAGAAAAAAATATCACTGTCCCACACAAATAAGTACCGGAATCAGATAAAATCGTGGAAAGCCTCAAAAAAATTTGCTTGGTTACCCGATTGGGAATAAGAATCAGGGGGGATCTGGTCGTGCAGAAGGTGCAGAAAGGGTGGACAGTGGACAGTGGGCAGAGGTGGAGCGGTGGACCGTAAGGGCCAGCAATAGGCATGTAGTGTGTAGTGGTGTGTATAGGTGTGTATAGGTGATAGCCGGTATTTGGTTATGAGTTGCGGAGCTGACAGGGCTAATCCCAGCAAACTGTGTAGATCTGCAGATGTATCTAAAAATAACGATCACCAGTGCTGCGGGCTTTGGGGGTAAGTGGGATTAAGTGGTGGTATGTGGGAATTGGATAAGGGATATAGGGGTGAAGTGGGAAAGTGCTGAAATTGCAGATATCGTAACAGAGCAGTTTCTGGTGAGCAGGTGTAGTTCAGGTGTATAAGTTTATACTATTGTATACGATTGTGCAGATAGAGCTAGCTAAGTGATAGAGAAAAATGTGTGTTTCATTAGAAAAAGATTTTTTATATGCAATATATTTTCAGACATAGCGACACAGAAACCCCCAATTAGAAATGAGGAAAGTGATACCTGTCCAGATGTGTGGGATGAAAATGCAATGAATGCAATAAATGCGATAAATACAATATGACTGTACTCTGTACTGGTGAGCTGATACTGATACCAAATATACCAAACATACTGTTGGCTATTATTACTTTTTGACACCTTTTCGCCAGTAAAAGCGCATCTAATCACCACAGCCAAACTCAGCTGTTAATGAAAAACCTGACAGGTCTATAAGCATAACTTGGACAAGCCCATAGCATCTAAAAATCTCCCACATCTCGCTCTTACATCCTTATCTTGGTGCACCAAAACTTAGTCACTCAACAAGTCTTCACAATCACAATTCCGCCTCGTTCCTTCCCCTTCATCCCTTCTAGCCCCGGCCAGGCCAGCTCCAAATCTGCCAGATCTCCCAAAGCGGTCAATTAAAAATGAAAAAAACAATTTTCTTCCACTTTTTTTGGCAGCAAATCTGGAGGAAAGCGTCAACAGTTGGTCCAGCACAACGAAAAAGCGGTGGTTAGGCATCAGGCTTTGCTCATTTTGATCCGCGAATCCATCCGAACTAGAGCCACGTCATCCGGAAGCTTTGAACAACGAGATCCCATTCCCAACCACATACCGCAAATCACTTTACCCAAATCGGGATCTGACTTCTCATTCACCATCCCACAGCCATGACAGGCCAGGAAGACTATAAGCGCCTGGAAGTCGCGCCACTGGCGTACCCGTTATCCGGAATACATCCGGATGTCAAATTCCGTGCGGCAAGACCGGTCTCCAAGCGCAGAGTACCGGTGGAGACCGCCAAATTTAATATAACCTCACACAGGCAGCTGTTGTCTGCCGAGAACTCGCGGAAACGCCGCAACATCGAAGAGCAGATGTCCAGCATGGTGGTGGCAAACAACGTGGCTAATAGCGTGGCCGGTGGCTTGACAAGTGGCGCTGGCTCGCTGCCTGACGACGGATCACGTGACGGATCACGTGACCAGGCCAAATCGCGGTCTGGAAGGCAACCGGCTTTGAAAAGGCGTCTTTTGAGTGCTGAAAGCGCAGCTGGTGAACTAGACGACTCGCTGGCGTCCATGATGCCACCTCCGTCGAGCGGATCCAACGCGATGGACTCCGACGGCCCACAGCCTCCATTACCCTCGCCTAGTGCGTCACCTATGCAGTCGCAAGACGAAGACGAATTGAGCGACGACGATACCCCGATAAAGAACAACTCGTATATCAAAATTCCCACCACAAAGGAAGGTGTGTTGCTGACTGTTCAAAAATTGATGGATTTTTTGCCTCAATCGCAAAGAGATCTGTTGACGTGGCAGTTGTTGCAGCAGACAGACAGGTCCAAGTTGTCCATTTTGAACAACATAATCACCAAGTCATTGAAAAGAGACTTGTTGAGCACACTTCCAACTGAGATCAGTTACAAGATCTTGGGTTATTTGGATGCAAAGACTTTGATCAGAGCTGAACAGGTGTCGAAAAACTGGTACAAGATCGTCAACAGATCCAAAGATCTCTGGAAGGTGTTGATCAGAGACGAGAAATTCATCACAAATGACGAAGAATTGAACCACGAGCTCTCACATACCGAGGAATTGGTGAGAGATTGGGCCCGTAGAGACGTAAATTTACCCACTGTGGACCCGGCTCACGTAGATAACACCTTCAAACAGATATACAAGAAACGGCACATCATTCACCAGCGTTGGATGGACCCCGCTTACCAGCCAAAGAGAATCACTGTAAAAGTGCACGGATCTGCCGTGATCACATGTCTCCAATTTGACGAGGACAAAATCATCACAGGAGCTGACGATAACTACATCAGTGTGTACGATACCAAGACTGGTAATTTGAGAAGATCGTTGGAGGGCCATTCAGGCGGTGTATGGGCTTTGAAATATTACAAAAACACCTTAGTTTCAGGTGCCACAGACAGAACTGTGCGCATTTGGAACATCAAACAGGGCAAATGTACCCATGTTTTCAGGGGCCACACTTCCACAGTGAGATGTTTGGACATCTTGGTTCCTGAAGTGATTGGATACTCGAGCACTGGAGCCCCTATTGTGTTCCCACAAGAACCATTACTCATCACGGGCTCCAGAGATAACACTATCCATGTGTGGAAACTCCCAATGGCTGGAGAAGATGATGAAGTCCCTGATGAACCTGTAGACAGTACCGACGCCAACAATCCGTACTTTGTAACAGCTCTCAGGGGCCATAACGGCTCAGTGAGATGTATTTCCGGCCGTGGGAACCTCGTAGTCACTGGAAGTTATGATATGACTGTCAGGGTGTGGGATTTGTACACTGGACGTTGTAAATTGGTGTTGAAATCGCACACTGATAAAGTATATAGTGCCGTGTTGGACCTCAGGAGACGTAGATGTATATCCGGGTCCATGGACTCCACTGTCAAGATCTGGGATCTCGATGGTGGCCATTGTATTGCTACTTTGGAGGGCCACACCTCGCTTGTAGGGCTCTTGGAGCTCAGCGACACTGCTCTTGTAAGTGCAGCTGCAGATGCCACTTTGAGAGTGTGGGATCCCGAAAGTGGGGACTCCAGGTTCCAGTTGAAAGGCCACATGGGTGCGATCACGTGTTTCCAGCACGACGACAAGAAAGTCGTCAGTGGGAGTGAGAAGATGCTCAAATTGTGGGACATCAACACGGGGAAATTCGTGAGAGAGTTGTTACCGAAGGTCACTGGAGCCACTTGGCAGGTGAGGTTCGACCACAGGAGGTGTATATCTGCAGTACAGCACAGACATGTAGATGGCCGTCCAGACGAGACCTTGATGGAGATCTTGGACTTTGGCGAGCCTTATTATGCGGACGAGACGATGGGCGAGTCGGAAGATGTGACTGAGGAAGTTGGAATGACGTATTTGGACACGACTCTGGACTCGAGAAGTGGGGTTGGCTTTGACGATATTGATGTCGATTTAGGCGAGCCCGATTTCTCGTACAGATCGGTATGATACGTAGATGAATATAAAGTAATACCCATAACAGTGTAGAGGAAGGAGTGAAAGAGTGAAGCATCAGAAAGCAGTGGAAGTGGTGAAAAGTAGTGAAAAGTAATGAAAGGCAGTAAATAGCAGCTCAAGAGAGTGGAAAGTTGAGAGAAGCACTAAGAGCCAATGAAAAGTAGCACGAAACAGCAGAAAGCAGTCAGAAGCATTGTAAAACCTTGAAAAGTGGTGGAAAATGGTAAAATACCGTTAAACGCAGTTAAAGGCAATGAACAGCAGTTACAAATGGTGAAAAGCAATGCTTATTCCGAGCTGTATCAGTGGGAGAAAGTTTATGCCAGTGCCATAGTGATATAGCACTCTACAGCTCTAGTACTTCAGCACCCCACCCCATTACTACACTCCAACACCACCACTTCTGCTAGTGCTCTGTGCTATGCACCCCCAAAATTACCCCCAATATCCCATCCTTAATGACACGTAGAAAAAATCTGCCATTGCGGAATGGAAAAATCCGTCTCAAAATTGGGAAGGAAAAAAAGTGTCAGTAGATTTTAGACATCGTTGATCAACCATTAAACCACCCTAGATTGCAAGATAACCATGTTGCGTTCAGTCAGTGCTCGTCCATTACTTGTCAATGGAGTCCGGTCCGCATGGAGGGCCAACCCTGTCAGATCGTTGGCCACCGAGGCTTCGGATGTATGTGCATTTATCACCATATCCGTATTCAGGGATAATTTCTACCGCCCATCGATACTAACTCTATTCCCGTTTAGACCGTCCAAATCGATTTACCAGCTTCTTCTTTCGAAGGATACCAATTAGATGTCCCGGAATTGCAATTTGAAACCGAGAAATCCACTTTATTGCAGATGTACAAAGACATGATCATCATCAGAAGAATGGAGATGGCTGCCGATGCCTTGTACAAGGCCAAAAAGATCAGAGGTTTCTGTCATTTGTCCGTCGGACAAGAGGCCGTTGCCGTTGGAATCGAAAACGCCATCAACAAGAAGGATTCTGTCATCACTTCTTACAGATGTCACGGTTTCACATACATGAGGGGATCTCCAGTCAAAGATGTGTTGGGAGAATTGATGGGTAGAAGATGTGGTGTTTCTTATGGTAAAGGTGGTTCTATGCACATGTACACGACGGGATTCTACGGAGGTAACGGTATTGTCGGAGCCCAGGTCCCATTGGGTGCCGGTTTGGCATTTGCCCACAAGTACAGTAACGAACCAAACTGTACTTTCAACTTGTACGGAGATGGTGCCTCGAACCAAGGTCAAGTGTTTGAATCTTACAACATGGCCAAATTGTGGGACTTGCCATGTATCTTTGTATGTGAAAACAACAAGTACGGTATGGGAACCTCTGCAGCTAGATCTTCCGCAATGACCGAGTACTACAAGAGAGGTCAATACATTCCAGGTTTGAAAGTCAACGGTATGGACGTATTGGCATGTTACCAGGCCTCCAAATTCGCCAAGGACTGGACCGTCTCCGGTAACGGACCATTGGTATTGGAATTTGAGACTTATAGATACGGTGGTCACTCGATGTCCGACCCGGGAACCACTTACAGAACCAGAGAAGAAGTCCAGAACATGAGATCCAGAAACGATCCAATTGCCGGTTTGAAGTTGCACTTGATGGAGTTGGGTATCGCTACTGAGGATGAGATCAAGGCCTACGACAAGGCTGCCAGAAAATACGTTGACGAACAGGTTGCTGCTGCTGAGGCTTCTCCAGCTCCAGAGGCCAAGATGGACATCTTGTTCGAAGATGTCTATGTTCCAGGCAGTGAGATTCCAGAGTTGAGAGGCAGAATCTCTGACGATTCTTGGTCTTTCGAGAAGGGAGGATTTGCCAGACGTTAGTGAGAGTGTGTATCGAGATATTATCTATACTTAAGTTATAGAATTGTTTTGCAGAGATGTAAAGATGCAGAGATGCAGGAATGTAGAGATGTAGAATCGTCAGTGGAAATATAAAGTAGAGCATGGACACCATCTGGGAATTACACCATCAAATGCCATCTTCTATCATCTACTTCTCATACTCTGGGTATTGAAAAAATTTTGTTAGTGAAAAAAAACTGAGTGAAAAATAAAAACTAAATAGTACCCAGCAGACCTAGCACAACCACATAGCCCAACATGGCGGACAGACAACCCAATGCTGGGCAGTACAAATACGAGGAAATGTCCAACAAGGTCACGAGAGTGGATAGGCGGCTTTTGGACGAGCCACGGGCCCGCAGCGATGAGGCCCAGGGATCTAATCCAGAGTCTTTGGCGGGTCGGGTCTCTGTGAAAGACATGGGCACCAGGGCACATAGCAGGCCCGAGACTGACAAAACGGCGGCGGAAATCGTGGAATCACAGCCTGAGAAGCCCAGAAAACCCGTTAGAAGACCAAAACAGAAACATATATCGGAATTGGAGACGTTAAACTACGTGCCCACGACTCCCGAGAACCAGCAGCGTTACGATTTGTTGTTGTCATGGTGCTCTGCCCAGATGGACAACGATGTATCCCACGAGGTGGTGAGATCATCTACTGACATGATCCTCGAGGTTTTGAAAGTGGAAGATGCCACCGATAACAGGAAGAAGACACAAGTGGAGCAACTCTTGGAGGCACCGATGAGCTCGGAACAGTTCGAAGAGCTGCTCCAGTTGTCCAAATTGATCACAGATTACAGAAGAGAAGATGGTCAAGAGCACCAGCTGGGATCTGAGGTTGTCGCTGTGGTTTTCGACGACGAAGATGCGGAAGATGACGACGATAATGGCGTCTTTGACGGAGATCTGAGTGAACCAGAGGATCTGGGCAGTAAATCCCCGGAGCAAGCCGACGGCGTGCTATCGGAAACCGTAGAGCATGTAGTTGTAGACTCTGCCAAGTTTCTGGACGAGGCAGAGGCCCGTAGATTGTCGATAAGGTCCGTAGACAAGTACTATTTGCGTCGATTGTTAGCTACTTCGCTAGGCTCCGAAGACTCGGTGAAAAACTCGCAAATGGCCGACCAGTTGTTCAAGATCATTGCAAAGACGATGCTGGACAAAACGGATGCCCGGTTTTTGGAGAACGAGTTGGTGGAATTCTTTGATTTCGAGCACACAGACGTCGTGGAGCAGATTTTCAAGAACAGACTGCTCATATACTACGGCATAGTGTTGAGTTCGGTGCCAGAGGAGGAGAAGGTGGAGGTGTATAACGAGATGAGACGGAATGGGTACCAGCTGCTCGTGGACGAGTACATTTCGGGGACGAGTGAAAATGGGGCCAAGAGAAGCTCCGAGTCACGTGACGACGAGCCGCACGATGCGAAACGACTCAAGGCCGAAATTGCCGAGAGAACTCCAAAAATTGTGGATCTAGACGCCTTGGTGTTTGACGAGGGATCGCATTTGCGGACTTCGACGACGCTCAAGCTCCCAAAAGGTGCCTTCAAGCTTCCGAAAAAGTATGAAGAGATCCACATCCCGGCTCCGGAGCCACCAAAATTCGCTGAGGACGAGCGGTTGGTGCCGATAAGTGAACTTCCGGACTGGGTTCAACCTGTGTTCCCGTCAGCCGAGACCACGACGTTGAACAGGATCCAGTCGCGAGTGTATCCGGCCGCGTTCCACTCGGCCGAGAACCTCTTGATGTGTGCGCCGACTGGGGCCGGTAAGACCAACGTGGCAATGCTTGCAGTGTTGCACACGTTGGACCAGTACCGAGATGCCCAGACGGGTGAGATCGATATCGAGGCGTTCAAGATCGTGTACATTGCCCCGTTAAAGGCGTTGGTGCAGGAGCAGGTGCGTGAATTCCAGCGCCGATTATCTCCGCTCGGCATCACGGCGAGTGAGTTGACCGGGGACTCGAATTTGACGAAACTGCAGATCGCCGCGACGCAGATCTTGGTCACGACACCGGAAAAATGGGACGTCATCACCCGTAAGATGTCGGATATCTCGTATGTAAACCTCGTGCGGCTCGTGATTGTCGACGAGATCCACTTGTTGCACGATGAGAGAGGCCCGGTGCTCGAGAGTATAGTGTCGCGGACTGTCCGTGGCGTTGACAACGACGACACAGACGCGGTCCGGTTGGTGGGGCTCTCTGCGACGTTACCGAACTTCCGGGACGTTGCCCGGTTTCTCAGGGTCGACCCGGACCGGGGGTTGTTTTTTTTCGACTCCTCGTACCGGCCGTGCCCTTTAGCACAGCAGTTTGTCGGCGTCAACGAAAAACGGGCCTTGAAGAGACTCCAGGCGATGAACGAAGTGTGCCATGACAAGATCTTGGAGAGCGTCTCTGCGGGCCACCAGGTGATTGTGTTTGTACACTCGCGGAAGGAGACCGTTAAGACGGCCAAATGGGTACGTGACCGGATGTTGGAGCAGGACGAGTTGCACCGTGTGGTGAGGTCCGACTCGGCGTCGGTGGAGATCTTGAGATCCGAGGCCGAGGGTTGCGCAGATCCGGGGTTGAAGGACCTACTTCCGACCGGGTTCGCAGTGCACCATGCCGGACTTTCGAGGGCTGACCGGTCCCGGTCCGAGGACTTGTTCGCCGAGGGTTATGTGCAGGTATTGGTCTCCACTGCCACGTTGGCGTGGGGTGTCAACTTGCCCGCACACACCGTGATCATCAAGGGCACAAACGTGTATTCACCGGAGAAAGGTGCCTGGGTCGAGCTATCTCCGCAAGATATCTTGCAGATGTTGGGCCGGGCCGGAAGACCGAGGTACGACAAGAGCGGTGAAGGTGTAATCATCACCTCGCAGGACGAGATTCCTTACTATTTGGCGATCTTGAACCAGCAGTTGCCCATCGAGTCGCAGCTCATGTCGAAGTTGGTCGACAGCATCAATGCCGAAGTGGTGTTGGGGTCGGTGCGGTCCCGCGGCGACGCCGCGGCCTGGCTTGGTTATACTTATTTCAGCGTGCGGATGTCGCAGTCGCCGGCTTTGTACCACGTCGGCCCGGAATACGACTCGGAGTCGGGGCTCGCAGATAAGCGGACCGATCTCGCACACAGTGCCTTGACGGTGCTCGCAGCGAACCAGTTGGTGAGCTACGATGCTGAAACTGGCGCTGTTGCAGCGACCGAGCTCGGAAGAATCGCCTCGCACTACTACATCGGCTTTGAATCGATGGCTCTCTATAACCGGCAATTGAAACACTACTCGACGCCCTTGGACGTGCTCCGGATATTCTCGCAGAGTGCAGAATTCCGGTACATGCCGGTGCGTGAAGAGGAGAAGTTGGAGGTGGCCAAGTTGCTCGAGAACGCCCCGATTCCGGTGAGAGAGAGCCAAGACGACCCTCTTGCCAAGGTGAACGTGTTGCTCCAAGCCTATGTGTCGCGATTGCATTTGGACGGCTTTGCGCTCATCTCCGATATGATATACATCACTCAATCCGCCGGCAGGCTTTTGAGGCTGTTGTACGAGATCGCCTTGCGGAAAGGTTGGTCCGCCACGGCACGTATGGTGTTGGACATGTGCAAGATGGTGGAGAAACGGATGTGGCTCCCGAGTTCACCATTCCGGCAATTTCCGGACGTCCCGGCCGAGATTGTCCGGAAAACCGAGGGCTCTCAGATGCCCTGGAAGGTGTACCTGCATTTATCCGACGTGGCGGAAGTTGCACAAGCTATCCGGTCTGAAAAATACGCAAGGCACGCTTTCGATCTCTTGCAACGGTTCCCGAAGCTCTCTATCGCCGCAGAATGCCAGCCAATCACCCCGACGTTACTCAGGGTGGCTGTAGAAGTGGTTCCGGAATGGATCTGGGACGATTCTGTCCACGGAGCTGCTGAAACTTTTGTGGTACTAGTAGAAGACTGTGATGGGGAAAAAATCCTTTACTCGGATTCGCTCTTGGTGCGGAAAAAGCTCGTCAATACGCCCCACTTTATCGATCTCACCGTACAACTTTCGGAGCCATTGCAGCCGAATTACTTTGTAACGTTGATAAGTGAAAAATGGTTGCACTGCGAGGCGCGGATCCCTCTTTTGTTGACCAAGATCCGGCCATTAAAGAAATTTCCGGCTCCAACACCTTTGCTCGGTTTGCAGAAGAAACCTGTTTCCGATTTGGATCAGCTGGAATTCGAGCAGTGCTTCGATTTCGATTTTTTCAACAAATTTCAGACCCAGAGCTTCCAAGCGTTGTACCATTCCAACGACAACGTCTTGATTGCAAGCTCCAAGGGCTCGGGTAAGACAAGTTGTGCGGAATTGGCGCTTTTGAACCACTGGAAACAGGGCCGCGGAAGAGCCGTGTACGTATCACCTTCACAGGAGTGTATAGATTCTTTGTACAGTAGCTGGAGCCTGAAATTCGGCTCCATTTCCGGCGGGAAAACCGTCAGCAAGTTTGTGGGCGATCTCAGCCACGATTTGCAACTGCTTCTGGCCAGCCACTTGGTCTTGGCGACTCCTGAGCAGTTCGATACCGTCTCAAGACGCTGGAAGACCCGTAAGGCCGTCCAGGGCATCGAGCTTTTCATCGTAGATGACTGTCACGCTGTCGGAGACGGGCTGGTGGGCACCACCTATGAAGTAATCATTGCGAGAATGAGGTTCTTGTCCTTGCAACTCGAAAACGGCATGCGGATTGTCGCATTGAGTGCTCCGTTGGCGAATGGCAAGGACTTTGGCGAGTGGATCGGTGCTCCGAAGCACAGTGTGTTCAACTTCAGTGCCAAAGAGCGCGAATTTCCGCTCGATATCCGTCTCCAGGCGTTCTCCATCAACCATAACCCCTCGATGGTGCTTGCCATGACGAAACCGGCCTTTAAAGCCGTCAAAGAGTTGTCTCTAGATGATCGGAAAGGTGTAGTGTTCGTCCCGTCGCGGAAACACTGCTTAGAAATAGCCTCCGAATTCATCAGGCATGCCGGAAACGAAGATGTCGAGTTCTTGAAGGCCGACTCAGACTCGATTCTGTCGTATTTGAAGCGGGTCCGTGATCCGGCCTTGAAAGAGGCCTTGGAGAACGGAATCGGCTTGTACTACAAGCACATGACTCCTGTAGACCGTAATGTAGTGGAAAAGCTCTACACAGCTGGAGCCTTGACGTTGTTGCTAGCTACACGTGAAACTTGCAATTTCTGTCCTCCTTGCGATGCAGCCGTAATCCTCAGCACTCAATTTTATGAGGGCAGAGAGAACCGGTACGTAGATTACTCTATAAATGATCTATTCGAGATGGCTGGTGCAGTGCAGCAGACAGAGGGACTTGGAAACGTGCTAATCTTGACGAATGCATCCAAGATCGACTACTACAAGAAGTTCATCACGGAGTCGTTGCCCCTAGAGAGCCACTTGAACGTGTTCATCCACAATGCCTTGGTGAACGAGATCGCCAACAAAGTGATTGTCTCGAGACAGTCGTGTATCGACTGGTTTACGTATACGTATTTCTACCGTAGATTGCAGTTCAACCCGAGTTTCTACGGCTTGAAAGACACCTCTCATTTCGGGTTGAGTGAGTACTTGTCGGACTTGGTCGAGACCACGTTGGCTGAGTTGGCCGAGGTCAAGTTGGTCGAGTTGGAGGAAGACGAGTCGGACGAAGAGTTTACCCCGTTGAACGGCGCCTTGATCGCTGCTTACTACAACATCTCGTTTGTGACGATGCAGACTTTGAACGCATCTTTGGGCAACAAGACCAAGTTGAAAGGCTTGTTGGAGATCGTCACAGCAGCTGCCGAATTTGACGACATTCCAATGAGAATAGACGAATCTGCGACGTTGGCAAAGATCTATAACAGACTTCCTATCAAATCCAGTAACATCGAGCAAGACACCCCGCAATTCAAGACGTTTGTCTTGCTTCAGGCGCATTTCTCCCGTATGAGTCTCCCTCCGGATTTGGTTTCTGACCAAAAATTGGTGCTTGCACGTGTGATGACCATCTTGTACGCTACAGTGGACATTTTGTCCAGTGAAGGGCACTTGAATGCCTTGAGTGCCATGGATTTGGCGCAAATGGTTGTGCAAGCGGTCTGGGATAGCGACAGTCCGTTGAAACAGGTTCCTCACTTCGACGATGCAGTGCTCCAGAGATGTGCCAAGTTGAACGTGGAAACCGTCTACGATATCATGTCATTGGAAGACGAAGAAAGAGACCAGTTGTTGAGCATGACTCCTCAACAGGTGAATAAAGTAGCAGAATTTGTGAATAGCTATCCAAACATCGACATTTCGTACGAGTTGGACTTGTCGGAGCCTTTGGTCGCAAATGAAGACAAGAGAATTACTATCCAAGTCACGAGAGACGAGGAAGTGGATGATCTCAGTGTCGTTGCACCGTTCTACCCGCTGAAAAAGACAGAGTCGTGGTGGATCGCGGTAGGTGAGCAGAGTTCTAGACAACTCTATGCCATCAAAAAGGTGACATTAGCAAAAGAGAGCCAGAATTTTGACTTGGATTTTGCTGTGCCTACACTGGGGCCGCACAAGTTGTCCATCTGGTGTGTATGTGACTCGTACCTCGATGCCGATAAAGAGATTCAGTTCGAAGTAAATGTGGAAGAGGAAGATGAAGATGAGGAGTGAGAAAAAAAAGTGTATATTAGTCGGTATAGATCTGCAAATTGGGGGGGGGGTGACCACCCCCAAAAGCTAAATGGCAGTACCGTTGTTCTTTTATTCATGACCCGGTTTTCTAGAAATTGCGCTGAGATCACACGAAACACGAAACCCACCAGCCCTGGTTTCATTCCAGCCAAAACTCAACTCACCCGAGGCCAGCACAGCTCTGGCCCTGATTTGGCCCATCTCATCTGTGTGGTGTAGCGATGTAGTGCATTTTGGCCCGATTTGAACTTTTTTTTTCACTCTCAGTATTTCAAATCACATAGTTGCCTCTACCACAACTTGGGCAGATAATAGCACGACAATGAAGTGAGTAAGCCGGATTTCTACTCGACAATCCCATACTAACAGTCCAGGTTCTTTATCGACGATTTGCCTGTGATCTTTCCGTACCCGCGGATCTACCCAGAGCAATATGCGTATATGTCCGACATCAAGAAGACCTTAGATGTGGGCGGGAACTGTATATTGGAGATGCCCTCGGGCACCGGGAAGACCGTTTCGTTGCTCTCGATGACTGTGGCGTACCAAATGTTCTATCCCGAGCACAGAAAAATCATATACTGCTCGCGGACGATGTCGGAGATCGAAAAGGCCTTGATCGAGTTGAGCTCTTTGATGGCATACAGAGCCAAGGAGTTGGGGTACGAAGAAGACTTCCGGGGACTCGGATTGACGTCCCGTAAGAACTTGTGTCTCCATCCGACAGTATCCAAGGAGAGAAAGGGCAATTTGGTGGACGAAAAGTGTAGGAGAATGACCAATGGGCAGGTGAGGGCCAAAATAGAGGCTGGAGAAGATACCGAGGCGTCGTTGTGTTCTTTCCACGAAAAATTGTACGAAAAGGACCCGCAGAACTTGGTGCCTCCTGGCGTGTATTCTTTCGACTCTTTGGTGAAATACTGCCAACAGGAGGGGACGTGTCCGTACTTTACTGTGCGTCGTATGATGCCTTTTTGTAATATCGTTATTTATTCGTACCATTATTTATTAGACCCCAAGATCGCCGACCGGGTGTCGAAAGAGTTGTCTAAGGACAGTATCGTCATATTTGACGAGGCGCACAATATCGATAACGTCTGTATCGAGTCGTTGTCGTTGGATTTGAACGACGACGTGTTGAAAAGAGCAACTAGAGGTGCCAACAGCTTGAGTAAGAAGATTGAGGAGGTGAAGCTGACAGATAGCAAGAAGTTGCAAGACGAATACGAGAAATTAGTGGCGGGGCTCCGTGAATCGGAGATCGCAAGAGATGAAGAGTTGTTCATGAGCAATCCGATTCTTCCCGATGATCTCTTGGACGAAGCGATTCCGGGCAACATAAGAAGGGCCGAGCACTTTGTATTGTTTTTGAAGAGGTTTATAGAGTACTTGAAAACACGGATGAAAGTGTTGCATGTGATCTCCGAGACGCCTGCATCGTTTCTCCAGCATTTGAAGCAGCTCACTTTCATCGAGCGGAAACCGTTGCGGTTCTGTTCCGAGAGACTTGCATTGTTGGTGCGCACGTTGGAAGTGGAAGAGATCGAGGATTTCATGTCGTTGAAAGACATTGCCACATTTGCCACGTTGGTATCCACGTACGAATCCGGATTCCAGTTGATCTTGGAGCCCTATGAGACAGAAAACGCCACAGTGCCGAATCCCATACTCAGATTTACGTGTCTCGATGCCTCGATCGCCATTAAACCTATTTTTGACCGCTTTTCCTCGGTGATCATCACCTCGGGAACCATCTCGCCTTTGGACATGTACCCGAGGATGTTAAATTTCGACACCGTAGTGCAGGAATCGTACACCATGACTTTGGCCAGGAGATCTTTCTTGCCCATGATCGTCACCAAAGGATCTGACCAAGTCTCAATCTCGTCCCGTTTCGAAATCAGAAACGACCCGAGTGTCGTGAGGAATTACGGGACCTTGTTGATCGAGTTTGCCAAGATCACTCCGGACGGAATGGTGGTGTTCTTCCCCTCGTATTTGTACATGGAGAGTATCATTTCTGCATGGCAGAATATGGGTATCTTGGACGAAGTGTGGAAATACAAGTTGATCTTGGTGGAGACTCCAGATGCCCAAGAGACTGCTCTAGCGTTAGAAACTTATAGAACTGCTTGTTCGAACGGAAGAGGCGCCATCTTGTTGTCCGTCGCGAGAGGCAAAGTCTCGGAAGGTATCGATTTCGATCACCATTACGGACGTACCGTGTTGATGATAGGAATTCCGTTCCAATACACGGAGTCTAGAATCTTGAAGGCCAGATTGGAGTTCCTCAGAGATAACTACCAGATCAGAGAAAACGATTTCTTGTCTTTTGATGCCATGAGACATGCTGCACAGTGTTTAGGGCGGGTCTTGAGAGGTAAAGATGACTACGGAGTGATGGTGTTAGCGGATCGGAGATTCTCGAGAAAGAAGAGCCAGCTTCCGAAATGGATCGGCCAGGCATTATCAGATGCAGATCTCAACCTTTCCACGGATATGGCAATTGCCAATGCGAAAAAGTTCTTGAGAACGTTGGCTCAGCCTGCAGACGCAGCTGATCAGAAGGGGGTTTCTGTGTGGGACATTGACGATTTACATAGATTTCAGCTGGAGCAAAACATGTTTGAAGCTGACCAGTTTGACCAGGATGGCGATTTGCCGATGTTGACGGCAGAAGAAGAGGCTGCGTTGAGTAAGTTATAGTATCTTTGAATGTATGACTTGGAAATTGTAATGCTTCGAATGTGCGACTTGATAATTGTAATAGTTTATGTACGACTTGAAATTCTCAAAAAGACTGTGAAGTAGAAAGGACTAAGAAGTGAGAAGAGTAGAGATGAGTAGTTTCAGCAGACAGAAACTGCAATGAACATTAAGTGTCAGTATTCCTGAACAATTTTGAACCTAGTGAAAGTAGTCAAAGAATTAGCTGCAATTATCACCAAAAAAATCGCAGTAAATTGTTATTTGGACAATTTCAACTCGAAGTTAAACAAAATCCAGTAGAAAGAGTTAACGGACTAGTTGCAATAATAACACACCAAAAAGATGTGGTAACTTGTCTTTTGATAGCTTAACTTGAATTTAAGCAAAATTCAGTATTTAATTTTTGAGTAAGTTTCAGCTCAATTCACCAAAAATAGTAAAAAGAACTAGTAGTTGCAATAACACACATCAAACTTCCGACACCTTTCTTGCAAGCAAGAGCCAACCTGGTGTAATCCACCTCGCCTTCGCCACGGGTAGTGAACTGTGCTGGATTTCTCCCCTTCAGTGATACCACTACTCATTGCTGGGACTAATGAACTAGACTACTCATAGCAATTGAAATCCCGACCGCAGGAATCGAAATGGACACCAAATGTTGTAAATGTCAGAAAATAGTAAATGTTGCGCGAACGCCGTTACCACTTCTACTAAAATGCCTTAACAGCAATTTGTTTTTGGGAAAAAATGTGTACAAGTGCGCGACTCTTGGGAGTTGAGGTATTGAGTCAATAGCTTTGAAAAACGATGATGGATAGATGTCGTAGACAGGACGAGCAGACGAATCAATCATAAAAACAGGGACTAGATGCACGGATCATTGAGCGTTTTGCCCGAGGATGTGGTCTAATTCAGTGTGCTTCCGCATTATGAGGGAATCTGCTTCGACTACTAAATCTACACCATATGTACATATCCCAAATAAACATTCCAAGATCCATTCTATTTGAGTCACTATTTGGATCCAAACCTGCTCTGAATCAAATCCAAGAGCTGCGGAAATACAATATCCGACGTCTCACCACTGACCTTCTCCAAGACACCTTGCTGGGTGTAGAAGTCCTTCAATGGGTCGATTTCTCGGTGATACGCCACCAAACGTTGCTTAAACACCTCACTGTTGTCATCGGGACGCTTACTCAACGGTTCACCGGTAATGTCATCCTTTCCAGGGGCCCTGGGTGGGTTATACTGTAAATTGTATACCCTTCCAGATGGAATATGCTATGCTACAGTTAGTACGGATTTGTCCAGTTGAAACAACTCATTTCCACTTACCACCCATCTGTTTTCGATCCTCTCAAGTATAACGTCCTCTGGGACATCGATTTCCACCACCAAATTGATATCGGACTCGTGTTTCTTCAATTGTATATCCAAAGCCGAAGCCTGGTTCACAGTCCTCGGAAATCCGTCTAAAAGCCACGACAGTTGCGGATTCAACCAGTTCTGTTTCAAAAGATTGCCATAAACCAAGTTCACCATCAAAGAGTCCGGTAAAAGTTCCCCTTTAGAGATATAACTGGTGGCATGTGTTCCTATCTCTGACTTGTTCAGTATCTCGAGCCTCAACAAGTCCCCCGAGGAGATCGACGACAAGGCCGGAATTGCCTTCAATAACCGCGAAGTCTGAGTGCCCTTACCCGCGCCAGGAGCCCCGAGCAATAACAACCGGAGCGGCTTCACCAATGACATAGCGCTGTTGGACTTACTTGTCCAAGCTATTCGCTTAGGAAAAGGAGTGTGTTTTTTTCTGTAGTGCGATAAAGCCCGCTTGAAAGGGGAGGAAAAGGGCACTTTGATCGTGAGTCTTGACTCAATTACAAGAAGAAATGCTACAGAAGTCAGACAAAGCTAAGAGATCGAATTCATTAGTCTTGTTTATCAAATTATATCATCCCCGTCATCTTCTGGCATGAACCCACCTTCGTTGATCTGCATGTTCTCTGGGAGATCGATGCTTGGGATGAACTCCAACACGGTGAATCCAGCACCGGCAACGATGACCAACAGCCCGAGAATGGATCTCACAGCGGTTTGGGAGATCAAGATCCCTAAAAGGATGTAGAACAAGCCTCTTCCGATGAAAGAGAACAAGAAAGAGAAGTACTTGTAAGTGGCCGGAGGCACTTTGAACTCCAAATATGCCACCAAGACACCTGCTCCGGTGATATATATCGAGAGCAACGTCGATTGCACTCCAAAGATGAAGAGTTGTGTCAATCCAAGCAATCCCTAAAGCGTGGGTGTTAATATGGTGTCTTTGATTTCATACACTAAATCAACTCACAGTGATGCCTCCGACAGCCAAATTCGTCGTTTTGAAAAGAGTGCTGTAATCTCCGGTGTCTGAATCCATGTTTTATGTCTGAAACTACGCAATTGAACTTGTAATGGAATGGTGTGGTAGGTATTTGTTGCGTATTCGGTGTCCACAAGAGTTGTGAATAAAAAAAATGAAGAAAAAAGTCACCATCAAAAATCCGGGGCTATTCAGATCCAGACCTGTGGATTTGACTAAATGAAAGGTTTCAAAGAAGGTTTTGCCAAAAAGCTACAAACTGGATATGATGAGACAATTTTGCGACTTCCGATATTGATATTGTATAGTTAAATAAAAAGGACAAAACAAACACTAAACTAACACGGTTTCTCGAGAGCAACATCGACCAAAGGCCACGGACGGTCCAGCTGAAATAGGGTATGGATATGAGAATGAAAACATAGATAATTCCAATAATTGATAATTGATGTCAGCTTTGTAAATAATAGAAGGAAACACAATATAATTTTAAAGAAATTTGATCTATCTATTCTTCCTCTTCCTTTGTAGCAGTTTCTTCACCTTCACCGGTGGATGTCCAAAGTGTCAAATTATCTCTCAACAATTGCATGATAAGAGTGGAATCTTTATAACTTTCTTCGGATAAGGTGTCCAATTCTGCAATGGCATCGTCAAAGGCCTGTTTGGCCAAATGACAAGCCTTGTCTGGAGAGTTCATGATTTCATAGTAGAAGACACTGAAGTTCAAAGCCAAACCCAATCTGATTGGATGAGTTGGGGCCAACTCTGTGACGGCAACATCTGAAGCAGTCTTGTAGGCTTCCAATGATAAGTCGGCAGCATCTTTTCTCTTGTCACCAGCGGCAAATTCAGCCAAGTAACGGTGGTAGTCACCTTTCATCTTGTAGTAAAAGACCTTTGATTCTCCGGTTTGAGCAGTTGGAATCAAGTGCTCGGTCAAAACGGTCAAGATATCTTCACAGATCTTTTGCAATTCAGTTTCAATCTTTGAACGGTATTCTTTGATCAAACTGACTTGACTCTCGTTACCCTTGGCCTCTTCTTTTTGTTCAATTGAAGAGACAATTCTCCAAGAAGCTCTGCGGGCTCCAATGACATTCTTGTAAGCAACTGATAACAAGTTTCTCTCTTCGACTGATAATTCTTGACCAGATGAAGCAACGGCCTTCATGTTTTCGACCATTTCTTCATAACGCTCGGCTTGTTCAGCTAATTTAGCCAAATAGACAGAGTTTTCACGTGTAGCGGACATATTTTGTTTTTTCTGAGTACTGTTAGTATGATTCTGTCTCAATTCGAGATCCAATCTTGGGTCACAGATATAGAGTCGAAATCAAATCAATATATGGGTAATGTTGGAGCATTTTTTGAGATTTTTCTTTTTTCTCATTTCTTCCGTGTAATTGATCGTCGCCATTTAGCAATTTAAGGAGCAAACAGAAAAATCGCAAAAAACACCGCTCGAGAATGCGAAAATGGCACAAAAGGCAGCAGAAAAAGAAGGAAAAGAATTTTTTGATATTGGACAAACGACCAAACACGACAACAATGTGACTTCTGCAATTCTTGGACGACGATATTCCAAAAGCCTGTGTGCATATCATTGGGCTCATTCGGACCCTCTATGCCACAGTGGCCTGAATCCCATGTGAGCTGATTCAATCAATCACGTTTCAAACGTGAATATCAATCAGAGTTGTCCAAAAAATGAGATCAAAAACAAAACAGGCTCCTTAATTTAAATTGTACGTGTTTCGAAGTGGTCATCACCACAATAGTCGTTGTTTAGCAAGAGAATATCATATTCCCTTCAATCCGATCTCTGCTATCGATCTGTAGTATGTATTGAATCTCACAAACTGACATTGCCACCTTGTGCCACGAAATTGACGTGGAAACAAAAAGCAAAAACCCGCTCGTGATCTCCAATACTCCAAATTCTTGATTCTTGATCCCGTATTTAGAACGCGAATCCATCAATTGAACCCATAAAAGATGACTCAATGAATCCGTTGTGACAATGTTGACGATCTGTCGACCTCATTCAGACCCGCTGAAGAACATACTTACTTGTTTGGATTGGTTTGTTGTTGATGTGGTGGTGAGAGAATTCGAGATAAAGGATTTTTCTATAGAATTGTTTTTTTTCGTAATTTTTGAACTTTTTTGGTGCTTTGAGGCACGACTCTGTGTTGCCAATGAGATCACCACTGCTAATTGTACGTGCAATTATTTGATTCGAATGCGCCACCGCAGGGGCTTATTGTTATTGGCACGTGAAACACAAAATATGGCAGCAAAAAAGAGGGCTAATTGGGGGTGATTGGGGGTAATTTGCGATGTAGCTGTATGTTGTATTAGACTCCGGTATGGTTCATGTTACCAACTATCACTACTGTATTGCTCTATACGTTCAGATTTTAATATTCTGCTCATTCTAATCGACCAACATGTTCTCAACAGTCTGTTTGGAGTTGACTTTAAATTTAAACGGCTGTACTTCTCTCAACTTGATACCGAATCTCTTGTCCTGTGTCAAGCTTATCAACTGCACAATAGCGTCTTTGTAACCGCCGCTGATCTCATAGTCACTATGAACCCAGCTTGGTTTGGAAATTTTCGATCCACCGGTCAATCTCAACAGTTCTCCATTTTCTTCGTTAAGAGCAACAGTGGTGACCTCTCTGGCCACAGCGACAGATTGAGCTTTCTTTAACAAGGATTTCACCTTCAAAGACGTCAATCCTATTCTTGGTAATGGAATTTCTTGTCCTGGTAAAACTGGTCTTGTGGCATCGTAACCAATTGGACCTGTAGGGTTAGCAGAGTTCAAGATGATCGGAAGTGGGATGAATTTAGCCACCTGGATCGGCTTGGTAACACACAATCTTCTGTTTGTCAACTCGGACATACCCAATCTCGCGAGCTTGATGTCCTCCAAGATTTTCAACAACTGCTGCTCAGAGGTCTCTTCAGACTCGGAATTTATTGGGAAAGCCTTCGAAGCATGGGCCAATTTGAACGGGTAAACAGATAACTCTTTGTCAACCTTGGTGATCAACAGTTTGGAAGCTCTCAACTTCAAAGAATATTGTACGGCAAAGTCTCTGACGTAAACGGAAGGTTTTGCGTGGAATGCAGATTTGTCGTTGTTCGATCCAGTGTAGTTGTCAATGGTCTGCAAAGTCACCAAACCTGGGCCGCTGACGTCTTTCATGGATGCCATTCTGATATCCACCATATAGACTTCACCAGGGGTGACGGTGAAATCGTCAGAAGGAATAGCAGAAGCGTTGTTGCTCACTTGCAGAGCATGCTTGGATTTGTCAAAAACGGCCAATTCGTCGCTGGAAGCGTTCGATCTCTGCAACAATTTCAACTCCTGGTCAGCCTCGGTCCATGACACACCTTTGTAGTCTCTCTCGGCAACAACACCTTCACTCTGGCCGGCCAAAAACCTTCTCACTCTGCGGACTCTGGAGTCTGGAACTACAACACAGTTATAAGATTCGGCAATAGAGTCCACCAAAGACCTGACGACAGACCCGGTAACAGCGTTTCCGTTCTTCAACAGATCTGGGATCTTTTCCGGGCTCAAAGAGGCTCCTAATAACAGCACTACGGCCTCTGTGGCGATATGGGCAGCACAAATGGCATCGGCTTTAGAACCCAACAATGGTCCCGCAGGTTTCCCCTCACCAGGTGGATAGATGACCACAGTGTGTGAGAGATTTGAAGTGTAACCGTCGATATGACAACCCAACGAGATGGTTACGATATCGCCTGGCTGGAAAAAACAATTCGAGTTGTCTCCTAACTCTGGTGCAAATCCACTGACTATATCGTTCAATTCAATAGTCACAGGCAACGAGATACCTCTTTCTCTGACGGCGTTTGTGCCCTTTTTGTACACGTTCAGTAAGGATGATGCAAGGTAACTGTCTCCCAAGATACACAACTCTGACAGAGAGATCGGGTCTCTCTTTCCCAAATGGTAAGAATCATTGATCAAAGAGATCAAATATTGGAGACAAGTCTGTGTGACTTGACCTGCCAATCTATATTTTTCCAATACTGAGTCGTTCAAGACGTTTTTGTCTTTCAACAACACGTTGGCGTCATCTGGATGTACTGCGAGTTCCATTTTGTGCTCGTTTGTATCTAGTGTATCCTCTATAAGCGCTATCAAACTACTCACACAAAATTTTTCAAAAGTTCTTCTCTAAAAAAATTTTTTTACCTGCAAGAAAAATTTGAAAAAAAATGAGAAGAGATGAGCTTCAGTGGAGAAGGGGAGTAGGGGAGAAGGGGATAGTGAAATGGCCTCAAGCTGAACAAGATAGTGTAAAAGCTTATTTCCTCAGTAGAGTAACACGCCACAAGCAGATAGAAGTGTTGCTTGCTTGGGTGGGCAAAAAAATAAAGAAGATCGAAAAAAAAGAAAATGGCGACAACGGCAGGACTCGAACCTGCGCGGGTAAACCCAAAAGATTTCTAATCTTTCGCCTTAACCACTCGGCCACGTTGCCTGTTTCTTGTAGTGGTTCGGCTTTTCATTAAATATGTTGTGGTTTTTGTATTGGGTTTGGGGTTTGAGAGCACGACCTTTGACTAGCCAAAGCAAAAAGACAATTGAGTGAATCGATGTTTGAAATCCCCTGACAACTAACGGCCACTAACCACTAACAACAGTTTACGACATTGATATGGCAGAACCAAGTGAAGCAGAACAGCACAAGGACACTACTAAGACAAGAGAGGAACTTCTCAAAGAGATCTTAACCACGCGAGACCAGATCCAGTTCTTGATAGCCAACATCAATGACAGTTCAAGGCATTGCACGAAGTTGAAGTCTGAAAACGCATATTTACAAGACTATGTGGGGAGTTTGATGTCCACCGGATTAGGAAACAAGAATTAGGTTTAGTTACACACGAATTATGCATTTAAACACAACTGCCACAAAACCGGTTTCTGCATTGAAATGAAAATCACCGACAACCCTTGTCCCATATCTATACCAAACTGGCACATTAACAACCATGAGCAAAGATAACACACTTGAGGTGTTGTACAAGTCATATGGCGACGAGAATATCGACTGCAATGTGTCTCAAGCATCCAATCAAGGTGGGTCAAGTTTGTTGAAGGATAGCGCCCATAACATCTTGAATGGGCGGATGTTTTCGATCCCTGGTAACTTCAAAGTGACCGAGCCTGAGATCTTGAGAACTAGGTCGAAACATCGGTCGGTTATAAGCGGACAAAGCGCATTACTGGTGCAAGAATTGGTGCAACCGCTGCGCTTTGCAAGTGCACTTCCATCCGCTACGCTTATGGAAGTAGAAACTGTTGCCAATAGCGCTGATCACCGTAATGATCCAGATCCGGACACTCAATCTACAATATCAGTAGCCACATTCCAAAATGGGACAGCGCGGTCGGCTCCTGGTGAAGACCTTTTTGAGAAAAGTGACTATTTCGTAAAAGTGAGAATGCCGCCAATGGGCCAGCCATTGTTGCCAGACGATACGCCATTGGATCTTTCGGCAGTTGACAAGATTTCGGCAGATTCGGCTGTCAGATTCGGTACGTCACCGGATCCAGAGGAGCAAACGATGATAAACATCCTCAATTTTGAGCTTGAAAGCACTCCAACTGAAGACACAGTGTGGGACTTCAGAAGTATCATTCACAGATTTTTACATGGCGGAGATATGTCGGTACCAGAGACCATGGCTAGGTACCCATGGACAAATTTGATGGAACTGGAATCCGACGAGCATGTGCTGCCCCGGGAGTACGTCTACCATGGTCAAGATGCAGAATTTATTGAGATGACTAGTTTTAACTCCGTTTAATTTCATTTAGCTTCACCAAATCCGTAGCGGAAATCGTAGATATGTACAAGCTGATGCCTGCCCAGGCACCGAGGGTCTTGATTGGCCGGAACGAGTAATTGGGAAACAGTTCCCGTAGAGTTCTGGCCAATTCGTCTTTAAACTGAGCGATAGCTTCTACTCCATCCCCGGTGATTATCAAATTCTCGCAGATTTGGGCCCGGGTATCTACAGCGAGTCTTGGGATCACGTGCTCAACAGTTTCCAATACTGAACTGTCATTATAGTCGGCTTTACGGTTTCCCGAGATCAATTCTTGGACCAAGGAACTGCGTATGCTATTCGGGAATTCATACATCACTGATCCGTCACGGACGACCTGGAAATTTGCCTCCAGTGTGCTCTGGCCTGCAAAGAAGGATTTCTGGATCAAATTTTCCACATCCCGAAAGTCCTTGACGGGGAGCGAGTTCGCCAGCTGGTAATGGAGCCACTTGCCCCCACGCTCTGTCACTCCCACGGCATTTTCTATTGTTCGCAAATCACAGACCGGAACAGTGCACAGCTCATTCCAGTTCACATCCACCACTAAAGCAGTGCGCAGACCTGCCGCGACACATGACATCAAGGGCTCGGGCAAAAACAACACCGATTGCACGTGGAAATGTTGCTGTAGTACTGCCGTGAATGAGCGTTTCAATATCCCGGGGAAGTAGTGCGGTTCAGGGACAAACACCTGGGTTTGGCCAGTGTTGATCATCATCTTATCCACCAACAGATGCTGCAATATCCTTTGCATCCGTGTCTCAAAGTGCTCGAGATCCTGGTGCAACATATCCGCGTGATAAAACCACTGATGGTCCAGATTGTCGAGCGATTCTTGTCTGTGAATCTCGGAGACCGCCTCGGGGACTTGCGTTCCCGAATGGTCAATGTACTGCGGTGTATTGATCACGCGTGCTGTAGAGGTAGATTTGCTATCGGCGTCGCTTTGAAGCGTGACAATTGGATGCAGATCCCCCACAAACCCAATCCGGATAGTTCTGGGCGTTAGCTGGATCACCACCGGGAAAATGTGTCCATTTTGGCGGGAACTCATCGGATTGTGGGCGTCACTTTTCGCTCACGAACCTAGTGCAGTGCATTTTTTTCGCTTTTTTTCACTGTATGTTTTTTCCAGGGACCTGTAGTCTTTGCTGGACAACTTTATTGCACGTCCTTGTTGAAGCGTGCATTATGCGAGATTGTTTGCACCAGGTATTGCCTGCAACACAAGGTGAGACACTGCGACAAGATATTTTTTAGTCTTAATGGGTATATAAATACTCTGACTGATAATCAAAACCTCAGCCCGGAAGAGGGAAAAATGTCCGGTTTCCAAGTCTCATATTTACGACGCACAATTTTGGGACCCAAAAGTGTGATTAAAAACGAAAACCCAGACTTTCAAAGAATGCAAAGACCTACTATTAATGTTATTGTCCCATGAGTCTGATAATTAAAGATGATTCATGCATCTTTTTCTGTGATTTCTTACAATGCAATCAATTCTGGACACATTTTCGTGGATTACTGGAATTTAAGTCGAGCTGGTGTTTTGTAGAAGCTGGTTGCGCTAAATAATATCCAACCGTCCAATCAATTGAACGCGCTCAATCAGAACTTTTTGACCAAAAGGTCCTACAGGAGAGAAAAAGAAACAGAATCAGCTTACATGAAACTTATTTTTGATTTACTTGTGGCGACGGGAGAAATAATATTTGGACATAATAGGGAGGGGTTGAATAGTTTTTGTCACACAAAACATAGTTAGGAGAGTGTTGTAATAAATTTGATAGAAAACTGAGACAAACGAAACCTTCTTTGAACTTGCTCTTTGACTGGCGCTGACGATCGTGCCAATCAATGTCGGCCCAGCCTCAAGGGTTTCTTATTGTACATCAGTTACAGGCCGACATGCCGAACCCGGCATAAAAGTACGTACCAAGCATCATTGTAAGTTTGGGATCATTTGTAGTGGGCACCATGGTTGTCAAATGTGGATATTTTCATTCGCACAACCACCTCTCTGATGCACGGGTTCCAAGATGCAAAGAAATATCCCAAAGCCTTGATTTCTTTTAACTTTTTTTCGGGTACGGTTTCTGAGTCTTATCCAAAAATATGTAAACCACTGCCTCACATATACTCCATCGGGTAATAAGATCGTGATAAACTATGGCATGATTTATTTTTGAAGTTTAACTTATTTCGGATTGCGAAGGCTTGGGTCAATTATCAATGGACTTATTCGAAATAAGCACCATCTGGATCTTTCAAAACTTAAGAACCTGAGTGCACAAATGCTCGAAGAATTTGCGAATAAATAGAGTTAAAAAAAAAAAATGGTCAAGTCCGTCCGAGTTCTTGCTTGGATATGCCATGTAACTCAAAAATATGTACGTATTTCATGTCTTTTGAGTTTTTTTTTTTTTTTTGTTTGAGTCTACAAATCTTCGACTTGCTAAGAGATTTCACGGATAAAAGACTGCAAACACGGAGTTTGATTCAGACGCAGTCATTGAGACTGGATATCTTTTCCAGCAGTACATGATATGAAACTTGTAAACTTGGTTGATCTTCTAAACTCATGATGCTCAGGTGTGATCTGTGTTTTCTCTTTTTTTTGGCGTTTCCTCCGCACGATACTATGCTTTCAACAGATTTGTTTTTTGGTGACAACCGGTCGGCTAGTGTTTAAACTTTTATAAGACAAGGTTGGCGCCTTGACCTTTTTGTGCCTTGTTCGTATTTCCATCAGTCTGCCTCTTGGGCAAAGAGGCCAGAAGTTTGAGCCATGTCGCTTGGAACAATTCGATTGTCTGATTCTCTAATACAAAGGGTATTCTACAGACATGCATGAGATCGTGAGGTGAGTTGATTAAAAAAGAAAGTTCAGCAGGACTAGGGAAAACCTTGGCTTTTAGAGTGGGGGCAAGCTTAAACTCAAATTGACGGGAAGAACATTTTGTGGACTATTGTTTCTTCAACTAATTATTAATATTGAGCGATCGAATGTGACTACGGCCAGTAATAAGAAACTAGCGTCCTTCAGGTAAATGGTTATGTTTGAACTGCATTGTAAAGAGTCAGTCCCATACTCATGAAAATCGACAGTCCTGAGAACATTTCTACGTACATTTTGCACGCCCATGATTGAACAGGTTTGAAAAGTCCATGTAGACTCTAAGAAACGTAGCTTTTCTAGCCGTCACGAAGCGCCCGTTTTAGTATCTACTGCCCCTTCTCTATGATATTAAACTATAAATAAAAATATACAACATATTTTACCCATTAAATAATATTCAAACTTTATATTATTTTTTTACCTGCATGCGACAAATAAGTCGGGCATATAAATAAGAGAACAATCAAAAAAGAATAGTTGTCTTTCTTTTGAGAATGCCTTTCGAGAATTTTGTGGTGCTTGAAATGTAAACTGTTTAAGTAAATAGCACAAAGTGGCTTTAATGAGGGTTCGATCTAATGCTTGGTATGTTAAAGATCAAAAAAATGACACAACCTGTAGTCTTTCAAAAATAATTTTAATTTTTCGCAAAAAATTAATATAAAGATGATCTTATCTTCTTGTCCGAGTTTTAGCGTGCTGGATTCAGAACTTCTATGTACAATTGATCATCCACTCACTAAAGGTATTCTAATAGAATATATCAGTAGGTCGGGATTACATCATCACAGCTTCACTGTGACATCTTTTTTTTCTACATTTTTCATCATCAACATCAGATATCATCGCATCGGATTGCTATTTCCGCGGTCCGATTGACAAGAGATCCGTTTATTTTTATTGATTCGTGAGTGTTGGTAACACCACAGGGGGGTTTTTATTCACCAGGTTTTTTGCTAAGTTCAATTCGTCATCATTCAAATTCAGCTACGTTAAGCATACCTTGTACATCATCACATTTTTCTACCATTTATTTGTTTGGGATATTTTCGCTTTTCTCACCAACATCATCAATTTTCTGTTATTGGGATCAATTAGCACAGAAAATACGGGTAGATTCACACGCATACGCATACGGAAGTTAGGTTCGACATCTCAGGGGCTAATTATTTCCCTTTGCACATTTTTTTTATCCGAAAGCATCTTATCCAACGATATTTGAAATATTGAGCGGATTAATGACAGATACCAAACTTAGCTATGACCCCAAAGCGGGGACTTCTTCTGTGACCACTCCGAAGTACCATGCAAGTCATCCGCTGTTGGCACTACCTCCGTTTCAACCGGATATAGACCCAATTAGCCAGGGTCCTGTGAAATCACAACCGCCATCATCTCTGCCCCAGCCACCATCCAACAAACAACAGCGGTATAATTCCAGACAAACACAGCAGCTTCAGCAACCGCACGCGGCAGTTGCCCAACCGCAAATTCACAACTATGACTTCCAAAACATGCATCCCGTGGGTTTCATCCCACCACAACTGGCACCAACACCCCCAATGCCCTCACAATACTACGGACCTCCTTATAGATCGATGTCGCTACCGCATGTGATGCCATCTTTCCAATACGTTCCGCCGTACGTAATTCCCTTTGTCCACCAGCCTGGGCCTCCACCAATCACATCGCACCATGAATATTTTCAAGGTCAAAAACCCCCTTCGGAACCTGTTTCCGCCGTATTCAAAAAGACTTGCTATAAATGTGGAAACCTTGGCCACTACGCTGAAGAATGTGAATACGGTGAAAGATTGTGTTACAATTGTAAACAGCCGGGACATGAAACCTCCGAGTGCCCTGCCCCGAGATCTACGGATTTGAAACAATGCTACATTTGTAGGAAAATAGGCCATTTGCAGTCGAACTGTCCAATGAAACAGCAGAAACTGCAGCAGCCTCCTTTGATGCTCCCACAACCTCAATTTGTGCACAGGGCTATGTCTAGTTCATCTTTGAACAACGCGGGTGTCAACAATAACGATTCGCGTTCCCCAATGACCGGATCACCTGCAAATGCTCCATCTCCGTTGTATAATCCCGGGCTCCTCTTCCAGAGAACGCTGTATCTACAAACTGCAAACCATGCATTTCAGCAGCGTCTGAACAGATCTGGATCTGCTCCTAATCTGGTGTACAGTGCCGAGGAATTTAAAAAGAAGCCACACCAGAAGTCCAAACAGAGTCACCAGATACTGCAGCGTCACCGATTATCGGTTTCCACGTCGCCAACGACTTCTTCAATTGGATCTCCGAAATTGAACTCGGCACCGACAACTGACGACGATGAACTCTTTGAGTTGAGCTGAGTAAGGTTATAAGGTTATTTACGAGTGTGTAAGGCAATAGAATTAGGAGGAGAAAGTTTGATGATATTCTCAAGATCTAGGCCTGAGCCAATCCGATACTAGTCGGAAATAATTGGGCGGACTTATGCGTAAACTATTGTGCCAAAAATCGCACATCTGAGTGCCATTTGGGGGCTAGCCCACTTTATCTCCACTTGTGGTGCGTCCGCGAACATATATCTCTTCCACTCTTTTCGACAAGCATCTGGAGACTTTCACGAGTTTCCTATTCCAAACAAAAGTATATACTGTTCTACAACTTGAGGGTTGTCAAAACTACTATTGTAATGTCCGTCTCGTCTCGAACGGAAAAATCCACGATACCTATTTTCAATCGAACTGCAGATTTTCAAATCTGCCCCGAGGCTCAAGATCGCCAGCGAGAACTGACGTTAGGCACATGCCAAACCCTGTAAGAAAACGTACATGTGTGACCATCTGATTTATGCAGCTTGACATCCCTGTAAATGATGTATGGGTTGAAAGTCGTGCATACGTAAAAATGTTTGGAAATTTTGCGTAAATGCTGCTGATAAGAAACGGGATATATCTTATTTAATTTATAAAACAAAAATTTGGAAATAAAACACCCCTCTTTGGCTGAGGATTTGAAAGTCAATGAACATGAAACTCGGAAGAGGAAAAGAACACCGGGCTTCTTGGTTGGAAAGCTATAGAAGAACCACGAAATTGACGGAAGCTGTCTTGTCAAATGTCTCGGGTGGAGTAGAGATCAATAAAACGGGAACCGAGGTGAGTAACCAAGTTCTCCAGCACCAACACCATATCTTCTTTGTAAGTGGCTAATCGCATTTGATCGCATTTGATCAGATGAAATCATGTAACTACAAACACAAAGAAAGACAAAGACAACTGAAGGCGTTTCTAGTAGAAACCAAATGTACATTCCGAAGTATGCTTGACAGAAGGCTGTCTTATAGAATCCATATAGTTTCCTACACACCAAAAGAACTCGAAAATCCGCTTTTTGCCGACAAATCTCCTGAAATTACACAAAATAAGCAGTGCCAAATTCCCCGTTGCATACCCAATCCCAAGCTCAATACGAAGATGATGTCACCACAGGACATGTTCAAATTAGCGCATTACAACTAAGGGCAAAAAAATAAAAGGAGAAAAAATCAAATTAGAACTCATCTATTGATAATCAAACGAGTGATTATAACCATGGGCGCCGTACTCTCGCTTCCATTAGCGGTCCCGTCAATGCTCGGAACTTGGGCGTCATCGTGTCTCGGACTGCTGTGCTGTTCCGGATGCATGTCGGCTCAAAATCCCCTATCGATGACATTCAAATCGTCAGTTGCCACGAGAATTATCTATGCCTTGATGTTTTTGATCAACAGTGTGCTATCCTGGATATCGCTATCCAATATCGTGTTGAAGAAATTGGATTCTCTGACCTGGGGATTGTTCAAGTTCAGCAATGTGTATTGTGATGACGACAACAACTGTAATGGGTTTACAAATGTGCATAGGATCAACTTGAGTCTTGGAGTATTGCACCTCATCATGCTGGGTTTGATGGCTGGTGTGAACTCGTCTCTGAATCCGAGGGCTGTCATTCAAAACGGGTTCTGGAAGAGCAAGATCTTTGTATGGTGGAGTTTGATCTTGTTGAGCTTCGTCATTCCGGACAAGTTTTTTGTCGTCTGGGGCAACTATTTTTCCATCATATTCAGCACCATGTTTATCGGTATAGGGTTGATATTGTTGGTGGATTTCGCACATGAATGGGCAGAGACTTGTATTGAGAAGATCGAAGAAGGAGATATCTACATTGGGGAAGAGACGTCCACGAATACGAATTTCTGGAAGACCTTGTTGATAGGTGGAACCATCTCCATGTACACAGGGACGTTGATAATGACCGTTTTGATGTATATATTCTTCTCGCATTCTGGATGCGGGTTGAACACGACGCTGATCTCGTTGAATTTGGTGTTTGTGGTGCTGGTGACGCTGTTGAGCGTGACTCCAGTGGTGCAGGATTATAATCCAAATGCCGGCTTGGCGCAGCTGTCAATGTGCTGTGTTTATTGCACATACTTGATCTTCAGTGCGTGCTTGAGTGAGCCGGACGACAACTTGTGCAATCCGTTGATCAGAAACAAGGGCACCAGGATCTCCAGTATCGTTGTCGGAGCCTTTTTCACGTTCATTGCCGTTGCGTACACGACCACAAGAGCAGCTCTGAACTCTGCTTTCCAGCATACAAACAACACATCGATGTACGGGAGCTCGCAGTACGATTCCGTGCTGGAAGTGATCACGACGCAGCCGATGAGAAACGAGATGAGGTTAGAGCTGCTTCGGCAGGCTGTAGACGAGGGTTCTTTACCAGAGAGTGCCTTAACTGATCCTTCTTATCTCTACGATGGTGAAGGAGAAGATTCGGTAGGGGAAGAGAGAATCTCGACCAAGTACAACTACATGTTGTTCCACTTGATATTTTTCATGGCCACACAGTATATAGCACTGTTATTGACGATAAATGTAGTGGAAGGAGACGATGGATTCATCCCAGTGGGAAGGACGTATTTCAACACGTGGGTGAAAATCATAAGTTCATGGTGCTGTTTTATATTGTACGGATGGAGTTTGTTAGCACCGGTGTTGTTCCCAGACAGATTTTGAAATAATTACCCTACCTTTTTTTGCAACACTGTAGCGCACGCAGAATGCGCACACAACACAAAAAGCGCACGCCAAATGCGCAACGCAGATGCAAAAAATTTCACCCAGAGCCAATAGAAAAAAATACAAAACAAATTTCAGCGATATAAAAACTCTGTGCAATTGCCAAATTTGAGTTTTTTCGAAAAGTGTTGAAAACCGTTTATTATGGTATAAGGCACGACTAATTTTTTTGCGGAAATTGAGAACACACACACGACGATTTTAAAAATGGCAGAATCGTATGAGAAGATAAAGACACATTTCCCGAGTGCCAGGATAAAGAAATTGATGCAAAGCGACGAGGATGTTGGGAAAGTGGCCAGTGCGACGCCGATAGTGGTTGGACGGGCGCTTGAATTATTTCTCTGTTCGTTGGTGGAGAAATCGTGTGAAGAGGCTAAAGAGAGTGGGAGCCGTCGAATCACACCGTTGCATATCAAGAACGCTGTTGAGAAAGCTGAAGAGTTTGATTTCTGTGTGGAAGTGGTTGGGAAGTATAAATAGCTCACGCCGTCACACCACTCTGTTCTGATAATCATATTACATTGTATACTAGTGTCACCATTAATCCGTATTTGAAAAAAACGAAATAAGCTAAAAGAGCCAAAGCGAAGCCAAAACTAAAGCGAAAAAAAAACCGCATCGGGCCTGATTCGATGGCCGGAATTCAGCTTTTGTGGGGAATTGCGTACACTTATTTTTCGCTTTCTTGCTAGACCAGTGGATAATTCTGATCCGATATTGCATAAAATCCCCGGCCCCGCTCGACGCTGTGCCCTGCACATCTTATCCTCGAACTGTCCAGCCCTGCCCATCGCATATTATATAAACCCATCACTTCGCCCATCGATCTTCCAGCACCAAAATCACTGCTGCAACATTTCATCATAGGAAAATAATTTTTCTTGCTCCTTATAAATACCCCATCAAATCCAGTGCATCTGTTCATTTAAGCACACCACAAAATGCCGCCAATCAATCCGAACAAATCCACCACGTCATTACGGTCCAACAAATCCTTCAGCAATCCCTTCAACTTATCCTTGGGACAATTGCATCTGGAACTGGAGCTGCCGGTGTACTACGTCGGAGTAGATGTGGGCACGGGGTCAGCTAGAGCCGCTGTGGTGGACCAGAGCGGGTCCATCTTGGGGCTTGCCGAGCGCGCCATCACCAGATGGGAACCCAAGCCGTCCTACATCAACCAGTCATCCACGGAGATCTGGGACAGCATCTGCTACTGTGTCAAGACGGCATTATCGCAGTCGCACATCGACCCAGCGCTGGTGATGGGGATCGGGTTCGACGCCACGTGCTCCTTGGTGGTTATAAACGAGAAAACCGACGAGCCGGTCCCCGTCGGACCAGATTGGTACCAGAAAGAGCAGAACATCTTGCTCTGGATGGACCACAGGGCCGAGGACGAGACCAAGCTGATCAATGCCACCAACGACAAGTGCTTGAAGTACGTCGGAGGCCAGATGTCCATCGAGATGGAGTTGCCCAAGATGAAGTGGTTGAAGCACAACATGCCGACGGATCCCTTTGGCAAGAGCTTGTTTGACGAGTGTAAATTTTACGATTTGCTGGACTACTTGACCCACAGAGCCACGGGAAAGGAGACCAGATCTTTCTGTTCCACGGTGTGTAAACAGGGATTTGTGCCTCCGGGAGTTGACAACTCTGTGCACGGCTGGTCCCGGGAGTTTTTGGAGCAAGTGGACTTGCCCGAATTGGTCGAGGACAACTTCCGCAGACTCGGCGGAATTCCGGGCAAGACTGGCGAGTACTTGTGCGCCGGAGACACCATCGGAGCGCTTTCCGAACAGGCTGCCACAGAATTGGGCTTGACCACCAACTGTTATGTCGCCTCGGGTGTCATTGACGCCTACGCCGGTTGGGTGGGCACAATTGCCGCAAAAACCGAGACAAACGTGCCTTTGTTGGACAAACAGGACCAGGAGTTGTCCGGAATCGACCGCGCTTGTGGCAGATTGGCCGCCGTGGCTGGTACTTCGACGTGCCATATCGCCATGACAAAAGACGCCGTTTTCGTCCCGGGAGTTTGGGGTCCTTACAGAGACGTGATGCTGAAGGAGTTCTGGTTGCTGGAAGGTGGCCAGAGTTGTACCGGTGCCTTGTTGGCACATGTGCTCTCCACACACCCGGCCTACGGTGAATTGGGCACCAAATCCGAGGCCTCTGGCTTGTCGAGATTCGATTTCTTGAACTCGCGCTTGGAAAACTTGGTCAAACAGAGAGGCGAACGCTCCGTCGTGTCTTTGGGCAAAAAATTGTTCTTTTACGGTGATTTCCACGGTAACAGATCGCCAATTGCCGACCCACAGATGAGAGCCTCGATTGTGGGACAATCTATGGACGTCTCGTTGGACGACTTGGCCGTCACCTACTTGGGTGCCTGTGAATTTATAGCCCAGCAGACTAGACATATCGTGGAAAAAATGACCCAGAGTGGCCACCAGTTGTCGTGTATCTTCTTGAGTGGTGGCCAGTGTAGAAACGGGTTGTTAATGAGATTGTTGGCCGATTGTACCGGTTTGCCGATCATCATCCCGAGATATATCGATGCGAGTGTCGTTTTCGGAGCCGCTTTGTTGGGTGCTGTAGCTGCCGAGGATGCCATTCTGAACTTGGGCAAGCAGAACAAGAAACCTTCTTCTACTAATTTGCAGCACAAGTCGTTGATCCCAGACCACTTGGACGTGCAATCTCCATACACTGCACCTTCTGCCACTCTGTCGATGACGTCTATTTCTGCCATGGCCTCTGCACATGTCGGCAACACCCCATCGTTCCCGTTCCCAGTGATGACTCCAATCGAGGACGAGAGTAAACAGCTCGGTTTGCAAGATGCCGGTGACGAAGATGACGACGAAGATGAAGATGAGGGATTCTCGTTTGGAGCCAAGGCCAACACCCAGGCCCAAGTCACGGACAACTATTTGCAGAAGAAACAGCTGCAGCATTCCGTCAAACCGAGATCCGGCTCGATCCGTCGCTCTAGAAAGTCTTCGATCACCCCATTGTCGCAAACCCCAGAGAGATCTGGTGACAAGTTGTGGAAAGTGATGGAGACCTTGAGTGGTCTGGGTAAAGTTATCTACCCAGCCAGTGAAGATGACCACGACAGAATGTTGTTGGACGTGAAGTATAAGATCTTTTTGCGCATGGCTGATGAGCAGATCCTGTATAGAAAGTTGGTTGACGAAGTGGAGACCAAGATTGCCAAACTCGGTGGATCTGCTATTGTCACAGAGGCCTAGAGGTGGATCTGGTTCTATCGCTCGCTTACACTACATAAAATTGAAATACATTGTTAATCTGTATCCTGGTGGATCTGTAGTACTCCAGGCTAGTTGGAGTCAGGCAGGCCCCGAAGGGCCTGGGTTAAGGATAAAACTGTAGATGTTTTGAAATTGGGGGCGTTGGGGGGCTAGCAACTCGAGGCGTGCAATCACTGGTAACTCACAGATTCTCCAGGTACTGCCTAAAGGAACGCCCTCAAAGCCAAACAGGAACACCCTCGAAGCCAAACAGTCTGAACCATTTTATCCGCTCTCCGTTCCAACGATACCCCGGCAACGATACAGAACAATAGATCTTACATAAGGCACCGTTGAAAAGTCGTGTCCGATCTAACATATGTGTCTCGTCTAGGAATTTTGTAAACAAAAAATCCTCTGCCCTAGTTAATCTACTATGCAATTGTCGTGTTAAAAATAGAGAAGGGAAAAAATTTATTTTGGTGTGATTTTTGTATTTTTTTGATTTTGATTTATCGACATAGAAGGACCAATTGGTACCACAAGTGAGCACTGCACCGCCAGAGCAAGTGAAGGCGTTCAATTTCGGGGCTACATCTGATACAGAGGTTCTTACAATCATCCAGAAACTGCCTTCGAGCACAGGTTATCACTTCATTAGCTTACCGCCCGTACAATTGTGTGTTTCCCCAATCTTGATCCCACATTCTTCACTGCAACAAGGGTTCACATTTTACAAGGCACAAAAACAACCGCAGAAACCACATCAGCATAATAGAATATCACGCTCAAGATGATATTTGGCCCAAAACAGACGAGTTTACTGACACTACTAGGCGTGCTACTGCTATGCCCTGTAAATGCAGATCAGAACATACTGTCATTCGACACAATACAGGAGCCCAACATTGATTACGACAGTTTCAACGACAAACTATCAGTTCTAGGCAATTTCAACTCTATATCCTTCTACGATTACGTGGGGCAGTCGGATCTTTCAGCGTCTCAGAACAGCCTATACTTGATCAACGCCCAAAGCCAGTACAAGGCTTTACACCAGTACAATGGGACCATCACATCGCTCTACAAGTTGAGCGACGATGCCGTGCTACTTATAGGGGACGAAGAATTGCAGATCGGCGACGAATACACGTCGCCGGTGATATACAACACGACTTCGGACGAGTTCCAAGAGGTGCAAGGCTGGTCTGACTCTGTCTCCGGAGATATCATGTCTGTGTACTACGATTCCAGCTCGGAATTGGTGTATTTCGGCGGGGATTTGACCTACGATAACGACATCTATGGCTTGGTGATATATGACTTGCAGAAAGACGAAATAGTGGATTCCCCATTCAGAGGGTTCAACGAAGACAGCACTGTGAATTCCATCATAAAGATAGTCGACTACAATGACGACAAGCTCGGGAGTATAATATTTGGCGGCGATTTCAACAATTTGGGCGACGAAAACTTGTTGCTCCACAGATATGCCAACTCCACCGTGATATCGCACAACTCCACATCTAATACCTCCAACACATCGATATCCGTGGACCCAGAGAACGTGGTGAGCTTGAAATACGCCACGATATCGTCCGTGAACAGGGACTCATCGTCTGACGATGCTAGTCTCATAATATGCCCCGACAATGAGGCTACATGGCTCATAAACGACCAAAATGTCGGCTCCTGGACCGCAGCATTGCCCTTTGAAGTGTACCCGTCCAAGCTTAGATTATACAATAGCATCAAAGACGACACCGGAGTGCAGTATTTCAGAGTCATCACCTCACCTACTAATGGTATCATGAACTTGACCTACATAGACCCAGCCACAGGGAAACTCAAATACTGTGATGCCTGGTGTCCTTTGCAGAATGTAACATATATGGAGTCCGTGATGAACGAACTAGATGCCTCGTATTACTCAGTGAACAGCACACTCACCACTGGTACGATCGGATTCGCTTCCAAATACCAAGAGTTTGATTTCGTCAACTCTGTGCAAGTATCGTCCATCACAGTGCAAGTCATGAGCTCATATGGAACCCAGGCTGGTTTATCGGGATTCCAGTTGTACCAGTCTGGAATCGTCACCTATGCAAATGACAGTTTGAACGAACCCAATTGTGGCCAATCCGATGAAGATGCTTCTACAACAGATTTGAGTGGTGGAGCCTCGTGGTCTACTTACCGTGACCAGGATGGCACTTACTTGACAACCACCATAGACTCTTCCAGTCTCTCTGACCAGGTGGGAGTCACTTTTTACCCCAATGTGACGTATTCCGGTGACTATTCTGTGTTGTTGTACACTCCAGGTTGCTCTTACGACAATACTTGCTCTAAAAGAGGTGTGGTCAACGTGACGTTGGTGAACGGCAACTCCGAATACTTGACATCCAAGTTGATCTACCAGAGCAACGAACTGGAGAAATATGACACCATTTACACGGGGCATTTGGATGTAGAAGACGGGGTTCCATATGTTGATATGTTCTTATCGTCTGGCTCAAGTGCCGACGAAACAGTGCTCGTTGCCGACAGAATCGAGTTGAACTTGTTGAGTGTGGACCAGACTTACTACTACAATGACACCAACTCCACCACCACTAAGAAATCGACAGAGAACTTGCATATCAGTATAAACGGGTTGTTTGAGTATTCTTTGGCGAATTTCTCGTCTTTTGACACCGCGGTCAGTAATGTAACCACCAATGGAACTACTAATGTGTATGTGGGCAATTCCACGATCAACTTGATCGGCTCCGAGATCTTGTCAGAGGATGCCAGTGTTAATGGCTTGGCTGTTGTGAATGACACATTATACATTGCCGGCGAGTTTGAAACGCAATATGGTGACAATTTCATTGCTGTTTCGTTACTGACTTACAACAAGACGTCGAACTCCACCGCTGTGAAAAAGACAGAGGTTGTAGATGGAGGCGTAAATGGAATTGTAGACGAGGTTTTTCTTTACGACAACGACACACTCATTCTTGTAGGCGAGTTCACCGGAACAGACAACTCAACCACGATCAACAAGCTAAACACCACTAAAAGTGACACTTCCATCGATGGGATAGCCTTGTACAACGGCTCTTGGTACTCGTTTGCCGACAATTCTACAAACCAGATACTCAGTTTCACGAATTTGACTTTTGAAGGTGTCGAGTACTTTGTCTTCAACGGTGACAACTCTACTGTCTTGGTGTGGGACAACACAAACCAGTACTGGATCTCTGATTCCAATGTAAACGTCTCACTGGCTGTCAGATTTGATAACTACACGTTGGCAGCTGGTAAATTGACCTCTGTGGGACTCAGTGATGCCAAAGGTGGTGCCTATATCAGTGATCCGAAATTGGACTCAATGCCCTTCAAAGTCTCTGGAAACGACTACGAATTCTACACTGCGTTGTACCTAAACGATACTGTCAGTGTCTACGGCGGGCAGTTCAACACCTCGGATGGGATCCAGAACTTGGTGTTTGTAGATAGCGACGACAACTCTACCTACGGTATAGACGGGATCGAGTGGGATTCTGATTCGAAAGTGGTGAAATTGTTGAACACCGATGGGAAATTATTCATTGGGATGGAGAATGGAGCCGTTGTAAACGACAACGAGATCGAAGGCTTGGTAATTTACCAGTTGTCCAACACGTCGCTCTCTGCGGCTTCTGTGCAGCCTGCATCGTTGTCCAACGACGACGGTTCTGTAAGAGTAAAATCCATTGTAGCTTCCTCCGACAGTCTCTACGTGGGTGGAGCCTTCACATCAGCGGGTAGTTTGACTTGTCAGTCCATATGTTCTTACGATTTGTCGGCTCTAAGATGGTCTAATCCGTTACAATCCACTACGATGACTGGTACCGTTTACCAGATGGTTTTCTACTCGTCTTCTGATATCTTGGTAAGTGGGAATTTGACCATCGGGGGGAAAGCCACGAGTTTCGCCATCTTTAACACCGACAAGAGCTCTATAGTGCTGGACAGCGAGTTGAACAACGGTATTGATGCCACGATCAAGTCGTTTATCTTGGTGGACAAGTCCGTCACCAAGCGGATCATCGCGATGGGCGACCAGTATTTAGGGTATTACAACGGCAGTTCGTGGACGAAGATCACCGACGACTTGGATTTGGACAACACCAGTTTCAAAGATATTCAATTGGTGAGTTTGAACACGACAGATAAGGCCAATGATGGAGATATCTTTGGCTCAAAAGAGGTTCTCATGGTTTCTGGATCGATCTCACACGAGACTTATGGCCATTTCTCCACTGGATTTTACAATGGAACTTCGTGGATTCCTTATCTTTTCACGGAATCTGGAGCCGCAGCGAATGTAGCCTTACAGAACAAGGCTGCGTCATCGTCGACTTCGAGTTACTCGTTGACGCAGAAAGTGATGAAAGTGAGTAATGTTGTCGGTGTAGGGTTTGCCTGTGCCTTAGGATCGTTGTTGGTGGTGGTTTTGGGTTACTGCTTGTACTACTTCCTTGTGGGCAGCAAAAACGCCTATGCCAGACCGATGGAGGCCCGTGTTGCCGAGAAAGATATGCTCCAGACGGTTCCTCCGACAGAATTGATAGACAGTTTAGACCATGCTAAGTATATAGCGGAATAAGTGAGGCGTCAGCTGTGCGTTCAAATTTATGTAATGTGTTGCATAAATTGGGGATAACGGTGTAGAATCATTTTTGGTACAAAAAACTCTGAAAAAAAATCGAAAACTCTGTAACAGTGCACCTGAGGAGAGCGTTTAAAGGCAGTAGTCCAGACTGTGAGACATTGAGCTGGCAGAGCAGGTCCAACAGCAACATGGATGAAGCAATAGCGCCCAAAGATGAGTACAGTGAGTTAGAGGCGGCATTTGTGCTTGCCCAGGGCAAGAGCAACCCCAAAGGGCCATCTTCGTTGTTGACGAGACAGGTGATACTCCACCAGTACTCTCCCAAAGTGGCGGTGATATCTTCCGAGTTGGTGGATAAGATGGGCCAGGAGTACGGATTCAGCAGGTTTTTGGAGATTCTACAGGGGTTCGAAGACCATCTATACGGGCCGTACTCGATGTTGGGCAACAAAGTGCATATGAAGTTTACAGGGCCCATCGACGAGACGTTGCGCCGACAGAACGAGTTCAAGAGTGAGCGGCGCAATAACGTGAACAACAGCGAATTGTTCGAGATGGAGGCCTTGGATGTGTATGGCGAGACGCGGACAGCCCAGTACTTGAATTTGGTGAACAGGCTCGCGACGCAGACGACATTACTGCCGTTTGAGTTCTTCAACCACCCGATAGCACAATTGATCTGTGTGTCACTGGAGGACGCGCTTGGCACGGTGAAGGCTTTGATCAGTGACTGGAAGTACGTGAAGTATCCGCAGTGGATCGACTTGAACAACATGTTACCGGTGTTTGTCATTGTGGTGGACTCGAAAAACCCTGAATCGCTCCAGCAGCTGGTGCGGTTGCAGGAGCACTTGAAGTTGCAGTTAAGTTACAAGGCGATGATCGTGGTGCGTCCCGACGACGACACTTTGGTGGGCATGGCTCTGCCCCTTGGATCGCATGCACCGGGCAGAGAGATCGGGGCCAAGTTCAAAGCGGCAATGAACAACACGGTGTTGGATTTGGTGGACAAATACGTGGTGCCACACATGGAGCGCAAGATACACACGTGGCATGAGGAAGTGGTGAATCCACGGCGGTCGTTGACGGGACGATTTTTCAATGTGAGCCGGCGGTGGGGCAGCGACGCGGCAGCGCAGCAGCAGAACTACAACGCGCAAGACGGGTTCTACAACGTCGGGTCCAGCGAGTATGTGATCCGGCGGTTGGCGGACTGGCACTTCATGATGCGCGACTACAAGCGGAGTTATACGACGTACGAGTTGCTCAAGAAGGATTTCTTGAAGGACAAGAGCTGGAACTACTTGGCGTCGTTGCACGAGTTCATGATCATGAGTTTGTTGGTAGGGTCGTCGCAGAAGACTGGTGTCATCGGCAACGGCATCACCACGCGGATCATCGGAGATTTGATCAACCCGGCGGTGGATTCGTTACAGTATTCATACCTTTCCCGGTGTTATCTCAAGACGTATTCACTCCGGGCGTCCGTGACGATAGCGGAATTGTTTGTATCCCTAGGGGAGGCGAACCAGCAGGTCCGGGTCACCAGCAACAACAGCGTGTATTTTGACGAGGCATGTGATTTGTTCACCAAGTTGCTCGCGTCCAACTTGGTCCGCGACGATAACAAGGGCTTACTTGTGCTGCGGATCAGTTATGTGTATGATGTGTACTACCTCGATGTGCGGGAAAAGGGGGTGGGGCCAGTAGAGGGCCACAAGGCGGCGTTCTGGCGCGATGCCGAGATCATGGGGCTCACGCGGCACCGCAAGAGTCTGTTGTGGGAGCACATTGCAGCTGCCGGGCACACGGCGGAGCAGCAGGTGCCGCAAAATCAGGACCAGGACCAGCAGTAGGAGCAGCGTCAGCAACCAGATTAAGGGGCGTGCTGCAATTACAGCGCGCGGGGCGCACGGACGCGTCCCCGCAAGGCGCGTAGCACGTCAGTATATAGTCCACCAATGCATTTGTATCACACACACGACCATACTCACCACGTGACTACTCGTCCGGCTGCCTCTCCCCTCAGTACCCCTAGACACTCCCTAATGTTACCCCTAAACCCCTGCGCAAAGATCGAGAAAAAATCTGGGAAAGTGGTGAAAAGTCGTGCAGATGCCAAATCTGGAATTCCAAAAATCAAAATCGTTTCGCCAAAAACAATCTCTAATAACAACACGACAGCACCAAGACATCTGGATAGCGCTACATCATCCAATACCGAAAAGATGAATTTGAACCGCGTAGCCTTGTTGTTACTTTTGGGCGTGTTTCAAACCGTCAGCGGCTTTTATTTACCCGGCGTTGCGCCAACTACTTACGGCAAATTCGACAGCATCCCATTGTTGGTGAACCACATCACGCCGTCTGCCAACCACGACGACTCCAGCTCCAAGACGTATGTGTACTCTTACGACTACTATTTCCCGCGGTTCCATTTCTGCCAACCGGAGGGTGGGCCCAAGAAACAGAGCGAGAGCTTGGGGTCGATCATCTTTGGTGACCGTATTTTCAACTCTCCGTTTCTGATCAACATGATGGAGAACAAGACCTGTGAGAAGTTGTGTGAGGCCGTGTACTCGAGAACAGACGGTGTGTTTGTGAACCGGAACATCCGGGCGGGGTTCCAGCACAACTGGCTCATTGACGGTTTACCGGTGGCCTTGGACATGACGGATTTGAAGACCAACACGGAGTTCTACGGTGCCGGATTCCCCATTGGGATCACCGAGGACTCGCTGGGATTCTTGACCAACCATTACGAGCTCTTTATCGAGTACCACCAGCGCGGTGAGAACCTGTTCAGGGTCGTCGGAGCCACTATCAACCCGTATTCTATCAGCAGAGCTGACCAGGATTTCCACTGCAATGCTGCAGACGGTGTCAAGGTCAAGTTGTCCCAGGATACAGAGACAAAAGTGACGTTCAGTTACAGTGTCTACTTCATTCCAAGCGAGACCGCGTGGCTGACGAGATGGGACAAGTATTTGCACGTCTATGACCCGAAGATCCAATGGTTCTCGTTGATCAACTTCTCCATCATCGTGTTGTTGTTGTCCTTGATCATGTCGCACATCTTGTTGAAGACATTGAGAAACGACATTGCCAAGTACAACGAGGTCAACTTGGACGACGATATCGTAGACGAAATGGGCTGGAAATTGGTCCACGGAGACGTTTTCAGAACCCCAAAGAACCGTATGGTGTTCAGTATCTTGATCGGGTCCGGATTGCAGTTGTTCATCATGAGTGTCACCACTGTGGTGTTCCTGTTGTTGGGCTTGTTGTCGCCTTCGAACCGTGGCTCTTTAGGCACTGTCATGTTCTTGTTGTACCTGGTGTTTGGCTCTATCGGATCGTTTGTATCGTCGTATTTGTACAAATTTTTCAACGGAGACAACTGGAAGTTGAACATGTTGTTGACTCCTGTCGTTGTGCCAGGTTCGCTCTTTGCCATGTTCATCTTTTTGAACTTCTTCTTGATCATGGTACATTCTTCAGGTGCAGTACCTATCGGCACCATGTTTGCCATAGTATTCATCTGGTTCTTGATCAGCATCCCATTGTCCTTCTTGGGATCCTTGCTGCTGTACAAGAAATCGTTACCGAAATTACCGATCAAGATCAACCAGATCCCAAGACAGATCCCAAAGCAACCTTGGTACTTGAGAACTTTACCCTTGTCGTTGATTGCCGGAATCTTCCCCTTCGGGTCCATCCTGATTGAAATGTACTTCATCTACAACTCGTTGTGGTTCAACAGAATCTACTACATGTTTGGATTCTTGTTCTTCTGTTTCCTCTTGATGATTGTCACCACGATCCTCGTGACCATCTTGTTGATCTACTACACCTTGTGCAACGAAAATTACAAATGGCAATGGAAATCGTTCTTTATCGGAGGTGGTGTCTCCATCTATATCTTTGTGCATGCGATGTTGTTGTCCAAGTTTGACCTCGAGGGATTCTCGAGTTTCATCTTGTACGTGGGTTATTCGACGGTGATCAGTGCGCTCATTGGGTTGGCATGTGGATCCATCGGATTCGTCGGTGCATTTGTGTTTGTGTTTAACATTTATAACTCGATCAAGATCGATTGAATGTGCAGATGCAAAGATTACATAGGACATTACTTTATAGAGCGGTCATGACCATATATTTTATCGTACATTGTGATGTGCTAAGACACTGTATGTAGTTGGACACTGTTGTGAGCTGGAAGCTGTAATGAACTATCGTACGTTACAATAGTATACAACCAGTATCCCGCTGCAAGTGACCACCTACCTACATCAGTTTGAACGCCCCAAATCCACCACATCCACTCTACACCCTATCAAAGAACCCAAAGACATGGGATAATAAATATATTAAAACGAATTGAATAATAAAACCTGATAAAACCTAATAAAATAATAAAACCCAATCAAAGCAACCAACCATACTCTTCATCATTGATCAACTTGACAAAATTCATGTCCAAGTACTTCAACCACTCGTCAACTTTCAGGTATAAATGGTCTTGCTGCCCAGAAGGCAAGTCGTAAAGCTGCACGTTTTTGGTGAATCTCTGGTTGATAAAGTTCAAATTGTTCAACAAGTTCAAGTTCTCGAAATTGACACTCTTGAAGATCTTGTGGAAGATCGAGTTCAAGTCCAATTCCAACTTCTTCAACCTGCTCATCAAGTCGTGGTTGCCGATTTTCTTTTGGAACTTGATGATGGAGATGATCAAGTTCTTCAACAGCAACAAGATCTTGAAAGAGACACACAAGACCAAAGGCGAAAAGATGGACAAGTCGGTCTTGGAGGTCGACGTCAGTTGCTGGAATTTGTCAAAGATACTCGACAACTGGGTGCTCAACTTTTTGACAGATCTCGTGATTTTGAGAAAGTTGTCAAAGATAAACTCCTCCTCGTCATCGTCGGTGCTGGTGCTACGATTACTCGAAAGGTCTGCGAAATGGCTCTTGATGTCGTCCACCATGTCGTACAAATCGCAAAACTCTTTCCAGCTTGCAAGCAACACGTCATCCTGTCTCGAAGACAAGTGGTGCCACTTTGCAGTGTCCAAAGCGGAGCGGATCTGCAGCACAGGAGCAGCCAGGCGCAGCTGGAAACTGTCTACAACGACGCTCTGGTACTGGAAAGTGGGCAACTTCAGCAGCGGGAGCATCTTGGCCAAGGGGAACTGTTCTACGGGGCAGCAGAGGGACGTGTCCTTGTTGTACGAGGCCGAATGGATCCGGTCAAACAGGTACAAGTTGAACAACAACCTGGAGTAGATGACAATCAAGTCGTCGTAGTCCAACGAGGTGTCGATGCTGGCCAATTCCGACACCAAAGTGGCGATTTTGAAGTCGTTGAAGATGCCGATGGTGACGTTCAAGCCGATGGAGTAGTCCTGGCCCGAAAGAACCGTGCAGTAGTTCAAAATGACCAAAGTGGACAAGAACATCAACTTCCAGAACTCGTTCGACGCGATATCCTTGTTGAAAAGCGGGTACGTCTTGACGATCTGCTGGAAAACCAAGCGGATGTCGTCGATGAACAGTGCGGAGCTCTTGTTGGCGTTGTTGAGCAACAACAACGACGAGTTGAAGAGGTCCAGCGTGAAGATCTCAACCTCGGACTGGAGCGACAAGCTGGCGACGGAGTTTACGAATTTGGCCGAGTTGAGCGGGAGAATGTAGCAGTTGTCGTGGTAGTTTTCGTAGTACAACAAGACGTTTGCCTCGACGGCTTTGAGGTCAATTGGGGACTTCAAGTGCTGGTTTTCAAAGTTCAAGCCGAAGTTCAACTTGTTGTTGAGGCTGCTGAGTGAGGAGATGGAGAGCGAGTCTGGAGACCGCGTTTTCACGGTGTTCTGCGGCTGCAGGAACGTTTTTCCGGCGGGGGCAGCAGCAGAGATCAAGGGCGACCGGAGACTCGACTTGCGGTGGTACATCTCGTCGTCCGAGTCGCTCACGACGGAGCTGGAGTCGACGCGGGGCTTTTTGGAGCCGTAGAAAGGCGTGGAGAAAGAGTCGCTGATGGAGCTGCTGAGGGAGTCCAGAGAGTTTCTTCTGTCGTTGAGGGCGGAGTATTCGTAGGGCACTTTCCAGAAATGGCCCTGCGAGGCTGCGTTGGACGTGCCGGTGTTGCCAGTGCCGTTGCCGGGGCCGTTGCCGGGAGCGTTTGCGTTGTTGTTTGGACCACTGGAGCCGTTGTTTGGACCAGGGCCTGCGGCATTGGCGCTCAAAGCCACCGCGCTCGGCAGCTGGATCGCCGCGTGGTACTCCACACTCGGCACCGAGGACCGCGGCGACAACGTGAGATTCGAGGTGGCACGTGACCTGCTGTGGTCGATCGGAGGTAGCACGATCGGCAGCAGTCTTGCGCCGATGTTGGCCGGTGGCTGCGGAACGGACGTGGCTGAAGCCGACGTCGGCAACGGCGGGAGATGGTGTGTAAACATGTCGTTTTTGAACGGGTTTGGCGCCAATCCGGACGCGCTGTTGCCGGATGTGTTGCTGGCCACGGACCCGCGCCGGTTTTCAATGTCCACTTTGCCCTCAAAGTCCCGGATGTATCCCTTTGTCGGCCCACGTTTCAAGGGCACTCTGGTGAACGTGCAGAACTCGTTGGTCTTGGAGCAATTGGAGCACTGGAGCTTGGTGGCGGCGGTGATGTTGTTCAACAGGGCGTCGCACTTGATCTTCTTGCGGCGGCACTCGTCACACAGACGCGACACTTTGCTGCGTTTGCGTGGCGGCAGTGATCCCGACAGCGCGACTGTCAGGGACTCTGTCAGGGGCTCTGGAAGGAGCTGTGTCAGCGGATCTGTGGTGTCGTTGGCGCTGCTATTGGCGCTACTAGCCGCTTCGGGCTCTGTATGGTTCAATAAGGAAATAATATGCGCCGACGGCGTAGACAGACTCGACATGACGCGGATTCGTGGATTTCGTGATTCGTGATTCGTCACTCGACAAGTCCCTACCAAGTCAAACCGTTAATCCAAATTTTGAAAAAATTATGGATCCGGATTTTCTCCAGTTTTTATAAAAATTGTGCGAGGAAAAAAATGAAACCAAAAAGTGGGAGAATGTATTCGGAAAATTTATTATATGGTCGGAACACGGGAGGTGGAAAAACAGTACACAGAAATCCGTGACGTTGAGCCGAAAGACACGACTTTTGCTGGCAAACAATTAAGAATCTATTGTGAATCGGTTTGTTTGGATTAATTCCGGAAGAAATTTGGTCCGGTGTATTGCGTGCGCGAAGAAAACATAGTGGAGTGGTAACGCCGGGGCGGTAAGCCCTGGCCGGGCACAGACTGTAGCAGCATCGATGTACTGTGCTGCATTTGATCGTGTAGACTCTTTCTGTCTCTCTAATTCTTTCTATCGTATACTTTATGCTCTTTTTGTTCTCTATCACACTTTATCTATGCGCTATGCCCGACACTATGTTGGTGCTCTTTTCATGTCTCAACTCCCCATTTAACAACTACAATACCCAAGTAAACCCTTGTTAAATATTTTCAAAATATTTTTTTCTTCACAACTCCGTCTTATTACTTTTGACCAATACAACCAACTTCGGAAGATTGAAAGTGGGTTTGTTTTTTCACCTTCAGAACACCGCTCCGTAATCTAGATTCCAATTGCTGAGAAAATAAAATTTTTCCACTTAAATTGCGGGGGTATGGCAGACAGCCCCTAAATAATTTCCGTTCTGGTCCCCGAACCACACTCATCGTACAGATTCGTATTTATACCGCTCTAATCTTGAAACACATAAACCCTTACCCCGGGTAGTTTCATGTCCGGCACGGATTTCGGAGTGCCATGTCACCAAGATGACCTAATTTCAGCAACATCAACACCACCCACACTTTTTACTCAATTATTCAATGGCTGCAACTTAACAATTCCGCAACGGTATTTCAACCCACCATATCCAACCCCAACTCTCATCCCATCGCATCCATTTTAGATTGAATCTAATCTCTTTTAGGCAATCTGGTTCAAATCAATATGTGAGGAGCAATATATGACGGGTATGTCAGTCTATTTTTCTCTTTTTCAATCTCAAATTTCTAAAATGATAGAGAGCTGATAATCAGAACGCGATGCCCATGATCATTGGGGAATCGCGGGACTTTGACACTTTGATTCTTGGCAGTGGTGCTCATCACACCACGATACCCACTTCTTGAAAGGGTCAGCTTGAAGAATCTGCAAACAGACCAAATAAAGAGCTCAATACGTCCTCCACAGAGAGAGGCTATTCACCACAAGTCACACAACACCAAATCAACTCGACCCCTTCTCTTTGCAGCGTTCCGACTCTCATTATTGTGCAAATGGAGACAAACCCGAACACTGTCGCAAGATAGGAAAATACCATTCGAATTTCGCTTTAGGCTAAAATTGCCGAATCCAGAAAAATTGATACACTGCTAACCTGCCTTGGTATGGGGCTCTTACACTAGAATATCATCCATACCAATCTCAGGAAGACAGGGGTACTATCTACGCCCCGATCTGAGGCATTGATGAGCCTCTCCCCATGGTCTGGCTTGTTTAAAAGTCACTTTGGCTTGTGAATTACATACTTATCATCAGCGCATAAAGTAATTACTAGTTAGTGTCAGTGCCACAACCCCGTTTCCTACCTAATTTAGTGCCTGCATCGAACAAATGATGCTTTGAAATGTTCCCAGGTTATCAGGTCACTGCTGGTACTTTAATTGTGGGGATACTCAGTCGGCATTTTAGGATCTTCAACATTCTGCTTCCACAATCTTTCCAAACTGTATTCTGACAACCCCCTTACATCTCATCAACAGTCCATGAAATAGTTGTAGATATGACAGACTCTCTGCAAAACCGCAAACCCGAGAACGAAACAAGCAAAGCTCCCATATCCTAGTAACATCCCCCACTAAATTGTTTCCATACCTTGTTTGAGCCTCTCAAAACTAAGGAAATGTACGTGAACTCAGAGAAACGCAATAATCATGTTGCATTACACAGCATAATCAAAGCTGTTTCACATGCCACATCCAGAACAATCACATTCTGTGCTTTTATTTTCTCGCACCCCGACCTTGCATGCAAATTGTTCCACTTCTCCGAGCAATTCGTTTCAACCAACGGAGTCCTCTGCTTACCAAATGCATACATTTTGAGATTCTCAGGTTTCACCAGCACTTTGATATCTTCGGTGCAGTGACTTGAAGGGTTGTTTTGACACAAGCTTGGTTTGACCCACTATCACGGCCGATCTCAAAGAGTCGCCCGGACCCGAACTCGTGCCATCTTTCTGATAAAATTACCCCTTGTCAGGTCAAAACCGAAATTGTGGTGACTAGTCTGCTCACTAACTAGTTCCTCCAACCTAGTCTCCTAAACCAGACTGACAAACCCACGTAGTCTATGGAGTAGAAAGTTATGCATGAACTCAATGGAGTAGCTATCAGCGGGATCAACGTTTCCCAAATAGTCTTTCGCCTATATCGAGATGCAGATCCTCCATCTGGATACAGGAACATGTACCACGGTGTCTTGGCATCCACACGCCAATTGCCGTCCATTCATCAGGACCATCCTGGCATCCAGTGATCAGTAACCGCCATGGAAGCCCAATTTGGAAGCCCTGTGCCCTCTCTGGAGTTGCACCGTATTATGATTTAGAACAATAACTTTATTTAAGGAAAGAATCACAGTGGGTTAACACACGTGGCAAATCGAAAGATAGCGCGTCCACTGGACCTAAATCTACTCATACGCGTATGTAATGCCGTTGGTAGTGGAGCTGTGGCCATTCGTCTGACCACCTACTGATGAGACAAAAAAAAAAAAGCCCCATATTTGGCATCTGGTTTGACGAGTTTCTAGTGTCTCTGATTTGGACATAGTTACGATGACTAGTCTGAGCAGGATGTCGGATATTCAGTGCTTATTAAGAATTCTAAGTAGATCACGTATCCCATATATATCTGCAACTATATGTAGGGCCGTCCAATTCGCATAATAAGTGGACGTAATACTTTTGATTATAGTTGAGCGCGCGGGCAAACTACTACACACAACAAATCTTCACTGGGCAGATACACTGGAAATATCAGATAGGTCAAAAAGCACCAGTCTCAGAAGTCGATCTATTTAATTGTTTTTCCCAAACGGACTCGAAACGTCCCTTCTTTTCTTTTCCACAACCTGGAAATAGCTTCCAAAATAAGATGGGTCACTTTATTTCTTTTTCAGATACGTGCAGCCAACATGGTGCTTCTTCAAAGAGTCGAGGACATCTCACAGGTTCCAAGGATCTGCAGATAACAAAAGACTAAATACGAAGCTTTTGCGATTGAGTTCAAACTCTCTGTGTGATAAGAACAATTATTGTCAATTTCAGGAGATGTGCACCTTGAGGACCCAGAAGGGCATGAATCAAACTTTTGCATGCATTATGCCTTGTGTTTCGAAAATGTAGATCTGTTATAGTGAGACTAATAGCCATGGCACTTAGTTATCCTTCCTATCGACTTATCCTTTGATTTGGTGCTAAAAATATAGATGTGCACTCTAATTCACTAAAAGCAAAAACGCATCCGCGAATCGAAAGTTCTATGCCTATGTATGGGCGTGTTGTCGATATTCTCACTTCTCCTCTTGTACAACTAAGCTTTAGGGGTGAGTAGATCTCAACTTTTATATAAAAATATCGGGGTGCCTCACCGGCATCACTTGATCAGATCCCTCTCCTGACATGAGAAATATGGGCTTGCTCTCAACCAGTAAGCGAGTGTTGACCAACAGAAATTTTTTGATCTTGGTGCTATTGATAATAACCACTATATCAGTAGCACAGTTGATCGAATATACCCCTCTTCCAAATGAAGCGTTGTTCAACCAAAATCTCGGAGCTACAGAGCCAAAGCATGCACAACATCTGGACCTCTCAACCGATTCAGAACCATACATCTCTGCATATGACAATTTCTTCGAAAATGTCTTTGAGCTAATGCTCAAACACGGACCTTCATCTTCCAGGTTGGAGCGTACATATAACAAGACATGCCATATCTCCGATGCCGGGTTGTACGGAAAAAGATCCTTCACGGAGGAAGAGTTGTTGAACTGTTTCCAGATCCCAGCGGATTTGCAGCAAGATATGAAGGTCAAGCATGCGCAATTCGTCAGTGATACTCCACTGGAATTCCCACCTGGTTTCTACCATGGCCAGGGCATTGTGATGGTTGGAGGCGGGAAATTCTCCATAATGAGTTATTTGTCCATACACATGTTGAGAGAGTTCGGGAACGATTTGCCCGTGGAAGTGTTCATTCCACCTAATGACGCATGGGAGCCGGATTTCTGTGACGTCTTGTTACCAAGCTTGAATGCCCGGTGCATACAGCTTACAACTCTAATATCGGAAGAAACGATCAAAAAGTTTAAGTTTAAGGGGTACCAGTACAAGTCTTTACTGCTATTACTGTCCACTTTTGCCAAGGTTTTGATGATCGATGCGGACAACTTTATCATGAAACCACTGGGCCATATTTTCACAAATGAGCCTTTTGTCAGCACCGGGCTAGTAACGTGGCCGGACTACTGGAAGAGATTGACCTCGCCCAAGTTTTATCAAATCGCAGATATTCCTGTTTCGGAAAAAAGGGCAAGATTTTGTGTAGACGACATTACTCCGCCCGAGTGGTTTGAAGACTCCGATAAGACCAAAATCCCCTTCCATGACAGAGAGGGTGCCCTTCCGGAGGGCTCGACAGAAAGTGGGCAATTATTGATCGACAAGTACAAACACGCCCCTACGTTGTTGCTCAGTCTTTATTACAACATCTATGGACCGTCGCATTATTACCCTATTTTTGGACAGGGAAAAGCCGGTGAAGGTGATAAGGATACCTTTTTGCTGCTGGCACACTTTTACAAATTGCCCTACTACCAGTTGAAGAAGACACCCCTGACAGCTGGGTACTTTAACAAAGGGAATTTCAAAGGTGTTGCCATGTTGCAAAGTGATCCTGTCAACGATTACCAGGTGTATTCTTCTGTGAAAAAAGACTATCAAAAAGGGGGTGAACAAAAATCTGCTGCATATGACATAAACAAGTTCAACAAACTGATCAACTATAAAAACGTGTTGTTTGTGCACTCGCACCTCCCCAAGTTCGATCCTCTACATTTGTTCAAGAGCAAGGACGTTGTGGATTCCGAAGGGAAACACGTGAGGATGTACACCGATACGTCTTTTTGTAATAACTGTGATTTTGAGCTGATCATATTCTCGGCGATGAGCAAAGTCATGTGTGAAAAGAACAATCTGAGGTTCCTGTACTCCAGGAATATGTCGGTGAAGGAGATGAGCGATGTGTGTGAGTTTCTTTCCAAACACAACGAGTTTTTGAAGAAAACAACCAAGGCCTAAACCTAAGACCCCTTTTATAAATAACTTTCTGCTGCATCGGGGTGCGTCCTGGACGCAAATAAGAAATTGTATACGTCATTGAATACCCTTCCAGACCATCACCAGACTCTAGCACACCTACGCCCCTAAGCTCCTACACCCCTAACGACCCTATCATTCTATCTCCTCTCGGCCCCTTCTATTTTCCCACCAACGTATTCACATATTTTTGTTCAACCTTAAATCAGTGCGCTGCGCAAAGTTTGTGAGACAAAAAAATACAAATTCGCACAGACGTGGTAGTCAGCAACAGACGTCCATCGAGATGCTGCTCGCACGGAAGATAAGGCGCTTTGCGGTGTTCTTCGTGTGTCTCTATTTGGTGTACTTCTTATTGGACACCATCAACAAGTCGCACAAGGACCTCAGTGCGCAGTTGGCTGACCAGGGACCCGATGCAGTACACGAGGACGCATCGGACTTGGAAGTGGATCAAAGTCTGATTGACGACACCATACAGCAGATGCAGGATCCCGTGCACGATACTTTAAAGCTTAATCCCGATTCTTTGCCACCGTCGTTACCACAAGCCCTGCCCCCGGCTGTGCCCAAACTGCTGCAGGAACCGGCCCTACCAGTGCCAGGCGACTTCTTTGAACGTTTGTTCGACGTGTACATGCGGCATTTCCCACAGATAGCACCGATACGACAGCGGCAGGACGACGCGGCGCAATTGGCCCTGGTGAACATCGACGAAGACCCCGCGGAGGTGTTGAGTGAGAAGTATCTTTCGGACCATTTGGAGATGGACGACGGGCAGTACGACGAATTGAGACAAAAACACAAGTCGGTGGTGACGGAATTGGCCGCGTTCGACGTGCCCACATACTCAGGCGACGGGATCGTGATGGTGTCGCACAAACGGCACGACGCCATCTTGTTGATCTTGGGTGTCGTGACGATCATAAGAGAAGAGTTGCACTGCAATTTGCCCATCGAGGTCATGACAGTCGACGACAAGGGCAGAATGTGCGAAACTTTACTTTCGGGGCAGTCCAACGTCACCTGCACGCCCTTGCTCCACAATTTCAGCGACAGGATCAAGACGACATGGAACTTTGACGACGAAAACTGGTTCAAGAACTTGGCCTTGATGAACAGCCACTTCCAACGCGTGCTATATTTGGACCCCACGACAATTCCGGTAGAAGATCCGTCAGAATTGTTTCAAGAACTGCCCTTCAACAAATACGGACTCGTGCTCTGGCCCGATTACTGGCGCCGGATGTCGTCCCCAGTGTTGTACAAAGTCCAGGACAAAGTCTTGGACACATTCCGGACGCGTGCGGGGATCAACGAATTCGTCACGAGTACGGAGGAAGACGGCTTTTTTGACCGGATTCCCTTGCACGACCGTGGCGGCACCATCCAGGACGGCACGACACTGAACGACTTGGTCTTGATCGACAAGGGCATCCATTTTGAGACCTTGTTGTTGGCATTGTACTACACTATCAACGGCAACGACTTTTACTACCCGCTCATCTCGAATTTCGTGCCCAATTTGGGCAAGTCCGAAAAGGAGACTTTGCCCCTGCTGCTGACTTTCTTGGACAACAGCTATTACCAGGTGAAGCATTCTTGTCAAGTGCTCGGGTCGTGGTTCAACAGACGGTTCAACGGGGTCGGGGTCAAGCAGTTCAACCCGATCAAAGACCTTCGGAACCTTATCATCTACAAGAGACAGCGAGGCGATCTCAAGGCGCAGCTAAGTAACGACAAATTGCTGTTTGTGACACCGAACAATCCGAATTTGGATCCGCAGAACTTGCTTGCGAACCACCGCCAGTTGAAAGATGCCGACGGCTCGCAGATCCGGTTGCTAGGTGAAGACTTGTCCGGGATATCGTTCGATTTGGAGTTGGCGGTGTTTGAGATTTACAAAGACGTGCTCTGCGAGCAGAAGATCCAGTTGAACCATGTCGAGAACCTGAGGAACATGTGCAAGTTTCTCAATTTGCACTTGACGCATTTGAAGAGCTCGAGCAAGGACCTCAAGATGGGCTGAGCCGATGTCGCAGAATTGGGGGTACCGTCACGTGACCGGTCACGTGATTTGCTCCGAAAAGTGATCCTCGAGACTTGTATAGCTTAGACCGAGTAACATGATAATTATAGACACGTTGGTGAGCCAGTGCTATGTTGTGCCTGTGCTACATTGCACCACAAAAACGTGCAAGTTTCGCCTTTCGCAGTAGACGGACGTCAAATTGGGCTAACTTAGAGTCCAGTAAGCTCTTACTAGGATCACGTGATACATCACGTGTTTTCCCCTTGAAAAATGGAAAAAAATCACCATCTCCAGCATTTGTATAGGTAAGACCAAGTAATATGATCACGATAGACGTGTTGGTGCGCCAGTGCTTGGCCAACAACGAGAATCCGAAGAATTTCCGCATCTTGTTCAACCAGCTTCTTCACCGGCAGCATGTGGACCCGGTGGAGTTGTTTAGTGACTTGTCTTCCACTTTGACCTACTACTACATCTATGAGATATTCAACTACGACATGGGAATAAGCAAGTTGTTTGCAATATTACTGACTAAGCCAGCGGAGATCCAGTCGCATTTCCTCAAATTGCTTTTACAAGAACAAGAAACCATCATTGTGGACGCAGAAATGGAAGACAACTTCAATCAATATCTCACGACAGTGTTGAACTCTACACCCGCAAATATGGACCAATTGGCCATTGACGTGACGCAGTTTATCACGCGACACAAGCTCACCATATCCCAGGACTCGCTAGGCCACTTACTTGAGATTTCTGCCCGGTTAAAGTTGCACCTTTTGCCGAAACAAGATGCCATCTTCTCCAGCAAGCACATCAACGTGACCAAGTTCCTCAGGGTCAAGAAATTCATATGGTTGAACCACCAGATCGCGACCTACGGGCTCCAGGACCACTTGGACGAATTTGTCGGTGAATTCATGAAATTGGTGAACAACACATCCTGGAACTACGTGTTGACCGAGCTCTTGCTGACGTCATTTGAAGCACTAAACATTGTAGCCTCTGTACGAGCCTCAAACGAGACACTATACTTGAACTGGGAATACTACATCTTGAACAAGTTGCCCTTGGTGATGAACAAGAACTTCAAGACCAACAACGAGAACTTTGAGTTGATCTTGGAGAAGAGCATCTCGATCGTGCAGGATTTCAACCTCAGACTGAACTTCTTGAAAGCGTTGGTGTCGATGAAGTTGATCAAGTTGGAGAAGTTGTACCATTATCTAGGTGGCTCCAACACCAAGGTGATCGAGATCAACGAGTTGTTGAAGTTCCAGAACGAGTCCCAGAGAGAGATCAGTAAATTCGAAGAGTCCAATTTCATCCAGGACATAATCAACAAGAATTTGCTCGAGATAAACCCTGAATTCACCACTATAGATGACGACAACAAGCTCTATTCGTTCATGTCCAAATTCAACTTGACCAATTTGCAGTTGAAAACCGAGTTCCTGAAAGTGGTCACCAAAACCGTAGTACAGTTGTGTGACGACAAAGATTCCACGAGATTACGTCGTTTGTTGCTCTGTCTCTCCAGTAATCTCTCCACACTCGACATATTCATGTTCAACACCGACGTCAAGCTTATCTTGAACAAGTTGATTGAGATCTGCTGCAATTCAGACTACTTGAACGAGTCTGGGGCCCAAAACCAAGACGTAGAAGACATCTCCATGTTTGGAGATGACGGAGATGACGAGAACTTCCAGGAGTTGTACTCGGATTTCAGCTGTATCTTGATGCACATCTTGTTCTTGTTGAAACGATACGACGTGGAAATCCCCACCACGAACCCGTTTATCTTGAAATTGTTGGCGAGCTTCCAGTCTCTGTCACCTCACGTGTCATGGACGGACGAGTCCAAGCTCAAAAACCTCCAGGAGTGGTACGAGTCCATCTACAACGACAACGAGAGCTTGATTTCCGACGATTTGATCGCAAAGACCAACTTGGTAAACAGTTTCCAGTTGATCCCCATCATATTCAACCAGTCAATGATTGCACACGATGTAGGGCAGATAAGTAGCGAGTTGGTGTTGAATGGGTTTGAATTCTTCATGCAGCCAGTCTTGATCATCAACTTGATCTCGATTTTCCACAAATTGGACCAATTCTTGTGGTTGCAGAACGATACACTGCTCATTTGGCAGATTTGTCACAAGATTCTCACGTTGAAACTAGAAGGCGAGTCCGAGTTGATGTTCAAGTTGATTTGGAACTACTTGGCTCCGGACTTACAGCACTGGAAGACTTTCAAACTTGAATCCTCTGATTACTTGGAAGTGATTAGCTTTCTAAATGGATCTGAACCGAAATCCGCTTCTCCATATGAAGATGTGTTTATCGACCACTTGAACTCCTTGATGAACTGGAATGTCACTGCGGGGATCCAGCCCTATCAGCTTTCGGTTTACAAACAGCACATGTTTGAATACTACATGATCTTTGACAAGTTGGTGGACAGTATTGGCAACATATGCAACTATTCAGTGGAGAACTTGAACGACGACAAGAATTTGAATTTTTTAAACTACTTAGAGATCTCGAGCTTTGCATTGTTGGTTTTGTTCACGTTTGACAAGAATTATATTCAGCCCTTGTCGCAGTTGACTGACAGTAACGATTCTGGGATGCTGACGTCTACAGACAAGTTGCTTTGCGATTTGGCGTACTTGAAAAACTCCAGAAACGATGCCTTTTACCAGAGTTGCTGGACCAAATTGATGGAAAAAGTGCTGCAGCATTTATCAAGCTTATAGACAAACTTCTGGACCAATTGTGTTGCAGCAGTGAGCTTATAGATTTTCACTGTGTTGGCAAATTCGATTGCGATTGTAGATCTTCGTCCTCTACCATTACGGGTTCACTGAACCTTCTCTCTTCGACCATAACGGGTTCGGCATCTTGCTCGGGGTCGGGCTCTACTATTTCAGCATCAGAGTCGGCATCTGGCTCTGGCTGTACTATTTCTGCCTCAGAGTCTGCTATCTCAGCACCCGACTCCACTAAATAGGCATCAGATTCCGCTATCTCAGCACCCGAGTCCACCATTTCGGGATCAGATTCCACCAAATCAGATTTCAAATCAGCACCAGATCCCATCAAATCACTTTCCGCACCATATCCCAAATCTATAAACCCCTCATCGTCATCAACTTCCACTATAGACGTCTCCCGAAGCCTCTGCAACGCCTTCAGTTTCGTGAAATGGAACAATTTACAGTCCTGCTGCATCGATTGCTTCCAATTCTCGAAATCTTGCTCCGAAGTGATCAAAAACCCCACCAACATCGAAGGATCCATGTCTTTTAAATGCAATTTTTTGAACTTTGTCGACCGATAAGTGTCATAATCTGGATCTTTTGCACATTTTTGTGGTAAATGTGGATCGAAATAGAACAAATAATCGCCTTGGAACCCAAAGAAGTAATGTGACGATTTCGGTCTTCCACCTGCGATCCCCACAGCCTGGCTTACGTCCAAAGTCTTGCGCAAACTGTTCCAGTACAACGGATTCACGTTATCTACGCCTAATCTCAATGCACTCAAGATCAAAGTAGGTTTGAAGACACCATCGGCTCTGGCCACTGCAAAGAAATCTTCTTCGTACAAATCTCCTCCATCTTCCGTGAGATACAGCCCCAATTGAGACCCGGGAGTATTGCACATGATCTGTATACTTCTAGAAGCCGCGGTTGGTCCGAACCATTCTCCGGCTCTTTTCCCGCTGTGTTTCCCCTCTTGCACGAAATGGTGGATCGAAAATTCCGATTCCGGATCATCTACAAACTTGTTCACGACGTTTTTCGGCTCAAAAACCTCCTGAGCACGCCAGTCTCGGCCCATTTCCAATATGAGCAACGCGTTCAGCAACAACATCTGGGACGTCCGGATCATGCAGCCCCAACCAACGTCACTTGTAAACCCTGCATTCAAGTCGTTTAGAGTGCCCGATCGTAGAAACGAGGCAAATGAGATCGATAACGCTGAAGGCCCATCGTCCGAATACGGGATCGGCAGGAACCCGGTTCTATATGTGATCCAGATCTTGGAATTGACGTCATGGAGAAATCCCAGTGGCCAGGGCGTCTTTTCTTCCACCATGAAGAAGGACGAGTCGTGTGTGGAGTCGTGGATCGCCGAGCCAGTGTCAGTCAGTGTTCGTTGTGCGTCTGTTTGTGACACTTCATGTGACAGCTCTGATAAATGCCCTGTCGTGTCCCCCGACACTGTCGTTTCATCCAGTTCCAGTGCCATTGCCCCTGGCCCTACCCCTACCCCTGATAGTCCAGACGCGCTGTAACGCCTTCCCAACACCACTAAATCGTTTATGAGATCGTCGTGCATGAGCTCGGAGTTGAAGAACAAGTCAATCATTCTCCGGATCCCCGACATCGCATTGCTCTCGGGCGCTGGTGATGTCATGGCGTCAGCTGTCTCTGATAGTCCTATCTAAGTGATATCTAACTAAATAAATGATTTTTTCTGCTAGATTTGACAGGTGGTGTAGCGATGTAAAATGGAGGAAGGCAGGGCCTGGGTTTGGGCTGGGGCATGGGCAAATATCACGACACTCCTGACACCTGCCACGATCTTCTCATGTGACTTCACATGCTCCTATGCTCTATCTCCTGACATCCTGAATTTGCCCGGCGATCCCAGGTGCCCTGACCTGGCCAGCTCATCAGCATCCCGATCCGGAAAACAGGGGCGGTCTGGGGTTGAATAAAAAAGCTCATTCTATGATAGCGCTCTGACAGTCATAACACCGCAATGGCAAAGAGGCACAAGAATAAAGGCCTGAAGGCGCACAGTCACGGCCGAGGCTTGGCAAAAGCCCTGGGCAAAGGTCTGGGCAAAACCAGGCCATCGCAACTGAGCAGAAAGAAACTGAAAGCGGCGCTCAACGGCAACGTGCCAGAATTGATGGATCTAGAAACGGGGTTGCCCGACCAGAGCCGATCGGAGGGCACAATGCAGTACGAGCTCCGGCTCTCGGCAGGTTCTCGGTCCGAGACCATGAAGAAGTCCTTAAGAAACAACCCGATCGTGTTTGTGAAGGCCAAGGAGGTGTATGATCCTTCTGCGGAGTTGTATGCGAAGATGGCAAAAAAAGTTGTGCAACTTGAAGTGGAAGTGGAAGTGGATGTGCTGGATGAGCTGGATCAGATGGACGGATATGCGACAGAAGAAAAGTCAGAAGAAGAAAACGATGAAACTTTTGACGAATCAGAAGAAGAAGAAGAAGAAGAGGAAGAACAAGATGAGACAGAAGTATTACAGAGCCACGAGGGTCATTCAAATGTGTATCTCGACCACCAAGAACAGCAAATCTCATCCGATTCTGATGCTGATCCCCAAAAATCTGATGCTGATCCCCCAAATATGGAGGCATCTGACCAAGAATCCCAAATCTCAGAGGACAAATCTGAACCCAGTCAGTTGTTTTTTGTGGATATTGACGGCGAAAACTCCAAACCACAACTGAAACCCGTGAACGCAATGGTGCTACCGTCTCTGATTGAAACTCACCTGATACCAGACTCCGAGCCCTCAGATCCCCAAGATCTGCCCGGGCTCGAATTAGACCCTACTTTCAGCATAGGAAAGGTGTATTTGAACTCCAAAGTAAGCGAAAATGGCCAACTCGAGCTGAATTTACCCAAAGTCGACAAATACCAGTCAGCTATGAACTATATCAGCTCGATAATGTCCACCAATCGTATGTACGAGCTGGCAAGTGATGAAGAGGAAGACGGAGATATTTACGATTCTGAAGAAGAATTCTTGTTGGAAGGTCTGGAAGCTCTCGAACAGAGCTTACAAGAGACCAAATTCGGAGCTTTATCCATAGATTCGGAAGACGAAAAGGACCCAGAATACGGTTATTGTGATGAAGACTACCTGTTTGACGTATCTTCAATTGACATTTCAAATGTCAGATTTGGCGGTGATACAAGACAATTTTACCTGAAATCTGCTGAAATTTTGGGCCTTGATGAGCACAGGTGGATAGACGAAGACACTTTGTCCGAGATCTTGATCGACAACGCGATGCTGGCACACCGTGTGGCTCTGTACTTCAAATATGTGATGCAAAACCTCGATATCGAGGACCAAGATCCAGAAGAACAGCCAGATTACTCACTCTCAGAGAGCGAAACTGAAGATGAAGCCGACGAAGACGGAATGGAAACCATGTTGCAGTATGCGAAAAGTGGGAAATTGTTCTCCTCTTCGTCGGACGAGAATATTCCTCCAACGGAGACTTTCAAGACCCGTGGTAAGGGCTCTAATAGAAGACTAGATATAGATCACATGGAAGACTTGGAGCTTCTAGAATCTTTACAAGACCAGTACATTGGCCACAAGAAACTGAGGAAACTGAAAAGACAGGAACGTGAATCACGTATTGACGAGAACGACTTGGAGAAGAAATACCCATACATGATGTACGTTTGGGACATGAAGGACGAGTTTGAGACATTTTTACACGACGGGGACCGGTCTCTGTTGACGTTCCCACCTCTTGATCCTCATGGCTTGAAAACCATATCAAAAATGGCCGATTTCTACAACATGAAGTCTCGTAAATTGGGTAAAGGTCTTAAACAGCACGTTGTGGTGATCAAATCCAAACGTACTTTCCATTCTGTACCGTATTACAATGACATCAACTATATGTTGAAGCAGAGACCGTATTTCGGACGGAAGGACGTCAAGAGAACGAAAGATGAGATTGCAAAGACAAAAGATAGTGCAAAGACGAGATCTGGAGGAGACAATAGCAAACTGACGTATAAAGACGGTGCGATTGTGGGAGAATTAGCACCGGAAATAGGGCAGGAGAACATAGGGAGACAGTTGCTCGAGAAATTGGGCTGGTCCAGAGGTGAAGGGCTCGGAATCGACAGGAGTGGGATCAGTGAACCCATCCAGGCAAAGATCAAAAAGACAAAATTGGGTCTTAAGTAGTGTATTTTGGATCAATTTACTTTTTTTCTCACGAAAATTTTACAAAATCCCAAGTGAAGAGCTTAGTATTGATAGCTATTTGTACTATATTGACAGTCATTTGTCCTATAAGATCTATCATGGTATGTAGAGTGGCACAGACAGTCCCTTTCTATACGATTACTAACCAAACCCCATTTTAGAGCTCATTAGTTTCCAAAAAGACAAAGATGTCAGATTTGATACATCTCCGTATCAAAGTGATAACACTAGACGGACGACAATTTGTGGGCAAGTTGTTGTCGTTTGACAAGCACATGAATTTGGTGATAAGTGAGTGTGAGGAATTCAGAATAACGCGTAAATCGCAGCAATCGTTGGTGAAACAGCTGGGCAAGATAGACGAATCGAAACTCGTCGAGGACAAGAGATTCTTGGGCTTGATCATCTTGAGAGGCGAGCACGTGATCAGTTTGAGTGTGGAAAATGGTGTTGCTATCGGGAAGCCGGTGATCAACAACGCCAAATTGGCACAACAGCTGCCGAAGGGAACGGCCCGAGTTTTGACTTCAAACAGTAATAACAACAGGTTGTTGAGCAGTAGTCGCGGTTCTGGACCGCTGAGACCAAATAATGGGCTGAGAAAGTTCAACCCTCCACCGGGGTTCAAAAGGTAGTGCTCTAGCCCTCCAGGGCCAGCGGTTACGAGAATATGCTTAGAATGTAGAAAGGTCGTGCACCATATCTAGAATAAGGTAGTGTAAATTATATCAGTTTTAGCCCATAGAGTAGTGTAAGTCATGCGAATTGAGAAAGTCGTGTCCACGTTCAAAAGGAGGCGAGTCCGCAGCAGTCTACGGCAGATCTGGCCAGCCCAGCCCGGCCCAAAGTGGGCAAAACTGAGCAGGGACCATAGAAAAGGAAAAGTCGTGTAGGTTGCTGAAACCGGAACCAAATGGGATCTCCTCAAACGGCCAGCAAGTTTCATCTTGTCTTCTGCGTATTGCCGTCATCTAAAATAACATATGTAAAGTGGCAAACAAATCAGTGATCAATTTAACGATTTAGCAACCACCACCTGTTGATAAAACACTTTCTGCCACTCACGCTCTAAAATCTGCAGCGCAAAAAAATTTTCCTCCACCTATTTTTGCTGTCTCCAGCCGGACTGAGGAGGCGAAAATTTTTTTTCTGCCTCTGCCAGTTGGGAAAACAAAAAGAAAGAGGAGCAAAATATAAATAGGAATCAGAGTCAGCACGAAAATTTTTTTGGTAATTTTTGAATCTCAAACCACTAGACGACGACCAAAAATTCAACAATATTTGATCATATTATCATAAGAATATTAACTTGTTCTTATTTTCGTATAATCAGTTTCATTTGTTGATTTTGTGTTTTATTTCAATCAAATATTCAAATCAGCATACGCATTTGTCACCAATAGCGTTGTTGTGTATTATTTTTGGAAGAATCGGATCGAATCAACTGTTGTTATTCATCCATCTATCACCAGTGTCAAATCAAGTTAGAAACCAGTTTTAAGAGAACAGAAAGAGGAGATATTAAATTATTAGTCCTCTACATCACTTGAGCAGTTTCTGGACATATTTGCCCGGTATCAATATCAAAAAACCAAGAGTTCGAGCTTTTCATTAAGTTATCGACCTATCAGTACAAGCAATTTTACTATCATTTGAACATCTTCCAACCATGTTCCAACCAGATTATTACAACAGTAATAAGCTGTTCCCATCCCGCCCTTACCAATCTTACCAGCAACCTTCATTACCTCAATATCAACCACAGCACTCACATCACTATTCCACAAGCCATTTCTACCCATCACAGTTGCCTCCTCCTCCTCCACCTCACCATCAACACCATCACTCCCATTCTGATTTTTTCCAACTGCACCAGCCACAGTTGCCAGCATATGCGCCGCCTTTGCCACAGCTTCCTCTTCCACAGCAGAACAATGTTGCTGGAGGTGTATCAGCTGTTTTGGATTACGATGTCGAAGAGATTGTCAAGTTTTTGACCCTTGTCAGCGTCAATATTTTCAAGCAGTTTGATCCGATGACCTCCAACCAGTTAGAGAACAAGTTGAGTAGTGTCATTACTGCAACGAGGCTCCCAAAATCTAGTATTTTGTTGTCAATCTTGTACCTCTCGAACAAGGTTGCCGCTGCTCCAGCAACTTCTACTACAGATATCTACACCAATGTGATTATCTCGTTGTTGTTGGCCAACAAGTTCAACGACGACTCCACTTTTACGAACAAATCGTGGTCTCATGCCTCTGGTTTAGAGATCCGTTCCATTTCCCACTTGGAAATTGAATTCTTGACCATTTTGAACTACGATTTGAAGACCATCATGGAAGATGCGTCGTTCAGAGTGTTGCAAAACTCATTTGAGGACTGGTGTGTGAACAACAAGCATCAGCAGGAACAAGAACTGCTGCTGGTGCAGCAGCATTCTCCATTGGAACTGAACCAATCTCAGTTCCCGCCATCTTCCCCACCGTCCTACTACTCTGGCAGTGGCTCATATCTGACTCCTGTCTCTTATATGGACCCACTGGTGCAACAGCCACAGCCACAGCAGCAGCAAACAACTCCTTCGAGTCTGACAAAGTATTATTACAACGGTCAGCAAGAAAATTTGCCGACGAATTTTTCATCATCGCCAATCGCAAACCCATATGTTAACCAGTACTACGGGAACTACTATGCGGACTACTACCGGTTGCAACTGCAACAACTGCAGCTGCTGCAGATGGGTTACTACTATGGCCCAAATGAGCAGTTTGTCCCTTGTTACTAATTTGAAGTGACGGATCATCGGTGATTGAAGCAAATTTCCATTCTGTTTTGCAGTTTGAAGGGACTGAATTTGTCTTTGCCCATTTACTCGTCAAAAGGTTTATGGGCTTGTTACTTGCTGGCCTTGATTTATCTCGGGCTACAAAAACCGAAGAGCAAAATGACAAAACCTTCCATACCAGATACAGCTTCGGGTATGATGTTGGCCACCTAGTAGGGTGGTGACACTCAAAAGTCCACATGAGATGCCATTCCTCATGTATTGCGTTTTTTCGTTGATCTTATCTTGTTTCACAAAATACATCTAAAAAACCCCCAAAAAAACTCAAAAAATCATACAAATTACAAAAAAAATATTTGAGATTATGTCTTTTACATTTTTGTTGTCACAGATGGTCATGGTTGTCGGTAATGGGAGTGAGGTTTTAACTACACTGATTCTCATGTTTTCTCAACTGTTGGTCGTTGATTGACGTCTTATCTCTTTATACATTGACAAACATTGTGGTGTTTTTTTTTAATTTTTTTTTTTTTTACTTTGAAGATGAATAAAGTATCATTATGAAGCCTTTATGGCTGATTCTAATATTGAGTAGTTGACGTCGTTCAAAAGGTTCAAACGGGACATACCCTGGAGAAAGACGTGGAAAAAGATCCTGCGATAGCCGGGCGTAGTTAATGTATATCCTGTGATCTGTTGAAGTTATGGCAGATACATATTGATTCAAGATCAAATATCTCAGTCAAGAGATAAAAAAGATAACTGATAACTGTATAGTGGGCGAAGTACAGGGTGACGGCGCATTTATATGGCGAGGAGCAAGAAAATGTCTGCAAAGTTTATCTGTGAGCCTTTACTGGTTGACTTTTTAAGGTTATCAAATAGAAATGATTTGAGCATTAAACACAGTATTAAGCCCATTATTAAGCACAGTATCAAGGTAGTAAGCCCTGATAATGTTTGGACCAAAATGGTAGTGTGATTAATGCCCCTACACGACCTAAAGCCCTAGATCGACTTTATGGGATGATCCGATGCGAGAGACATCTGAGATTGCAGTGTCGGATAAAAGCTTGAGGCACGCCGTCTCAGAGCACAAGTTCTCGCTTTAAGCCGGTGTTCATCTGAGCCAAGAGCTTTTAGGGGCTTTTCAAGAGCTTTACAAAGGCGAAAAAAAGCAGCCTCGGCAAATTCCGTGAAAGGCGGTAAATCGACACTAATAGTAAGGATTTTTTTATATGTTCGGCACAATTTCGACGGCATTTTCCTGGTGGCTGCGGGTTTTGTTCTAGGGTGGAATCTGAGGCCAATTAAAACGTTTCGTCTAAAGTACTCTGTACAAGTAATGCTTTGGTAATCAATTACGAAAACGACAGCCTTGTGGCGATTACCCCTACAAACAGACAGATGTCAGGCTAGTCAGTGTCGGGATCAGCTTTGCGACACATGCAGTAGAACTGGGATCGGTGCAGAATCCGTAACAAGATGGAGATCTCCTTGACCGGTTCACACAGATCTGCTGATTTCGTATATTTCCATGGGATTTAGGCCCGAAAGGCGATGTCCGACTGCTTTCAACAGTTCAACGGTTGTCTCCTTAGTCCAAGAAAATTTTTTTTCGCTGTCAGTGCTGCTTTTGCCGTAAGTGGGAATAACGTTGTGGCTGCAATAGGTGACGCGACAGTGTACTGAGTCTCTTCGCTTGGAAATTAATTAATTATTCCCGGGTGCACTGAAGGGGGGAGCCGGGGATGGAGATGGGACCGGTGATATGAAGATAAGATGGGATAGGAGTGACCACAATGACGATAGAGACCACAATATATCACGATAGTTCACAGCACCCCACCATTCGCTCCAACCCCACCGCTCCCTCCAGTCCCTCCAACCCCCAACCTAAGCAACCAATAGATAACAATCAAACTTGATAAGTGCTCTTCCCTGCCTGTCGCACGCCAAAAAAAAAGTGTCGCGCACTGCAACTGATAAGAGAAAAAACGTAAAAATTTCTTTTAGGATATCAAAGAGCAGCAGAAACAAAGACTTGGAGTCACAGGAGATGATCTATACCTCTAGAGATACAATCTCCAGATACATGATTGAACCGATTCTGTATGGTACGTTTAAATAATATTGTTTCTTTTTGGTGAGCTGCAATTCTCAGAATATATAAATACGATCGGTTGCAAGACGTTGCTGTGCATTGCATTTTCAAAAGCACCATTAAACATGTCAGCATTTAGTACAAAGTTTAGAAAATTGGTGACCAAATTCACCACCAGAGATGGATTGATCGGTGAATATGACTATGGATATTTGTTCACACCAAAATTGCCCTTCATCTCCAAGAAAGAGAGAGGTGTACAACCATTTTTTGCATTGGACGGTGACATGCCGATCTGTTTGGGATTCTTGTTGGGTCTTGGACACGCCGTGCTGATGTTGGCGGGAGTCGTGAGTCCTCCGATCTTGATTGCATCCACTGCCAATTTGGGCACGAGACAAGAAGAGTATCTTGTCAGTGCGTCTTTGATTGTCTCTGGTATCTTGTCGCTGATCCAGATCACCCGGTTCAGCATTCCCAAGACCCCATATTTCATCGGGACCGGGATGGTGAGTGTCGTGGGAACGTCGTTTGCCACCATCACCATTGTCAACAAGGCCATTCCAATGATGTACACCAACGGAGAATGTCCGGTGTCGTCGGATGGAACCCAATTGGCGTGTCCAGATGGTTACGGTTCCATCTTGGCCACCGGATGTGTCTGTGCCTTGTTGGAAATCTTGTTGTCGTTCATGCCTCCTAAATTGTTGCAAAAGATCTTTCCACCTTTGGTCACTGGTCCTGTCGTGTTGTTGATCGGTATCTCCTTGGTTGCCTCTGGGTTTGAGGACTGGTTGGGTGGTTCCGGATGTGTAGACGGCATCTGTCCCTCGGTAGGAGGTCCTCAGGCCCTGCCCTACGGATCGGCCAAATTCGTCGGCTTGGGTTTCTTGGTTTTCGTCACCATCATCCTCACAGAGAAATGGGGCTCTCCAATCATGAAATCGTGTGCCGTCATTATCGGTTTGTTGGTTGGATGTATCGTTGCCGCTGCCTGTGGATACTTTGACAGATCCAGCATCGACGCTGCTCCAGCTGCCACTTTCATCTGGGTGCACACCTTCAAATTGAAAGTTTACGGACCTGCTGTGCTTCCGATGTTGGCTCTTTACATCGTCTTGATGATGGAGGCTATCGGAGATATCACAGCCACTGCCGATGTCTCCAGATTGGAGATCGAGGGCCCAATTTACGAGTCCAGAATCCAGGGTGGTGTTCTTGCCGACGGTTTCAACGGGTTGTTGAGTTCGCTCATGACTGTCACTCCTATGTCGACTTTTGCCCAAAATAACGGTGTCATTTCCATCACCAAATGTGCCAACAGAATGGCAGGATACTGGTGTTGTTTCTTCTTGATCATCATGGGTATCTTTTCCAAATTTGCGGCCGCTTTGGTCTCGATCCCAAAACCTGTCTTGGGTGGTATGACGTCGTTCTTGTTCACCTCTGTCGCAGTCTCCGGTTTGAAGATCATCTCTACGACTGAATTCACAAGAAGAGACAGATTCATCTACACCTGTTCTTTGGTCATGGGTATCGGAGCCACTTTATACACCTCCTGGTTCGACAACGTCTTTACCTACTCTGGTGGCAACCGTGCCTTGTTGGGATTCTTGAATGCCATCACCTTGGTCTGTGAAACCGGCTTTGCTCTCACCGGATTTGTCGGTGTCATTTTGAACTTGGTCATCCCACAGGAATCAGACGAAGTTGAAGAAGAATTGGAGGAAGAATTGATCGAGGGTAGTATCTTGCACGAAGGTCACGTGGGACTGGGAAGTTCCGACAAGTCTCTTGTCGATGCCCACGAAAAATCCCTCCGTGTCTAATGCCCATTCTCATTTACAATCTAATCTTCATCTGTTTCAATTCGTTCGATAATTGTCTTTATGTTCTAGTCTCATATTTATATTACGTTAGAGAGATTAATTACATTCTTTTCATTTGCAGCAGTAGGTTTGGCATGTTTGTGCAAGTAGTGATAATGTGGTGAGCGAAATCACATGTCCGAAGGGTTCATCCTCTAGTCATATATTGAATATCCGGCGTAGTGGCCAAAGATAGATTGTTGTAAATTGTAATAACGGGGCAATAGTAATTGAACTGTCAAAATCAGTCATGTTCCAGTTAGATGTTGAATATCTATTCAGCTGTAATATGAGGTTACACTAAAGTTCGCTCAAATCGAGCGTATTTCTGCAAATTGCAGCACCTGAAGCTTGCTTGACTGGATGTGTTCTGACCTTTTGTTGCTCAGCAGCAAACACACTCATTTACGAGGCTGAACGTTGAGAGGTTTGTAGTGAACAGTATATATGACTATGTAGCCCATTCAAGAAGTAGATGTCTCTTATCTTTGCTTTAATAGTCGACTACCCTCAATAAGTATACAATCATTCGTTTATGTGGAGGTTTGCTACATTTGACAGTATTGTATAATTGTGACTTAAAACTTATATACACCATCTAAACAGTTTTCCACTTCCAAACTCCGAATCGAACATCTCACACTACCCCTTTTCAATATTCCCATATCGCTTTCTCAACATCATCAATTCCATATTATCACATATTACCACTGCATACTGAATCACCATCTCACTACTCTACTTCTCAACTCCACCTCCCCACCCGCTTCCCTTCAGATCACCCCCAATTTTTTTTGCATACCCCCAATGCGCAAAAAAAGTCCAATTAAATCCGAGCACATATAATACCACACAGCAAAACCACAAGATGGCCTCAGAACACTCAAAAGCCACCAAAAAAAGCCTCGGAGACTTGGGAGGTGATCTTATCGCCTCGGAGATCATACCGAAACTATCTCCGAAAGACATTCAGGCCTTGGGGTCCACGTGTCGCTATCTCCATGACATCACCAACGAATCCAGTGTGTGGCACCAGATGTTCACGAAAACCTTTGGAATGGCGCCAACTCCGTTCGTTTTCTCGCAGTACAAGTGGCCCGATTTGTACAAGTTGCGGAAGTCCGCAAAATTGATGACCTGGGGCAGTGTTGCGGGCGGCAGATTGGGGTATAGGCTACAAGATGTGCCCCAGAGTAGCACCTCGAGGCACGGACCTTTCCAGGCAGGCGTCTCAAGACCGCAAGTGGTGCTGAAATTACAGGATTCCATATTGGCAGATGTCTCAGCAGGCGGGTATTCTTTCCAAATATTGACAAGTGACGGCGAATTGTACACCACAGGCAGTGCCTGGCACGGCTTGCTCTTGGGCACGCCTGGGCCTCAGGCTGCAGACGAAATCTCGGACCCGTCCCGCGAGCCTCCGACGCCTACGGCTCCCGCCGCGCTGACATCGAGGTTCCCGCTGATGGGCTGGCTAGATCCGTTCCGGATGGGGCCTGTCATCCCGCGAACTCGTGGCGTCCCGCCGCCCCCACGACCAGGTCACGTGACCGAGCGCCCGACGCCACAAGTCACGGCCAATTCTCATATTGACACGGTAAATGAACCAGCCGAATCCGGAGCCTCTTCACCGACTACAAAGACAAAGCCGCAGGAGTCCAGTGGATACCTCTCGAAACTCGACGCTCCATGTAGATTTGTAGCCGTGAGCAGCAGTAGAGCGCATTTTGTCGCCTTGGACGTCTCGGGCCAAGTGTGGACTTGGGACAACCGCGGCCAGCGGCTCTCGGGGTTGAAGTTGAAGTTCACGAAACCGGACGGGACCTCCTTGATCACCGACCAGCACATCGTATCGAAAATCGTAGCCGGCTGGGACTCCAGCTGTTGTCTCATCTACAACGTAGGAATAGTGTACTGGACTTCCAGAGAGCGGTACCAAGGTGCACGTGCTGATATCGCCGAAACCCCAGTAGAAGCTCACTACAAGATCGTGCCTTACACGGATCTGAGCTCGGGGCCCGATCGTGTAGTCGATATCGTTGCAGGCGAGTCCTTTATCGTCTACTTGACCAGTCTGGGCAAGATATATAGGTTCGATTTGAACGAAGAGCTGGCTGCTCCGTTTGAATTGGACAGATTTGCCTCGTATCTCAGGCGCCATTCCATCTCCAGCTCTAGTAAATTCGTGAGGTTGTCCGGTGGATACCGCACCTTTTCTGCAATTAGCGACGAAGATCACGTGTTGATCGGGTCCAAGACCAGTGTCGCACCTGAAGCCATTGCCAATTTGCAGAATAGAGGCATCATATCCACTGCTGTGGGCGACTATCACCATTTGGCGTTGACAAAAGACGGTGAGCTCTTGAGCTGGGGTTTGGAGCCACGTCTGTGTGGTTGCCTCGGCTTGGGACCGACCCATGACAACACTACAACGTTCTACGATGGCGAGCGCTCGGGGCTGCACGAGTTCAAAGTGACAAAGCCCACAAAGGTGGAGTTGGAGGGCAAAGTATTGGCAATTGGAGCCGCTGGATGGCAGAGTTGTGCGATAGTGAGTTTATAATGAGCATAAGATTTGAACATTCGTTTCGGAGACACTGAATGCAGAGATACCTTGGTTAGTTTATTGTTGAGTATACGGGTTTCTTTTTACTTTCGTGAAATAGCCTCGTCAGTAGAGCTATCTTCAGGTTCTTTAAGTCTGTAAGATTTGAACTTCCATTTTTTAAGAACCTTTCGGGGCCGAGTTGTGCGATAGTGAGTTTATCATTGATTGAAATAGATTTGATTCATGAACCCCGTTAGCAGTGTCTTGATAGTGAGTTTACATTAACGAGTATATACGATCTAAACTTTCTTTTTGAAGATCCTGGGTGCAAAGTTGTGCAATAGTGAGCTCATGATGAATGAAGTTTACTAGACTTAGACATAGTCTAAACTTTCATGAAGATTTTGGATGGCAGAGTGCAATGGCGAGATCATACTCAAGTATATAGCATAAGGTCTAGACTCGTATGAATATCTTCGAAGAACCTGAGACAACATACCTTGTGGCGATGAGCGAGAGAAGCCCAAGCATACTCAAGCACGATACAAAGATAATGTAGTGGTCGAAATTGGATTTGGAACCCTCACCAATGATGGCACCCGCTACAGGAGTTGCAACCGTGATGAGCGGAGCCATAGTGAAATACAACGTTGAGTATCTCTTTCCAAAGTCTTTTGTAGGTGACACAGCAGCACATGAAACCGGGATCAAAGACACCACAGACAGCGAAAAGAACCCGTAAAACACTGCATATACGTAAAGAACCGTGAGATTGGACCCGAAGCCTAACCATAGCACACACTGGATGACTAAACAGCCTGCCGTCATCAATATGAACACGTTGAAGACACCGTACTTGTCCGAAATGTAATTTGGAATGCACCTCCCAATGATACTGGTAGCGTTGACAATGGCTACCAAGTTGAACGACACAGACTCGGAGGATTTGGCTACATTTATTGCATATGTGGGGAAGAAAGTCAAGGAGCAGATCAAGCCGCATTCCAACACCATCGAGGCCACTACACAGAGTGTGTACTTCATCTGTTTGAACGCAGAGAAGTCGATCGAGTTCTTAAGCAAGAACATGACAGACTTGTCCAGCACCACCTCTTGGTACCCGTCTCTTTCTACTGATCTCTGTCTCAAAGCCTCACGTAGCGCAGGTCTCTCTTTGATCAAGACGATCGCAATAACCAACTCTGCCACCACAGTGAAAGCCAAGACTCTCATTCCCCAGGTGAAGCCTACAGTCTTATACAAAGCATCCAAGATCAACGGGATAAAGATACCTCCTACCGAAGCCCCAGTCAAGGCAACTCCCATCGCAAAGCCTCTTCTGTTGATGAACCAGTGCGAAATTACACCTACCAAAGGACTCATGCAGAGCCCACTGCCCATGCCAGCCAAGATCCCAAACGCCAAGATGAACTGGTATGGCTCTTGACAGTTGCCGGTCAGAAAGATCCCCGCAGACATCATCACCGTCCCGACAATCATCGGTTTGCGAGCTCCTAATTCATCAAAAACGACTCCACCCAAGATGTTGAACAAGAACATCACCCCCAAATTTACAGAAAAGATCCAACTGATCGACATCGTGGAAAACGCTTCCAACTGATGCGTAGCCACATATGCCTCAATTGCACCATAGGTGTTTGCCAATCCGAAATCAGCAATCAACCCGAAGAAACACCCCACCACCACGAGCCACGCCTCTAACCCCCCATCGGGGTACGTCACTTCTAGCTCCGGCAATTGGTCTACCGGAGTAGGCCCGATTTCTTCCATAAGTATGCTTGGATCTTCAAAACCCTCGCCACGTACAGAACCGGAGTAAACCGACAGCCTCATTGGCTGTAATATCTCTATTCCCGAAGACATGCTACACTGGTCAAAGTGAAAATTTTTTCATACACCAGGCACCGTGACTATATATCAAGATGCAAGAACCTAAATCCTACAATTTTTTAACACTACTTCAATTACTCCAGAAATCCACACAAGCTGAGTAATTCTGCACCATTTATAAGCATACAGTTGTTATCTCGCATATCACCTTTATTACTCATAGGTTCCTATGCACAATGTCGGCATTTACTCTACACAGAATGCGCGTGCGGCTCAAAAAAAAAGAGGGCTATCTACTCTGACTCATAATCTCACATTCGTGCTCAAACCGTTACCCGAGTACACCAAGTCCATGCCGAATTCGTCCAAACGGAACTTGAAGATCGCGTCTCCATGGACCTTGAGTTCTCCGTTCAAGGCCTTTCTCAAGATATTACCCCCAATTCCCGAGGCATACGTGATGGGTAACCGGGGGGTTCTGTAAAGTCCGGGGGGTATTACCAAGAGCTCCTGTCTCTCGAGGTGCCCGAGGGTGGTGCCCTCGAACGACGCCTGCGCCTTAAGGATCTCGATCACCACCTCGCTGTTGGCTACGGGATTATACACTACAAACTCGATCTCAGAGGTCATTATATGCATCGTAGAGCTCACAATGAACCCGTTACTCTCAGGGCTCGAGTATCCTGCCTCCGGTAATAGAAAACTCAACGACATCCCGTCTACAACCTCGGAGAGCACGGGCATGGACGGAATACTCTCACTGTGACCAACTACTGTGATCAGCGTCTCATTTCCGGATAAGTACCCGCTCAAAAACTTCTCAAGTTTGGCCACTGACCTCTCTGGAGCGTGGCTGTTCAAGATCTCCGGCTTGATCTCTAGCAAGACCGAGGAGTTGAAAATCCCATTCGGACTAACTACAGGGATATCATGGGTCCTGATCTGCCCCAAAGTAATGTCCTCAGATGCAAAGAACAAGTCCACCATCGCACCTTGCGTGTCAAAACCGACCGGCAAGGGGTTCTGGATCTCAAGGTCTACCAACAAAGCCAAAGATTTGGACGTCGATTGCACGAGGAAGATGTTTGTGATATTGGCATTTACGCCCGCAAACAACTCATCTGATTGACCGGGAAACCTGAATGGAGCAGAGATGGGAAGATCGTAAAGCGTGGTGTCCAGAATAGGTGAGATCAAGTCTACATCTAAGTCCGAGTCAAACCTCACGTCACTCGGTGCTCCTGAGAGATACGTTTGGATAAAAGTTGATGCCATCGCAGGGTCCACGATTTGGAGTGCCATTTCTTTAACTTTGACATCCACAAGCATCTCGTCGTGAGTGTAGTTGATCTTCAAGGGCTGCCATTGGCCAAACTCGAAGTTTGCCATGCTTGAACCGTTGTAAGAAATACTGGACTGACCCTTGAACCGGTCAATGTTGAAGAGAGGATAATCTCGGATGATCTCGGGGCGTTGGAGCACCAGACTCAGCAAAAGAGAAACCACTACACTCTGAGACTCCTGGTCTAGACGCACAAAAACGTCAGACGACTCCCATTTGCGGAGCGGGTCTACATCTACGAAGCTGTCTAACTGGCCTATCGCTACTGGAACTGGAACCTTGGCTCTTTCAAGGATGAACTGCAACCACATTGGCATCGAGTAGTGGTCAGAAGCTCTCGCAGTCACATATACCCCTCGAGCAAGGTCGTTACTCAAGAAGGCAACGAGAAACTTGTTAAACAGCGAAGTATCTTCACCAGGACATGGCTGGAGCAATTTTGACGGTATTTCGGGGACCTGGAACCTCACAGTACCCGAGACCCTGGATAAAGGCTCAATTTTTATAGGGTCAGTCTGAGCAGTTCCCACTGTCTCAAAGCGACCCGCTTTACAAGATGGAAGCATAATCGTCCAGTCCATCGCATCTACATTCAATTTCATGGGCTGGCTGAAGGCCCGGGTGGAGAACGTTGCAGTTGCGTCCAACTCGTCCAGTCCAGAGAGTGTTACGTCCAATTTCTCAAAGATGTTCGCCGGCAACGCATGGAATAAGTCCACAGCTACAGTCTCATCTATATCGTAAGTGATGTCTTTGTAGTTCTTTAGCACACTAGAGACATCAAAGTTGTAGGTACCTGTTACAGTTATGTTTACAGAGTCCAAACCAGTGGACCTCAATTCCAACAACTTGTTGGTGATGATTACGGCACTAGTGGAGACTACGCTCACCGTGACGTCCATCTCTAAAGCTGTGACTCGTCCGTTCAGCAAATTTATCGATGTCTCCGGGGGGATCACCCTCACCAACCGGTGCATGTCTTCGAAATTGTCGATAGAAACATACATATCGATTGGGCCAAGCGGTGAGATCACTACGGTGCCCAAAATTACGCTGGCCATTAGCCCTATACACCTGTTCAGCCAATTGTTCACCATTGAATAGTCGAATTTGACAGCCGTCGCCACGTGAAAATCTACACCGAATTCGGAAACTCCCACTACGGAAACAGACTCCACATCGATATATGACAGCTGTGTGAGGATGCTTTCGCCCTGAGAGACCAGATAGATCTCGAAAATGACCAAAAACAGGGCCAAAAACACAATCAGATGTGCGAAATTCGGATACTTATGGTACAAGTCTACAGCTACTTTAATCATCCATGAAATGGTGGAAGGAGAGGAGATTCCTCCGGATAGGACGTTACTGTTGGCGAGCAAAGAGCTCAATTCCTCGGAAGCCGACGATATCCGTTGCCCGCCGTCGTCAGTAGAAACATGTCTTTGATTTACAATGTCATTTGCCTGGACTTTGTCGCTGCATTCGTGTAAAGTCGGAGGTTCTTTGAGGCTCTTGCGCTCTTCTGGGCTCAAGAGAGGTGTCGATTCTGTGACGTCATTGGCTTCATACAGATCCAAATTGACGTCATTATTGTTCCTGATGATCCTCTTCGGTGATTGGCCTTCCACGGCGTTGCCATTGATGTTTTCCCCGCGTTTGGACCTGTCCCTGGGTCCACTTTGTGTCAAATGCCGCAATGAAGATTGTACAAATGGCGCTGTGTGGTACACTGTCGACTGCTGAGACGGTCCAGAAGACGCCACATCCCGAGCCACATCCCGAGCCACATCCTCATGAGCACTGGAATTGTCCTTCAGCTCCCCTTTGGGCACACGTGACCCCATCTTGTCTGCTTCTGTCACTCAAGATGGCTAGAGATGAGATTGTATGTATTTTTTTTATGGCATCTTACATCGTTACACCGGGGTAATTTACATCGCTACACCAAGGAATTTTTTACATCGTTACACCGGGGGGTTTCTAGTGCACAAAAGATCTTATCACTCTATACGACTCTATAACTTGGCATTGCCGTTCAACTCCTTATCGAGAAACTGGGAAAGAGGCTTGACACTCCTAGCAGCCAGAGTCAACGCGTGCTCTGCCTTGAAATCGGCAATTGTGCCAATGAGCTCACCTCTAGGGTAAGATGCCGGAACAGGGTTCTCCAAGTCGGCCAAGATGGCACTTTGCAACGATTCAGTGGAGAAAGTCGAACTCGACGGCGATAATGCGCGGAATTCAGAGCTCTCAAGGAAACTGAGAATATCATCAGCCGCATAAGCACCAAAGTCACGTGCATTCACAAGCTCTTCTAACTCGTTGGAAGAGATTCCGTCTGCAATGTTCGAGATGGTGATGTTGATGAGCTTCTTCTTGTCCTGGACCAACGGAGAATCGGCTTTCAAGTGCACGACCAATCTGGACGAACTTTCAGCCAAGATCTCATTGTCGTAGTACTCGATCAAATCCTGAAGCTTGAGATTGTTCAAGATCAGCACCTGCTGCTCACTGGACTCAAAATTATGGTATCCCGAGCCGATCTTGCCCCACATCTTATTGAATTCGTCGCTCAAGTTCTTCACCTTCAACAACTTCTTGGCAACCAAACTCTCTACGTTCTTTTTGAAGTCTTCCTCGGAAAACTGGCCCAATGTGGTTCTAAAGGACCGGAGAAACTCGTCGATTCTGTACTCCAAATAGTCTGTGGTTCTCTCAGACTGGATCAAGACTCTATAACCGAACGTGGTTCTCGTCTTCTTGACTCCACTGAACACTACATATCCCAACTGCTGCTTTGTTCTCAACTCGTTGAAACAAGGCTCGTGGGTCACTTGGGCAACCAAATCTGCCAAAGTCAATTTACGCTGATCGGTGAGCTCTCCCAACTGGATGAAGTATTCGATACAAGAATTTACGTTCTTTAAATCTTTCAAGGCAACGTCGTATCTGTAGTAAGAAGACGGGTTCATCAAAACAGATCTGCCTGTCAACAACTGGGACCCCGAAACTGCTCCAAAATGCGCAAATTTGGACTCGTACAACTGGGCAATCTCCAAAGCTGCGTCTTTGTGGAAATTTCCGTGCACCAAAGTCTCGAAAAATACCTGTTTGAACAACGACTGAATGAAATCCGTCACGTCGTCATGCTCTATACGTTCCAAAGAGTCTATTTTCTCGTCAATGGTCCAAGATTGGTCGTACAACAAGAAAGTTGAGTAGTATCCAACCTGTCCATAAGGAACAGCGTACCCAAAGTTCTTGTAATCTTTCAACACTTTCTCCTTGATGGAGTGGAATCTTTCCAGTGAAGGTTTGAAAGTCTTGAAACTCTCAAGAACTCTGTCCAAGAGCACGGCCACTTTGTCATTATAACCAGAAATCTTCAAGCCGAAACCGTCTCTTGTCGGATTCAAGTTGAAGTGCAAACCTACGATACTGGCATCATACGAGATGTCATTCAAGAAGTCGTCCAACAATTCCAAGTACAAAACAGTGAGCGTAGAGTTGAATGGAGTGGACTGTGATACTGGTAAATGGAACATGGTCGATACTGAGCCTTTTGGGACCCAGAATTGGTCGTCTTTTTTGAACCAAAGCCTCTGGAAGCCGTCGGCTTTGAGCAAAGAGGGCAGTTTCAAAGGCGATTCTACGGGTCTTTTCTCCACAGTGAAGTTGGACGGAATGAACTCGTTTCGTTTAGGAAGTTGTAACTCGGGGTTTATCGAACAAGAGGCCAATTTACCGACAAAAGTCTCAGACAACGGCTCAATAGAGTACTCTGTGCCGTACCACTGCTCACGTGACGACAAGTCGGTGAAAGTTGGAGACACGAGCATGATTCTGAAGTTCTCCGGGGTCAACTGCAAGCCGTATTCACGTATAAGCTCGGCATCGTACCTTCTCAAAACGTTCTGCGATAAGATATACTCGTGTGGAAGCGATGTGTGAATCTTGTTCAAGACACTGGACAACTTGGATACCAATCCCGAGGCTCCAGACTTCTGCTTGAATTTGAAATTCAAGGCACTGATGTCCTTCAACTCGTCAAAGACCCATTCCTGCGGCCCTGAAGAGTTCAACAACTTGATATACTCAAAAATATGGACACATATAGCCTCGTAGTGATCTAGACCTTTATCTGTCAAGTCTACAGTGATCGCAAACACGGAAAAGCCCTCGGAGATGTTCATCGACCCACAACTCAAGCCGCTAGCCCAACCTTTTTCTTTCAATAACGACAATATCGAGCCTTTGCTCTCGTGGCCTATCAAATGTGAGTAGTACCGTTGTGGCTGGATTTCCCAGTTGGCAATTTGATCAGATGCCGTAAATGTCAATTCCAACGATTTGGTGTTCATGACAGGTCTCAGTTTGATGATGGTCTTCAACTCCTTGGCAGTGAGAGGGGCATTACTATGCACAGGTTTCGATTTGGACTTGTTTGGCACAGTTGAGAATTTGTCCACGACCCAGCTGGTCAAAGTATCCAAATCTTCTCTTCCCAAGACGACTAATCTCATCAAATTGGCCGAGTAATGAGTCTCGTAAAACTTGATCAACTCATTTCTCACGTCCAAACCTTTCAGCAACGGCTGTACACCAAGAGTGTCCAAATTACCCGTGGAAAAGCCACTATGTGGATGTTCTGGGTTCGACAAAGACTTGTCCAATTGCGAGAGTCTCCAGATGTCGTTCTGCAAATTTTTCTTGTTCTCGGAGTCCACGGCTTTGATTTCGCGGTCTTTACAGTTCTTGTTGAACAACGGGTGGATGAAAAACTGCGCAAACCGGTCTAAAGCGCCTTCTAGATAGCTGTGATTGATCTCAAAGTAGTAATTGGTGCTCATCTTGGAGGTATAAGCGTTGGAATGTCCTGAGTGGTTGGAAAGAAACGCCCCGTAGTCGTTCTCATTCGGATACTTTTCTGTGCCCATGAAGAGCAAGTGTTCCAAGAAATGGGCCAATCCAGGAAGGTCTTTTGGATCACTAAAGGCGCCTACACCGCAGTCTAAAGCGGCAGCGCTTTTATCCGTGGTGGGATCATGGATGACCAACGCCTGGAGCTGGTTAGAAAGCTCGATCAATTTGTACGATCTGTCGTCCAAATCGGGCTTCAACACGGAGTCGGTGATGACTTTGTAGGATGACATGGTTCTGAAGACTAGGGGTGGTTAGTATGGGAAAGGGCACTGAAATGGGCAATATCGTACACAGACGAGCCAAAGCTGCTGATGCAATATGAGCCGTAGACAACTTACTGTTCCGGGGATGAGCTGGGATGATTCTGTGCTGCAAAGTCGCAAGAAACATCTATCGATCGGCTAGAGAAGCGCTACATTTCGGTACTGTGGTAGTTTTCTTCAACAGTTGAGAAAAGTCGTGTGCTATCCTACAAATGCACCTTTTGGGCAAATTGCCGAACAGGGGCGGTGCGTTTCTTATTTGTTTCTTCTTGTTTCTTGTTTCTCTTTTCTTGTTTACAATTTGGCTGAATCTGGAATATTGAAGGGCAAATTGAGCGAAAAACTACAAAATCCTGCAACAAAAAAAGATCCAGCCCCTGACGTTTACCTAAATCTGTCGAAACACTCGCTAATAGGGCAGATTTGGTCTTATTTTTAGAATTTTTCACACCTTAAAGCCCATGTTTACCGACTGGAAAAATTTTCGGTCTTGCCCCCAATGTGCCCCATGTACTTGGGTAAATAAATAGATCAAACTGTCCTCGATTCACAGATCTCATTCACATTCATTATCCAGGTTACAAGCCCTTTGTTTGACGTTTTGCACTAAGGTATCCACTCGTTTTATACACCAATTCAAAATGCAATTTTCAATCACTTCATTGACCTTATTGGTATCAGCTTTGGCCCAACTCACAACGGCAGCAGCACCTCCGGCTTGTTTACTTGCCTGTGCTGCTCAAGTCGCCAAGTCGTCTTCGTCACAATGTGACACCGTCAGCAACATCAACTGCATGTGTTCCAAAGAAGCCAGCTCCATCCAGTCTTGTTTGTCTTCTATTTGCCCATCTGGAGACTCTGATGATGCTTATTCGTATTTCAAGGACACTGTTTGTGGTGGTAAGGTGTCAAGTGGCTCGACGACGTCATCGAAGAAGTCATCTTCATCATCATCTTCAAGTTCCTCATCTTCCTCATCTTCCTCATCATCATCATCATCATCATCTTCATCATCTTCAAGTTCATCATCATCATCATCTTCCTCCTCATCTAGCTCAGCAAGTGCCAAACACTCTATTGCAGCTGTATCTGTTGAACCATCTTCCTCGTCATCAGCTATTCCATCATCCTCAGCTGCTCCATCGTCATCAGTTGTCCCATCATCTTCAGCAGCACCATCTTCATCAATTGTCCCATCGTCTTCAATCGCTGCTTCATCCTCCCTGGCCCCATCTTCTGTCACATTGACGTCATCTTCCAAGAAAGCATCCTCTTCATCCACCAGCTCCACCAGCTCCACCGAGAAATCCTCTTCGTCAGCTGACCCTACCTCATTGGTCACAAAGAGCTCCTCCGGTGACGCTAACGCATTGGCCCCAGCTGCTTTTGCCGGTGCTATCGGTGCTGCTGTTGCCCTTTTGATCTAAGATCATTGAAAGCATACTTCTAGCCAAAAAATGGCCATAAGGTGGCCCGAAAATGGCCGAAAAGCCCATGCAAAAGACATACTGCTCTTACTTATGATACCACTTACCCCGATTCTTGAACCGTTCAATTTCTTCTACAGCGTTGTCTTATGCTTTAATTCATACATATATCGAGTATCATCAATACAAACACGATAAACCGCCTCATTGGCTTTTCAAACTATCTAAAAGTCCCCAAATCGATCAAGCATCTATCCACCCTCACACCCCCAAAAAGAGGGTACAGCTTCAGCCTGACAAAAAAAGTCGTTAAATTTAAGCAAAAAAGTTTTTCACAATGCTCTGGTCTTTGTGTGCTGTACTACAGCGTTCAATCACCAGTTCTGGCACCATCAGCATTCCCAGGACATGTCAAAACGCCCCAGCTCGTCGGATCCCTTCGACAAAAGATCTAAACCGAGAACTGGGCCACGACCACCAAATTCCCGGCTGGACCAGCGTAGAAACAAGCTTTTCAACTCGCGCCAGATCAGAACCTCCAATAATGACCCTTCCTTCAAGGAGGGCATCTTGGACATCCCCTCGTTCCTCAAATCACGTGAATACGAGATCCAGCAGCTAGAAAAAGCCCAACTTCGATCAAAATACTCCGCTTCTACAAGATGTTTCCAGAGTCTACCACGTTCTTTGAGAAGAAGAACGGCATCGCATAATGTCAAGAGGGTTCCCAAGAGGATGAGAAACAGAGCACTGAAGGAAATGAAGATCAACAAGGACTCCAACAGCGCGACAACATTCAAGAAATCAAACGACCACATTAAGGGCAAAGAGTTGTACAAATTGAAGTTGAGCAAGAAGTTATTAAGAGTCCTGTCCAGGTTGAAGATGTCCAATCTCAACATCGCAGACAACTCTCGGTCCTTGGCTGATTACAATTTGAGAAGCAGAATAAAGACTATCACCGAAAAGATCAAGCAAATCGAAACTGCAAGACTGAATTTAGCTATTGAGGCCCTGGAAACCCAAGACGAAAAAGATCTAATACTCTCAAAATTGCATCTCAACAACACAATGGGTTCATACGACAATATCGGGATAAATTCGCTCCTGCCTAAGCCACGTGGATCTGCCAAGTATTCTAAGAGACAAAAGAAGTTTGTATGGCTTCCTACACATGTGTGGCACACAAAGAGAGCACATATGGTGAAAAGATGGGGATACCAGATTCCACTCAGTCCCACACAAAAAAGTTACAAGTCTACACATAGAAAGAGTGTAATAGATGGAGCTTTGATCAGTGACACTTCATATATGGATGTATTGATCTTGGAATCCCAATATCCCGATGCTTTGAAAACCATTTTGCAAGATTTCACCAATTCTAATTACAAAAATCGGCCACATAAGGCCTGGAATGGGTTCGTTTACCTGAAGAATACACAGAGCGTATTGAAATTAGTTGGGAAAGCTTTGATATTTCAAACATCTGAACTCCAAACCACCAAGGTGATGATTAGATTGCATCCACTGATTTACGAAGACGTTTTCGAGTTTTTAAAGTCCGAGACATCAAAACTGGCCCAGGAAATCAAATTAATTGACTGTAGATATGCTCTTGGGTCTATTGACGTCATTGGACCACTGGCCTTGTCGGCACTTACTGCCATTTTGCAACCAACTACCGACGACTCTAACGTAGAAAGCTCATCCACCCTCATGTCTTTGGCCTCATTGCAAGACTTGAACTCAATTAGTCTAAACACTGTTATGAGTTTGTTTGTTGACGACCCGAGGTTGTTGAAAAAACCGATCAAAACAAACCCAAACAAGCTCGAGAGAATCGATCCTATAGACGTAATCATTGATATTAACAAAGGTGCAGCTTTGAACCAAAAGAGTATCGAGTCCTTATTTTCATTCGAAGGCAGACTTCAGTCGTATGCAAATCAACCGACAATAAAGCTGTTATCGTCCCGTAGATCGAAGCTGGACCCCGGAGTAAATCTGTTGAAAAAACTGGTAGACGATCCAACAGTACCAATTATGTTGATCAAGACTGGGTCCAATAGATACAGCTTACTTCTCCCGTGGTTTTGGATTTTGCCCTTCTGGTTGCAGTTGAACAAAATTCTGCACGTTGCGATCATGGGATTGAGACAGGTGCAACAGTTGGACTTCGAAAGAGGTGTTCCAAGCTTTCCCAAAGACTACCCATTCATCACTGGTGGCTTTGTAGAAAATGTCGTAGAGGGCAGTGAAAGGTTCCGCAAATGGAATCGTATCCAACCGGGTAAAAGAGCAAATTACGACAAATTGAACTTGTTGAATAACGACGATGTGTTTGGAAAGGGTGAAGTAGGATTCCCATTCAATTGTGATTGGAATTTTTTGGCATTGCTTAGATATGGACTCGGTGAGCTTGGAAAAAACCAAGCCAAAGGTGAAAAACGTCAAACTTTTGAAGTATCTAATTGGGATTCACAGATGGAGAGAGAATTGTTGACCTTACACGATGTCTATGAGTTCATCAAAGATGTGAATCTTTTAGAGAGAGAAAAAATGGAGCACGGTGAGTTGGTGCTCTCGAAATCGGTAGAGTTATACACGGAACCCAGCGACGATTCAAAGGTCTTGAAAGTCGCCCCTGTAAGATTGATCTTATCAAACAAAGGTCACCCAGAAGACAATGCTAGAATATACAGTATTCCTGACAGCGACACAGTCGAGTGGTTGCAAATGGACAAACTGAGACATCTGAACAACCGTGTCGAGTACTCAGCTAACCCCCCATGTCCACATGCACACAATTTGATAGGGTATGTCACTTCTGGCAACTTCAATTTGGCACAAGGCCGTGGAACCGGTGTCGGCTATATTGATCTGAGCTTTGTCAAACACCAAAACGTGGTTGTAAGAAATGTAGGTGAAAGTAAAGCTAGATTAGCCCGGATCGAGTTGATCAATTTATAGAAATAACCCTGCCAAAGTAAGTAGTGCAGATAACTACAAAACCCCTTTTTTTCACCTCACTAAAAAAAAATTCGTATAAATACAAGCCCATGCCCCCAAAGTTTGGAAAACTTTTCTTCTCTTTTTTTTCTTCATACTTACCTTGAGAAGCCACAGGAGATCAAGAAGTCCTTGTGGTCAGTTCTAATTGTCTCAACATTGCACTCTTCCCGTTGCTTTTAGAATTGCCGGCCACTCTGTTCTACGAATGGATGGTGCGAATCTCATAATTTTTGATTTCCTTATTCAATCGTCAAGTTGTGTCTTTATTCAATTACACCAGACGAGGTTGTTGGTCCTTGGGCAGATTTTTGTATCTTGTCATTGGACTTGTAGAATGGTGTATCCGTTCAATTGAAGATAACCAGGTGGTTATCTTGACTTGAAACAATATACTGTTGAATTCGAGGGATTGGATATCTGGATTGTTATCTCTTGATATGACGTATAGCTTATTTGAGTAGTTCATGTATGTACCCCAATTAAAAGTCGTGTATGCCACCAATCATTTCCTTGTACCATTAATGCAGAAGAGGGTAATGATTTAAGGAGTAATTCTATCTACACCAGTAGTAAGTGTAGAGTGCCTCAAGCCTCATCTGACGTCACCACGAATGACAACCCCGTCAAATAGTCACTGTCTAGCCGATCTCATGCTCGTCTGTGCTTTGGAGACACATCCTTTCATGAAGATTGGTTTATAAAGTTTCGTCAAGAATTATTTGACCTGTTTGTATAATTGCATCATGATGGAAGAGATACAAAAACACAAAAGTTTCAAAATTTCTGATATAACCCCCAAAATTTTTGAAGAAATCGTACCCCTGTTCAGAAAATTGCACGCAAAGGGGGTCGTTCATTAAGACCTTGCATTCAGGAATATTACTACAACACCTAATTTGAAAGTGAAGATCACCGACTTTGAGAGATCAGTGATCACAGATGACAAGAAGGTGCACGAAGAGGAAATTGAAAACATCCACTGGCACCATAGCAATATGTTTAACCAGTGAAATAGTTTAGTTGAGTGCAATTTTGGGGTAAGATTCAAGTGTAGATACCAGCTAACAGGTAGAATTTTTCACCACAATATGATCGGCCCGATCTCCGTGGCATTGTATCTCCCCCCAACCACAATAAGCTTCCGGGGAAAATTGACTCTGCGTAATATTATATTATTGACTAGATTTTTTTTCTTGATCCGCGGCAACGGCTGTGCTTAACTATGGGGCGCGCGCAATTTGTATGGGCTTTTTGCAGGGCATCTCCGCGGCGATACAAATCAGCAATTGATCTAAGTTTGAAACAGGGTCACACTCAAAAATACAAAAGCAATACTCGACCATATATAAACCACCGAGTCGACCACTATCAGGGTATGAGTATTCATTCTTCATCAACAGCAACAATGACAAAGGAGTATTTCCCGCATTCCATCGACTCAAACGCCTTAAAACCCATCAAATTCACCTTGTACTGTGGTACCCTTGCGCATACACCTGTGTTGAACGAATTAGAAGTGATTCCCAATGCAGTAACCGGTGTTGACAAGGAAGGTGTCATTGTTTTCATCACCCTGGATAGCGCCCATAGACCGCTAGATGCCTTGAGAGATTACGACCCAAAAATCGACTTCAATGACGTGGAAATCGTGTCTTTGGACCTCACAAATGAGAGCTCTTTCTTCTTCCCAGGTTTCATAGATACGCACATCCATGCCCCGCAATTTTCGAATCTTGGAATCTTCGGAAACACCACCCTTTTGGAATGGTTGGACTTCTACACTTTCCCCTTGGAATCTTCGTTCAAAGATCTTGATATTGCCCAAGAACACTACAAGAAGTGTATCGACAGAACTTTATCGAATGGTACCACATGTGCGTCATATTTCGCCACGATCCACGCGCCAGCCACGAATTTGTTGGCCGACATCCTGTACACAACTGGCCAGAGGGCATTTGTCGGGAAAGTGTGCATGGACAAGAATTCTCCAGACCACTACATCGAGAGTTTTGACCAGTGTAAAGATTCCACGTTACAGGTGATCAAGCACGTGGAAAGGAGAGATCCAAACAACGATTTGATTGCCCCGATCATCACCCCGAGATTTGCCGGTTCATGTACCTCGCAGACGTTGAAAATGTTGGGAGATTTGCGTGAAACGAAGGACTACCACTGCCAGACACATATAAATGAGACCAAAGTAGAAGTCCAATGGACTTTGGACCAGTTCCCAGACTGTTCCTCCTATACAGATGTGTACTTAAAGCACAACTTGTTGTCTGATAAGACGATCTTGGCACACGGGATCCATTTCACCGAGGAAGAAACCGATATCGTGTCGGATATCGGCTGTGGAATCTCGCATTGTCCAACTTCTAACTCCTCCATCACCTCTGGAGAAGCCAGAATAAGATGGTTGTTGGGCAAAGGCATCAACGTGAGTCTTGGGACGGATTGCTCGGGCGGATTTTCTCCCTCGATCTTGACCGTTGCCAAACACGCCTTGTTGGTTTCCAGACATCTCGTGATGAAGACAGGAGTTGAGAAGGAGAAGTTGAGTGTAAACGAGTGTCTTTACTTGGGCACAATGGGTGGAGCTCAGGTGACGAAATTGGAGGACAAAGTCGGATCTTTCACCGTGGGAAAGAAGTGGGACGTTCAGAGTATCGATTTGCTGACACGTGGCTCACCTGTTGACTGTTTTGACCACCAGCAGCCGAAATGGAGCCAGAACAAACCAGATGTTGCCAAGCTCAAGTTCCAAGATATCGTGGATAAATGGGTGTTTAACGGAGACGACAGAAATGTCACAAAAGTCTTTGTCAACGGCAGATGTGTCGTTGACAAGGTTTGATGACGACCTTATATGGGAAAGCTGTTTAATTGTAATAGTTATACTGAAGGTATTATCTGGGATTTGAAGTAGTTTCTCTGAAGTATTCTTTGCAATGGCTGTATGATCATAAAAGTGATATTGATGAACCTTACTTCATGGCAGTTTATTTGCAATAGCTGGTTAATCACAATAGTGCTTTAAAGCGTTATGTGGTGACTTGAATAATTTCTTTGAAGTAGATGCTTTGCAATAGCTGTTTATGGTGATACCGTATTCACTAGTTGGTGATTAACGTCTATGCAATGGCTCTTTATTTATACTTAGGCATACCAAATGGGCAATTCCTATGCTACAATACTCAAAGGCTTGGTTCTGTTCCTTTTCAATGAACTAAGGTTGACAAGATTGACTTATACTTACATAGCTTTATGAACATTTATATCCATTCAGCACTACAACGACTCTTCACCACTATCCTCTGCACCACTCTCATCTTCCCCCTCTTCCTCTTCGTCTCCGATGTCACTCCCATCACTCCCTGAAACATTATCGTCATCGCTACTTCCCCCGCTCTCAGCAGTACCACTCTCTTCTGCCCCAAACTGGTAATTGGCATCCTCCTCCTCGTCATCTGAATCCCCTGCCAATTGGACACCGCCACCTTCAACCACTTGGCTCAAAATCCCCTCGGATTCGTTGTTCTTCACTTTGGTCTGCAGTTTGTACTCTTCAGCCATCGAGCTGTCTCTATAGTCCTTCGTTTGCACGTATCTGTTGATCCTTTCGTACTCGCTCTGGTCGATCATCGAGAATTCGGTCTTTTCACCGTCAGTTAAATGCAACGTGACATTGAAGGTCACTCTGGTGATCGAAGTGTATGTAATACTCTCTATATCTGTGGATTGGTACACCAAGATGGGCTTTTTGAACCCGAAAATGACGTGATTTGGTAAGAAATACAACGTCCCCTCTTTGGAACCCTTGTAAGACTCGACAAAAAACGAATCCAGAGACTCTGCAAACGGGTTGGACAAATGACAACCGCAGATCTGGAATTGTCTCTGCAAGTATGTCACCAAATCAGTATAGTTGAGCTGTTGTAAGATAGGGAGCCATTGCTGGTTCAACACGTCAAAATTCAACAGAATCAATAACGGTTCATTCTTAAACACTTCGTTGTAGTTCCTCTTGTAGAACATCAGAATGTACTTGATGTTCTTCTTCTCTGGGATCGGTAATACCACGGCAAACTGCACATTGCCCAAAGAGAGATCGTCCAAGATGAAATCTGGAACCACTTCTGGATCGTTGATCGATTTCGTCAAGGCCAAGATCTTCTTGTCATCCTTGGCAGCAATGATGAAGTTCAACTTCTTTCTCAAAGGTGATAAAACGGACAATTCAGGTAATTGCAACACGATGTGGTAGCCTTGGAGATTCGAGATCTCGTCGGGTTTCTTGTCTACAGCTGGTCTTTTCCTCTTTGATTCTGTAGTGACAAGATAGTCGTAGAATTCCTCGAGTACGAGTTCACTTTCGGGTAATTTGACTAGAAAGAGGTTAGTCTTAGTGGTTCTGGCATTGTGTATTGGCTTCTCATTTAGTACTCACATATGACGTTTTTGATCTTGGACTGTAAATCTGTGGGCAATGACTCTAGAAATGACATGGTGATGGCGTTGCTATGGTGAGAGGGACTGATTATAGTGATTCTTGGGCTGTATCAGTTGGTCCAAGTGGCGGTATTATGGCGTTTTGTTGTACCAATCGTCCGGATTTGTTGTGACTTTTTCAGATCCAATACAGAAGAGAGATTTCCTTTACTAGACGCTGATGCACCGAATCAGCAAAAATTCGCCATCCGGATGAGCACACGCCGCTTGTTTCCGGATGTTGGATATGTGTTTGTGACACCGCACAATGCACAGAACTTGATTACAGCCAAATTGAAATAAATAAGTAGATAAATAAATAGGTAATAAATAATATAAAGGCAGGTCAGCCGTAGTGGCAATAAATAAGCGGACAAATCCCAGCATATGATCCAAATTTTGCTAAATATTTCAGTAATCCACGATCATCACAATGATTTATCGATACATGACTCATCATCAAGTGATTTATCAACCTACTCCTCCACAAGCAGCGCTCTCTTGGCCCTGGACTCTTTCAAGTTGTCCACTCTCTGCAGCAACAACTGCTCGTTGTTATCGGTCCATTGGTTGAAAAAGTACCCGAAACTGACCCAGAATGCTGCGGAATACGCTAATCCCTGTGGATACAACGTGATTGGCATCTGTCTGATACCCTGTTGATATGCTCTCACCAGGACACCTGTAGTCATGTTAGTATTCGAATTCAAGATAGCGCTTTTCATATTCACTCACCAAATGATGCCCATCCCAAGTACGAAAGAATTCCAGCCATGTTGATCTATTGATTCACCTTTGGGCTTTTGTTATCTAATGTCTTGACGTCTCTATTCTAATTCGATCGTTCTCCTTCAATTTTCATTTCATTTTTTTTCTCATTTTTGTCTCTTCAGTGCTTTAGTGCTTTAGCGCTTTTAGGGGTTAGACCACAAGAAAGCACTATGTCAGCAGTGCCAGGAAGACTAGGAATACCCAAATTCGGTGTAATTGAGACTCTCAGATCTGTCATCTATACTGATCTGTTCAGTACATCGGTGCAATTTCTCGTCTTGGGGTGCGTGAATATACTATTGAACTAGCGCCCATGCTATAGAATCCTTAGTACTAACATGGTCAGCGCTATGTTGGTGTGCACTGTCTTGTACGGAAGATTAATTCCGCCACGATTTCACGAATTCTCTGTCGATGATACCGGTTTACAGTACTCATACAAGCTGGAATCCGAGACGCTATTCCCGGTGTACTTGTTGCTCTTGGTGGTTGTATTTCCCCCTTTGGTAATGATACTGTGCTCATACTACGAGATGACACCTGAGGTCGTTGTGAAATCAATTGCGTCATACCTTACAGCGATGGTGGTCCAGCTTGCATTTGTTTGTGTCTTAAAGAATGTGACTGGGTTGCCGCGGCCTGATGTGTTGGACAGATGCTGGCCCGGTACAGCACCAAATCATGGCTTGTCTAACGTTACGATTTGCACAAACCCTGACATACTGCTAATTAGGGAAGGATTTCGGACATTTCCAAGTGGGCATTCATCAACTCTGTTTACCAGTGCAACTTTACAACTGATCTTCAGCTACAGATACTTCCAGAAGATCGAGGTCCAGGATATCCAATTGCGGATTTTAGTTCTTCTTTCGCCACCGCTCCTGGCTACAATAGTGGCCTGCTCCAGAGTGAGTGATAACAGGCATTCATTGGTGGACATAGTTTGTGGTGCTGCCATTGGGGTCTGTGTGGCTTTGATGACTTACTGGAACTACTTTCCCAAATTCCTCAATCGCTCTTTCTCAGAGGGCAGGCCTGAACACGCGACATCCGAAGTTTTCCAGATTCCCTTATTCAACTGGAATCATTAGATCAGTTCTACCAATTCGATACCTTGACTTCCTTACCATCCTAACCACCATAACCAATCCCTTCGTTGAAAGATCCCTTTTCTGGATTTCCCATTTGAGAATTTGTAAGAAAATCAAAAAACTAAACATTAAAAATTTTTCTGAGCGTTTTGAAGTGACGAGAAGAGTTGTCAATCAGCAGACCTTCATTCACTCATAATGATGCCTGGAGTGAATCGCCCTGGAGAGGCGAACACAACTGAATCCGAAACTTCAAAATCCAAATTGGTGAACAATTTTTTCGGCATCTTTGGATCCAAGAATGGATCTTCCCATAACAGCAATGGCGAAGATACATCGCAACAGATCCAACCCTCAATCGCCAAATTCAACAGATTCAGAAGCGAGCGTCTTGGAAATCGAAACGTCAGTGATATGTCAGCATTAAAATTGTACTATGAGTCCTTGAAGAGCCAAAACAATGAGGCGTATTCGAGGTTAGCTGGCGAAACACATGATGATACACAGATGCACGATGATGCCGAGGATAGTAATAATAGCATGAAATTTGGCGCAGAAGATCTCCCGATCAGAGGAGTGAAAAGACCTTTCAAAGAATCGCGAGATTCCTCGTTAATATCCGGGCCCCCGAGCGCACAAACGCGGAAAATGTCGATTCCCATGTTGAGACAACAAATCACAAGGATAAACCCAAGAGAGAGGTCCAATTTGATCAACTTGAAACGGAAAATGAAATTGGATGCCTATTACAAGAGAAAGATGAATTATTTGAACTATTACAACCAAAAAAGTGCCAACAATTCCATGGATTTATCATTGGTTTCAGTGACAAACACCTCGTTTACGCCGCATGAGATGACAGAATTGAGTTCCACGCGCAAGCTTTTGAAGAACAAGCATGTGGATAAGAAGCAGAAGACGAAACCCAACACTTCTGGCGTGTTTAACGGTTCATTCATGTATGATTTAGAGGAAGAAGAAGAGAAGCAAGTGGAAAACGACAAAGTTACACAGAATCGTGTACCGGAGATAGACTTGAAGGATCCTAATAACAAATATGGACCGAAGGCACTTCTGCCGGGATTGGCAAACATTTTAGGTGGGCAAAAGAAGCGTCCACTCACCAAGAAACCTGGAGATACAGTGTCTACAGAATCTAGACCATTTGTCGTTCCTTCGAGCCAAAAGCCAAAAGAAGTTCCTGTTGGCCCAAGTGCGGCTTTCAGTTTCGTCAATAACGGTAAAACCACGAATGTGCACCATCCAGCAGTGGAGGAAATCGCGGATGACGAAGCTGCAAAGGCTTCAGAAGTGCCGAAGAATCCACCTGTGGAGTCTGGGTTCTCTGTGCCGGCTGTAACTAAAAAACGCTCACTTGATTCATCTGAAGATTCTGCTCCTGCGAAAACTGCATCGGAATCCAGGTTTTCTTTCGGTGCACCAAAACCTCTGTCTGAGCCTACAAAACCAGCTGAGGTCAAAAAGCCTTTATTTGGTGGAATCCTGAATAAACCACTGGAGGAACCAAAAACTGGGTTCCGTTTTGGCGTGAATGAGAAGAAAGAGTCTGTTCCAAAACCAGCTTTCTCTTTCGGTGCTTCCAGCGACGCACCGAAACCAGCTTTCTCGTTTGGCAACTCAGCTAGTACTGAAAAGGAGAAGAAAGAAACCCCGAAACCTGTTTTCTCCTTTGATGCTGCGAAAACTGGAAATCTGGAACCTTCAACTTCTCTTAGTTTTGGGAGTTCCGACCCATCAAAGCCACTGGAAGCTAAACCTGCATTTTCATTTGGAATGGGCTCAACTGGTTCACAAAATTCCGTAGAAACCAAACTGGCGTTTTCTTTCGGAGACTCAAATGGCACACAAAAACCTGAAGAAACCAAACCTGCTTTCTCTTTCGGTTCTGGTGGTCTGGCCAAAGAAGCTCGAAAATTTGACTTACCCACAGTGAAAGACGAACAAGACAGAGAAGTGAGTGCTCCAAAACGTAAGTTTGTGGGTTTCAGTGCTCCCAATGACGAAAACCTGAATACCGGCAACGGAAAGATCGAGTCACCCAAACCTGCTGCTCCTGCTTTCTCGTTCGGGAAAACTACCGGCTTCAATTTCGGCCAGGCAAGTGCGGTCTCCTCTACACCATCTGTAGTGTCAGAAGGGGCTCCAGCGAAACCTGGATTCTCGCTCACCACAGATGCTAAGAACAACACAGCTGTCTCCAGTAAAGAGTCGACACCGCTGCCGACAACTGGCTTTTCATTTGGAGCCCCAGCTGCCCAAAAACCGGTTTTCCCCGCGACATCTGGTACTACGACACCCAGTTTCGGATCTTCTGCTCTGCAACCACTGCTGTTCCAGTTCAATTTGGGTGGCCCAGTTGCTGGTGCATCCAAGCCTGATCCAGCCAGTGTGTTTGGCCATAACCTGAATTCTGCCTCTGGATTCAACTTCTCTGCAAGCAGATCTCTGACTCCTAATTTCAATTTTGCCGGTAATCCTGGGCCAGGAGAAACAACTAATCCGCTGCTGGTGTTTGGAGGCCAGCAAATTCAGCAGAAAAGTGCTCCTCCATCTGTATTTGGCGGTTTTGGCCAATCACAGCAGCCACCCGGGGACATTTTCGGTTCACAGGGCTCTTTTGGGGGTAATACTGAGTCTGGGAACATGTTTGGACAGCTGCAATCACAGTCACCTCTGAACATGTTTGCCAGTGGATCGCCTCTGCCCCAAGGTGGAACCCCGCTTCCAGGTAGAAGAATGCTGAGAATGAGACAGCCTAGAGGCCATAGATAGTGTGATAGATACAAATCTTAATATATACACATACACATGATGGAGAAATTCGTCGAATTAAAGAGAACAATTAGTAAAAGACATTAAATATCGGTTAGTTTTGGAGGTCAATGTTACTATCCTTCGTCGGAGATGAGTAGACGAAATCTCCAAACCCACCGGTGCTTGTATTTCTCAGATGACGCTGGTTGACTTGTCCACCACCACGTTCAGCACTGAGAGGGGCCTGTGGGGAAGATAATCCGCTTTGCAATTTAGGGTCTGGTCCTCCATTCGTGGTGATTGTAGTTGTTCCCGTGCCGTTACTGTTATCACGGAACTGGCGACGTCTGCTCGGTGTAGAAAGATTCGGTTCCAATTTCAAGTGTGGATGTTCCGAGATGCTGATGCCATTTCCGTTCCCATTGACCTGCTGTTGTGGCATGAGTGCCTCTCCTGGCAGTCCATTGCCGTTTGTGTAGGGAAGATACAGTGGTAATGCATAGTTTTGCTGAGACTGCTGCTGTGGATTCATCATTGTTCCATATGGACCTTGTGCGAAATTAGGATACGGTTGCAATTGGGGATCGTTGCCCTGATAACCTGCCTGTTGAAACGGAGGAGGCATCGACCCCACGTTTCTTATCTGAGGTAATTGCGGGTTCAGTTTCAAAGTGTTGTAAGATTGTGCGTGGTGATCTGGTAATTTCTTGTTCTTCATCAAATGCAATTGTAACTGTCTGGTGACACTGGACCCACGTCTAGATTTGATGTTTCCGGATTCCCATTTTTTCAAAAATTCATTCTTGTACAGCGGGGCAATACACCATTTCATACCTTTACCAGGTTCATTGGGTTTTCTCGGAACTTTATCGAATGCCTTGTTCAAAGACAAATTATGTCTTATGGAATTTTGCCAGCCAGTTTTGGAATGACGATAATATGCATAATGGGATGAAATCCAGTCATAAATCTCAGAAAGAGACAAGATACCCTCTGGATTAGTTAAAATCAGCTGGGTGATCATAGTGGCATAACTGAACGGAGGTTTGATGTCTTTTGACTCATCCTTTGACAAATCCTGTTCACCAATCTTGGCTCCCGGAGAGGAGCTGTGTGTTTCTCCATCATTGATCTGACTCTTGTTAAAGATCTGGAAACCTCTCAAGTACGAATTTGGAATTGCATCATAACCTCCAGTTTTGTTCTTGGTCAATTTCTTGTCCTTCAAATTATCCAAAAACTGTTTGGCTATCACTGGAGAGCAATCCGGTAATATGAACATCATCTGAGTACCACCGATATCGATGATATTCCCACTTTCCAAGGGGACAAAATTACTGTTTGGTCCCGGATCAGTGACACGAACACCGTCCACCTTCAATCCATTTCTTCCCAAGGCCCTCAACATCCAACGTCTCGTGTTCAAGTTATAAGTGATCTCTGCATGTTTCCTACTCACCACTTTGGAGGGACCTAAATCGATTGCAATTGGCTGCTGGTCCGGAGATAATAGTTGCGAGGTGTCAGTGTTTCTGCCTATTGAAACGTTCAAAGTCTTGACGAAATAAGTCCAGTCTCTTCCGGCAATCTTGGCATACAGTTGGATCTCATTCTGGTCATTTTTGGTGTTGTTGTACTGCTTGCTGACATACGTTTCTTCGGTCTCGGACGGAACTGCCAATGTTGCTATTACTTGATTTATCAACTCATTGGGGTCGTCGTATGCTATAGGTTGTTGTTGCTTTGGAAATGACATTGTTAGTTATTCGAATATATTAATGCTTCTCAATGCTTCTCCTCCCAGTATGCAGTGGTCTCTTCTTGCTGAAAATCTTCGCTTCAGCCCTTGATGCCAATATCAACCCTAACTTGCTAAATCCAAAAGGCTGCTGCTAAAGTTGCCCTTGATCCAAGATACCAAGTCTCTTGAGTGTGGATCGATTTAATATTCACCACCACCAAAATAAACCAAAACAAAAACAAAAACAAAAAACAAAAAATTTTCTCCATCAAAACAGTCGTGCTCTGGGAGCTAAACCGGTCCGATATAGTAAGCAAATTGATACTGTTAAGCACCAAAAGGTATGGAGGGTAAAATGGTCAAGGATGGTACTATATGAGCAATGGTGGGCAACGTGTGGCAGTGATTGGCAAGACGGGCTGAACCTTTGCAGAGATATAGATGGCTCATGTAACGGTTTTTGCCAGCTTAAGCGAATACACTTAGATGCAAACTTGGTGTGATCCTAAAGAAGGGGAAGCTGAAAAATGACAAATACTTACAGTCCCATTCATCGTTGTGGATGACGATGATTTGATTTGGTGGCTGTCAGAACGAAAAATTTTTCTTGGAAAGTGATTCAGTGCTGGAAATTCAACTTTTGACGTGATGATTCTAATTCTGTGAAATCTTAATCCAGGGTCCTGATGTATCGGATTATCGTCCTATTCTGTACCTGTCTCTGTATATTGTGTTGTGTTTTTGTTTTCATTTCGTTTTTGATTGTTTTGGTTTCCCGTTTTCGCACACTTTACACGCACTCTTGTGTTCACGCAATCGCCGCGGCTCAATTACGCCATTTTGGCACTAATGAAAATTGTTTACTCTTGCCTCATTTGGAGGCTCAGGGGTGGTGTAGCGATGCCCAAGGCGGTTTTGGCTTCGGAGACACGACCTTGTCGTGCTGTGCACGACCTTTTCGGCAGGGATTGGGTTCGAATTCTGTGCATAGTAGGGGAAAAAATTATGTATGGGGAAAAGAGGGATCAAGAATTGATGTTCAGCCATGTTTCACACATATGGCTGAAACCGAGAACCATTCCCGAGGCCAGGCACGAGTGTAAGTCATCTCATCGCGGGATATTTTTGTCAGTTTGCTATTTTCTCGCTCCCGAAGTGTGAACACTAGTCATTTAGATAATAATACACACAATGCATACATACCCGCGTGAATTAAAACAGTGTGTGAATTTTGCATTTTTGCGAGCAATAGTTGGAAAGAGTTGTGTGTTATCGCCGTCATCGTGACTACCCTCGGATTTACGAATTGAGTCTCGGAGATTTGACTCTGTTAAACGGTCTGGGTGCTAAGGTTGGGTTAGATACAGTTTCAAACACACTTTCAGGTTGACACAAAATCACACAGTAACACATTCGATACACAGAGACACAATCAGATCAACACGACATACAAAAATACACACCCTCTCATCCACTGTCACTCATTCACAATCCCCTCCTTCTTGAGACAAACAGATCCCCATCCACACCACTAAACGCATTCACCTAAAATTCTCAACCACTGAACCCAATTAGACTAAGGATCATCAGGGAAAAAATAACGGAACGGAAAAAAATTTTGTATAAATTTGAAATCAATTGCCGCTTCTCTGTCAATTACACGCCGAGACTAGTCAATCAATTGACAACTTGTGATTCATTCCTGGTATATTTAAATCAATTGCAATTTAATGGTTCGATCAACACAAAAATGTCACAGAGAAAACATCAGTTAGATAATCATATACCGATACCGGTCTCTGACGAATTCAGCTCTTCGTCCATGATGATGATCCATTCAGACTCCGTTTTGGCACGTCCACACACACATGAGCCACTCACAAAGAAGAAAAGAGTCACAAGACTGTGTGACGAATGTCGAAGGAAAAAAGTGAAATGTGACGGGCAACAGCCCTGTATCCACTGCACTGTGTATTCCTATGAGTGCACATACAACCAGCCATCGGCGCGCCGCAGACAGCAGACTCCTGGAAATGCATCGCTACTCCAGTCACACCCGTCACAGCAGTCACATTTACACCATGTTTCAAATTCTGAGTCGAATTTGGCCCGTCAGTACCAACTGCCCACGCAGATGCATCAGTTTGGTCCAAAACCACACCAAGACCCCGTAGACATCACCAGTTTGCAGAAAAAATTGCAACTGTACGAGCAAGTCGTTGACAGATTGTTGCCCGATTTGCACGGACCCAATATTTGGAAATTACACGGAGTGATACAGCAGTTGCTGGGCCATAGCCACGATGCCAATGGCAAGATCGCGCTAACAGAAGTGACACAGTTGTACCAATTGACCAATTCGACACAGCTGAGCAGCGGACTTTCACCAAATTCTTCATCAAACACCGGCACACCACAACAACTGGCCATCGACGGCTCCTTCGAAAGCCATATCGGTAAAGAGATCAAGATCATATTGCCTCCTAAAGATATAGCTGTAAAATTGATCTCCAGTACTTGGGACAACACTTGTGTCTTGTTCAGATTCTACCACAGACCGAGTTTCATCAAACAGTTGAGCATCTTGTACGAGACTGATCCTATGAACTACACTGACACCCAGCAGAAGTTCTTGCCCTTGGTGTATTCTGTAATGGCATGTGGCTCGCTTTTTTACAAGAGTTCTGAGCTCACTCGTAACAGTATGGGCCAGGCGAAAGATGAGCACGAGATATTCGACGATGAGGGGTATCGGTACTTCATTGCGGCTCGCAAATTGATCGACATCACCGACACAAGAGATATCTACGGTATCCAGACAATTGTGATGTTGGTGCTCTTCTTACAGTGCGGGGCCAGACTTTCCACCTGTTATTCGTATGTCGGTATCGGATTGAGGGCTCTGTTGAGAGAGGGATTCCACAGAAGGTTGAATTTCCCCTTCGATCCTATCCAGTTGGAGGTCCGTAAGAGAATCTTCTGGACCATGTACAAGATGGATATCTATGTGAATGCAATGTTGGGTCTTCCGATGTCGTTGGACGATGAAGATTTCGACCAGGAGTTCCCGATTGAATTGGACGACGAAAATATCACAGAAACCGGTTATAATTGGAACAACCAAAAGCTGTTGTCCAGTTCTCTGATCCTGAACTCGCATACTAGATTATTGTTGATCATGAAAAAAGTCGTGCAGAAGTTGTACCCAGTCAATAGACAGAACAAGAGAGGCCCCCCACCTTCATCCAACAACATCGTGTACAATTTGGAGTTGGAATTGCAAAACTGGGTCAACGAATTGCCCTTGGAATTGAAACCTGGAATCGAACCGAACCAACGTTACTTCAAACTGAACAGATTATTGCATTTCTCGTACCTCCACATCAAGATCATCCTCTATAGACCTTTTATCCATTACATTTCGCAGGACTCCAAGAGCTCAAAAAACATTGACGAGTTGAAACTGATTGAAAAGCTGAAGAATTGTATTAATGTGGCCAGAATTGTCGTCAAGTTGAGTCAAGACATGATACTGAAAAACATGTTGAGTGGTTCTTACTGGTTCAGTGTATATACAATTTTTTTCAGTGTGCTGTGTCTTGTCTATTATGTCCATTTCGGTCCAGGTGTGGTCGATGACGAGTACGTGCTGATCAAACTGGATGCAGAGCTGGGTAAAAAAGTTTTGGAAGTGTTGAAAAACTCCACCACACTGGCCAGACGCACTTTTGACATTTTGAACTCTGTTTTCGAACAGATGAACAGAAATACTGCACAAAAGAGTCCTACCAACACTTCCAACGTACCTGTTGCACAACAAGTACTGGTTCTGGAAGCAGCAACGACAGCAGGTAAAGTGGATAACGACGTCAAAGTTGAAAATGGCCAGATCAACGGAATAGTAAACGGTATAAATTTCATCGATGGTAAAGACACCGGTATATCGTTGAACATGTCGATTCCAACGCCTTCGAGAAAAGACGACGAGGAAACCGGCTTCGAACCAGCTTTTGAGCCTTCTCTGACCCCACCCGTTCCACAGGGTAAGGCACAAACTCCACTCACCTCCACATCGAATTTACAGTCACCAGCTGTTTCTATGGGTCAAGAAGGTTCCAACTCAACTGAAACTGGCGAGGGCATCCAGGGCAACATAGATGATAACTACCTTCCCGGAATGATTGACAAATTTGATGAACAAATCTTTGGCAAATTTTTACCACCCTACATGAATTCTCAATTCAGCCAGATCTCACATGAATTGGTGAGTGGTTTGTTGAATGGGGACGGAGAATTTCAGCTCCAATTACCAAGTGGGATTGGCAGTAACTCGGCTCAAACTCAAACTCTTTCACTGGTTTCAGCACAAGATCTGTCTGGCACACCACTGCAAGATGCTGCCATGCCAGGTGACCACTTACCATTTGATAGCGTTGAACCTAACAGTTATAACTTTGATGAGTTGTTGAACGAATGGGCTCATGACACAAACGCCGACTCTGTCTCCCAGTGAGTTTTACTTCATGCCTTGTACGAATCTCATTTTACTTCGAAATATAGCTTAATAATAAATTGATTTGTAATAATGTTAACATATGTAGTATATAGTAAGTGATAGTGATAACAGTAGCATTACCTTCAAGTGATGCTGAGGTGCTGTGTTTTTTTCATATTTTTTGCATAATCTTCATCTGTGGTTTCGTGTGGAATGCTTCTAATGACCCGCATTAGTGGAATGGCTGCTCATCGCGGGCGACAGACTTGACCCAGAACTTTGTCCTTCACCGACAGACATCTTTTTCCCGCGTCCACGGATTCCACGGTTCAAATTCTTGTATGTCGATGTGAAATACTTCAACAAATTTTGTTCTTCATAGGGTAAATTCTCAATCTTGAACAAGATATCTTCTTCGTTGGATCCGCCGAGATCTGCCAATTTTTTGGTCAAGTTGTTCAAAGTCTCCAAGTGGAATCTGTTTTGGTGTGACTTCAAGTTTCCAAGTTGTGTAAACGCCTTGTTACAATTATCCAACCGACATTCATAAGGTTTCAAATTATCGTGAGTCAATTTGTGCAGTTGCAAGTTTCCCTTACGAGAAAACTTCCTGTTACAGAACTCACAGTGGAATGGCCGTTCACCGGTGTGTAATCGAAGATGCGTTCTCAAATTACCGCCTTGTGTGAATCTTTTATGACAGAATGAGCATTCATAAGGTTTGTAGCCGATATGAGACCTGACATGGACTTCTAAATGTGTCGATTGGGTAAATTTCTTGAAACAGTACGAACACTGGTAGTTCTTGTTGCGACTCAACGTGTGTTTATCGACACCACCAACTAAATCAATAGGTTGTGGGATCACTCCTGTACGTTGGTCGGCCAAAATAGACCCATCTTCGCCTCTTGGAATTGTCTTGTTGACACCTTTGTTTCTCAGTTCAATCACAAGCATCAACTGATCCACCTTGGTGGCACCCAACAAGGGACGACCATCATCTGAGTGCAACACTTCTTGCAGTGGCATCAATCTGTTACCATCCTGCCTTGTGAATTCCTGGTGCTGTTGTAGTTGACTTCCTGGATGTGTCGAGCTCTCATCTACCCTCTTTGGGAAGCTGTAATTCTCCAAGTTTGACTGTGGTTGAGATTTTTTGCCCTTAGGTTGTCTCTTCTGCTTCTTCCCCAGAGGCTCTTCTTCAGCTTTCAGATCAGGAGCTCTCTGCGCCGCATTCTGCTCAGCCTGTGGGTCAAACAAATTGCCAGAGGAATAGCGACCGTTGTTAGGATATCCATTATTGGCAGAGCCATTTCTCGAGTGTTGTCTGTACTGTTGCTGGAAATCCTGCTCTTGGAAATTGGGATACTGGTCCAACAAGTCACCTCCGTTGTAGTTCATCAAGCCTCTGATTGAATCCCGCTTCAAAAAACTGTCAAAGTCGTTTGACGAGTCCTGGAAGGGCAAGATACTCAACTGACGAGGTCTGTTGAAATAGTTACTGTTCCCACGCTGGCGTAAAGGGTTGAAAGAGTCGTATTGTTCGCTGGACCTCCTGTTGTTGGTCAACGGATCAATATTCGAGGCAGAGTCTTTATGCTGAGGAGGATGCGGTTGTTGCTGTGGAGGTCCCTGTTGGTTCTGCAAGTGCTGTTGTCCCTGTTGCTGGGCATGGTGGTGCGCTGGTGGAGCCTGCGGTCCCTGCTGCCCTTGCTGTCCCTGTTGCCCTTGTGGCCCTTGTTGTCCTTGTTGTCCTTGGTGATGCAGCTGTGGTCCCTGTTGTTGTGGATATTCATAGTACAGATTTCCAGTGGAATAACGATGGTTATAGTCGGCGTATTGCAGCTGTGCATTGTTGTTGCCATTTGGGTGGTTGACTGCCTGCTGAGATCCGTGGTGGTGTGGCTGTGCTGGGGGATTCATCGGATGAGGTAACATGGATTGCTGCTGTGGATTGGCACCAGGTGGCTGTGGATATTGGTGTTGCAATGGATACTGTTGTTGTTGTTGTTGCAGTTGCAGTTGTTGTTGCTGCTGAGTGGTAAAATTGGGCGTCTGGGAGTCGCTGTTGGATCTAGAGTTGAAGCCTGAGAAGAACTGTGATATGGACTCATTCCTTGGTAATCCCACACTGTTTCTATCTGTGGTCAGATAGTTGAAATTGTTTTGACCGGAAGTCAACTGTGAGTTGCTTCCATTTGGATGTTCAACTATGGATCCATCTCTGAGCATTGGATACAACAAAGATGAACCACGTCTCGAGATGTTGAAAGAGCCTCCTTCATCGGACATTGACCCCATTCTTATATAAGACGATGGGGCGTCATTTGGATTGTTTGTCGCTGGGTTGTTATTCGACTGGGACATGTTATACATCTTTCCAAGATACAAACCCGATATAACGACAGAAAAAATTGCTAGTTTTGTTAAGAAAACAGTTCAATGAGGGGCAAATGATGGCTTGAATCGAATTGGTTTTTTCTAAATGATAATCTCTTTCAAATCCAATACGATGTTGAATTTCACCCACTGCAACTTGAAAATTTGGAAACAAAAAAATGGATCACACAGCAAGTTGAAACCAATTTCAACGATAAATAAGTGTTCAATCCAGGTTAAATAAACGATCAGATATATGAATCAAGCGATTCAAGATAGATGAATTCGAGTTGGTTGATTGATCAATCGATCTTTGTGTTCTCTTGTGCTGATAGTCAATGATGTTGACTGTTGTATCTGGTGTTGGATTGGTAATAAATATTATTATTATATTTTATTGTACATTTTTTTCTTTTTCCTTCTGTCTGGTAGTGCAAATTTATTACGACATCCGTCATCGATCATTCTAGTGTGCATGTCTTGGCTAGGCGTGTTGGTGCTGGGAGGTATTGTGTACTTTCCAATTGGCCTTATAGATATGAGCGTCTTTCGCTAGGATTTGGTGCGAAATCAAATAAGATCAAAGCACTGGGAACGATGTGTTCAAGGTCACTTTGAGCTTATTTGACTACTTCAGGCTCTTGACAACTGATTTGGTATGATTCTAGGATTTGAATCCTCAAATGTTGCACCCATGTTGCTAAGTCACTGCTGCTTGATTCTCTACTACGCTCTGCTGTGCTCTGCCGTTTGCTGCCCAGTTCTGCTGCCATATGACCCAACTATCCGACAGTCATCAACCCACAGAAACCTATGACCTCATTGTGTCCACATACACGACACTTTTTTCTTCCTTCCCGACTGCCTTTTTCAGCAATTTCCCGAAATGGCTCCCTCTAAACTTTTTACAAAAAAAATTTTCAAATCGTTATTTCTCAACAGAAGCCTATCAAGAAGCGACTGATCAATTCCTGCAGAATGTCAACAGCGGTGGATTCAGATGAAGAAATGAAAGATATCTCTCAAGTGAGAGAAGATGAACAAGAACCAGTGGAAACAAATCCGGAAGGTGTCGACGAAATAGAAGAAGAAGAGGAAGAATTTGATACAGAGAAGATCAAACTCTTACCTGGATCTACTGAAGATGGAACAGCCGCCTCTTTCCAAATAGTGGACGAAGATCACACTTTGGGTAATGCTCTCAGATACATCATCATGAAGAACCCAGATGTTGAATTTTGTGGTTACTCAATCCCACATCCATCAGAAACCAAGTTGAACATAAGAATCCAGACCTACGGACCAACGACTCTGGTGCAACTGTTGCACAAGGGATTGGACGATTTGGTGGATTTGTGTAACAATGTTGAATCTGTCTTCAGAGATAAGCTTCTGGCCAACGACTTCTCACAAGTGGAGCCATGAACTCAAGTATTCTCATTACTGTATATTAATCATCTGCATTGTGTTTTTTATATGTAGCAGCATTGATAGTGCTATGTTCTATTTATCTCTTACTTGACGGATATTACCGTAGCTAAAACCGTCTTCATATCACATCCAAACCGCTTCCATATCACCGATCTCACCGATCTCATCCTTGTCGTTTGGAACCGAATTCGACTAAGCACAGCCGGGTAACTATCTCATCTCTGCTAAAAAGAAATTTGTAAAGAGAAAAAAAAAATTTTTTACAGAAAAAAAAAACTTTTATATAAGAATCAAATTTTGCAACTTTTGTAATTATTAACTTGATAGTAATTAAACAGAAACTTTGTCTTTGTCAATTGAATCAATAGCAATGTCTTACAACAACGATAGCAGAGGTAGCAACAGTTCTTTCGGACACGGAGGTTCTTACAGCGGTAGAGACAACAACTACAGCAGAGGTGGTTATAATGGAGGTTCCAACGGCGGTTACCAAAATAATAACAGATTCGGTGGCCGTGATGACTATGGATCTTCTTATGGAGGTGACTCTTTCGGAAACAATTTGCAGAAGCAAAACTGGGATTTGGAAAAAATGCCAAAATTCGAAAAGAATTTCTACCAAGAACACCCAGATGTCGCTGCTAGAAGTGACGCCGAGATCAATGAATTCAGACTGAAGGCTGATATGACTGTGCACGGAAGTGATATTCCAAAGCCAATCACCTCTTTCGACGAGGCTGGATTCCCAACTTATGTCTTGGATGAAGTCAAGCAAGAAGGTTTCGCCAACCCTACATCTATTCAATGTCAAGGTTGGCCAATGGCCCTTAGCGGTAGAGACATGGTTGGTATTGCCGCCACCGGTTCCGGTAAGACTTTGTCTTATTGTTTGCCAGGTATCGTCCATATCAATGCTCAGCCGGTTTCGAGACCTGGAGATGGACCAATTGTTTTGGTCTTGGCTCCAACTAGAGAATTGGCTGTTCAGATTCAACAGGAATGTTCCAAATTCGGAAAGAGTTCTAGAATCAGAAACACCTGTGTCTACGGTGGTGCTCCAAAGGGTATGCAGATCAGAGAATTGGCCAGAGGTGCCGAGATTGTCATTGCCACTCCAGGTCGTTTGATCGATATGTTGGAATCTGGTAAGACTAACTTGAGAAGAGTCACATATTTGGTGTTGGATGAAGCCGACAGGATGTTAGATATGGGTTTCGAACCACAAATCAGAAAAATCGTCGATCAAATCAGACCAGATAGACAGACTCTTATGTGGTCTGCTACTTGGCCAAAATCTGTCCAATCGTTGGTCAGAGATTATTTGAACGATTACATTCAAGTCAACGTTGGTTCTTTGGAATTGTCTGCATCTCATAATATTACTCAGATCGTTGAGGTTGTCACAGAGTACGAGAAGAGAGACAGATTGATCAAGCACTTGGAAGTTGCAATGGAGGACAAGGAATCCAAATTGTTGTTGTTCTCTTCTACCAAGAGAGCTTGTGATGAATTGACCAAGTATTTGAGAGAAGATGGCTGGCCAGCTTTGGCCATCCACGGTGACAAGCAACAATCCGAAAGAGATTGGGTTTTGAACGAGTTCAGATCTGGTAGATCATCTATTATGGTTGCCACTGATGTGGCTGCTAGAGGTATTGGTAAGTTTTTTTTTACATTCGTGCATGCATTTATGTTTGTACACCCATCACAATGTTCTTTTGATCATTGTCTACTGACTTTTTCTAATTTTGAGAGAATGGCTACTTTCGAGCAATGAGAGTAACTTTTGTTCAAAACAGAAATCCACACATATACATTCCCACAGTGCATTGTCATTGTTGGTTGATTTCATAGAAGGAAACATTTGTTTTTCAAGCTTTTACACGTGAAAAGCTCGATCTTCCAAATAGAGAAAGAGAAGAATGTTGATCATTCTAATCTTTGAAGATAACTCGAGGCATTGATTTGGGTCCGGATACTTGCATTACATGTCTCTACGTTATTCCATCAAAGTGGGGAAGTGAGGATACTGGATATCCTCTCTTCTTTGTCCTTTCTTCTTTTGAGTACAAAAGCTTCATTCCTTCTTAGAATTATATGTCCCTTCAACTGCCAAAGTTGGTCCAAAGGGTTTGTGGTTAGTTTTTCTCACTCTGTTGAGAGTTTCTAGTATGGCTTTTTTTGATAGACACGTGATTCTGAGAAGGATTGATGGGAAGAGAAAGAAAAGTTTAGGAAACTCTATTTTGAGGAAACACGATATCTGTTTGATGCGATGAAAGTTTCAAGAGCAATTGAAAAGACTACTTTCATTCATTCAAAATTTCGGGAAAAGAGTGGAAACTCCATGGGTTCTAATTGAGACTCAACATACTAACTTTAATTTCAAACAGATGTCAAGGGAATTAACTATGTCATCAACTATGACATGCCAACCAACATTGAAGATTACGTTCACAGAATTGGTAGAACTGGTAGAGCCGGTGCTAAGGGTACTGCTATTTCGTTCTTTACGGAAAACAACTCTAAGCAAGCTAATGAATTGTGTACCATCTTGAGAGAAGCCAAGCAGCAAATTCCAGATTCTTTGCAACTGATGTGCAGAGGCCGTGGTGGTTTCGGTGGAGGCCGTGGTGGTCGTGGCTACGGAGGAGGTCGTGGTCGTGGTGGTTACGGTGGACGTGGTCGTGGTGGTTATGGCGGAAACAGAGGTGGAAACAGATTCACCGGTTCCAACAGTGCTCCATTGGCCAACAGAAGATTCTGATGTCGCTTTCTCCACAAGATAGATTATTTATCTGCTATATAGATTTGTACCTTATTATTGTTAAACATATTCCGTGAAAATTGCCTAAAACTTGTAAAAGAATCAGAGTGGACACTACTCAAATTGTGTTCAGTGATTCTGAGTTCTGACATTCGTTTAACAAAGAATACCATTCCTTCCATCAAGGTCTAGGTCCCCTGATACACCAGCAAATTTCCTCGATAGAAACAAACACGTACATCATTCTCCGTAAGCCTGGACTTGAGGGACCACGCCACGCCCCTGGTCCTTCGTGTTTCTTTCGAAACCGTAACATACAAGGATAAAAATTGGGGGTTAGGAAAAACTGTGAGTGTCTATATATTAATTATACATCTTTTCCCATGAAAACTAAAATTATTATTCAACCTCAATGAACTAGTTCCAACCATCACCCCATCCGTTGTCATCCTCTTCTAACTTCAAGTCCAACTTCAACTTAGAGGTCTTCGGTCTCGCCTGTAACTTCAAACCTCCAGATTTGGAATTCTTCGCCAATGTTTGTTGCTGCGTGCTTGATCCTCTGTTAAGCAAAGGGGGTTTTTTATTGATAGGTTTAGGTTGGAATTTTGGCTTTGTCTCAGGCTCTTCTTCTTCGAATCCGTCATCTCCCCAAGTGTCATCTATCAAGTCATCATCATCTTCGTCAAAATCAGGGGCTGCCTGCGGCAGTGCCAGCAAGTTAGTGGTGCTTTTTGGTTTATGAGACCATTTGATTGGAGAATCTTCTTCTTGAATAGGAGGAGTTGCAAATCTATTCAAACTGCCCCAGCCTAAAGTGGTGTCGGCAAGAATATTTCCCAACGTCTTGACATCTTTGTCTTTATCTTGCTCATCTACGTCTGTTTCTGCTGGTAATCTCTCCAGCTCTTTGTGGATGATGTCCAAAAAGAGGGAGAACATTTTAGCCAGCTCCAGTCTGATCTTACCAGACTTGTCAAGCAATGAAGGCGCGATAATGGACAAGATTCTGGAAGCAATGATCTCAGGCGTGAAGTAGTCGATACACGTAGCAAAGGCCACAAGTGTAGAGAGACGGGTCGGAATGAAGGGATCTTTGATCGATTTACTGAAGGCAGTGATCAAGATGTTCAGCCTTGAAGACTTGTTCATGTGCTGGCCTATTTTACTCAAGCAGATGACGACATTCGTACGGATTGTTTCAGACTCGTCGTTTTGCAATTTCGCGAGATATCTCAACAAGTCGTTATTCAACTGTCTCTCACTCAATAAAGGTGCCACTACAGTGATGGATTTCAAAGTCTCTTCTCTGATAGCCAGATTTGTATCGTTGAACCCGGTCACCAAATGGCTAAATATAGTGTTACTGACCTCAGATTTGTCCAATTTATCGATATAATCAGGAAGAGATTGCAACAAAGTCATACGCACTGCACGGTCGCTTTTGGCAAAGCACAGTATAACGATAGGTTTCACTGACTTGCTGAAGCTCGGTTTATCCAAAGATAGATAATCAGCGATTTGCAATGTGAAATACAAGATTTTAGAAGTGGCTTCTGGGTCATTTTGTGGCTCTTCCAGTGCCAGCTGGCCCAGCAGTACAGGCTGCTCAGAGATTACAAAGAACTGGATCACCAGCGGCAAAAGCAGGAATTCCACAAACCCGTTAGGATACGAGTCCAAACTCAAGGTCAATTTCTCGAATAACTCCAATTTTTCCAGCAGCGACTTGAAATTTATCTCTTGTAAATCGTTGTAGTTCTGTATGAAATCTGTATCGAAGAAAGACTCTTCTCCTTTCCTCAAGAACAACTCAGCTGTGGCCCTTGTTGTGATAGAGTCACTGAGCAATTTTTTCACACCGGCCTGTAAATTTCTCGGGACGTTTTTCAACATTTCTGCCATTTCCAGCGAACTAGTGGGTACGTTGTTCTCATTATACACTTGCAAGATAAAGCAGCCTAACTTGAACGCGTCAAATTTGATCCCGGTCTTGCCCTTCTGCAAAACATCTAATGACGTCAATTCTGGAGGATCCATGTACATTCTGAACGAGCCCAATGAATAACTCTGCAAAATGGGACTTTTAGCTATTTCACCCAAATTAGTCAAAGTCTCGAATCCACCCAATTTCCACTCACCTCCTTGAGTCACAAACACAGACTCGATGTTGATCTTTCCATGGAAGGAATTGGCGTCTTGGTTCAAGAACTTTAGCGTCTTCACGACGCTGTAAACTCCCAATATCTTGGTCTTGTTGGATTCTGTACTATAAGATAGAGGCCTTACGCGCTCTGTCACCATGTACAAAGTGGACTCCAAATCGACAACTTCAACTATTCTCAAAACGCCTGGGATCTTGATAACTGACAATTTCTTGGAACAGTTCAAGGCAAATGCAAAAGTGGACGGGTTCAGTTGTTTGTCAAACTGGAATATCGACACTGGAGAGTTGTCGTTTTTGGACGTGCCGTCATAAAGATCCCATATATTCTCGATTCTCAGCACAAAATCGCCCTTGTTGTAGGGAATCAGCTGCCCCGTCAAGGAGTTCAATGTCTTTGTCAAGAAATTCATCTGTGCAAGACGTGGAGCTGGTGTGGGTGCTGGTGTGGGTGCTGGTGAGGTGATCTGGATGTCTCTGAGAAGTTGAGTGAAAAATCGCGACATTTTCGGTTTTTTTACACTACGTTTTGGAAATGCATTTTGGGGGTGATTTATTACAGAGCGAGTTTAAAAGCCTTCGTTACCGTTGAAACCGACAAACCCGGTCAAGAGGAACACCTTGTAGTATTTTTTCTTGTGAATCTCGTTGGCCCAGTTCCATGCACTGGTCAATCTGCCGTCGATACAGCTCCCACTGGAGTAGAAATCGTTCGTACCACTTCCGTCAAAGGCATAGCTGAAGAAATCTTGCAAAACCGTCAACTCCAAGTCCTTCAAGGACCCAAATTCCAGATCTATATACGATTTGACGTTCGGATCCAGGTACAACTCGTCGATCTTGTTCAAAGCCGCATCGATGGGGATAAGAATTCTAGGCACCTGGATGTACTTGTCCAAGAAGAACAACGAATTCGGTACAGTATAGTCACCGAGATGCACGACACTACTTCCTATCCAAGTGCGAGCCTGTTTCTGGCACTCGCTCAAAATTTTGTACATATATCTTGAGACCTGCGGTGAGGGTTTCACTCTGTTCAAGCCCTGGCCAGTGTTTTGCAATTTGTACAACGTTGGGGCCAACAAGTCGTCGTCCAGCATCGACCAAAGCGAGATCATCTCTCTTTGGATCAAAGACCACAATTTCAAAGACTGATATACGTACTGGAATTGTTTGTCGTGATCATGTGTCAAACGGGCTCCCTTGACTCCGAATTTGATGTTCAACTTGTATCTGGACTCTATACCGTCGAACTGGTCCAACCTTTTCAACATCCGGAGTATAGGTTTCCTGTTAGTGTTGGTATAAGAGTTGAAATCACCAACAGAGTACAACACCTGGCACACCTCGTCACGTGAGATGTTTCTGTTGGAGTACTTTTCCGAGAGTCTCTTGATCAGTTTCTCCTTCAACTTGATCTCTCTGTCTATTTGAGACCGGGATTTGCCGATGGGAGCGATTTCCAGTGTCGCATTCACGATCAAGTTGTCGCTAAACATCTCAAGTACCGAAGAATCTGTCTGTTCGAGATATGAGTACACAGTCTTGATCGGTGAGTACAAATCAAACTCCATGTGATCTTTGATCTCGGGCAACCGCGAGTCCATCACCATATACATCAATTTCCCGAAATTATTACGCATCATCTCCGGGTTCATGATCTTGTATCTTCTGCCGATTTCAAAGATCTTCTGGAAGAACTCTTCATTGTCTTCGAAATTCTTGTCGTCGATCAACTCTGTGCCCTTGTTGAAATCCGACGAAATCGTTAACCCGATCAATATTGAGCAGATTTCCTTCAACTGCAGCACAATTCTCTTCAGTTTGGACGTGTATGAGAGAATATCGATCTTGTCTGTGTACTCAGAGACGTTCAAAGCTGCCTGCAACAATCTGAGCAATTTCCGCTCGTCGGAGGTCAATCTCATTGGAATGTACTTGATTTGCCTCTTGATCCCAGCCATAATGATCTCTTCAATACTGTTTGTGTTTGACGAAGCTTGTGATGTCTCGGTATCAACTGCATTTCCGTCTCCGGTATTATCTGGCTCATCTGCAACCAATGTCCGTCCGTTCTCGTTTGCAGTTTCCTCTTGGAGATGTGTTTTCACGTCTTCAGTCTTGTGCAGTTTCCGCTTGCCACCTTTGTGGATCATCTGGAAACACGGCTTGCAGAAATTCTCCACACAATCGTTACAGTAGATCTCTGTAGGCATGTCTCGACATTCGATACAGTAGTTGATATCGATTTCTCCGTCAGTTTCGGCGTTTTCGGCACCAGCATCGTCGATGACGATATCCACGTCCTCGGAACGGCTGTCCAAGATCTGTTTCAAAGTCTCCTTCCTGTCCAGGTCCGCCATTGTGATGAGATCTGGTGGTTTTGAGCGGTCTATTTGCATTTCAGGCACTTTTTTCTAATTTTTCACTTTTTTCCAGTGGGCGGGCAGAGAAAAATCGAGAAGGCAGAGCTTAGGCGGGAGCAGGCAGAAAGTGGCCAGAGAATGGCAGAGAATGGGCGGAAGAAGGCAGAGAATAGGCATACTGGGAAAAGCAAAGACGAGGCACATACTAGGCACATACTAGGCAAAAGGAGGCAGAGAACACGGGAGAGTGACTCTACCGGCAGATGAGTTCCGATTCAGTCCTGATAAACACTTCACATCATTTCTACATCTGGAGTTGGTCTATAAATAACAGATATTTGTAGCAATAAATATGTGTATCATCGATGAGCTCTAGCCGAGTCACAAGACACAAAATGGTCAATATGTATGGATTATTAAGGATTTGCTGTGATATTCGAATAGACACTGTTATGCCATTATTGGTTAGTGTACAAGTAATAACCAATACCGGCCACCACAATCAAAGCAGCCAAGATCAAAGGAACCTGTGAAGCCTCATCTGATGAAGAAGACAGTGATTTGGTCAGCGATGATGAAGACAGAGCTGGAACTGAAGCTGGATCAATTTCTCCAACGATCAAACCGGTCAAAACTTCTCTGGCATCGTCGGAATGTCCAATGTCTTCAAATGGACCGGTGGCATCTGTACCTGCACAGTCAATAATGACTTCTTCACCACCTGGGTGTTCGTCCAAATACAGCGAACAGTCATAGACTTTTCCGTTGATGATCAACCACAAATCATCAGCAGTGTTGTGTTGTTCGACTTCCTCGTATGTGTACACTTTTGACATGGTTTCGTCTTTAATTCCTCGTGAAACTGTTTGGATCAAGTTGTGTAATCATAAAAAAAACGCTTTTAATTGAACGAAAAAATCGTTTCACGGTTGGGAAAAATTGTCGTTTGTAAAAAAAATAAAAAAAATCATTTGGTGTTGGGTCTGTGGATTTTTTTACTTGATTCAGAGAGGTGAAGCGAGAGAGAAGCAAAGAGTGATATCAGATGATGGTTAACGTTTTATAGATATATGCACTTATAAAGAGTAATTAATACCCAACTCTTTCAACTTGTTGGCCTTTTGCACCTTGTTAAAGTCGTGTCTCTTTTGCAACAGTTTCAACTTGGCAATCTTCTTAGGTCTATCGTTCTGCAATTTGCTGATCTTTAACCATGGAATCTTCTTGAATTTGGTGTTGGCATTTTTGAACAACTCCAAATTCTCGTGTGTCAACACAGATACCTTGATGATGTGTCCGAAGATCAAATAGTTGTTCATGGTCTCGGCGGCGATCTGGGCAACTTGCAAATTCTCAAACTCGATAAATGCATAATGTTTAGAGTTTCCAGTCTTTTTGTTCCTGGACACTCTCAAATTTAATATGGTACCGAATTGCTCGAAATATTTCTTCAACTCGTATTCTTCAAATCCTCTAGGTAATCTTCCCACGTAGAGTATTCCGGTCTTTTGCTTCTTACCTTGCAGTGATTTGGCGTTAGATACTGAAGATAATTGTGTCTTGACTTGGTGGCTTATTATATTCTTCAAATCTGCATCAATTTGGTCTCTTTCCAGCACAAACTCTTCTTTTGCCTCTTCCAGCTCGGAATCGATTCCCTCCAAGTCGTCGGAATCATCGTCGGAATCACTCGGCAACTCAAATTCAGGTTCAGGTTCCTTTATAGCTTCCTTGATAGCTTCCTTGATAGCTTCCTTTAACTGCACTGGTGCTTTGGCAACTGGTTTCTTACTAGGGGTCAGGTCTCTGCTCAGTGGAGCTGACTTCTTCTGTGGTGTCCCGGTCTTTGATCCGGCCTTGGATCCGGCCTTGGATCCGGCCTTTGGAGACTTCTTCGGACTCTTTCTCACCACACCAGCCTTGGATCTCAGTCTTGTCACAGCCATTATATCTACAATTAGTACTTGTATCTCTTGTTACAATACATCTATCTCATCTCTGTAAAAAAAATTTTCTTAACTGAAAAAATTTGAAGATTTCCCGAAACAGACGAATTCGCCCAGATCAAACGACCTTAGCTAGGGTCTATTGTCTATAAAGATATGCTCAACAGCTGCTCTAGCAACTTGAAGGTGGCTCGGAAGGGCAAACCAACCACATTGTAGTAATCACCTCGGATCTCTTTCATAAACAACGATCCAAATCCCTGGATTCGGTAACCCCCAGCAACCCCCATACCTTCTTCGGTGTTACAGTAGAGCTCGATGAACTCATCTGTTAATTCCGTATCCATGTCTATATACGTGACTGCGAGATGTTTCGAGACTTTATAACCGAGTTCAGACTCTTCAGACTTGACAAGAACAATCATCCCAGTGAGAACTTGTTGCATTCCACCGCAGTCTCTTATGTATTTGATACTAGCAATGTTATCCTCTATAGATTTAGGTTTCTCGAAAATCCGGCCATTGCACTCCACTACAGTATCTGCTGATAACAACACATCCGGAGCGTTTCCCTTCAGGCTCTTTAGAACACTCTGATGTTAGTACTAAATCTCTGATCGGTTTTTTTACTATGACTCACCAACTCCGTCCAGGCTGCTTGTGCTTTGCCCATGGCTGTTTCCGAGACATATTCCCCAGGAGTGTGTGCAGATTTGTCTAGATTCTCCTCAAAATTGGGCCCAACGACTTCCACATTGGGAATTTTCAAGCTCTGGATAATCTCCAATCTCCTGGGTGATGTGGATGCTAAGACAAACTTCTTGTCCAGGAGATACTCCAACAATGGGTGTTTAAAAGGTTTCATCTTGTCTGGTATGAGTCTAAGTTTAAAGGTTTAGAAAAAAGCTATTTAATTTTTTTTATTCTCCCTAATTAATCGGTAATCCCAATTCGATTTTCCGGGCCAAAACCAACTTGTCGATCAAATTCTGGTTCTTGCTCTTCAGGATGTTTGCTGGGAGGCTCAGTAGTATCTCCTGTTTCAATCTCAACTCGTCCGAGGCTTCACCTTTCTCGATATCGGGCTTGTTTACAAATTCGCTCTGGTGTAGGAGCATTCTGTCTTTTGTCTTCAGTACTACATCTCCGATATCGTTCACTATAAGTTCAGTCCCGTTCAACTTCCTGTACTCGCCCTGGTACAATTGCTGGTTTATCATGACCAAAGGCGACTCTGTCTGGAGACCCGAGACTTGGATCGTGTTGGAGCCATAGATATTATTAAAATGCCCATTTCCTCCATTTTTGGAATCGCCCCCTTCTTGTGGAATATTAGATTCTTTTGACTCAATTTTTGGACCAGTGCCAGTGTTTGACTTGGACAACTCCTCAATTAGCACTCTGTTGTAGTATTGTGACGAGTTGGTGACATTCGAAGCAACTATTTGCTGGTTGGACGGAATTTCTAAGGTTACATATACATCCTGGTTTTTGTTAGTCTTTGTTGCAAAAAGAGGGTGATGAGATACAGTGCGTGTATTGTGATCTCTATAAATTTATAAACTGTATCTCATGTCGCCTCGGTCATAGTTTGGTGTTACTTGTTTTACTTACATCGAATTCTTCAGATTCTTGCTTAGCCTTCAGCAGCCTGGCTTTTATGTCGTCATCTGAACCTGCTTCAAATCCGTATTCTACAAAGATTGTTAGTATAATTTCACCCGAGTTGGCACTTTTGAAAGAACAATAATACTCACCGAAACTCCAGTTCATTTCTTCCCCTTCAGTGAGGAATTCAACATTACCGTTCATCGTCACTAGCCATTCTGAGCTGTTTGTATCCAATTCAAATCTGTCCAAGGAACAAGCTCCGGCTCTCAAGCGGATCTCGTTTTCCAATACATGGTTGTTCTTCAAAAGGTCACGGGGACCAGAATATCCCAATAACGCCATTCCCAAGGCGATCTTCGTAGCTGCATGTGTCACAAGAATGACTCTTTCCACCTGTGGGAAATTTTCGTTCACAAAAGGTATGAATTTCTGGAGGAAGACCTGGCATCTTGCAAAGATTTGTTCTTCAGTTTCACCGTTTTCCGAAGGAACAACATGGGAATCGGCTTTGTATGTTGAATCTAAGCTGTCAAAAAATTTGGACAACAATTCGTAGTCGCCCGGCACCGGATGGAGATCTCTTTCCACTTTGAACCATTCACCGATACCCCGCTCTAGACAGATCGGAAGGCTCAATAACTTGGCCAACGGTTGCAGTGTCTGTATACATCTGTAAAAGGGCGAGGAAAGGATCATTTGTGGCGCTTTGTCGGGCCCTAAAGACAGGATGTAGTGGCCCAATTGTACCGCTTGGTCTTCCCCGTGGGGCAGCAAAGCCGGGTCGGAATCTATCCCGGTGGGTGGTGGAGCATGTGGAGGTGGGAGCCAGTTGGATCTGTATCCATGTCTCGCAATGTATATCGTTTTCAAGGTCATTTTGGGCGTTCTGTCACGGCTCTGTTGTGGTTTGGATTTGTTTATAGTGAAATTTAAAAAAAATGGCCAAAAAATACATACATAAATGGGAGGGAAAAAAAAGGTTGAGCTTTCCGTCATCAGATGGCAGCGATAGCGAGATCTTCTGGTGACGACAAAGTATGTAGGATGGGACAGTGAGCTACGCGATGAGGAGCTAAGATCAGGCATTTCCCCGCACCAATGTAACACCTTTCTGAGTGAATTGGGTCAACTCACTCATAATGTATATCCCATGATCTAGACTATGCAGAAGGACGTGTACAAACACCCAAAAGTTTATCATATTCTTGAAAAGACGCTTTTCTACAGACATTCTAACAACTACTAACACCTTACGACACCATGGCGCCTCCATCCACCAATAGCAGAAGAGTGAAAGGCATCTCGATCACACGGCCGATCATCTACGGGAACACTCTGACACCGATCGGGGCCATCCGTCCGCCCAATATCAACCCGGAACACACACACCACTGGACAGTGTTTGTCCGCGATCCTACAGGGAACGATGTATCATATATGATCAAAAAAGTGGTGTTCAAGTTACACGACACATACAACAACTCGACACGATCCATCGAAAGTCTGCCTTTTGAGGTCACGGAGACCGGATGGGGGGAATTCGAGATCAATATCAAGATCTTCTTTGTCACAGAGAGCGGTGAAAAAAATATAAGCATATTCCACCATCTTCGGCTACACCCGTTCCAGACAGTTAAAAATGAAGATTTGAATGGAGCCAGCAAAAATGTAGAGAGTATTATCTATGATGAGGTGGTTTTCAACGAGCCAACTGACAAGATGTTTGAAATATTGACCAAAGTTCCAAGGACCCTACTCCCCATCAAGTCGACAAAGTCCAATCCGTTCTCGAGACAACTAGAAGTGGATGAGCTTGACAGGTTGCAAATAGCCACAAACAAGGTGTTGAAAGAATTGGAGACTGAAAAGGAAAAACTAAAGTCGCTTGAGCAGGAAAAGAATAATCTTGTGATTGGGAATGTGGATTGATCTATAGTAAAACAATAAATAGGCTCTAAGCGGAGGCTGCCTCTAGGTGGGCCTTTTCTAGGCTCTACTGGGCAAGCCCTAAACATTAGTCTCGTGGACTGTACTCAAATAACTCCCATCTTCCTCGTTCAGATTCGTAGGCAACTCCTTCTGGTTGTAGGAAATGTTGTACTCACGTCTGATAGCAGACAAATCAAAAGCAAAACACATCAACAAGATCCCGTACCAAAACGAAAGAGACCATTCAAAAGCAGCAGAAGCACTGTCGTTGTCGTCGTGCATGAAATAACCAAACAACACGGCGAGAACAATGGCGACAACCATCCAGACAGTCTTTATTACAGCACTGATCAAAGATCTGTTGACTCCAAGGAAAGTCTCGTGCGGATAGTCTTTGTACAACAAATAGTACTCTGTGGTGTTACAAAGTGACAAAAAGAAGGCAAAAACGATAAACACTCCCACCATGGAAATGTGCACTGTGGACCACAAGTCTGTCTTGAAAATCGAGCAGAACAAGATTCCCAACATGGAGATGACTGCAAATACAATCAGGCACCAACTCAAGCGGCGCTCATGGGCTGTCTTACAGGGCAATAACTTTCCCTTATGACGTAAGTACTTGTCAAACACCAAACTCAACCAAAAAAAAATCCCTTGGAATCCGGCACATGATATGAAGAGCGGTTGCAAGTTGGTGGCTCCAATATCACTGATATACACTGGGAATTGATGCCCTGTCATGAACCAATAGATGGGATGTCCCTGGAATGACCAGCATGCAAGCATCAGGATCAACATCCCGAACCAGACCGCTAAAGCGACCAATGGGATCTCCCAGTATTGGAATAAAGACGAGAATCTCATTTGAATATTTTGAAATATTTGTCTTGTTGGTAAATGGTGTCAAGTGACTAGAACTGGCAAAAAACGGGCAAGTGATACTATTTTGGATACTGGTAGGTTGGAACCCGGTCTAACTCCTTTCTATCTCAGTTTCAACCACCAGATGAACAAATTCAACCAACTTCTCAAATAATTGACAATCCGGTGAGCTATTTACAGTTTACAACAATGCAACTGGCATTATATATAACATCCAGTCCTCCATCAATTTCATATCAATTTTCCTATTTCCCAATTACGCAATTGAAAAAAAGGCGATGAGGTGAAGGCTGAAACGAGGGCTGTACTTTTTTGTACCTTTGATAGAGCAATGATTGCTGTCGGATTGGGAATAGAGGTTTAGAGTGCAGGTAGAGCTTTAAACTGTTTAAATTACAAGCGGAGTCTGCCGGAAGGGTTTATGCCAATTGCACCAATAGTAACGAAATCGACACCGACTCACATATTTGATAAAAACGTTAAATGATAGGTATCAGAATTTAATTCTCTCCATTATTTAATTATTAACGAGTGTCAGAGAGATTCCCATTTCATATTTTGAAATATAAGTAATTCATCATTTTATGTTTAACGTGATTCCAAATACATGAGTTTGTGTGTATCTTGATTACGGGTTTACTGTGCATTCTAGATATTGGTGGTTCAACCATGGCTAGACAACGAGAATAGTAATCTTATCATTATCGACCTCTAGACCATGTGCGAACATTCCATCTACCTCAGAATGGAGCGCTGAGATAATAGGTAGTCAGATGCCAGATGTGGCCGTCTGGTGGCCATTTTGTAGCCACTGATCCACTCAATCACTCACTCCCACTTGCTCATCTAGGGTAACCTAAGAAGACTGAAAAATTTTTCTTCACATTAAATTTATATTGACGTTTTTCCTTCTCTGGAGGAATAACCGGGTAACCAAAACACCGGCATCACTGGGAATGTTCAAAGGTATTGCCGTGGTTCTCGTAAGTACAGAATCCTGAGGCTCTCTCTCGGCAACTTCTTGCCGACCCACCTCCAACCCTTGTATCGCCAAACTGATTTCACCAAACCCATTCAAAGGTCGTGCACAGCCAAATCTCACCAGCGAAAGAAAACTAAACAAAAATGGTGTCGGAAATCTATAAATCTCAACCACGTCTTTGAACCAGGTGAAGAAGACCAAGATGGCGCCATTCAAAGAAGAAAATTATCTCATCATTCAGCCGGGATCTCAGTACACGTTATGCTTCTTTGGGAGGAACCAAGAATCACTTGCGCTTCCAACTTTCAAGATTCCAACCAGAGTATTGTACGAGCCTGAACAGGGCGTTTTCAAGCCATGCCCTGCCGTTATCAGTGATGAAGCTACCGTAATATACCCAATTGTCAAGGGAAAGATCGCCAATATTGACCTGTTCAAGTATTTCATCAAAGTGATTGTCAAGAGTTTGGTGAAAGAATCAGAGAATTTGGTGTCTTCGAGTCTCATTGCTTTGACCTTGATTGCAAGTGTGGGCTTCAGCAAGAAGCACTGTGAATTGTTGACGAATTTTGTGTTTGAGGACTTGGAGATCGGCGGCTTCAATATAATACCGGCTTCTTTATCGGCGTCATTTGCCTACGGATCATTACAAAACTCTTTAGTCATCGATATCGGTTATGAGAAGACAGATATTTCACTGATCACTGACTTCCAGAACTTGAAACACTTGAACATCACAACACCAAGAGGAGGCGCAACTATAAACGAGACTTTGAAACCATTATTACCGAATTTGTCACTGGACCAGATCGAGGACTTGAAGTTGTCGGGGATTTTCGAGGTGTTGAGTGAAGAAGATGCCAAGAACTCTTTCTTTGGACTCGATGCCTTGGCTGATGACTCCAAAGACCCAGAAGATGAAGGTGTGTTGGATGTAGCGGCGATTGTCACCGGTGATAAGGACCCTAGGGAGTTGTTGAAGGAGAACGTTGGCAAATCTGGAGCGTCGACCAACGGTAAGGCCTCTGATAAGCCAAATTCGGAATTAGAGAAGAACAGTTTCACCGATCATGAGGGCAAAGTGGTGGAAGTCGGAAAAGAACGGTTCCAAGGGACAAAAGAGTTGATCGAGTCCATTTCACACAACGTGAGGACTGTGACGGACCAGATTCCAGATCTACACAAGAGACAGGAATTGTTTGAGAATGTGATTGTAGTAGGAGGCACCAGCAAGATCAGAGGCTTCAAGGAAGCTCTTTTGATCCAGTTATTGAAGGACCATTTGATCCTCATCAGGACAAAACACGAAGAACACTCGAAAGCAGAACGTGCTTTCAGGAATGAGACTGGACCTCTGTCGGTCAACGTTGCCGGGGGAAATAACTTGAATAAACAGTTGTTGGGTACTCATAATGAGATCTACAATGTCTCGCAAGTGCCAAAGAGCATCAAGTACCTGAAGTTCCCTGATTACTTCCCGGTGTGGAAGAAACTGAACAACTTCGAGGATTTGGGATTCTTGGGTGCTGAGATCTTGACGAAACAGATCTTTGGAACCGGTCATGGTAATAACTACGGTGAGACTTTGTTCTTGAACAAAGATTCGTACCTTTCAAGCGGCCCGGTTGGCATTTGGGATGTCGCTTTGTAACCCCCATTATAAAATAGTTGTATATTTACCCCATTAGGAAATGTAATTAGAGACGTGTTTCTAGGGAAAAATTAAGATGGCTGAACTTTAAGGGGAGCTAAAAAAATCAAAAATCAAATCAAGGAAACGAAGACATCACAGATCAGAATCAGCAGCTCCTGTGTGCACAATACTGCTCAATGGCGAGGATAAAGACAGGAAATAGGAGCAATCCAAGCTCTCCCAAGAAGAAAACCCCGAATCAGGGGCAAAGTGGGGCGCAGAATAGATTGAATATCGGGACATCCAGGTCGACACTGCTACCCCGTTCCCCAGTGAGGCCTGCCCCAGGAGCCGTAAGAAGGCCCACAGCAGTTGGACTGGCCCGGACTGGACTCTCGAGAAATCAGCCCGGCGATCCAGTACCTGTGAAACAGAAAAAGCGGTATAAACCCGGAACACTTGCATTGAGAGAGATCCGTAAATTCCAGAAATCTACAGATTTGTTGTTAAGAAAGCTCCCATTTGCCCGGTTGGTGCGGGAAATCGCCATAGACAGTATTGGGATGGACTATGGGTTGAGATGGCAGAGTATGGCAATACTACTGTTGCAGGAACTGTCAGAGACCTTTTTGGTCAATTTATTTGAAGATACAAATCTCTGTGCTCTTCATCTGAAAAGGGTCACTATCATGCAGAAGGATATCCAGTTGGCAAGAAGAATTAGAGGTCAATACTGATCTTGAGATTTGAAACGTGTTTGTACTATATTGTGTTGTTATAATAATTATCCGTAATCTGAATGGACCAGAGGTAGTAACCGTATTGTGTAGTTGAGAGACATGGATACCTGGAGCCAGAGGTATAGAAAGAGGTATCCGCAAAATTCATGGCCTGAACATATCCAAATTGGGAGGACGGAAGCTAACATGCAATGGATGAGTAGCAGAAAACTACGTGAACTGATAAATGTAAAGTGACTTTAATAATATAATGAATAAAAGTAAAAGTTGATAAAAATATAACACAGTTTTTAGTTGTTAAGTTTGTAAACGCAGGACGACATTTTAACGAGAGTTGACGATCAATAGTGCTCAGAAGTGTAGAAGTGTAATCAGATGTCTTCTTTGAAGACTCCGCTGGCATTTGATTTGGTCTTTTCGACTTCGTTCAAGATAGAGTCACCCTCACTGGTGGTCTTTGCCTCGAGATCTTTCTTCTTTTCGGCACCTTCGTCAGGAATCGAACCTTGGCTGAATCCAGAAAATGTCTGTTTCAACTCGTTCTTCTCTTCCTTTGGTTCCTCGGTCTCCTTGATCTCTTTTGGTTCCTTGCTCTCTTTAGTCTCCTTTGGTTCCTTAGTAGTCTTTGGCTTAATCTCAGACTTCAGCTCAGTTTTCTTGGTAGATGGTAAGGTAGACTTCTTCTCAATTGGAGCTTTGGAAGACGAACCCAAGAATCCCTTCACTCTAGATCTCCAGGACTTTTTGTGTGGAGATTCCACGGATTTCTTGACACTAGAATCTCTCTTTTGCTGGATCTTGGCTTTGGTCTTTTCGCTCACTTTTTGGTCAACTTTACCCTGTTCTTTGATATCTCCACCTTCGAGAACAGTCTTTGTTGGTGTGGCAACGCCGAGTTCTTGCAACTTACCCAATTCGACTTCTTCTGGCTCTTCATCAGTGGTGTTGAACTGGTCTTCATCGAGCTCATCTTCGTCACTGATATCTTCATTCACATCTTTCTGCAAATGCTCAGGCAAGGCGTTCTTGATAGCCAATTCTTCCAGAACGGCATTCTTCTTGGACTCTTGCAACGACACTAGAGCTGCAGCTCTCTTGGCCTGCAAATCGGTCTTTTCAGCCAAGAGTTTCTCGTTGTTAGTGGAGAATTCCTGCTCTTTCAACTGTTTCGACTGCACTTCGGCTTCAGATTCCTGTTTCAGCAACTCGGCTTCTTTCGAGTGTTTCTCCGACTGCTCCTTTGTGGACTCCAACTCCAGCTTGATGGTGTCAATCTTGGAGTTAGTCTCTTCCAACTGCAGGTTCAACTCGGCCAACTCTTTCTCGGCAGTTTCAGCACGCTCCTTCTGCTCCAGAGCCAACTTGTCAGCAGCCTCTCTCTTGGTGATCAACTCATCCAAAGTGGTGGTCTCCTTCTTATGTTCTTCCAAAATTGGGGCTACAATGGCATCTTTCTCCTCCTGGATCTGCTTCAACTCCAGCACTCTCTCTTCTTTTTTCAGTGCAGCCTCGTCGGCGATTTTCTTCTCTGCCTCCAACTTCTCGCTCAAAAGGGCCTCTTTCTCGGCATCTTGCTCTTTAGTCTTTTCGGTCAAGACGTCTTCTTGGGCCTTGACTTCGTCCGTCTTCTCCTTCTTCAAGTCGTCCTGTTTGCCCACCTCTACGCCCTTCTCTTTCTCCAACTTGTCCTTCCTGGCCTTTCTCTCCTCTGCTCTCTTGACAATGGCCTCCTGTTTCAACCGCTTCTGCTCCAAACGGTACTCTTCTCTCTTCTGCTTCTGCTCCTGCTTCTGTTTGGCCAGGTCAAAGTCACTCTTCCGCTGGGCCACGGCCTTAGAGTCTATGTCCGTCAAAATGGGCTTCACGATCGAAGACGCCATCAACTCCAATTCCTTCGGGTCCATCAAGAGCCCGCCGCCGAGATTGACCTTCCCGGTGTTCTGATTTCTCGTCAGATGGTTGGCCTGAGCGATTTCCAATGCCTTGGTGTACGCAGCTCTGTCGTAAAGCAAGTTCTTGGTCGTCAGGTCGTTGTCGAGCTGCGACAAAGTCCGATCGGCATTAGCCGCGGCCACGGCATAGACACTCTTGTCCACCAAAGTGTTGTACTTCAACGACTCTCTCTCGGCCGAGGCGTAATCACTGAATCCGCCCTTCAGCATCGACAGCCCGGCACCGGAAGACGCCAACGATTGGCCGATGTAGTCGGACCTGGTCGGAATCCCGGTCCTGTAATCCTTCTGGTTGTTGTTGAGCCTGCTGTGCAACGATTTGCGAGCACTTTCGTTGGCAGCAGCCGTGATCTTGGAGATGTTCACCTCACCGGCGGCGTAGTCCAATCTAGCAGTGTCCAAGCCGGATCTGGAGGCGTTTCTGTCCGGCGTGGTCCGCGAGGTCAATGTCTGTGTGGCGTTCAACGACGACTGCTTGTGGACGTCGCCAATGTTCAAGCGCATTGCGCTGCTCTTGGTGGTGATACCGGATCTGTAGTCCGGTTTTACGTTGGACCGGTTGTGCAACGACGTGGCAACGCTCGATTCCAGCGCGTTTTTCAAATTTTGGGCGTCAAACTGCGTGAAAGTGTGTGTCCCGTTGCGGATATCGTCAAATGCGTACAAATCTTGTAATGCGTCTCTGGCAATCGATGAAGAATCGCGCTTCAAGACAGAAGAAGCTGCCTCGCTGCTCTCCTCGTGGTCGGAAATGGAAGAATTGAACGGGAATTTGATGGATTTGGCGCTGATAGCCGCATACTCGGCATCGGGAGCAATATCCCTCTTCCACGCCTTGGGAGCAGAATCTGTCTTTGCAATCAAGGCCGCAGTGGCGGCTTCCGAGGACAAATCTCTCTTATAAGGCTGCACGGATAAATCTGTCTGTGTTGCCAACAAGGCAGCCGAGTCCGACGCCGAGGTCTCGACCCCGACAACTGGAGCGCCGGGCTTGTTGTACACTCCATATCTCAATTTGGCCTTGTAGATTGCCTCTTCACTCAAGGGTTTGCCGGTAGTTTGATACACCGAGGATCTCGAATAGGCGGATTGTTTCGACGAGATCGACGAGACTCTTTCGTCTTGGATTGTGGCCATGGTGATGGATTGGTCAATTGAGGAAGGGTGAATGATAATGAAATTCAATCTATGTTGCTTTAATTTTTCCTCTTTTCCTCTAATTTCTCTCACACTTTTTTGGCTTTTCTATATTTTGGTTCTGCAATTTTGTTCTGCAGATGCTAATTTCATTTAGTGAGGTGAGTGGTGAATTGGATAGTGATTGGCTGGGATTGATTTGGCTGGGAAGTTCGAGTTTGGCGGATGGTGGAATGGCTACAGGGAGGTGGGTCAAGGGAAGGGCAATCGAATGGCTTCCTGAGTTGAGCGTCGAATACTACCCATATCGCCCTCACACTGCTGCCACTTATCTGGTACTTGGGCTCCGGTTAGAAGAATGGTAATTTCTCCCCTTTGGGATCATTGCGCATGACTCGAGGCTCTTGGGCGGCTCAGACAAAGTTTGTTTTCCTCGGGGGGTTTGTCCGGTTACGCCGATGGATTATCCTATTTAGGAAATCATATTACTATCACCCAAATTGGGAATTGGTGGTGGTGTATACACGACTGTGTTCGAAATTTGCCGCTAATCCACTACCTCGTATTGCATTTTGCTATGCGATCTGCGTGTCAACTTTGCACCACCGGTTCGTTTGAGAAAAGGTTGATTCTAATTTTTCAACGCAAGAGGTACGAATTCTCGTTATTTTAGTAATCAAATTAAATTATTTTACGTAATCATACATACACCTGTTATTGGTAGGATTTCAATACAAAATCTGAATAATGACAGTTTTCAACAACTCGAGTCTCTAGCCGTATAAAAGGACCACCTTCTGCTCCACAATGCCTCAACCTCTATCTCTAAACTACTTATATCTATCAATCATATCAACTCACAAACAAAATGGAAAAGACTAGCGCTCCAGAAGTACAATTGAAATTTAAATCCTTGGGTAAATCAGGGTTGAAAGTATCTCCAATTATCTTGGGATGTATGGGTTTTGGTACAAAACTGATGTACGGTGACTGGGTCTTGGAAGATGAAGATGAAGTTTTCAAAGTAATGAAGGCACTGTATGACCTGGGTGTAAGAACTTGGGACACTGCTGATTTTTACTGCTCCGGCCGGTCTGAGGAATTCATCGGCAGTTTTATCAAGAAATTCAACATCCCAAGACACACTCTTGTCATCTTGTCAAAATGTTATTTCCGTGACGACGCAGCCACCATTGAGTTTCCTAATTTGCTCGACCCCTCTTTGGACGAGGTCAACAACTGTGGTTTGTCCAGAAAGCACATTTTTGACGCCGTTGAGAGAAGTGTAAAGAGATTGGGTACTTATATCGATGTCTTGCAGATCCACAGATATGACCCAACTACTCCAGATGAAGAAGTCATGAGACTGTTGAATGATGTAGTTAATTCCGGCAAAGTCAGATATATTGGGGCTTCTTCGATGTACGCTTACCAGCTTATCGGTTTACAGAACACTGCTGAAAAGCATGGCTGGCATAAGTTTATCTCGATGCAAGACATGTATTCGCCTTTGTACAGAGAGGACGAGAGAGATATGATCCCTTACTGTAAACAGAACGGTGTCGGATTAATTCCATATTCTCCGGTCGCAGGTGGATCCTTGGCAAGACCCCGTTCAAAGGCTTATACCACTGCTAGAGGTAAAGCGGTTCCACATTTCGAAGACTTTTACCTCGGTGGTCCAAATACCGAGATTATTGATAGAGTCGAAGAGTTGGCTAAGAAACATGGTGTCTCAATGGCCACAATCGCAACTGCATGGGCTATTGCTCAAGGAACGATCCCAATTGTCGGTATTACTAAGGTCGAGAGATTGGAAGAGGCCATTCAGCTGACCAAACTTGTTCTTCCAGACGAAGATATCAAGTATTTGACTGAAATCTACAAACCTGTTGCCATTTTTGGTCACTGATAAGTGGACTATTACATAGCTTATATGTTTGTAAAGCAAACTTGAACGGCTATATAAGCCGACATTTCCAGCTCCCTAAGCTAAAGTTAAAAGTGGTATATTTTATTACCTTGTTTTTAGATAGATCTTTAGCTAATTGAAGGGGGTATCTAAATCAAATCGTGGCTTCCAGCTTTGCTTTCTGTTCATCCGGGTTTGCTATCCAGTGCCGAAGATCCTCAGTCTCCGGATTCCAACAAATTCATCGCTGCTCAACCAAAACAAAGATCGATTCTTTTTACCCAAACTTCTCATGTTGTCGGGGTAACATCCACGTTTTAGAGCGATGATAAGCAATCCGCACCTTGAAATATGTTTGTCGGCCATTGTCGGCTGAAGATCGGGGGAAAAACTAGACAGATCTGCGGATTTATGTGTTTCAAAGTACCGCGACAAAGTCCGAGAAGATTTTTTTCATGCGCAAAATTAATAATAACCCCGACAATCCATACCCCGACTACATGCGAAAGGGTATGTTCATACAATACCACGGTTGTAGTCGCTTTTACAAATGTTAAGATGTTAGACTCTTGTATTTGGTATAAAGCTGGATCAAATTCACCTGATTTCTCTCTCTTGTCCTGGACATCATCAACACACATCAACAGTTTACGAAAATGTCTGCAGTCCAAGCATTGAAATACAAGGGTTTAGGAAGCTCAGGTTTGAAAATTTCCCCAATTATCTTGGGGGGTATGGGTTTTGGAAGCAAAGAATTTTTGGGCGACTGGGTTCTTGACAAAGATGAAGATGTCTTTGAGGTCTTGAAAGCACTGTACGATCTGGGTATCAGAACCTGGGATACCTCAAACAGTTACAGTACTGGTATCTCTGAGGCAATGATTGGAAGATTTCTTAAAAAGTATGAGATTCCAAGACACACCGTTGTCATTCTTTCTAAGTGTTTCTTCAACTACAGAGAAGTGAAGGCAGGACTCCCAGATTTTGTCAACATCACTGCTGATACTGCCAATGCCTTTGGTTTGTCAAGAAAGCATATCTTTGATGCAGTCGAAGCCAGTGTTGAGAGATTGGGTACTTACATCGATGTCTTGCAGATCCACAGATACGATCCAACTACTCCTGACGAAGAAATTATGAGACTGTTGAATGATGTCGTTTCCTCTGGAAAAGTTAGATACATCGGTGCTTCCGCAATGCGTGCTTACCAATTCATCAGTTTGCAAAACACTGCTGAAAAGCATGGCTGGCTGAAGTTCATCTCTATGCAAGACATCTACTCGGCTTTGTACAGAGAAGAAGAAAGAGAGATGATCCCTTACTGTAAGAAGACTGGTGTTGGGATAATTCCATATTCTCCAAATGCTGGGGGTTCGTTGACTAGACCTAGATCAAAGCTGTTCAGTACCGAAAGGGGTCAATCAGTTTTCAAATTATTTGAAAACATCTACCAAAATGGACCAAACGCTGGAGTTATTGACAGAGTTGAAGAGGTTGCTCAAAAGCTTGGTGTTTCTATGGCTCTGGTTTCCGTCGCTTATGTGATTTCCAAGGGCTTCACCCCTATTGTCGGGATCACCAAGACTGCAAGAATCGATGACGCCGTTATTCTGGCCAACTTGAACCTATCCGAAGAGAACGTCAAATACATTGACGAATTGTACAAGCCGGTTCCAGTTTTTGGCTTGGTTGACTAGATTTCAAATAAATTTGTAGATTTTTATGAATTCAGTTTATTTGTGCGTCAATTCAACTTTTATTTTTAGTCCCTGCGTACGTTTTGTAGTCTGCAGTAAACTTAAAGGGCTATGTAATTCCCCAATCCTGTAGATCTGCCTAAGCTTAAGTTGAAAGTAGTATAGTTTGTTATCTTGTTTTCAGATAGATCTCCAGCAAATTGAAAGGGGTTACTTTTCACCTCATTCATTCTTCTGAAGGAAGAAATCGAAGGATAACGATGTCTACAAAGCTACCCCACATAACCCCGACGGGTTCACTTTCAATTTGACAAAACACACACTGAAAGATGAATTGCGTACTATTGACGATATCAATAATAATCTGGGGATTATTATACCCCAAAAACTACTAATTGCTTTCTTCTCGTGTTCCGAGTCCCCGACCTGTTTTGGCTCTCAGTCGGTCAATTTGCGAGTATCACAGAACCCTTCATCTCAAATGATTGACTCTTAGTTGAGTCCAGCCATGCAGCACTCTCTGCGGCTCTTAATTATAGGGGTAAATAGTAACTCAAACCAGATACAGCTGATCCGAGCGTTTATCCGATGGTCTACATTTTTATTCAAACTGGAATGCTCTATGATTCCTCGAAAGGCATTAAGTTGTCAAATGTTACAGCACTTAGAGGAACTATCCTATATCTTAGAGCCAAGATTCTGTTGCAAAACTTATATGATTTTCAATCTTTGGAAGGGTGGAATTCGATAGTTGAATCAATTCCGTAGTGCTTCTGACTTCGCCTTATGTCCATCCACAACTGTTGTTCGGTGCCGAAGATCCCGATTCCCACAATCCCAACACAGTCATTGCTCTTCATTCAAAACAAAGATCAACATCTCAAACTCTTCATGTTGTTGAGAGCTACATACACGTTCTGACCAGCCGCACCTTAAAACATAATTTTCGGCCATTGTCGGCTGAAGATTGGGGAAAAAAATAGACAATTTGTGGGTTTCTTTGCTCCAATGTACCGCGACAAAGTCCGAGAGAGCTTTTTAAATGCGCAAGAATTACTAAAAAGCCGATAATTCGTTTTTGTAACCCCGACTACATGCGACTGGCTATGTTTACGCAATATCACGGTTATAGTCGCTTTTACTATTAGAGTTCATGGTATCATTGAAAATGATATAAAGCTGCATCAAATCCACCCATCTCCTCCTTCTGGTCCTGAACATCATCAACACACAATAACAATTAACAAAATGTCTGGAGACGAAGCATTGAAATACAAGAGTTTAGGAAACTCAGGTTTGAAAATTTCCCCAATCATCTTGGGATGTATGGGTTTTGGAAGCAAGGCGACTTTGGGTGATTGGATTCTCGACAAAGATGAAGATGTCTTTGAGGTCTTGAAAGCACTGTACGACCTGGGTATCAGAACCTGGGATACTTCAAACAGTTACAGTACTGGTATCTCTGAGGCAATGATTGGAAGATTTCTCAAAAAGTATGAGATTCCAAGACACACCGTTGTCATTCTTTCCAAATGTTTTTTCAATTACAGAAAGGCAGAAGCTGGACTCCCAAACTTTGCTAACATCAATGCTGATAATGCCAATACTTTTGGTTTGTCAAGAAAGTACATCTTGGATGCTGTTGACGCCAGTGTTGAGAGATTGGGTACTTACATCGATGTCTTGCAAATCCACAGATACGATCCATCTACTCCAGATGAAGAAGTCATGAGACTGTTGAATGATGTCGTTTCCTCTGGAAAAGCTAGATACATCGGAGCATCGTCAATGCGTGCTTACCAATTCATCAGTTTGCAAAACACTGCTGAAAAGCATGGCTGGCTGAAGTTCATCTCTATGCAGGACTTGTACTCTGCTTTGTACAGAGAAGAAGAAAGAGAGATGATCCCTTACTGTAAGAAGACTGGTGTTGGATTAATCCCATATTCTCCAAATGCTGGTGGTTCGTTGGCTAGACCTAGATCAAAGCTGTTCAGTACTGACAGGGGTCAATCGCTTTTCAAATTCTTTGAAACCATGTTCCAGAAGGGACCAAATGTTGAGATTATCGACAGAGTTGAAGAGGTTGCTCAAAAGCTTGGTGTTCCTATGGCTCTGGTTGCCATCGCATACGTGATTTCCAAGGGATTCACCCCTATTGTTGGTATCACCAAGACACCAAGAATCGACGACGCCATTGTACTGGCCAAGTTGAACCTTTCCGAAGAGAACGTCAAGTACATCGACGAATTGTACAAGCCGGTTCCAGTCTTTGGTTTAATCGACTAGGTTCGAGATCGATGGTTTTGTAGCTCTGTATAAATTTAGTTTATCCGTGCGTCAAATCAACTTTTTTTTTAGGTCCCTGCATTTGTAGCTTATCTGCATTAATTGACCATCGTGCTGCGCGGTCCTATTTGAAGTGTTTTTTTTTTCGTTGTAACGAGGGGACATCATGGGGTTATAAGGGCAATAAGGGAAGTAAGGGATTTAAGAACCCATATAAAAAGGCTCCCTTGTGGTGTTCCAGTAACCTCGACATCCAGTGACAAGGATATAGAGAGACCGTATTCAAAATGACATCGCTTTTGAAAGTCTCTGCGGGTGAGGATCAATTAAAGTTTGTGAGGTTGGGTAACTCCGGTTTGAAGGTTTCGCCAATCATTTTGGGATGCATGAGTTACGGTGCCAAAAAGCACATGAGCTGGGTGCTCGAAGATGAAGAAGAAGTTTTTGGGATCATGAAGGCTCTGTATGATCTGGGTGTCAGAACTTGGGACACTGCAAACACTTACAGTGCTGGAGAATCTGAGCGTTGGATTGGAAAATTCATCAAAAAGTACAACATCCCAAGACATACTCTTGTCATCTTGAGCAAATGCTACTTCCGTGACGACGCATCAGGTTTTGAAATTCCTGATCTCCGCAACCCAAATTTTACCCAGGTGAACAATTGTGGATTATCTAGGAAGCACATTTTTGATGCAGTCGAAAGAAGTGTTGAAAGATTGGGTACCTATATCGATGTCTTACAGATCCACAGGTATGATCCGACTACTCCAGACGAAGAAGTCATGAGACTGTTGAACGATGTAGTCAATTCGGGCAAAGTCAGATATATTGGGGCTTCTTCAATGTACGCTTACCAGTTTATCGGCTTACAGAGCACTGCTGAAAAGCATGGCTGGCATAAATTTATCTCTATGCAAAACATGTTTTCAGCTGTTTACAGAGAAGAGGAAAGAGAGATGATCCCTTACTGTAAGAAAACAGGTGTCGGGTTGATTCCATATTCGCCTTTGAGTAGAGGTGCATTGGCAAGACCGAGAGCAAAGCTGTCCAGCACAGATAGGGCAAAAGAACTTCCATTTTTGGATGACATGGTGGTCAATGGACCAAATGGCCCTATCATTGACCGTGTTGAAGAACTTGCAAACAAGCATGGTGTCTCAATGGCCATCATTGCTACGGCATACGCCATTTCAAAGGGAACCATTCCGATTTTGGGTTTGAACAGTATTAAAAGGCTCGACGAGGCAGTAGAGCTGTGCAAATATGAGATCTCCGAAGAAGACGTCAAATACTTGGACGAATTGTATCACCCAATTCCTGTATTCGGAATCTTCGACTGAACTGGTAACTAACTATCTGTATATAGTCATATGGTCAAGTCCACAATATACTTTTTATTGTTATAAACATACTCCAAAGGCGGAAATATCTCCGCCCCCACAGTTTTTTGTTTTTTCGCTTTAGGCCTACTCCAATTTAATCTATATGACATTGTAGTTGACTTGGGCCTTTACTGTTGAATATAATTCAATTTCAATTCAGCTGACTCAATTCTGCTCAATTCTACTCAATTGAACTCAAGTATACTCAGTTCTGCCCAACTTCACCAACTCAGCATATAAAGATGTCACTCAAGATTCAAAGTGCAACTGATGACCAGTTAAAGTTTCTCAGATTGGGTTCCTCCGGCTTGAAAGTGTCCCCCATCATTTTAGGATGTATGAGTTACGGATCTAGTACCAACGAATCGAACAAATGGATCTTGGACGACGAAGAGGAAATTTTCAAGATCATGAAAACCCTGTACGATCTGGGTGTGAGAACTTGGGACACGGCAAACACTTACAGTGCTGGAGAATCTGAGCGTTGGATTGGAAAGTTCATCAAAAAGTACAACATCCCAAGACATACGCTTGTCATCTTGAGCAAATGCTTTTTCCGTGATGATACTCCAAATATTTCGCCTCCAGACCTTGCCCATCCAACTTTAGACGAGGTGAACAACTGTGGCTTATCGAGAAAACATATTTTCGATGCCGTTGAGAGAAGTGTCGAACGATTAGGTACCTACATCGATGTCTTACAAATCCACAGATATGACTCGACTGTCTCAGATGAGGAAGTCATGAAGCTGTTGAATGATGTAGTCGAATCCGGGAAAGTCAGATATATCGGGGCTTCCTCCATGTACACTTACCAATTCATCGGCTTACAAAATGCTGCGGAGAAAAACGGTTGGCATAAGTTTATTTCTATGCAAAACAATTACTCCGCAGTTTACAGAGAAGAAGAAAGAGAGATGATCCCTTACTGTAAACGTACCGGTGTGGCATTGATCCCTTATTCACCCTTGAGTAAAGGTGTATTGGCAAGACCAAAGTCGCAACTGTACTCTACCGACAGATATCTGAGCAGACCGCAGCATGAGCAATCGATCATTGGAGGTCCAAATGCGGAGATCATTGACAGGGTAGAGGAATTGGCAAAGAAATACGGTGTTACAATGGCAGTCATTGCCACTTCCTGGATTATTGCTAAAGGAACTATTCCTATTTTGGGCTTGAGTAAAGTCGAAAGACTCCAAGAGGCCATTGAGCTGACAAAGTTCAAGTTGTCTGACGAAGATATCACTTATTTGGAGGAGACATACACCCCTGTTCCAGTGGTGGGAAATTTGTGAAACCAATTTATTTTTAGTTTTTTTCTGCACTTATCAAGATAAAACAGCCGCATCGCCAATATATTTGGATCGGGTGTTGCTTGAATATTTATTGAACGGTTTATCGCTTAATTTGTAGACTCTCAATCAAGAAAACTGTGAATCACGGTTGAATGACTTCCTTTATCCATTTAGCCAGATAGAAATCTGTTCAATTGCGTGTGAAAACTAGAACGTTACGGAGATAAACAAGATTTAAGGTTTACGGACAATAAAGGCGGCTTGACAACATTGGAGAATTTCTGATAGCACTTTAAGGACTACTAAGGCTATCGGAGTTGTTAGTCCGGGTGGTGTTCAGGCTGCCTGTGATGTGTCGTGAAATGTTTCCAGATATCAACCCTAGCCCTCATCACCGTAAAATCACAAATGACTGCATGTAGCCTATAATACATAGTGTGTTGTAACTTCATGCATAATGATCAAGAAACAGCCTGAGCTCTTCAAACACCCGCCCAATGGGACCTCGAAAGACAATGCAGTGTCTCAGCCGGTAAATATATCATGCATGGCTTTCAAGCACTGTTTGAACAAGTTCATGGCTTATCAAGACTGAAAAATTTGTTCCGCGATAGGTTGTACATATATTATAATTATAACTTGAAATTTTTTTTACTGATAGTGTCAAGAAATCTCTACAACAAGCGTGTGTCCAAGCCACACTGGCATCACCGTCTGATATTAAGGCACTGAACCTGACCAGAGGATCATCTGATCCAGCACCTTAGCTCCAGGCTTCTGACCTGAAATCTTAGATCTGATAATATTTCTCTCTGTGCCAATCCGATTACGTAATCATTATTATGTAATTAATTAGTCTGAAGAAAGGTTCAAACTTTAAAGATGATTTGATTCTTTAAGTGACAACTCAATAAAAGGCAAAAATCAGGGAGACTTGTCTATATAGTAGTGAGAATTGGAACCGCGCTGATAGAACAATGCCGTGTCTCACAGCTCTCTTTACAATGCACGATCGTCCGCCTAAGTTTCATTGATTGATTGTTCAATTGATAGATTGAAGCTGACACTTCAAATTACAACCCACTTCGTTCTTGTTTACTTCTGTACTTCTTTCAAACTTTAATTCAACCATCCAATTGAGCGAACTTTGTTTCCCACCGGGTCTCAATTAAATTACGGATATAAAAAGAGCTGGAATAATCTTCCCTCTCATTTTTAGTCAATCAATGCAGATGTAAGTTGTGATGGATTCAAGTCAAGAGTTTGGTTACATTCAACCGTCCTCAATATACTCTGGACAATCGGATTCACTGAGCTCCACATCTATGTCATCATGGTTTCAAGTGGAAACCCGAGAATCGTCAACCTCATCTTTCGCCAATCCGCTTTCCAAAGCTGAAAAGAGCGTCTTCTGTAAGATTTTGTTTAGCGACCACACGGAAGAAGAACAAACATTTATAGACGACATCAATTCTCAGTTGATTGATGCGGAAAGTGATGGAGAGGACGATTATTACTCGAGCCCAGACCACAGTGGGGCTCTCGTGTATTATGAGGAATCTAGCTTTCCTTATACTTTGGAAAATGATGAGGAAGGCGAGGAGGACGAGGAACGTGAAGAAGATGAGGAAGAAGATGGGGACCCAGATTTGGCTTTGAATGAGTACAGTGAGACAGATCTGTTGTCACCGCTTGAAATTTTAGGCAAGAATGAGGAGATTGAGCGGGCTCCAAATCAGGAAGAAGAATCGCCCGTGGTTTCAAATTCGATATCCGATACAACATTGAGTTCATTTACCGTCAAGTTCAAATATAGGCACGCAGAGAGCGTAAACGTGGCTCAATGGGTCCCCGACAGGCCAAAGAGAAGTGCAAAGACCAAACTGATGGGATTATTACAAGAGGGCACCTTGAGGAAATCTAGGTCTTTTTACAGTTATTCGGAGGAAGGAGTTTTCGAAAGAAGAAGAATTGATGCAAAACCTGCCAGAAAAGGCAAGCCCACAGATAAAATGCTGAGATTCGGGACTCAGGAATTCAGATTTGAGACTAGACCTGTGTATGATTACGATCCAGACACGGGTCTTGCCAAATGTAGAGGTTGTGATACTACATTTGCAAGGATCGAGCATTTGAAAAGGCATTGGAGATCACTACATACGAGCTATCGACCTTACGGCTGTGAGAACTGTAACAAAACGTTTGCCAGGTCCGACAATTTGGCGCAGCATCTGAAGGTGCATTCATCTATGGCACTAGAAGCTGCGATCGAGAGTAAAATATCGAAAAAAAGGAGATGAGAAATTGTGACATGGTAATGTTTTTAGGTGGAGAATTTTGTGGAGTTTCAATTTTAATACAGGTTTAGCATACAATTTGTCGATCGTAGTCTTATCAGTTTTCAAGCAAAAAGAAAATAGAGTTAGCGAGATGAAATGAAAGACGATGATTTGAAAAATTTCAGGGTGCTCGTTCGATACGAACAAAACTCCGATCACCGTAACGGGCACCTCTAAACAAACATTGAATTCGCGAGTAACGATGAAATTATGCCGTTCTAAAGCACCTTCACGTATGGAGTGAGGTTGTGCGTTTGGTGCACAAAGGCTTAAACGTTTAGAGCGTATTTTTTTTTTGTTAAACCCGTAAAAGATTTACTTGGCGGTGAGCTCACTAGAAATGGAAATAGATAAATACAGATTTGACTTTTTTTTCGATTAAAACATATTACATTGAACTGAGAAAAATATAGTCGAATTTTATGGTGTGTTTGGTGGAAGAAGTTGGATGGCTTGAAGTAGTTAAATTGTCGGTATTGAGCCGACTAACGTGCTTATCCTTAGCCAGATTTGTGTGAGACTGTAATATTTGTGCAAAAACCGATCCAGTCCCCTCCAGTTCTGACTAGATCGGGTTTTACGTTTAAATAAGCAGCCGCATTATTATTGTTTTTTGTTTGTGTTTTCCTATTTACATCTACCGTATGTACTAGCGACTCCAGGTTAGGTCGCTAGATGATTTAGACACTAATTACTCTGTTTTCAGCGTACCAGTACACCGCATTCGGCGTACCGTAACCAACGGTCGCTGTAGGCACAGATCCACAAACGAGCGACGCGAGCACTCCATAATCCATGTCCTGATGCTGATTTGCATATCTAATATCTGTATGATGAAATGGGGTTTGTTGTGTGAAATTTCCTAAATCTACAACGGGATCATCAACTTCTTTGGACGCGAAGCATATGTAGGTGACACTCCAATCGAACAGAGCAATTTCATTCATCTGTCAACGGTGAATTCGATACACCATCGAAGGTTGTCTTGTTCATTTCTCACATATACATTGGGTAATTTGTAAACATGCAAGAATTATGTGAGTGAATAAATTGATCACCGGCTGAATTTTTTTGTATTGGTTACACGCTTCATATTTCAGACGCACACACTTGATCCTATTGCGATTATTAACCTAATTCAAGTTGGTACATGATCTTAATAATATTTCATTCTATGTCAAACCTGTGTCTGCATCTTGGAAGCAATGCAAAGCAATCCATCTTTGAATAAAATCTTTTAAATATCATTTCGAATTCCAAAATAAAAGATTCAGTCCACTAATCAACTCATAGTATTTGATCACGGCATCGTACTACACGGTTTGGCATTCACTTGTCCATCCATATTCTGCTCTCGCTTTGCATCACTCGCTCAATCCATTAATTTCAAGTGGTACTCGATATCCACCACCAAGTCCTATATGAGCGCTAACGCATCACAAACCATCCCCATTTGATCTCAGACCACACACATAGCATGATGGATATAGATTCACCACAGCCAACAAGACACCAGTCCAGTTTGGAAGCAATGTTGCACGATCACAGCCAAATAATCGACTCCCCCTCTTTCTTACCAAAAGAGATCCAAAAGACTAGGGGAAAATCAAGACCAGATTTACTACATATAAGGACGAATTCCTTCAAGAGACCCTTGAGTCCTTCTTTGAAGGACTTGGATTCACCTACAACTACATTGGCAGCAGACATTTCTCAGAATTTCCACATCGAACAGTGAGTATCATCTTAGGCTGGTCACTTAGGCTGACCAGTCACTATCACCCTCATTTTGTCCTAACCCTACTTCTCACTAAAAGGATAAAATATTTATTTTAATATTTCCTTCTTGGGTGCGATTTTTTTTCTCATTTTTCGATCTCTCTTTCTTTTCCTACTGTCATTTGTTTGCTTAAACTGATACAGACTGTGCCTTTTCGCTCGAATTTTTATCCTTATTTCTGGATCTGGACTGACTTGAGAACTTTACTTGGAGTTCATACTAACCCAATTAGAAATAATCAGAACAAAGTTCCCACCCCAAAGAGGTCTTTATTCTTGAGATCTGCATCGGCATCAATGGGGTTTGAAAAATCGGCTTTTCTCAACCAGATGGAAGATGTCGAAAACATGATGGATCTCTCTTCGTCTCCCAGTTTCAACAAGGACAGATCACTGCCAATATTGAAAAAGCAGCAGCCGTTCAGGAAACCATTTGCCAATTTGGCGAGTTCAAGAGGTTCATCCACCTCGTCATTGCTGTCTTCGACTGCTTTCTCATCTTCCAATTCTGTGTCGACGATCTCTTCCATAACCGAATCGATCCCACAACGAGCACAGGTGAAGATCCATAATGACGCAGCCGGAAAGGCCCAGGGATCTCCACCTCCACTGAGAAGAACCATGAGAAGGGCGTTTTCAAGCAACACTTTCAGCAACAGAAACGCCAGCATGATTAACGGATCTCTCTTCCAGCCGTTGATGATGAAATCCATTGACGACAGCACCGAAGATTTGGACGTCTTTTGTGTGCCATCTCCGATCCTGGAGAAAGTGACTCCGCTCCATGGAAGCTTCGATGACAAATTTAACGAAACCAAACATGACTTTACCAATGATGACAATGATGACAATAATGAATTCCAGGAGGACAGCGACGATGGCCATGAGGGTATGTCTCCATCTTTAAAAAGAGAAGTAGGGTCTCCGATCCAGCAGAGAATCAGCAGCAAGTTGAAAAATGCCCGCTCCAAAGTGAGAAGAACACATTCCATGTTCCAAAATCCACAGGACTATTACAACAGTGACAGAAATGCCACTTCTCTGATCAACAAGATCTCCTCCAACATGACCCTGTTGAGTTTTGACAACGACGTTGTCAATTCCGGGAACCTGACGTTACCGATTACAGGAATAGAGACTATCAAAGATCAAAAGGATTTGATTCCGAGGATCGCTGTAGACGAGTTTGTAAAGATCCTTGATGGTAGTTACAAGACGCATTTTGAAGAAGTGATGATCATCGATTGCCGTTTTGAGTACGAATTCCACGGCGGACATATCGAGGGAGCCATAAACATTTCGAGCCAAAGTGATTTAGAAAATAAATTCTTGAGCGGCGAGAAAGTGAACAACTCCCAGGTACCAATGACCAACAAGACGCTACTTATCTTCCACTGTGAATTCAGCTCTTACAGAGGGCCATTGATGGCCAACCATTTGCGGAAATCTGACCGGTTGATCAACACCGATAATTACCCGAACTTGTTCTATCCAGACATCTTGATCTTGGAAGGTGGGTACAAAAACTTTTTTGATCTCCAAAGCCACAGATGTTTTCCCAAATTCTATGTCCAGATGAACGATTCGCAGCACCAGCTGTCGTGCGAGAAACAGATGAACAGAATCAGGAGAGATTCCAAGTTACAGAGCTCGAGATCTTTGAAAAAACTGAAATCTTTCCATGTTGGGTTCCCGAATGAGGACAAGATCCACATGAGATCCCGGTCGCAGACTATATTACCGTCGTCTATTCACAACCACAGCAGCTCCACTACTCTGTCACGCCCGTCATCTATGCAAAAAGCAAGACACTCATCCTCTTTGCTCAGTTTGAGTAAGCACAACTCTTTCAAGTTCAGCCAACGTTCTTCGACACATTCTATTTCATCCTCGCTGACAAATCTCACCTTGGAAAGCGACGAAGACCTGGAGAGCGATCTCTTGTCGGGCTTTTTCAACCGTGACAGCGACTCGATATCGAACTATTTCGAGTCACAATCAGCCACTTCACATACATTGTCGTCATTTTTGGACTCGACGAAATCCGATTTCAAATTCCCCATCAAGGCCAAGAGTAACCAGTCGTTATCTACTGTGTCCAAGGCTACTAGCAACACATTACGGTTCTCTGAGGCGGTGAAAGAACATAACGATACTCCGTTCATCACGCATAAGAAGCAGAAATCTTCTGGATATTTGTGCCGGACAATGACCCAGCCGAATATGAAGTTTTAAAGTTATTTATGAGCTAATCTACATAATCATTTGCATCATTCCACCAACCGTAGGTTCAGTTCCCTGCATTCTCGTCCGCCATGGTCTGGGATCTTCCCGAATCTGTGCAATGGCCAGACCACGTATTTCAGCTTCCCCAACACTAGTCCCGTGGAAACTGCCCCGAAGTTGTTGCTATCGATGCTGTGGACGTTATCGCCTTCACACCAAATGTGGTTTCTCGGGATTAGTACCCGGTCTTTTGGGTACGGGTATCGTGTTCTCACCGAATCGCCCTGCACGGCTTTCACGCGCTTCAGGTAGATCCGTTTGGGATCAATTGGCGATCGGAGCAACACGACATCGCCTTCTTTCAAGTCCTGTCTGGCCATGAACTTCCATAGGAGCACGTAATCGTGCGATTTCAAAGAGGAAGGTGAGTCCGATGGGTTCAAAGTGGGGGACATTGACGCGCCCTGGATCCCCGACACGAAACAGATGTGCTCGTTGAACACGTATATCACGGGCACCCATGAGAGGAATGTGGCTGTTTGGCGGAGTGTGTATTTGAGGTTGTTCATGGGTGATGAGCTAGTTGGTGATGTGGTGATTTGTATTTAGTGATTTTTAAAGGGAAAATATCCTTAGTTTTCCTTCAGCGCTTAAGACATTTTCTCAAATTGAAAACACTTTTTTCTCTCGAACTGTGGAACAAAAAAATCGTTAGATAATTGAATCTGATTATTAATATCCCTACCCCAGCTATTGCAATAACCCCGTGAACTCAGTGCAAAATGTCGTTTGAAGTGAGTCTCTCCCACCAGATGATCCTCTAGCCCATACTAACCGACCAGACCGTTTACGCGATCCCAATGACGTGCGAATCGTGTGTCTCCTCAGTGAAGAACCTGATCAAGGATATCAAAGGGATAACATCGTTCGACATCGATTTGAAAGAACAGAGACTCAGAGTCGAGGGCTCAGTTGCCCCATCACAGATCGTGAAACTGGTGCAAAACACGGGCAAAGACCTGATCATCCGCGGCACGGGTAAGCCCAACTCGGCCCTGGTTTGTATCTTGGAGAGTTTCCACGCCCAGGACGCGGAAAGTCCTGTCAAAGGCTTGGCCAGAATCGTCGCTGTGAACCCAGTAGAGATCTTGATCGATTTGACGTTAAACGGTGTCCACAAGGGCGTCTATTACCCGTCAATCCGGTCCAACGGCAACTTGTCCCAGGGCGCCTTGTCCACGGGCAAGTCTATCTACGATTTGGACCCAGTCTCGGTGGATGAATCCAGCGATTTCCCGGGATATTTCAGCGGACAACAGTTCGTGAAAGTGCCATTGCTGATCCACGAGTTGATCGGCAGATCTATCGTGTTGTCGCAGTTGAAGGACTCTGTCACTGCAGACAGTTTCGTGGGTGTCATTGCCAGAAGCGCCGGTGTCTGGGAAAACGACAAGCAGGTGTGCAGTTGTACCGGCAAAACCGTGTGGCAAGAACGCCAGGACGCTCATGGCCACGGTATCGAGGTCTAGTGTGATTCCGAGTGACTGTATTTATTTAGTATTAATATACACGGTGTATGTGATGTATGTGATGTATGATTTACTATACGACGGCAGCGGCTCCGCCTGCCAAATTCAGAGCTGCGGCTTTGGCGTCGACATCGGCGGCTTTTTCTCCTGCAATTCCCGCGCCGGCTCCTCCAGCGGCAGCGGCTCCAACTGCTGCTGCCTCCTTAGTGTCCTTGTTGGTCTCATCTATGACTTGGTCCACCGTCAATTTGCCGTTCTTCTTCGAACTGGCCGCCGTATTTACGAAGTTATCAACCAGTTCTCTCTCCAAGCTCAAGACAACATCGTCTGATTGGTCACGTTTAGGTCCAAACAAGTATACAAACGTCCCACACATGAACAACAACACCAAGTACCCAAACATCTTTTTCATCGGAGTCGTGAAATAGCTCCTCGGAAGCTTGTTGTCCTTCGGTTTCAACCCGTAGGGTCTCGGTAACTGGTACTTTTTGTTCTTAGAGTAAGCTCCTTGCATTTTGGGGGGTTTTAGGTGCTTTGTGGCGAAGTGGGTGCTGCGGTGAGATACAGATGTGTATTATTGAGATCTGCATTTGGCTATTTTGTGTTAGAAGTGAAAAAATTGGCAACGCTCACACGACCTAAGAGTGCACAGAGGAGGTTGGGAGAACTGAAGTGAGGGTGTGTTAAATAGGGGTTAAGGGATTTGGGGGATAGCGAAATGGGAGGATCGGAGATTGAGGAGATTGGAGCCATCTGGGAGGGTCCCGAAAGTCTGGGCAATCCTGGCCGATTCAGTGTCCCACCCTCGGCTAAAGCTATACACCTGCTTACTTACTTAAATCCACTAATAAAATACATAGTGAAAAAATCTTCAATTTACTAAAGGTACTAAACACCAGGACCAATGCAACAAATCAGGACATTACACACCACCACGCCGAGGTTCATCGTCAAAAACCTCTTAAAGACCTTGGAAAACACTGCTCCGAAACCATTCCAAGTGGTCCAGGTGAACAGGCCCATCGGATTCCCGACCCCCCCGGTGCCTGAGACCAGCCATGTCCAGCAGAAATCCAGCTTGTGGAACAGCATCAAGGACACTTTTGACAAGGACAAGAAACTGGCCCGGATAAAGGAGTTGGAAGACGAGATGTCCAGAAGTGGGTTCTACGATGCCCACTACTATACCAAATACAACGGCAAGATGTTCATCTCGCCCATCTCATTTTTCAAGAGGGAAAAATCACTCTTTTTCCCCAATTTGGTGGGAAACAACTTGAAAGACGAGACTGTGAGCACCACCAACTTGTTCAGGGGCAAAATCACAGTAGTGAGAATCCTCTCATCCCAGACAGGCGAGAAACACAACGACTCGTTCTTCAAGATGCCAGACGCCAATGACAGATTGTACTTGAATGAAGGTTACCAAGAGTTCGTGCACAGATTCCCAAATTCCCAGATAGCAGAGTTGAACCTCTCGGAGAACAATCTGAAGCATTTGCTCATCGCCTTTGCGAGATCCAATTTGAAGAAAATCGTCCCACTTTCCAGACAGCACTTGTATCTCACGGGCAGAAGGTCCGATGTGGCCAAAGACGTGAAAGACACTCTCTTGATGGGCAACAAATACGCATGCAACTTGTATGTGTTGGACCAGGATTGCAAAATCAGGTGGTTGGCTGTGGGACCGGCTAACGAGCAGGAGTACAAGGTGTTTTACCAGTGTTTGGAGACCTTGGAGAAGGAAATGGCCCCACAGAGTGCGTAATTGATCGCTGCTACGTGCTAAATCTTCGCTCATCGACCTCCGATATCTGCTACATAATCGCGGAAAAATTGAGGAAAAAAATCCAAATTCTCAGCCCATGTTGGTATTTAGATCATATAAAATAGCCACTACGCTGGCGACTTGTACATACAGTGAAATCCAACACAATGAGCGACGTACATGACGTAGTAGTGATTGGCGCTGGTATTTCCGGCTTGAAAGCCGCCATTGACTTGAACAAAAACGGCTTAGACACCATCATCTTGGAAGCCAGAGACAGATTGGGCGGGAGATTGCAGTCGGAGGATTTAGACGGATTCAAGATCGATATCGGAGCGTCCTGGTTTCATGACAGCTCGACAAATCCTTTATTTTTGAAGAATTTGAACAATCCAAACGTGAAATTCTTCTTTGACGACGCCAAAACGTCAATTATACTCTCAGATGGGTCAGAATTGGACCGTGAACCTTTGGAACCTGTCTTGGAAGAGTTCTACAAGTACGTGCAATTGCGGTACGAATCGGGGGAATTTGGAGATGACTCAGTGCACAACGTTGTTAACAGGTACATAGCTGAAAAGCGTCTGTTTTTGACTCAGCACCAGATCAAATACGTGCCGCAGTTGGCCAGGTGGTTGGAATTGTGGTTCGGGACGTGCTGGGACCAGACTTCCGCCGAGGGGCTCACAGAGATGGTTCATGAGGGCAGAAATGCGTTTCTTGCGTCTGGATATTACTCTGTTTATGCGGAGGAATTGAAAGAATACCCGCAGGAGCGGATCTTGAAGCAGAAAGTGGTCACAAAAGTGGAGCAATCCGAAACTTTGATCACTGTGAACTGTAGTGACGGTTCTAGCTTCAAATGTAGAGACTTGGTTGTGACAATACCGCAGGCTTGTTTGGTGTCACGTGACTACACAATCCCGGGGTCGATCGAATGGGTCCCGAAATTACCGGAGTCGTTCACTAGCCACTTCCAGGACATGAGTTTTGGGGCTTTGGGCAAAGTGGCATTCAAATTCGACTCAGTTTCGTGGCCGAAGAACACCGACAGATTTCTCTGTCTAAGCAACCCGGACCATCTGTCCATAACACATCTTGAGACATTTAACACACCTTTGAAATGGCCGATCTTCGCCGAAGACGCACAATTGCCTCTGACCCCAAAGTCATGGGATTACCCGGTGTTGTTCATAAACATTGCCAAATTCACCGAAAAACCGATCTTGATCCTGTTGGTGCAGGCCCCTATCACTCATTACATCGAGTCTCTCAAATCCACGGAGAAAGTCTGGGAGTATTTTGAGCCTTTTGTGAAGCAGTTTGCCCCAACGGTGACAAAACCGATGAGAACCATGAAGACGAATTGGACTCAGGACCCATTTACCAGGGGATCTTACACAGGGCTAAAAGTGGATGCCGATTTCGAGGGGTGTGTGAAATTGTTCATCAAGGGCTTGCCCCACGTGAGATTTGCGGGTGAGCACACGGTTATAGAAGGCAACGGATGTGCCCATGGAGCCTGGCTCAGTGGAGAGAGGGAAGCCAGCCACATTTTGAAAAAGTATAATAAGCTTTAAATAGAATTTTCCGACCCCGCTTAAGCTTTTATCTATCCGAGATCTTCGGATAAGGGAATTTTATCCGTGAAAAAAAATCGATCTGAGCTGATAACACTTCGGCGGGGATCTGTGGCGGTGAGTATATATAGGCGAAGCGATCCCTTACGTGTCCGACAACGTGTTGCAAAGGTTTCCTCATAACGTAGCAAGAAACATGGGCCAAGTTCCGTCGATAGAAGGCATAAGCGAGCCGTGCACTGTGACGATTCCGCACCAGGGAACTCTAACCGGTGTCACGATCAAAGAACCAGGCTCCGATAAGCCTTTGACCAAGCGGTTCACCCAGGTCAGATACGGATTAGCACCGGAGGGAGAATACCGGTTCAGAAAACCAAGACCCCTTCCGGAAAATTACGACTTCACCGGAACGTATACGGAATTCGGCATCCAAGGTGCCCAGCCTGTGATCAAGTCCAAAGGGCTCTCAGACATCTCGAAAAAAGTCCCGACTCAGGAAGATATCACGTATTTGAACATCTGGGTCCCGGCCTCCGACAAGAACAAACCCCTGGACGGCTGGCCAGTGGTGGTTTTTTTCCACGGCGGATGGTTGCAATACGGAAAACCGAACCACACGATCAACTTCGATCCCAGAGACTTGCAGAACCCGGACAACTTTGACTTGAACTACATCGTCGTGGCCCCGGGATACAGAGTGTCGCTGTTCGGGTTTATCGCGTCTAACGAGTTGCTAGAGGAAGATGGTAGTGCAGGGTCCAATTTCGGGTTCTGGGACCAGAGGTTGGCCTTGGAGTGGACCGACAGGTACATTTCGCATTTCGGTGGTAATCCGGATCAGATCACCTGTTCCGGGAGATCGGCCGGTTCCTATTCCACATTTTTCCAGCTCTGCTACGAGTTGTACCACCCGGAAGAGAAACAGATCATCAAACAGGTGCTGATGATCTCCAATGCCCTTGCTGTGCAGCCAAAAGGGTTCGAGGAAGTGCAGTTGCAGTTCGACGAGATCCTTGCCAAGTTGGACATCGATCTGGGGCTCAGTGGTGCCGAAAAATTGGCAAAATTGAGGAAAGTCCCGCATGGGGACTTGGAAGACTTGATTCCGGACTTGAAGTACCACACCTTTAGAGCCGTCACCGATGACCATTTCATCAGTTCCCGGATCTTGCAGGACTTGGACTCGGGTGAATTTGCAAAGAAAGTGGTCGCCAAGGACATCCGCTTCATCATTGGAGAAGTGTCCAACGAGTATCTCTTGTACTCCCGGTTGAACACTCCAGAGAGCTACGAGGACTTGAAAATCCAGTTGAACAACTACTATCCGGAGAAAGTGATCAGCAGATTGTTGCAGGTGTATCCGCCTGTTGACAAGTCTTTAGAGCTGACTGATCCCGAAAAGTTCCAGGCGCAATTGCAGCGGACTTATGGTGAGATTGTGAGCGATTTACAAGTCTGTGCCTCGTCCAGAGGCTTTGTGCAACGGTTGCACAAATATGGCGTGCCTTTGGACAAGATCTTCCGGTACAGAGTCAACTATAGACCGAAGTGTATCGACAAGTACGTGGATCCGAAAGACGGGGTTCCACATGCATCCGAGAACCAGATCTGGTTCTATGCGAAAATCGACGGGTTTCTTGCCGAGGAAGAGCCGTTTTTGAAGAAATGGATGGTGCCGTTCACGGAATTCTACAATTTCAAGCCTGTGAGTGATTGGGGCCATACCAAGTTGAACCAGTACAGGTTTTTCGATAGCGATGGGTCGATCGGTATCAAGGAGGACGAGTTCTGGAACTGGGGAGTGAAGGTGAGCAACAATGTGTACGAGGCAGAGTTGGAGTAAAGCGATAACGATAGCCTATTTAATATACAAATATAGATGTGTAGATGATGAGTAGATAATATGTTCAATTGTTGAAATGTTGAAATGTTGAAGGGTTGAGATGTTCGAGTGTTCAAGTGTAAAAGTGTTTAAGTGCTCAAGTGTTCAAAAATTCGTTTGTAAGCAAACACCCAAGTATTCTCAAGCGATCATACTTTCACATGTTGAAATGGTCAAACTGTTCAAACGTTCAACTGTTGTAATGCACATATGTTCATATGCTCAGATGTACAAATGTACAAATGGCCAAATAGCGTTCAAGGGCTCAAGTGTGCATCTGTTCATCTGTTCAATACTGGCCCATCACAACTCATCCTTTTGAACCCCCTCCTGTTCAGCAATAACAGCCTCCATCTGTTTCAACACCTTGTCGTCAATACCATTACTGATAAGACTCTCCCAAGTCAGCAAATTCTCAAACCCGTTTTTGGCAGACTGGTAACTCATGAATTTCTCATAAATCTTCTCTTTAGAAGTGGCTACAAATGGGCCGTGTTGCACTATAGGCTGGCTGAACAATTCGCCACCAACGACTACAAACTGCGAGTCTTCCAAGGCAGTTCCCGTGATGGAATCGCCGTCTCTGTTGAAAAAAACAGCATTGTACTGTGGGATCTTGGTGTCATTGACGGCCAAGGAACCTTTCAAGATGTACAAGAACGTGTTGAAACCCTGAGGCATGGCCTGCTCAAATGAAGCGCCTTTCTTGACGTAGAAGTCGTAGTAATGAACAGGAGTATAAGCAAGATCCTGGAGGCTCTTGACACCGTAACTCTCTCCACTGATGACTTTCACTGTGATGTCATCGCTCGGTTTGGCAACCGGGATCTCGGGACTCCTCAAGTCTCTGTACCGAGGCTCACATTCTTTCAAAGACAGAGGCAAATCCACCCACAACTGCATTCCCACACAACTCGAACCGTCTTTTTGAGGCACGGGCATCTCCGAGTGCACGACGGCCTTTCCTGCTGTCATGAATTGCAAGTCTCCGGGACTCAAGATCCCCAAAGAGCCTGTAAAATCTTCATGTGCCATTTGCCCCTGAGTGATATATGTGATGGTTTCTTGTCCTGAATGTGGATGCATCGGGAATCCGCCCGTCTTTGGGTCCACGTTGAAATGGTCCAACATCAAGAAGGGCGGGAAGTTGCGTAAGTTCATTGTGCCGATGGACCGACGGACTCGGGCTCCTACCCCTTCGCCTTGTTCGGCGGCTAAGAAGAATTTCAAGATCGATCTAGGGTTCATATGTGCTGATAAAATTGGTTATGATCTGATGCGATCCGATGTGATATGGTTAATTTTAGTCCAAGTTGAAGATCTACCGCGGACTTAGATGCGTTTATATACGGCAAATCAGAAATTAGTAATTTCTAAGTAAGCACTAAAAATAAGTCGGAGATGAGAAAAAGACTTTTTCCGACACAGTAAGCGATGACAAAGAGATGAGGTGAGTTGGTGCAATACAAAGCGACATTGACATGAGTAATGACGTTAGTCAGCACTGACATCACAATGCACAGTTTCTAACGATAGTCAAAGCTTCTAGATCATCTCTTCCCAAAGAAATTCATCAACGAAGACTGTTTCTTCTTAGTCAGCGACAGCACTGGCTTCAGCACTGGCTTCGAAACCTTGGAAACCTTAGCCAGTTTCTTTCTAGAAGGCTCCAGTTTCTTCTTTGTAACTATATATCCGTCTTCGTCCACTTCTGTGGAGTTTGCTTGCTCTGGCTCGGGTTCCAGATCATCCGGGATCGATTCTACTGATTCTGACACAACTTCTGGCACTGATTCTGGTTCTGGGTCTGAATCTTTTGGTGTCTCCAGCACCGATTCCACTTCCACGGGACTCGATTGTCGCTTCTGATCTGGCTCAAATAGATCATCTTTGAACTCTTCGTCGTCGTCATCGTCGAAAAGTGCCTGTAATCCGCTGTCCATCTTCTTGACAGGAGCAGGTTTAGTCTCTGGCTGTGCTTTTCTGGACGTGTATTGGTATTTCTGTGGTTTTTGAGCCTGTGATTTCTGGGATTCGGATTTCAGTGGCTGAGATCTCTCTGCCTGTGAATCCAGTGTACTTTGTTTCTTTCTCGACGTGTAGAGACTCGTTATGGCAAATGGATCTTTCTTTGCAGAAGTTGTCTGTTTCTTGGCTGCTGGCTTCTCTTCCACCTTCGGAACTGGCCTTTTTCGCGTATTTTCATCCCGCACACTCACTGCATCCTGGATCACCACATCGGGACACTTGATCAAGCCCCATTTCAGGCATTTCTCCGGCGTAGTTTGTATATGTGTGAGGTCATCGTTTACTGCGTTGATCACATTGTCTATGGACAAAGAGCTCTTTTTGGATCTCACACTGAACACTTGCAATGAGCTAATAGAGTCAAAGTCTGATTTGGAATCCAAATTCGTGGTCAATTTGATACTCACAGACCCGTCTTTGGTGCCTGTTATCACATATGTCGCGTCACATTGATCCCTATTATCGTCATAAAACTTGTACAAAACCTCCTTGGCGAGGTTCACATGGATATCAAAATGGCGCGACACCAATTTGTACGTCGCTGGCTGGAGATCTACCAACACTCTGTCGCCCAAATACCGCAGGTATTCTGTGTCCATGCTGTGGCGGTTGGTGGCTCTATGTTTAAGGGTAGAGATTTTTTGAAAGTGAATTTTTCACACGCATTTACGCGATGTGAAGCGATAAGCAGGGAAGAAGGAGATAAGGTGTGGGAAAGCGTGAGAAAAACGGAGATAAGAAGAGAAGGGAATGAGAAGAGGGAGCAGATGAACGTGGATAGCCAGTTGTGGATGCCTGTATGGCAAGAGCACTGTGTATCAGCGTACTGTCGGTCACTACTGGGGACTGGAGATGACGACCGACTTCCCAATCCGGAAATTACCTGATCCGCCACAAACGAAAAAATTGAGAAAAATTTTCAACACCTAAAATCACAAAGACACCTGAAGCTGATCACCTTTGCCCACTACCGCCCAGATGACCTCTTTATCAGCTGAAGAATTGGCCTTAGCTAAGGAATACGACTTGACCAACCGTCTCGTGCCATTTTTGGACAGACATTTGGTGTATCCGTTGATCGAGTCCTTGGACTTGCTCTACGAGGAGTCCACCATCAACCAGTTGAGCTATGACTTGTTAAAGGACACCAATATGGTCAAATTCATCAAGGACAAATACGAGACTTTGAACGGATCACAGGAATATCCACAGGAATTGTTGCAGAAGGAGAAATTTGTCGCCGAGGAGTTGCACAGATTGGACCTGGCTACAAAGAACACCCTTTCGATCTTGTCCCAGAAGGACGTCCAGGAGGAGTTGAGACAGGATAAGAACTATAACAGAACGTATTTGGAGAAAGAACATGGCATTAAAGAGAGTGAGATCAACGAATTGTACGAGTTTGGGCAATTCCAGTACAACAGAGGCGATTATGTGATGGCTAGTGATTTGTTGAACAATTTCAGAGTCTTGTCCACCAATACCGACTTGAATGTGAGCGCCACTTGGGGGAGATTAGCTGCAGAGATAACGAGATGTGAGTGGAACGACGCGTTGCAAGAATTGAAGAATTTACGTGACATGATTGATTCTAGATCCTTCCAGCAGAGTGATCCATTACAACAGTTGCACCAGATCACATGGATCATCCACTGGTCGTTGTTCCCATTTTTCAACATCGAAAACGGCACTGACCAGTTGTGTGACTTGTTCATGTCCAGTTTGTACTTATCGACGATCCAACTGTCATGTCCTTGGATCTTGAGATACTTGACAGCAGCTGTAATTGCCTCGCAGAGCACAGTCAAACATACACAGCTGCAACTGCAGCAAGGTCACTCCAAGAGGTTGAAAGAGTTGATCAAGATCATCAGCCAGGAACAATACGAGTACAGTGATCCTTTGACTGCCTTTATCAAGTCGCTTTACATCGATTTCGATTTCGTAGAGCTGCAAGAAAACTTGAGAAAGATCGAAGTATTGGTCAAGACAGATTTCTTTTTGAACAACATCGCCTCGGGGATCTTGAACAATGCCAGACATTTGATCACAGAAGTTTACATGAGAGTCCATTCAAGAATAGATATCAACACCTTGTTGACGTCGTTGAACTTGGACAAAGAACAAGGTGAGAAGTGGATCGCTAATTTGATCAGAGACAGTAAGATGGATGCCAAGATCAACGAGAGTGAGGGCACGATCGTTTTGAACCACGAGAACTATTCTGTGTACCAGACGGTTATTGAGAAGATCAAGGGATTGTCGTTCAGATCGAACCAGATCTTGTTGACTGCTTCCCAGAAGCCACAGTGATGTATAGATTAATGGAATCGTTGCAATAGCATTTATCGTATCTGAGTGTTTGATTTGATTTGGTTTGATCTGAGACCAGTTGTAGATGTTTAATGCCTGTTGCTCTATGTATCTACCGTGTTTTTATGTTTCTGTGTGGTGATGGCATTTATTGTCTCGAGATAGCATAAAACTTTCTTGACTCAGAATTACCACTTAGCACAGCAGTTTTTGCCTGGTGATGACACTTATCGTATCCAAATACATCTAGAGATGGCACTGATGCTATATTCATCTACATTCGTTAGTGCTGATTTTCAGCAACTTTTGTGGTTATGGTAATGGCAAGGTTATACTATATACATCGACCTATTTCCTTGGAACCATCTTGATCTTGGTAAACTTGTGGTTGAACCCGTTGGACTCCGATTTCATCGACGGCAAATTCTCCAAACTAGAAGGATCCAGATAGAAGACATCTTTACAGATCTGTACGGTTTCTCTGAATTTCAGCTCGTCCAGCTCTGTTTTCACCAATTTCAGCACATTGGCCGCAGTCAAACTGTTGATCGGCAAATCCTGCAACTCTAGTCTGGCTACCAATCTCGCCGTTATCCAGAATTTCAACTCCCTGTCTTTGTTATCCACAAATTCCAACACACACTGCGAGGCAGAATCGTTCAATCTGGGCTCAAGCTTCAATATCCTCGTATATCCACCCTCTCTTTCCAAATAACGAGGCACCAAAGTGTCAAACACTTTCGGCAACGTCACATTTGGCTCAAATAACTTCGCACTGAGCTGTATCTTGGCCTTTTCCACGTCCGCCCTGTTATTCTTCAGTTTCGTTATCAAATTCTCCACCAATCTTTGTGTGAGCTTCAGTTTCGGCTGTGTCGTCACTATGGACTCGTGCTTGATCAAAGCAGTAGCCAAGTTCCTGAGCAACGAATCCTTGTGCTTTACCGATCTTCCCAACACCATTTCTGCTATTCCAGTGATGCCTTCTGACGTCCTCTGCTCTTTATAAGCTAGAAAATCGATTTGTTGAAAAAAAATTCTCAGCGCTAAAGCCCAAGTGCTCCTAACCAGCCAATGGAAAAACACACAAAAATGTTTGGCAACTAGTGAACGTATACAATAGCGCCAAACAACAGACGATGGGAGGCAGAATACACGGGTTTTTGTGTGGAGTGTTGTTCACTTCCTCGGTGACGTACTTGACGAAATTGCAAATTCAGCGCCAGACCAAGACCATCACGAGTTCCTTGCAGGAATCCAATGAGATCTTGGTCGACAGGAACAAGCCCCAGTTTTACAAAGAAGATATAGTGGAGTACCATGAGCGGCCATTGTTGGAGACTGTTAAGGATATTTGGAACCATGAGGTGATCAGTTTTGCCAATAGATTTTATTCGGTGAATGTGAAGGACATCCAGCAGGAGGTGACCAAGTATATCAAGTAGCATTGGCTGAATGTGTAATGAAGCATAGACGTATATAGTTAAGTGGTGATCCACGGTAATTTTAGTACCAGAGGCGTTGTAAGTAAAGTATTCATTGTGGTTGTTCATAGTGAGTATTCATGGTGAGTATTCAAAGTGAGTATTCATAGTGAGTATTCATAGTGAGTATTCATAGTGAGTATTCATAGAGAGTATTCATAGTGAGTATTCATAGTGAGTAATCAAAGTGAGTAACCATAGTGAATAATCAAAGTGAGTATTCATAGTGAGTAATCAAAGTGAGTATTCATAGTGAGAAGTTATAGTGGTACTCATAGTATTGCTCATAGTAAGATCTCACAGTAGTACTCATAGAAAGTGCTCATAGTAAAAACTCATAGTGGTACCCACAATAAGTGCTCATAGTAACTACTAATAATAAGCACTCATAGTACGTTGTTGTAAGTAAGTACTAATGAAATGTACCCATAAAAAGTACTCACAATTCTATATTAGTGAAAGTGTAGTAAGTACTTTTAGTTAGTACTGATAGTAAATACATATAGTAAGTATTCATAGTAGGCAGTCATACGGTAGACCCATGTCAATTCTAGATTAAAGTACCTCGCATTAGCACCCTGGTCCCAGCACTAATCTCTCTTATTTCTGCCATTGAAGAAGCTCATGATCTGGAGATTCATCACCAAATTAAACACAGGCATCACCAAACTCAACACTATACTGAACAACACCTGGATGGGCCACCAGTTTCTCGGCGAGTTGCTCAAGGACATCGAGCTCAAGAAATACCCGATAAAGTCCGTCGTGATGAAAGATGTGCCGCTTTGCAACGAACCCACGACGATATCGCAGCATTTTTCACACGAAATCGGCAGCGACGGGCCCTCTATCGTCCTGGTGATTTCGGGTTTGGTGAGATTCTCTTCTGCGTAACCTTCGCTGTCGAAATTGCCAGGAAATACACACGAAGTGTGGATGTTATACGGTAGACCTTCCTGGCGCAAAGTGTCAGCTAAAGACCTGACAGCCAGCTTTAGAGGCGAGTACTGGGTATATCCTATAAAAGAGAAAAATGCCACTACAGAGCTGAACAAGACGATGTGTTTCTTCGTCTGCAAGGGTGCCTGGACCATTTTTTGAAACGCGGCGTGTGTGAAGAAGAGCGCGGTGTTGTAATTGAGCTTGATGCCATCTTGCAAGTCCTTAGGGGTCAATTCTGTGAACAAGCCGGGCTTCGCAGAGCCTGCACAGCAGAACACCACATCGGGTACTATATCTTTGAACACTCTCTGGCACTCCAGGTACTCGCTGATATCGGCAGCAACGAATTCGATGATCTGGTCTGGACGGCGCTGAAACAGGCCCAATTCTGCCACTTTTGCCCTCAATTTGGCCTCGGTACGTGCCACGATGATCACATCGGCATTGTCTTTGACTAGACGCTTCAGGATCTCCGCTCCCACACCCTGAGAGCCGCCGCTGATGACACATAATTTGCGGTCTACGTCGAATTTGTTCTTTGACCACATCTGATGAATTGTGATCTGTGCAGATTTGGACGGTTGTAAGCCTGACTTGGTTAGTGCAATTGGGGGATGCAATCGCGAAAATGAGATTGAGAAATAAAAACACTGAAAATGCAAAAAAATGAAAAATCAGAAAATGAAAACTCGATAAAAAAAAATCAAAATCAAAAATGAAAAATCGATAAAAAAAATCAAAAAATCGAAAACAAATCAAATCAACTCAACACAGAACAGCGGGATATAGTATCACATTGCATCACTGCGCCACTGACCCGAACCATCACCGCAAATGTCACACAAACCACAGAATGGCCACACAAACGGCCATACCAACGGCCACCATTCCAGCACCACTAACAATCGCGTGGTGTCCAACACGTCCTCGATCCGCTTGACCCATAAACCTTCAATTGGAGACTTTGTTCCCGACCAGAAGCCGCAGTATCTCGCAGGCCATGCTGAAACATTGACCCCGGACCAGGATTACGTGTTGAAGGAAACGTGGCATTTTTTGTTGAGGCAGATGGGCTATGAATGCGAGTTGCCTCCTAAGCTCAAGTCATCCGACAGCAATCTCCACCGCACCACCACGGCATCTTCCAGCCACACGACGAGATCTTCCGCGACGGGCGGCCGGAAGAAGTTGCTCGGCCGTTTGGGCAAGAAGAAACACCACGACAACGTCGACGCCATCACAGAGCAGATCAGCAAGCTCTCGACGGACCCGGGAATCACTTTACAGGACCAGAAGGAGATCTTGAACAACTTGCGCAACTTCAAGCCGGCACAGGTCCGGGCACATTTCTTCAACTTCTTGAGACACGACACTCCAGATAACTTGATGCTCCGTTTCGTGCGTGCCCGGAAGTTCAATGCCGGCCAGGCGTTGAAAATGATCACCGAGACCCTCAAATGGAGAATCGAAGAAGTCAAGGTGGACGACTTGTTGAGGGACAACGAGTTGGGGCAAATTGACCACAAGGGTGTCATCAATGCCTTCCAGATTGGGAAACTGTACTTCCGGGGCTGCGACAGGAGCGGAAGACCTTTGGTAATTGTGAGACCGAGACTCCACCACTCCAGTGACCAGACCGAGCACGAGACCGAGATCTTTATATTGTTGGTGATCGAGTACGCGAGATTGCTCTTGACGGAGCCTGTGGATTCGCTGACGATATTGTTCGACTTGACGGGTTTTGCCCTCTCCAACATGGACTATGCTCCGGTAAAATTCATGATCAAGGCCTTTGAAGCCCATTACCCTGAATCTCTTGGAGTGTTGTTGATCCACAAGGCTCCATGGGTGTTTGGAGGAATTTGGTCCGTTGTGAAGAACTGGTTAGACCCAGTTGTCGCTTCAAAGATCAATTTCACGAGAAATACAAAAGATTTGCTCAAATTCATATCGAAGGAAAACTTGAGCCAGGACCACGGTGGACTCGACACTTACAAGTATAAATACATAAAACCATCGCAAAAAGATCTCAGATTGCCAAGAGATCAGAACTATGACGATTTGGTCCAAGAAAGAGAAGATTTGATCACATCTTTCATCGAGGCCACTGTTCTCTGGATTGAATCAACTTCCAAGTCTGAGAATGAAAAGTACAAAGCTGAAAAGATCTTGCTCGGTAAGGAGTTGGCCAACAACTATGTGCTGTTACATCCGTATCTCGTCAACAAGACTTATTATCACAAGATCGGTGCTGCTGATTTACAGACTTTTGATATTTTTTACGACACTGACTGTCTGGCTCAATAGACTATTACAGATCATCTTATATGTATAAAAGTGCACCGGATCTGGCTGAATCATTTGACAACTGCTTATAATTTGCCTGAAAGCTGAAAATCTCCCCCTAAATGCTTCTAAACACCTCCAACACCGCTATCACTTACCCAACACCTGCTAACCCCTCCACCCCTTTTTTTTCACTAACAAAAAAAATCTTAGAGCCGAAAATATTAAATCTTTTCCTGATAACAAAGCGACCAAGTCCAGATTAACAGAGCATTGGCACATCCCAGCACACCGCGATGGGCACACATAAGCCGTCATTAGACACAGCGATAACGAGCCAGTTGGCCAAGCTGAAATGGCTCGCGAGGTTGCTTGTGGATCCAAAGGTGTACGATATAATAGACAACTCGATCTTCCAAAACGCATCCAAGTTGGATTCCACATTGTCCACTGTCTGCTACTTCTCGTTGTTTGTTTCCGAGTTGATCTTGAAGAAACCACAATTGGCAAAGCTCTTACCGGTTTTGGGCAAATTCTGGGCCAAAATTGCCACGGTATCGCCGTCAGAGAGAATTCTAGCGGAGAAATTGAAACTGGTGAGTTCGTACATCTCGGATGTGCGGATTTTCAACCGGATGTGGGCAGCCATACCGTTGGTTTCATGGCTATTGAGCACATACTACAGGATCGTCAAGACCAGCTCGAAAAAGTACAGTAATACGCAAAAATTCTTGGACTTTGTCCAGGTGACATCGTGTCTTTTCTTACAGGTGTTTGAGAACATTGGCTTTGTAGGCGACCACCATTTCACTACACAGTCTGAGAACACGTCGCTTTGGTTCAACATATGGTGCTGTAAGTTGTGGGCTTTGTACGTGGTGTCGGATATAGTGAAAGTGTTGAGTGCGCAGAAATTGGACAAGACGGCTTTGGTGGGAAATTTGGCCAACTTGCCCTTGACGGTGCACTGGTCTTTACCGGAAGGATGCCTCTCGCCGTTGCAAGTAGGATTCTGTGGTACTTTCAGCAGCTGTTTGTCCACATTACAGGCATGGACTGACGTGATAGAGCAGATCAAGTAGATTAGATATTGATACCTAGTATACAGTCTTTCAAGAGCAGACAGAGAAGCATTGAATCAGGCACGATTTACATGATCTTGAAGAGCAGACAAGCCGATTGAGGATCAAATGCCCATATTGTACAGAACCCTTAAAAGCAGATTAAGTCGATTAAATATTACCATAATTATAACGGAGTCTCTTTCAAGAACTTGACATGTGGAATGAAATATTCCAGACATTGTCGTTGCAAATTCTTTGTGTCTTTGAACATCTTCATATTGGCAGCAACTCCACTGGAAACCACCGACACCAGATCACCGGAGCTGTCGTAATCGGTACAGATCAACTGGTTGAAAACCTCGTTGATCTTCAACTCGAAATCGTAGTCGATTCCCGACCCGACATACAACCGTCTGTGCTTCCCCGTGCTCTCGTTCTTCAACTCTTCCTTCTCGATCAACAAATCAGGAATCAACTTCGGATACGAGAGGTGCATGAACAACAATTTGACGGGGCTTTTGTCTTTTTTGTCTGCTTTGAGCGAGTTCTGGTAGTCTACAATCGGGTCGTGCTGGCCTAGCGCCTTGGAATGGAACCCGTCTTCGTGGTATCCGACGAACAAGAACTTCTGGCTCACCTGGTAGTACGGGGAGTTCAAAACTGTGGCGGCATTTATAAAAGTCTCTTTGTCACCTTCTCCAGCTCCACCTTGTGAAAACAATGGGTAGTAGTAGCTAGGCCCAAAAATGTTGTAGTACAACGACAACAACAAGACTTTGGACTTTTCGCGCTTGTTCACCAAGATCATGCCACTTTCCGAGGCGGGGTTCGGCACGGTGCCGGCCAAATCGTGGTAATTGAACTCCGGTTTGCCCATGAATTGGCCTCTGATCGGAGTTTCGCCGATTTCGTTGTGCAAAATGTCCTCGTAGTACTTTGGCGACGTTGTCCGTGACCAGATATCCGGCCAGAGCACCAACCCGGTCTGCAAAAATACATCCGAGGTGAAGAGCGCGTCTGGAGAGCTCACTGGCATGTTATCGGCGTCCAAGAACAAGATGTTCTCGAATTTGCTGGTCAACAACAGCAAACTCTTGTATTGGTATCCCTTGATGTTGAATTTTGTCGACACGTCATCGCTCATGTGGTCCCAGAGCAATGTGCACTTGACGTCATCGCCAAATTTGGGCAAGATCTCGTTACAGAATTTCTCATCGTACTCTTCTCTGTTGCCGATAAAGATCTCCACGGGCAACTTGGACCCCAATATCCGCAACCATTGCACGTTGATCAAGGTCAAGATGTCGAATTTGCCACCGCCCACCATCACTATCCCGTTTCCGGCGACGGTAGAAAGGTCCCCGAACTCTATATCGGTGGTTTGCAAGAAGTTGACATAGGTGGCATGTGACTTGCTCAACAGCTCGAGACACGCCGGCTCCACTTGTAGGAGTCCGTCCAAATACTCTCTGGTGAACAGGAAGTCCTTATCGGTGGCGAACTTCTCCTTTGCGCGGCCATTGGGGTAGTCATCCAACTTGGCTGGACACTCACTGGTGGGTCTCACTTTGTATAATGCTTTCAAGATCTGCTGGTGCACCGACTGCTGCGTAAACCTACCAGAGGTTATGATGTCATAGATGTCCGCGTCTATGGGTATGTCCAGGGACTTTGTGATCACGGTGGCCAACAATAGCACCAACGAGAGCGTGCCAAAGACCCGCACTATTCTCTGGAATTTTATTGGAATAGCAAATATCTTCAGTGATTTCATGGCGCTGGCGGTTGAAACGCTTGGGAACGGTTGATGCGGATGTGATGCAGATTGTATGCAGATGTATTCCAGGGCGATTCCCGCTGCTTTATACGTGGATGGGTAGCGCTGATGGGGCGTTTATCATCTGGAGTTGTCAGGTTAATAAAGTTAAAAAAAATCGTGAAAAATTATCGTGTATAATTACATAGAATGGGAGCGTAGACTGCCTGATTGGGGAATTATCCGTTTCGGGGTGCATGAGCTTTGGCGTCCGACGCCATATTTGCGGGTCGTGGCTGGTAATCAGAGACGGTGGGCCTTGTCAAAGTGCCAGGGACTGGTCCAATGGGGGCGTGAGGCATGTGGGTGTGGGCACGGTGCTGTCATGGTGCGGTTTTGAGTGATTGTAGTACTGCTTGACACTCGCTGTCTCTCTCTTACAGCTCAGCGCACATGAAACTTGCATTTCACTGCGTTAGTACGCTTTTGGGATTAAAATCGCCGAATGGGGAACGTACTGCTTTCGGCAGTCTGTGCTGATTTTTTGCGCTGATTTTGTATGTCGTGCCTCAGGCCATAGAGAGCTACCAAAAACACATCGCTACACCACTCCGAGGGTATGTAGATGCCCCGGGCCCGTTTTGGAACATTGTGATCCCAAACTTTGGCAGTCAGTATGGGTGCAGTGTCTTAGTGGTGTGGGGTTGGTTTTGAGTGACCCGGCCCTTGGGGTGTGGCCTAGCCACCCACTCATCCCATCCTCTGGTGGTGCACAAAAGCGAAAGGCACTTGCCGTATTAGGAAATATGTGTGTATTTTTCCTTTCCACCCCGGTGTAACGATGTATTTTCGACGAATTTTTCACCGAGACCAGATGAGCAGGGTACTAAACATCACCACGCCACCGATGAGACCCAGAATTGGGCTAGTCTCACAAGTTGGACTCAGATCTTTGTCGTGCACCACACCGGCACGTTTGGAGCTCGGCCCCGCGCTCGACCTGAAGTGGCTGGCCCGGTGGAAAAGTCTCTCTGGCGATGAGGACTCCATCAACCCCAAGACCAGTGCCCCGCACGCCCAGCACAAGTACATCCTCTCGATGTTCCCGTATCCGTCCGGGATCTTGCACATGGGCCACCTAAGAGTCTACACCATCAGTGACGTCATCTCGCGGTACCACAAGCTGAAGGGGTACCAAGTGGTGCACCCGATGGGCTGGGACGCCTTTGGGTTGCCGGCGGAAAACGCCGCCATCGAGCGGAAAATCGACCCTGCCGTCTGGACAGAGTCCAATATCGCCAAGATGAAGCAGCAGATGAAAGCCATGTTGGCGGATTTCGACTGGGACCGCGAGGTGACGACGTGTGATGCTGAATACTACCGACACACGCAGCGGATCTTCACCATGTTGCACGAGAACGGCTTGGCCTACAAGGCCGAGTCCGAGATCAATTGGGACCCCGTAGACCAGACAGTGTTGGCGAACGAACAAGTGGACGCCGAGGGCAGGAGCTGGCGGTCTGGCGCCGTTGTAGAGCGTAGAATGTTGGCCCAGTGGTTCTTGAAGATTACGGACTATGCGCACGACTTGAAACTGGACTTGCTGTGCTTGGACCAGTGGCCCGAAAAGGTCAAGTTGATGCAGCGGAACTGGATCGGCGAGAGCCACGGGGCGGAAGTGCGGTTTCAGGTGCACGGAGCGGGTGATGTCGTCACTTTTACGACGAGACCTGACACTATCACCGCAGTGCAGTATGTAGCAGTTGCGTGCGACCACGCGTTGCTGAAAATGGCGTCTAGAACCGACGCCGCATTGCAGCAGTTCATCGAGACCAGCAAAGACTTGCCGGAGGACTCAAAAGCCGGCTATTTGTTGCCGCTTCACGCGGTGAACCCGTTGAAAGAGGGTACTGTACCTATCTATGTAGCTCCGTATGTCTTGAGTAGTTACGGCCACGGCGCCGTGATGGGCGTCCCGGGCCACGACCAGCGCGATTTCGACTTCTGGACGGCCAACCGGCCCGGGGAACCGGTCATCAAGCTTGTAGATGACGCTGTAGACGATGCCGCGGCACTGCCGAAACCGTATTTGGGCAAAAAGGGGAGACTCAACTCCAATGCCGGGGAATTCGCGGGGCTCTCGGTGAAAGAAGCACAGCGGAAGTGTGTAGCGGCGTTAACGGCTATCGGGCGGGGCAAGAAGACCACACAGTACCGCATCCGGGACTGGTTGATCAGCAGACAACGGTATTGGGGCGCCCCTATTCCTATAATCTACTGCCCCAGCTGCGGCGAAGTGCCCGTGCCCCCGGAGGACTTGCCTGTGACGTTGCCCAAATTGGACCACATCGCGGGCAAAGGCGGCTCTCCTTTGCTGCAGATGCCCGAGTTTGTGAACTGCAAATGCCCCAAATGTGGCGCTGCCTCCAAGCGAGAGACCGATACCATGGACACCTTCATGGACTCTTCGTGGTACTACATGCGCTACTTGGATCCCCGCAACAGCGCAATGCCGTTCGCTAAGAATATCAGGGTCCCGGTAGATATGTACATTGGGGGTGTTGAGCACGCCATTTTGCATTTGTTGTACTCCCGGTTCATCTCCAAGTTCTTGACCAAGCACGGCTACTTGGAGCCCTCGGACTTGCACGGCGAACCCTTCCGGAGATTGGTCACCCAGGGGATGGTCCACGGCCGGACGTTCACCGATCCGGACACCGGAAGATTCCTCAAGCCGGAAGAACTCGAATTTTCCGACGCTCAGTTGCCCACCGTCAAACTGACCGGAAAAACCCCCAATGTGAGCTACGAGAAGATGTCGAAATCCAAGCACAATGGGGCCGATCCCTCGCTGTGCATCTCCAAGTACGGAGCCGACGCCACGAGGGCACATATCTTGTTCCAGCTGCCGATCAGCGACATTCTCGACTGGGACGAGCTCAAGATCGTCGGGGTGCAGAGGTGGTTGAAGAAAGTGTATAATTTAGCCGAGATCGTAGGCCCTGTGGTGAAGACAGCACGTCTTGACAAACCGGAGACTTACAGTGCAATTGAGATCCAGTTGCACAACACTGTCCAGGAGTTTGTCAAGTCCGTAGACGAGTCTTTCTCCAGCACTTTGTCCTTGAACACGGTGATCTCCGACTACATGAAGTTGACCAATGCCATCACTGCTGCTGCCAATGACCAGGTCCATCCGTATGTATTGCACGATGCGTATGTCAAGTTGTTGACGATCATGGCTCCAGTGGCACCTACTGTGCTGGAGGAGAGTTTCGAGCTTTACAACCGCAGGGCATTTGGATCTGGGTGGGAATCGATCTTGCTCAAAGACTGGCCGGATGTGGAGTCTCGGTTCGAAAGTTCCACTGCTGATTACAATGTGATGGTCAACGGCAAGTTCAGGTTCTGTTTCAACGGGCCAAGGGACTTGTACAAGGAGTCTGGCCTGTTTGTGGATGCTGTGCTCAGCTCTACAGAGGGTAAGAAGTACTTGACGGGCAAGATTGTCAAGACCATTCTCAAGTCTAATATGGCTAGTTTTGTCACCAAGTGATGTTGTATTTCGTGTATATAGTTTAATTACATTCACATTGACCTGTTCACGTGTTCTATTCAAGACGTTCAAGTCTAATATGGCAAGTTATCACCCGCATAGAGTTCATATAATACATACACAGTCATTAGCTCTGCGGATCCAGGATCCGGTGGATGTGCACATTTTGCCCATCAGCTCCATCGACACCGGCTATCTCCAACGGTGTGATGAAGATCGTCTGCGAGGACGAGTTGCGGATCTTTTGCAAGATCAACCGCAAGGATAACGTCCTGTTCACTTGGTCCATAAACACGTCAAACTCGTCAAGACCCCGGATCTTGGTGTTCATAAAGTCCCAGATCGCCAACAACAACGAGATCTGAGAAAATGACTTCTCTCCTCCACTGAAGGACTCGATATTCCTCAACTTTTCGTTTCTCTTGGTCGAAACCAACATGGTCAACTTGAGTTTCTCGAAATCAAACACGATTCTCCCAGTGAACTGTCTCAACAGCAAAGATTTCTGGAAACTGTCGTTGACTCGGCTACAGATGTCTATTCTCATTTTCTCAAAAGATATCAACCTATCGTCTAGCGAGTTTTGCAACGACTCTTTCAACTTCATCACCTCCATGACTTTGTCCTTTGCAGATCTGTAGTTGGACCTGGCCCTTTCGAAATTCAACGTCACTTCCTCGCGTGTCATCCCGATATTCCGCTCGAAATCCGACACTTCATCGTCGATCTTCTTCTTGTCACGCTCGATTGAATCAAAAGTGTCGTCATCTTTCAATGCGGCTTCGTCCCGAGAGCAGCAGTATGCTGCGTTCTCTGCAAGAGTCGTCATCAGATCTTCCTCAGCAGCGATAGAAGTCTGCAAATTCCCAATTACAATGTCTCTCTTGGAGATCGAATTCTCATAGTGCTTGATATCTCGCACACCTGTCGCGATTTCGTCGTCCAATTTGAGCACAAGATTGTTTTTCTGGCTCTGTTCGTCCCGCAACCTCTTGAGAGTCGTCACTTCGGCTTTATACGTCTGGTGGAGCGACTGCAAATGCTGGCGTCTGGACAGCAACTTGAAATTCAAGTCCTCTAGCAGCACGCTCTTGATGTCGATCTCTTTGGACAACCTCTGGAGCTCTTCTTTCAAGGACTCCAATCTCGAAGTGCTTCCGGTGTCTTCCAATCTGTTATTGATCTCGTTGATCTGCCGTTCGTTGTCGGTGATGTGTTTCTTCATCGCCGCCACTTGGCTGTTCAACAGCTTATCTGTGGCTCTCCTATTTTCTACAACGTCTCTTTCTCTCTGCTTCAACTCGTCGATCTTCTTCTGACTCAGCCTGATGTTGTCCTGAATCCGCAGGATCTTGTGCTCCGAACTGGACTCAGACCCCAACTTCTCCAAATCGTTTTTGTACAACACCACGTCGATCTGCAATCCGCCGAACCGATTCGCTTTCAACTGGTTCCCGGATCGCATGTCGTAGGGCACCAAGATGCTGTTCACGTTGTGGGTCTTTCTGCGGATTATGGACTCGGCTTCCTGCCGCGATTCCACGAGCAAGATCTTGTTGATGCTGTTCAAATCCACCAACATACACCGGATAAACGGGTCTTCGATGGATAAGACATCGATGATCCGCTTATACGAGCTGGCAGAGCCCTGCGAGTAGTCAAAAGTCTCGTGTTTCTTCACCACTATCGTGGAGCGGCAATTATAGTTCCTCAAGATCTGTGACAACCGCTGCGAATCGTGCTGGTCGTGCACTATGAACGCACTGAGAGTCTTGTTGAGGTTCTGTTCCAACAAACTGCTCCATTTCTCTTCGTCTTGCTTCAAATTTACGTATCTACCCAATGGTCCTAGCGGTTTATGGTGAAATCCGTTGTCTTTTGCCAACACGGCGAGCACTCTATGCACGTTTTTCCCAAAAGCGTCGAGTCTGTTGGTGGACGAGCTTCGCAACTGCTTCAACTGGAGCTCCATCCCGGTTTTGAATTTGTATTCAGCCTCTGCTTGCAACTTGATGTTCGCCCTTTCGTCGGCCAACTTGTCGCCGGATTCCGACAATTTCCGGTTCAAATCCACCAAATCATGGTTCAAGCCCTTCAATTCCGCCTCGAGACTGTCTCTTTGGTCTATCAACTGGTTATCAGAGCCTCCGTTGAGCATTTGGATGTTTTCTTCCTCTTTCTGGATCCTCTCTTCCATCTTAGCCAACCGGAGTTTGTCTGAATCAATTTCTCGCTCAGTGGCCTGGATCTCGGCCTTTGCCTCATTCAACTCCAAGTTCAACCTTTTGATCTCATCTTTCATCGTCTCGAGCTTTGTCTCCACCTCGGAATTCGTCAAATCCACTTTGATCAACTTCTCGGTGATACTTTCCTTCTCCTGCTCTCTGTTCTGGTTCAGAGTTTCGGTCTCTTCTATATGTTTCCGTGCATTAGCGATCTGGGCCTCTAAATCTGCCACTCCGGCCCGGGATCGCTCAACTTTCCGCTCTCTGTCTCGCACTTGTACCCACAAATACTTTCCCTCATACAAATCCTTCATCCTGAGCAACTCGTCCTGGTTCTCGTACCGCTCAAACAAGATCCGCAGATCGGAATCGGCTTTCTTCAACTCCTGCATGTCCCCGCTCAACAGTACGAGTTTGTCCTTCACTTTGGCCAACTGCTCCAGCGTGTCGTGGTAATTCTTGATGGTTTCGTCAGCCTTCGTGCCCGCCATGAAGAACTTGTACTTCTCCTCGTCTGAGGACGTGGCAATGAACGATTTCGCGGCATCCTGGGTCAAAATCGCCATGGGATTGTTCACAGTGATCCCGAACAGCGACAACATCGCGTCCAACTCGTGTTTCTTGTCAGATATATGCCGGTTATGCGCGGATCTTATTGAGTATTTGTTGCCACCTTCCTGCTTCAATATCCGCTGCACGGTGATCCTGTCACCAAACACATCCGGCTTGAAAGCGTTTCTCCCTCCATTTTTGAATACAATGCTTATCCGGGAGCTGGAGCACCCGTTTTTGATCAACAGTTTCAAACTGGCACCGCGATTTGTCTCGCTCAGCTTCGCGCCCAATCCGACAGAAATCGCCGTCAAAATAGCGCTCTTGCCGCTCCCATTCTGGCCAATGATGAAGTTGATCTGAGGCCCCAAAGTGACTTCAAAGTGGTCGTGACACATGAAGTTCGATAACTCGATGCGCTCTATTATGCCCGAGAGTGATGCGTTGGAATCTGGGGCTGTCTGCGCGGTCTCAGTGTCGCTGTGCGATATTTCGATCCGCTGGCGCTTCCTGGAGAGTGGTGCCTGGGTGAACTCTGCTAGCACATGGTCCCCGGGCGCCAGATCGCTCTCCGGGGTCCGCGGTGTCGGAATTCCGGGCTCTATGTATTCGTCCGGCGGTCTCTTCGACATCAGGTGTGCTGTAATGGTGGTTTGGGGTTGAATGGGCGAGGAATCTCTGATGTATCACAGTGATCGCGTCTATTAGTACTTTCTAGATCAGTTTTGATTTTTTTGTGAAAGGTCGTGTGGGACCAATTATACAAATGGGGAATTCGTAGATCCATTGGGGGTGTTTCAAGCATGGAGCAGACAAGGCTAACACAAACTCATGAGTAAAGGTAACGGTGAGAGTAGTGATTTGGGTGTGGTGAGTGCGTTTGGGTTTGCACGTTCATACACAATCATCATGTTCACTTTCTGACGTCCGCACAATTCTACGCAAGGCAAATATATTCATCTATTATATTGAGGGAGCATGAAGCAGATTTCTGGAATGCCAACACAATCAACTGTTGGGTCATCGTGCAGTTAAAAGGTGGGGAGATGGTGACTTGTGGGTTGGTGATTACCTTTGCACTTGCACATGCAATCATTAGCATCACTCCCTCAAATCACACGATTTTACACTTAGTTCATACATCTATTATATTGGGGGTACTCAAAGCATATCTAGAAAGGCGAACACAAAACAAGTCATGGGGTCATAAAATTGGCAAATGCACTACGTGCGCTACGTGTACGTTTTCACTTCCTCACATTCGAAAGCGGAAACGTCAACGAAGCAGAAGGAACTGTGTTGTTCACGTCGTTGGTGTTCAAACTGGCCAAATCGAAATTCGATCTTCTCTTCAAAGGGTTCTCTGTCGTGGACAAACCAGGCAACTGCGGCAAATTGGTCGTGCTCAACAGCTTGAATCTGTCGTCCTTTTGCAACGCATCGATTCCGTTGATCATGCTCCGCAAAGGAGGTAAAGCCACGTTATTTCTGGTGGCATTTGTGACAGTTCCAGAGCTGGTGCTCGACGAGCTGGAAGAGTTGTTCAACAACGGGATATTGGTCAAACTCGAGACAGGTTTCAATACCGGCGACTGTAAAGGAGTCGAAAGCGGAGTCTCGCTCGGAGTCGAAAAGTTGAAAACCAGTTTCGGCTTGCGTTCGTTGAGCAAGATGTCCAAACTGCCCAGTGGAGGCGAGTTCGGAGCAGAATTTGTCGGTGAGTTCGGTCTCGACTTCTTTCTAGGAAGCTCAGAGTCCAACAAAGTGCTTCTGGACAGCGACTTGGTCAACTGGATCGGCGGAATCGAGTTTCCAGAGTGCTGTCTGATAGGAGTCATTCTCTGCAAAGAAGACAAAGACGTCAACAACTTCAGGTGTTGCAAAGATGTGGATGACGCACTGTTGGTCAAGAAACCGTTGAAACTGTTCGAAATGCTTGTCGTTGAAGACGAAGCGGACATGAGCGAAGGCAACGAGGTATAAGAGTTCGAGCCCGAAGAAAGCGGCGATTCTCTGCGCAACTGTTGTGGATTTTGCAATTGTGGAGGCGATTGGTCGCCGTTTGTTGGAATAAAACACTGTGGCACTGGTTGTGGGTAGATAACGTTGCCATTGGAGTCATAAGCCACTGGGATTTGGTACTGCACAGGTGGAATTGTCACTGTCTGTGGCGCAAATTGCATTGTTGCAATTGGGGGTTGTGGCTGGTGCATAGCCAGGGCCAGGAGTTGTAATTCTTGTTCCTGTTTCTCCATCAACTCCTGCTGGATCTTTTTCTTGTTCTTGGATCTTGGCTTTCTCACTGTCGGATTTGTGTGGATTCTCAAATGTCTGGTCAATTCATCCGATCTGGAAAATTTCTTGGAACATCCCGGAAACGAACATCCATGTGGTTTTTCGCCTGTATGTGTTCTTATATGTCTTGTTTGGTGCTCCAATCTGTGGAACAGCTTGTCACAGATGGGACACAGATATGGACGATCAACTTTCTTGCCCATCTCATCATTCATGTACTGAGTGGATTCCACGATGGAAGACTGCTGTTGTGGTATCAGTTCCATTGTTTTTCAATTCTTGTCGTTCGTATCACAGATTAATTCACTAATGTTGCAAACGGTTAAATTAGACGGATTCAGTTTTCTCTTTATATTCTGCCGGCCTCAATTTTTTCCTGTTCCACCGCAAAAGTCATACAATCAAATATGTTCCGACGGGGCAGTTAGTATGAGCGAAAAAAATTTTCTCTTTCTGTATGGGTTTGCAGGAAATTTTTCCGAGAAATTACTTGTCGCGACACTGTTTTCTCTTTTCTTTTTCCCGCCTTCTACTCGGAGTTTTAGTATATGGGGTAAAGAGTAAGTGCACAGGAAAAAACAGTCCACTACAATAGATGTATATGTGGGAATATATATTTCACACAACAGCAGATTGTCGAGGTTTATAAGTCATCCACCGCTTGTGTGATGTCCATGGAGATGATGATTTTTACCGATACAACTTTTTTTCTGGGGTAAACTCCTGTAGGCTATTCTAGAGCATGCCCACGCAACTCCGTCTTTATTATCAACAGTCCGCTGGACGCAGGCTTTCTATGCCACTAAAAAAAACTATTTAACGGAAAGATAAAGCACAAGGAGAAAAAAAATGTCGTTTGCTGCGACAAAATGAGTTAATTTTTGGGGTTAAAAGTGGAGGTCAGAGATAACAAACAGCACGTGCAATTTAAAGATTTCACATATATTAAACACTGTTTGATCAAAACAACAACTCAGTGCATAACCACCATCATTCATCTATCCTTACCACAAGCATACTCACTATGCGGTTCTGTAATTATTAAAACCTGGGGCTTGTCATGCCGGTTGTACCAAACCGGAAAAACTTTTTCCCTCACTGTGACGCACTGCTCCACTCCACTCCGCTCACGCACTGTCGCACTTACATAATAAATCGAATTGTCTGTGCTGATATTTTTTCCACAGTGGTATCATTTGCACCGACAAGAGGAAAAAAATTTCACCCTAGGCCGCTCTTTTCTTTTTCCTCCACCTTGTGATCGTCCTCTATAGATACGAGCAATCATTTGGTCTTGGTTCAATAGATGAAACTCTTGGACATGGTTGCCCAGTGACATTCTGTGTCGTCCAGTGTCATATCTTGGATACCATCTGGGGTCGAGTTTACCGTCGATTCATGTACGACAGAAGTATGGGGAATTCGGGCTATTTTTTCCAAATTCGTTCTTAATATCTGCGTGTAAATTTTCATATTTCCTCTTACCGACAAGGTTATTCCACATTACTCAGCTGGGCAAGAATATGTATCAATAAAAAACAGCGCGGAGTTGAACTGCATTTCCCAAAGAGGAAGAGGTACTCGACACTAATCTGTTTATCTTTTAAATTCTGGGGAAACCAGGGAACCAATGTCTTCCGCTTCTTTGTTTACTACCCCAGTGGAAAGACAGTGCATAAAGTGCAGAAGTGGGGTTGACCTTTTCATAACATCAGACGTTTTTTCTTTGTTCAATCTCAGACATCGTTTCCCACCATTAGCCCACCTTTCGAGCTTCTCATTTACTCTGCAATCATCATAGCCTCTTAATTCAAACTCACTCTGGTTTTAATTCATGACCTGTACTAATTCTATAATGGAGCCTTGAGATTCCTGCTATTCATGACCGTTATCGAGGTACTCGAGAAGTCAAAACAATGAAAATCTCGCCTCAAAGTCTACGACACCTCATCTGTCTCCGGGTTTCAGATTGAACATAACCGGGCATCCAGCCAAGTTTCAAGCGGTGTTAGCACCTTATTATTTTTCTCCCAACGAACCATTGCCCGGTGTTTTGCCGACACCCCCATAGGCTATTTTGTATGCACGTTAATGAGGTCGTGCTCTTGAACCCAGAATGTGTATTAGGGAACTAGCAAGAGCCCTTATTTGGTGAATTCAAAGTATCAGATTGGGTTGGTTTTACAGCACCAATAAGATTGAGCATTGAGTATCAGAGATTTGGCACTTTTAGTTCGAAAACCAAAAGACTATACTTTAGACTAGTGTTGCCATCTCAATGCACAAATCAATCGCCAAAGTCTTTAATTGTATGGTCTAACTTGGACCCTACAAATGTGATTCTTTGCATCCAAGAGTCCTCAGAGCCGCTCGCTATAGCACAAAAGTCAACATGAGTGACGCCAGACAGGTCTATTGAGAGTAGACAGACCCCTAAGTAATTATTTTTACACTGTTTGGCAAATCCGACCGATGGTGACAAAAAATATCACGTCGGATTTTTGGTAACATCCTGTAACAAATCTCGAACTTTAGCTTTTCATACATAGATTTATACTCTATTTGTAACTAAACAATTACTGTTAAGTGATCTACAATTTCCTTATACATAAAGGATCCATTTCGGCTGCTTCCTATAATGCCTGTTTTTGGAACTTTAATTAAAATTTGTTATCAAAGTTTAAAGTTCGACTTGAAACAGAATTGAGCCACATTGATTGGATGTGAAACAAGGGGATAAATCTGGCTTTTGGGCGATCGTCTCTGGCCACCTTGAATGGAAATTCTGAGATAGTCGGAGCCAGTTGGCGCTCAAAACTAGGCTCTTTAACCTTTTCTCTGATCAAGGGCCGGCAATATGAATATGCAGCTTTAGACAATTGAGGACCCTTCACATATTACATTAAGACTTAAGTACTGTTTTTTTATCAATCATCCGGGTGGTTGACTCTAACGTAATTCTAAGACACTAAGCACCGGATTTGGGTGACACTTTTTTGCAGTCAATCAAGAAGTGAATTCAAGCTAAAACATGAAAAAAGTGATATATCTAATTAACTGACTGCATATCTGCAGATCTCGGCCCATAGGACTTGACAAAACTTGTGTAACACTGTTGTATGAAACACATCGACAACGGAGACAATGATTTATAGTTGTAATGTGGGACTTTATCTCAATTAAGTAAGCTGTTTTTAGAGTTTAATTGTTGGAGATTAGCGTTATCGGACATGAGAGCATATTTTGTGCGGTTCAATTTCTATTGAGAAATCTCCAGATCGTTTTGATTTTGATTCAATTTACAACATGAAACAGTCATTTAAGGTTTGGCCCCCATTGAATTGTGGTATCCCACATAATACGATGTTCTGTCCTATCCCTGTGGTATTATTGTGTGACAACTAGTCTGCATGTATCATGTTTGTTTCCCTTTTACGAAAGAGACACGCATCAGATATATTATTAAGTTATTGTTTTGGAGGTAATCTAGATGCACTCGAGCTATCCTCTGGCAAATATTACATTTGTGACGCCCTCTTATCGGAGATGTATTAGTGTTGAACGTTTACTCTGGGAAGTGAGTGTGCACAATAAATACCAGTGCCTTTCCCCACAATTGAGTGAAGTCAATGGATCAAAGTCCAATGAATGAAATCGCTCTCACGCACTGCATGTTAAAAGAAAGGTATTTCCACTCGGTGTTGGATGATGAATTTGCTTCAAAGTCCCCTGAATTATCGAACGCTTTTTTCGAGTTAGATAAAAAGCAGTTGAAAATCGAGCTTTCCGATCACCAAATCCCGATTGAAAGCCCATTACTATCAGAAGTCACCGGCTCCGATACTTCTTATTTTCCATCTTCGTCACTTAGTCCAGTGGACTCTTTGTCAGAGGTGGACAGTTTGGAGGTGTCGACCTATGATTTCCAAAACGCACTTGAAGACACAAAGCCCTGGAAGTTGCAAATCAGTTCCGAGTGGTCTCAGCCACTCTTGGAACTCTCAGAATCGGACATGTCGCCGAAACTGGATTTGCAAGAAAAGGGGATGTTTCCAGCCGCAGGAAGGAAGAGGAACAGGAAAACCAAAAAGAAAGTGGAATTCAGGGCCATGCTTCCCCGGATACTCAAAGACGATGAGGTGATGGAAAATATAGAGAAGTGTACCAAGAAGCGTCATTTCAAATGCTCGCATTGTGACCAGCAGTTCTACAATTTGCTTGACTATGTGGGCCATCTTGATGAACTTGAGACCACAAGACGCTACAAGTGCCTATCATCGTACTGTCCATACAAAATTATTGGATTTCCCAGAAAACTGGAATTGACCAGGCACAAACTGTGTATGCACGACTCAGAGACATCTGAGCCAAAACATGTATGTGGATACGAGCACTGTTTGAAGGCTTTCAACAGAAAAGACATCTTGAAAAGACATGAAAAACTAGTCCATCTCAATGAGAATAGTCGTTTCAATACTAGAATGGGGAGACTCAAAGAGAGGATGAGTAAAAAGAGACAGAAAGTCCAGAGCTCTATTTGTGACTGTGGTCGGGATGATGGATTTGATCTCATAATAGCATTCAACTACAGTTAAGTCTCATGTTTATTACGACATGTCACTTTGATTTTGTATTTGCTTTTACGGAGGGGGTGCTACATTTTGGTTTATACTCTTGAAATATTTATTACGAATAGAATTTCAATTCTGAGCGTGTTATGAGCAAGACAGCGAGTAGATCTATAACTCGTCTTTCAAGTTCCCACCTTGCGGTATGATGACTTGGTATTCTATAAATAAATCTCCGAATTCGTCTTCGTGGTTGAAAATTGGCATACCCTTGTGTGGGATGCGCTCGACTTCTCCATTCTGCACCACGTCACCTTCACTACGCTTGATTTCAATGGTGGTGTCGTAGTTATCCAAGAACGGTATTTTACGTTTCCAACCACCACGCAATGCCTCTTTCAAAGACAACACTTCTTTACGGTACAAGTTGTTTCCGACCCGTGTGTAACCGAGATTGCCCTCTTTAGACTCCTTTACAGATACTCGCAAATCGCCCGCAATCCAGTCTGGACTGTGGTCGGCTTCTCCTCTCAACACTTCTACAAAATCGCGAGGAGTTCCCGGTGTTACATTTACAGAATGGGCCCTCACGTTTCTGAACACACCTTGGCCGTGGCATTTCTTACAATGGTTCGTGATGATCTTCCCTTTACCGCCACAGTGGTCACAAGGTGTCTGGAATTGCTGGAACATCCCTGGGGCAATCTGCGACTTGACAATCCGGATCCCCATACCGTTACATACGGTACATTTATGTGTCTTTCCATCTTTGGAACCTGATCCATCACAGACGTCACAGACGTCTTGCATCTCCACCTGGAAGTCCTGCGTCGCTCCGTTGAAAAAATCCTTCAATGTGAAGGACATGATCGTCGAAATGTCCTGTCCTCTGGGCTTCCCCTGTCTCTGCTGCTGCTGCCCATGGAAATTTCCTCCAAAGAACATGTCAAACGGGTTGTGCCCCCCTCCACGGCCACCTTGACCCCCATTTTTCAACCCCGCTTCTCCGTATTTGTCGTAAACAGACCTTTTCTCCTCGTCGTTCAATATCTCGTACAGCTCTCCAATCTCTATGAACTTTTCATGTGCTTCTTCGTCCCCAGGGTTCTTATCTGGGTGGTACTTTTTACTCAAGGTCCTGTACAGTTTCTTGATCTCCTTGTCATCGGCGTCTCTTGAGAGCCCGAGGATCTTGTAATAGTCCAGATCGGCCAACACCACACCGATAAAAAGTAGTGTTAGTATAATCAACACCTTCATTGCAAGTATCTCAACCCAGCGGTACCGGTACTATAGCGATGTGTTCTAAACACGTAGAAACTTTTTGACAATTTTCGAGGAAGAGAAAAATAATTTTTCACTCACATCTCCGATGGATCTTAAGGGGAAGAGGTGAGATGAAGGAGATAATCAACGTGTGTCTTTCGCAGCCGGCGGGACACTTGCAATGCCATTTCAATAACCAGCAGGAGACGTATTTGGATTATTCCGGGACGAAGAAACGGGCCGTGGACCCGTCGATCTTCTTGAGACCGGTCTTGGACAGGCTGACAAAGACGCTCTCATATACCCCCCGGACTTTGTTGTTGGACTGCAAAAATGGGTACGGATCTTTGGGCAGGTATGAGTACACAATGGGAGAGACAAACAGCCAGGACGAAGTACTGGGGAAATTGGAGAGAATCCAGCTCGAAGAGCGCATACAGAAGAACGAGTACCAAAGGCTGTTGGACCAGCAGCTTGAGGCCCCCAAATTGACAGAAAATGACACAAAGTACTGGACTGACTACACGCGGTTGATCTATGACCCGAAATCTTTCAACGAGATGCCGAACTGGATATATAGAGACCGGAAAACGGTGATGAAGTTCGATCCTTCGCGGGAGTTGACCGACTTTGAGGTGGGCGTGCAGGAGTACAAAAATTCTATACATGATACCGACTTGAGCCAGCCAGAGGATTTCTTTGACGATATCTTCAGAGTCTATGTGGAGAGATGCGACAACATATCCGGATTGAATGTAGTCAGCGAGCTCGATTCCTCGTGGGGTGGGGTGAACGAGCAGTTATTGATCGAGATACGAGATGAGCATTTGCCCAAAACGGATATAACCACTTGGGGGTTATACGCCGAGAAAAGGAATGATCAAGTGGCAAATATCTTGAGCCGCATCAAGTCCACTGTAGCCAATGCGTCTAACAGCTCATTGTTCATCCCACTAAATCTCCCCGGAGTCTCGGAGTCCTTGTGGCGTTCTACTGCTGAATTGAGTCTTTTGTTTGAGTCGGTAAATCTACTCTATGCCAGGCTGGACGATCCGATCTCGATGACGGACTTCATCAACGGCGTCACTATGGGCACTAAACGTAACATTGTCACAGACATCGCCTTTGCCTCAGATGAGGTGGCTTTGGATCTCACGGCCAAGGTGCTTTCGCCTGTTTCAAGCCACTTCTTCAGCAAGAGTGTGGTCTCTCGGTACACGACCGATCGGAGTTTCAACAATTTCGAGAATTTAGTTGCCCAGGGGACACCGGAGAAAGGGTTGCTCGAGTACGTGTTGCCTGTCTCTTTCAAGCCCGCTGATTCTTTCCCCGATTCGGTGGTCAAAAACGGCCAATACAACGTCTCTTTGGGCACCAGTGATCGTTTGAGATCCAGTTTCAAAGATATGAGGACAGTGGTGAGCAGGCGGATGAAAGATGATGATAGAGAGTTTTATATAGACGAGTTGGAGAACTATCTAGCCGAATACGAGTTTGGTTGGAGTGACGACGAGGAATATGATTGAAACTGGTTGGTACTTTTGTGGCATCTGATATAAAAAATATATATGATATATTCGCAGATTACGACACATCACCGAATAAAAGTCCATTATAAAGATGCGATCGTTGCCACCACCACGGTACTCCAGATACCGGACCATGAAACGCATTGGGCGGGCACTCCGGTCATCGTTCGTCAACGGCTACATATCAGACCCCAGTGCCTTCACCAAGAGTAAACGTCGCAAGAGAAATATTTCCAAGATCAGATTGACGCGGTTCACAGGGCGCACAACAGCCAGAACCAAGATGAGGGAATCAGTCACCAGGAAGGTGTGGAATCTCGGGTCTCGGAGCGTTCTTCCTCCAGAGATCGGGGTACAAGATGGCGATGAGATGCTTGAGGGGTTGAACCGCGCACACAGGATTTTGCACTGGATCAAGTTCTGGCCCACACACGGATGCTTCAAGAACAAGCTGTATGCAAATAGGGGATTCGGCCCCGGGTTGGACGGGCAGCAGAAGTTGAATTTGACAGTGAGACTATGACATCCGGTTACAGGTGTGTAGATAAGTCGTGTAGAACAATACCAAATCCGGGCAAACGATGCGCAGGCACTGGAAAGCAACTGCCTAATCAGGCAATTGGAATGCCGAATCCCACTAGTCAACCACCAGCTGTAGCACAAGATAACCTTATAACATAGACACTCTAAAGGGTTCACATGCAATGCAGAGAGATAAGATAAGAACCTTGTTTTGATAAGATTGTGATTGTGTGTGTCTTGAACGGTGGTTTGAACATATCTGAATAGGTTTGAATAGGACAGTGCAACACAGGATTTTCAACCAATGAGATGCCTGGAGTTTACGGTGAAATTTTTTCCTCTAAATTAGGGCTAAGAGGATTGATTAGCTTGGCCAGGGTAGATCAGATCACAGGCATGAGAAGAATAAGGTCAAGACAATTGGCAATGGGTATAAAGGCTTGTGGATGAATCCCGATCCATACCAAGACAAGCAATTGTACATAAGACAAGATTTTAGGCATCGGTCTGCGATGATCATTAGTGAAAAAACGCAACGTCTATAAAAAGCCTAGGCACTAATCGTCTTTCTTTGGACAAGCAGACAACTTTCTCTGCAAAATTCTACACAACTAACCAACCGGTCACCGATACCAATTCCTGATAACCGACACCGATACCGATACCAGTTCCTGATAACCGATATCCGATCTCTCCCCATATCCCCATATCTCCATACCATCCCTTTCCTCGTTTCCCTTATCCCAAACTAGCAATTTTTCCAACCCCCAAATTGATAAGAAATTTTCCAACATCTAAATCCAATGCACTTTTGAGAAAAATTTTCCAGTCATATATATTGGACTTGAACCGCCATTTCCAATTATCTTTCGCTAGCTCACACCGAAATGTCGAATTTGGAAAAAAATCACTCCCCAATTGAGCCAATCGTGTCTCATGGCATTCCATTGGACTTGGACGCTGCCAACTTGGCCCATTTGGGTTACAAGCAGGAGTTCAAGAGAGATTACAACTTTCTCTCGACCTACTCATTTGCCTTATCCATCTCCGGTTTGATGGGCACCATCTCTATCACTTATTTGTACCCAATGTGGGCTGGGGGTCCAGCTGCCTGTGTCTGGTGTTGGTTTGTCGGAAGTATTGGTTGTCTCTGTATCGCTTGGTCTGTTGCTGAATTGACGTCTTGTTTCCCCACTTCCGGTGGGATGTACTATGTCATCAAGCATGTCGTGCCGGAAAAATACGTCCCGATCACGTGCTGGGTGGACGGCTGGTTGTTCTTGGTGGGTGCCATCACCGGATGTGCTTCGACGGATTTCGGTGCTGCCACCTTGTTGTTGGCCATAGTCTCGATGTACACGGACTACGAGTACATCCCAACGAGAGGCCAGACCACGGCTGTCACGATTTTGCTCATCTTCACCCACGGTTTGTTGAACTCGTTGCCCGGTTACGTCTTGTCCTCGATTACCCAAACCTACTGTTTTGTCAATATCGGCACGACCATCGCCTTGATCATCCACTTGTTGGTCAAATGTGAGAAGTTCAACACCCGCGGTGTTGTATTTGGCGAGGTCATCAACAACACCGGGTGGTCTGACAACGGATGGGCCTTTTTGTTCGGTTTCTTGAACGTCTCGTGGGTCATGACCTGCTACGATCTGACCAGTAGAATCTCTGAAGAGTCCAAGGACGCCAACAGAAAGGTCCCTTTGGCAATTGCCTCAGCCTTGACCACCACAGCCATCTTGGGCTGGGTCTTGTGTATCGTTTTCGCCTTGGTCATGGGTGACGACATTGAAAGCTTGTTGAACTCGCCTACTGGCCAGCCCATTGTGCAATTGTACTTCAACGTCTTGGGCAAGAAGGCCGCCACTGCGTATTTGGCGTTGGCCTTTGTAATCTTGTGGTTCTGCGGAGCCGTTGCCGTGTGTTACACCTCGAGATCCATCTGGTCCTTGGCTAGAGACAACTTCTTGCCTTTCTCCAGACAGTTGCACGTGATCAACGAAAAGACCACTGCGCCTTTGAGAGCCGTCTGGTTGTTGTGTTTGATCATGGCCTTGGTCTCGTTGATCAACTTGGGCTCTACCATCGCCATGAATGCCGTTTTCTCTGCCTGTGCCATCGCCACTGACTGGTCCTACATCATTGTCATCGGCTGTTACCTCGTTAACGCCGAGAAGATGGGTGTCGTGAAAGGCCCCTTCAGTTTGGGCAAGTTCTCCAAGCCGATCATGACTTATGCCTGTCTTTGGACCATTTTCGTCTCTGTAGTGTTCATCTTCCCCAACTACATGCCAGTAACCCCGGAGAACATGAACTATACCGTTGTCATTATGGGCTTTGTATTCTTGTCCTGTGGTGGATGGTGGATCATCGATGCCCACAAGTGGTACAAAGGTCCAGTGGTGAACATTGACGACAAATACGAAAAGGAAGTCGAGGCCATCCAGACCAGCCAGGAGGTTGGTGTCACCCAAGTGTCAAGAAGATCCTTGACGAAGCAGCTGAGCCCAGAGGTGGAAGAGGCAAACTCTTCTGATCTCTCCAACTGATACACTCGCTGTATTTATACTTCAATTTGCATATAGATCTCATTTCGTTTCCTGTTCTATGCTTTAATTATTCAACCTTCTAACCCCCAATTGTAAGCCCAAGAAGATGAGCCTGAGGCAGAAAATGCAATCTCGCTTAGGCTCAGGCACGTAGCTTGATCTTATGCTCATACTGTCTGGATGCAAATCTCATGTTGTTCTTGTTCTGTGCTCTAAGGAGCAGCTACCTGGCAAAGGGTAATGCACCCCTAATCAGCTAACCCCCAATTTTGATAAGCGTGGGCTCAAAAACTGAGCCTGAAGAAGAGGATATTTCCCCAACTCTGGAACCCCCACTCTTCCCTGAGCTTCTCCTTTGCTGATAGATCTTTCTGTGATCTGTTTCTGCTCTCACAGCACCTGGCAACCGTGCTGTACCAATTGTACCATATCCTGTTACCCCCAAAATAAAGTCGTGCAGAATCAAAACTCAGAGGCGCGAAGGCAAAGACAAAAATTATAAAACAGCCCTTAGGCACTTTCTGATCTATACGTTACAGTGTCAGCACCCTGCCATGTGTCAAGCCATCAGAGTGCGCTATGCGTTTCGGACCACGAGATTGCTGTACTCGTTGTGGATGAAACAGACTGTGAAGTCGGAAAAGGCCCGCTACAGAAACTATGCGTCTATCAAGAAACCAGAACAAGACGATGATTACGTGATTGATTTGATAACGTTGAAGAAGCGGTACAAGGGTGGCAATGGCATAGGACTTGATCCGGCGATGGGCGGATATCTGGCGGTAAAGGATGAATCCGGGAGCCGTGCGTCGTTTAAGACGACGCTGGCGGAAAATTCACTGCCCGCTGCTCCATCTGACAAATCGGAACCAACATCCACCAATCCATCTAACAAATCCGAACCAACATCTGCCAATCCTTCCCAGACATCCCAAATCTCAGAGCCACAAGACATTGCGTCATTTGAAAAAGAGTTCCAGCTGGAATTGTTGTTGCTAAAGACCTTTTTCAGCGGCTCCCCCACACTTCAAAACGTTATAGGAGACAGCTCAAGACTCAACGACAAGGTTATCGAGAGCGTTTTGGCCAAATTCAAGACTTCTTTCTTCAGAGACTACCTCAACAACCAGCTGAAATGTGATGTCACAAAAATTTACCAGATGTGTAATCATTTGCAAAGAGACGAATCGTTATTTAGAAAGTTGTTCAACAGAGATGCCCTGAAACGGGGTTTAGATCCACAGATTGACGACATTTTGAAAGTTTTCAACAAACCATTGGAAAAGAGAAAGAAGAGAGACAAGGCTGACGAACCAAGCAGTACGGTCAAGTACAATTCTGCCTCAAAACCACTGGCACTCGTGGAAGACTCCACTCTGGCTTTGGAGAAAGAGATCAAGACCAGATCCATCAACAAAGACAAGAACAATGGAGATATCCAGTTTTTGAAGAAATTTCTGAAGCAAGTCACTCGAAATACTCCAAAAAACGTCGAAGACTCTTCATTACAACAATTGACAGCTTCGGATATCAGGGACAAGTACTCTAAGCTCTATACCACACAACGTCCAGCCAAGACCAATGCAGAGTCCCAAGATCAATCGGAGCCAAAAGAACCTCTGGCCCAGACAGACCATTTGGAGTCTATCGAAAGTTTTTTGAAGAACCTGAAACAGCTGAACGAACTTTCAAAAGAGGAAACTTTCAGAAGACAAAAGGCTTACGAGTGGTCGAAATCGCAGTTGGATGGGAATTTGATCGAAGACGGGAAATTTTTCCAGCCCAAGATGATCCCGGGGACTTTGATTCCATTCAGTGCCTTGAATCCCTTCAACAGATCGGCAAATGATTTGTTATTTCCGTCTGTTTCCAAGAAACAGACCAAGGAGTACTTGTTGTTGACGGCGTCCGGAAAGATGATCAACTGTGGTACTGAAAACCCGCTTGGATTCAACTATATCCCAAGAGATCTCTTTACGATTCTTGGGAACATGGATAAACCGGAGACCTTTGTCAAGCCGATCAAGAGATTGACGAAAAAGAACTGGAAATTGATTGGGGGAAACGATGACAAGATCTTGATCTTTGCCAGAGTAGCCAAGAAGAAGTATTTGTGGAGAATTTTGAAGAATTTCTTCACGTTTGTAGGAATGATATCAACTGGATTGATACTGGGTAGCTTTTTCTTGGACGACAAAGATGTGCAATTGCGTAATCTGAAGAAAGTGATCACGGAGCATTACGGAGTCGAGGGGACCGTGCTTTCAGAAACCCAGTGAGATGGACTGGATTCGTTTCAAATCTTACTTATATATAATCAATTCAATTCGATAATGCATACTCCGTAAATAGTTATTATACAACGATCAAACACCGGCCATTTCCAGATCTGGCCTGAATTTGGCCTCGGTGTCGTCCTTCTTGATCAAGACCTTGGCGATATTGTTGTTACCACCAAAGGTTCCATTCCATTTCCTCAAATTGTCAACGTTCTTTGGGTCCATCAAATTGGCCAAGTACCAACCAGTTGCAAAGATATTCAACTCCTGCTTTTTACGGTTTTCGAGTAACAACTGTTTGTTCGAAGTGGGCCTTCCTGGTTTTCTGATTCTCTTCAACTCAGCCACTTCGTCGTCATCTCTGTTGATATACAGCACCAAGAATTGTTTCATCTGGTCCAAAGAGAACTTATCAACATGTGCATACTCTTCTGAACTCACTATATCTTGCATGAACTTGACAATCATCAACTCGTTGGACTTTTTCTCCAGATGTTCCAGTTTCTTTTTCAGGATGGTTTGTTCTCTCAAAGTGGCTCTGTTGAGCTGCTTGAATTTACGTCCTTTCGGGTGGATATTCTTGTTCAGAGACGATTTTTGGATCTTGCCCAAACTCTTTGATACTGGCATTATGGGAAGTGATGGGATGTAATGAGCTGTGATTTGATGTGATGTGCCGTGATTTGGTGTGCTGATTTTGCTGTAAATGATCTAAGTGCTAAATGGCTCAGAAATGTGGTCTAGTGCCGTATTAATATGCTATTTGGCTCGCTGTAAGCTAGTCTCACTCTCTGCACAAAGTGTTTCCCTAAAATTTTTCAGAGCGCCTGAAATTTTTTTCTAGATTTGAGATGAGCTAGGTTGGAGGAGAAAATAATAGCAGATAATAAGTGCAGTTATGAGTAGTTTGTCCAATAACGCGACCAAGAACTGAGACACTCGTAAACACACATCACCAAATGCTCAGCACTCAATGGCCAACACTCAATGCTTAACTCAGTGGGCCCAAATCCTAACACCAACTCACAGCCTGAGCAAAAGTCGTGCACTGGAGGACCGAAAAAAATTTCACCAACCCAAGATCTCAGGAAAGGAAAATTTTGGAAAAATGTGTGGACGACATTGAGAAGTTGACAGTGAAGCGGAATAGGACTCAAACTGAAGTGATATAAGATCGAAAATGACGAAATACACCGAGGAGCAATTGTACCAGTTCAAAGACGCCGGCGCGCTTCCAAAAGATGCGGATTTGACGTCATTTGTCAAGATGGTGGAGGAGACCAAGATTGCATTGGCAGCGTTGACCGAACACGATGGCACGGGCAGGAGAAGATCTTCTGTATCACATCACCGTCCAAATTTCAGAAAGCACAAGAATAAAGAAGTGGTCAAGCCGGACGCGGACGGGTGGATCACGGCGGCTCCAGTGAAGAAGAAGTCTTTTAGCACAGAGGCAGAATCGGAAAGAGAGATTTTCAAAGAGACGTTTGTCAAGGCCAGACCAAACAACAAGAATATTGGCAGTTCGAAACCGGCAGATCCGAGGGAGATCACCGACAAGCCTTCAAAGACATTCAATGCCTTTGATGCGTTGGTGTCGGACGAAGAAGTGGACCAAGATGATGAAGATGAAGATGAAGATGAAGATGACGAATGACTTGTTTAGACTACATTTATGAAGGACAACAAAGACACAATACCTGGATTATTGTATATTCTATACGTAGCAGTAGTGCAGAGTACTGAGTGTAGGTTACTGAGCACAGACTACTTAGCACAGACTACTTAGCACAGACACTATCAAAAATGTTGTATATTTTATGTCAAGTGTTGATGTGATGACCTTGTAGTGTGCATTGCATTACTCTGATATCACTCGGAGCATAGTGGGATGTAGTATTGAAAATTCAGTGCATGGTGTTCTCTGTTCTCAATAGCACTTTACTTTCTAAAACATTAACTATTCACAATGGAAATAGACTAAGTGGACACTTTATTGTTCAGAGTAGTGCTATACTGACAGTCCACTTACTGTTCACAACAGTGCTATACTAACAGTCCGCTTTACTGTTTCCTGCTTACTGTTTACAACAGTAGAATACTAACAGTCCTCTTTGCTGTTCACAACATACTAATAATGCTATACCTTCACGTCATTATTCACAAGAGCACTATACTACCAATAGTGCACTGCAGTAGCCACTAGTGCCCTATGCAAGAAATAGATGCCCTTAATTATCAATTAAATATAGTGCTATGTGATCTCCAATAGTGCACTGTACTATATCGAACACCACTGCAATTTAGTAATTGAGATACCACTGTTTTCCAATACTGCACTTTACTATCCAGTTCAACACTGTAGTGTCAAATAATGCATTTAACAATCCAATAGTGTTTTCAGTGTCCTTTAATGTGCTACACTATCGACTCTGCACTTTGCTATCCAACAGCGCACTTTGTTATCCAATAGCGCACTTTGCTATCCAACAGCCCGCTTTACTGTTCAAACGGTACTTTACTAATAGTGCACCGGAACATTTGCAACAGCATAACTTTACAAGCCGTGCACGTAGCCATCCAATACTGGCATCTATTAGTGCTCTGTAGTGTTCTCAGCACCATTACTATCAATACGATTTACAATACATTTACAATAGCACTGTTTAAATAGTGCCTTTAGCATCCAATAGTGTACTGTTGTATCCAATAATCCGCTACACTTAGTAGTGTGCTGAACTGTTCACAATAGCACTATACTAACTGTGCAGTGGTCACAGCACTATACTAATTGCGCATTGTAGGATTTACAATATCAATAGTGCACTCTGGTGCCCTATTGTGCACTACTGCTTCTCGTCCTCACTGCTCAACTCCCCATTCACATCCAAATCCGCCAACAACGACCCCACATCGTCAATTATCCGACTCGACACGAGACTCGAAGCGATCCCATCCCGGATGCTGGCATTTCCGAACGACGGTGCCCGGAGATTGTTCCCACTTATGGCCCGCTTCAAATCGGCAACTCTTGGCGACGGCTTCGCAACGTGGAACGTCGAGGCTGGCGAGAACGAGCGTGCCAGAAACTGTTCATGCCCGTTGAGCTGGCTCGTGGTGGGCGTCGACAGCGACGGAGTGGTGCCATTGGACCTGTCGTCGTGGCTGTTCTTGTTCACCTGGATCAACGAGGGCTGTTTCGAGAGCGAGATGTTCAAGATGCTGTTGTACTCCTCTTTCAACTGCGTTTTCGAGTCCACTTTCAACCACGACAAGAGCAAGGACTCGTCCGCGATGTAGTCACGGATGTTGTCCTTTGTGACAAAGGGGTCAGAGGCGGGCTCGGCCGAGAGGTCGAATACGTAGGCGATTCCGGGGAAGAGCAAGTTGTTCTGGGCTCTGAAGGCGATCTTCGCCAAAAGATCGTGCTCGAGCGGTTTCAAGCCGAGATATTTCGCCGACTCGAGCAAGAAAACCATCAGAAACGTGTCGGCCAGGGTCAGCGGATCGGAATTGGCGGATTCAGAGGCAAAATCCGACTTCTGCCAGTCAAAGAAATGCGGAAGACCGTTGGCGACAGTGTTGATCCCATACCGGCCGATAAGCAGCACTGTCACGTCAATGAGTGCGTCAAGCACATGCACATCGACTCTTGCCTGAAAATAGTCGCTAATATCCTGGAAAACCTGTGCCAACGAGTTGAACTGGTTCGATATGTACTTGCTGTAGTTGGGTTTCCTGTAGATTTCCGGGTTCTTGGGCTCGATTTCCAAGTACTGCAAGAGCAAATCGCGGTATCCAGCCACCAACTGCACGTCCTCGATGAGGAGCAATGCAAAGGTGTCTTCCCACATGTCCAACGACAATGACTCCTTGAATTCTCCGTGCGGCCGGGCAAGAAGAGCCCTGATATCGGCAAACAACACCAAAACCATGTTCTTGTGCCGCCCCAGCAATCGGAACCGGTCGAACAACTCGGCACACTCCTTCAACAAGCCGGAAATGATGTCCGAGACCTGGTTACGGTAGTACAAGTGTGACGTCAACGAGGTGATGCAGTGCGTGTAGCTCACCACCAACTCGTCGTCTACAGAGGCTGGATCTTCGCCCACCAACAGCAACTGCTCGCGGCAAAGCATTTTCAACGTGCCCGGGACGTCCAAGCTGATCAACGTCACTTTTGAGCTCAACAAGCCCGTGACGTGACGCGAGAGGGCGAGCTTTGTCGGTCTGTCGTCGGTCTGGGTGAGTTTCTGCAACAACGAGTCCAAGAATTTGAACCGGGAGCTCACGGGGATCCAGCTCACGGACAACTGGATCAACCGGTTGGCCCGGGGCTCCGGGACGGTGTTGCCGATGACGTAGGCGATCAAGGCGCTGGACGAGTTCTGCAACTGGTTGCCCGTGGAGTTGGACGTGGTGTCGAACAACGACTGGAGCGAGCGGTACAGCTGCACCTGGACGGCATCTGCCAGCGAGACCGGCGTTTCCGGGTCAGAATTGGCCGTCGTTGCCGAGCCCACCTGCCGCAAAGTGGCCAATTTCTTCAACTCGGAACCCTCCAGCAACTCGGGCCCCACGTCGTGCACGTGGCGCAAAATGAGCGCCATCGAGTAATTCACAAGCGTCCCAGTGAGCGTGTTGTTGTACGCCAACGTCGGACTGAACAGCTGCACACTTTGCAAGCTCAAGACGGTCCACTCGTTTTCGTTCGGCAGCACCGGACGGTACCCGAACGCCACAAACCCGCGGCACACGGCCTCGAATTTCCGGAGAAACTCCACATCGCCACTGAAGATGTCGCTGGAGATCTCCTTGCAGAAATTGGAGAAGATCGGAAGCGCGTACTGGCAAAGCGCCACGTCTTTGGTCTGCAAGATCTTGTCAAAGATCACCATGAGATTCGAGGCAAAAGCATCGAGATTCTCGGCGCATTTCTCGATAAGTCCGTTCACAATGTCCAAAGACACGCACAAATTGCCCGTTCTGCTGTGGTTGTAGTCGCTTGTGACTTTTTTCTGGAGAAATACACCCACTTTCAACAACTTTGTCCGCCTGGTGGTGGCATAGTACAAGAGATAGCTCAATTCCGAGGGATTCGGCTTTTTGTCCACGTTTTTCCCGGGCGGGTAGCACTGCAAGATGAGCCTTTGGTGTTTGGATTTCAACAACTTCATGTGGATGTGATGGGCTGTGCGGCGGTGGTGTTGCGTTGGCGTTGGAGCAAAGCAGACCAATCTGAAAAGTAAAGAAAAATCAAAAATCAAAAATCATCAAAAAATCAAAAATCAAAAAATTGTAAAAAATAGAAAAATCAAAAATCCGAACCAAAAGATCTGAACTGTAGAAAAAAATCAAAAAAATCTTGACCAGAAATCTCAAACCACAGTGAAAGATCTAAAGATATTCGCCGGTTTGGCAACACCAGCCCTCCGAAACACATTGGAATACTCTCACATTAACAGGATCCTCTCTGGAAAGTCTCTGCCCAATTTTCAGCACACAATCCCTCAAAATGGGCCCGGGGCATCTACCTACCCTCGGAGTGGTGTAACGATGTATTTCCACCCCTTTCAATCAAAAAGTTCAATTAGAAAAAAAAAACTCTATCCCATCTCAAAAGAAACCATTAAGGGGCAAGAAATTCTCCAATCTCCCATCTCGAACCATGGCCCCCATCTACGTCAAAGGCGGCATCTGGACAAATGTCGAGGACGAGATTTTGAAACTGTCTATAACAAAATATGGGCTCAACCAGTGGGCCAGGGTGTCATCGTTACTCCCTAAAAAGACCGCCAAGCAGTGTAAAGCCCGGTGGCTGGAATGGTTGGATCCAACTATCAGAAAGATCGAATGGTCGCGTGAAGAGGATGAAAAGTTGTTACGTGTGGTGAAATTACTCCCTAACCAATGGAGGTCCATCGCGCCCATAGTGGGGCGCACCCCTACCCAGTGTATAGAGCGGTACCAGCATTTACTCGATCTTGCCAATCAAGAGACCGGCACGGATGGCACAGAGACACTTGGATTGCAAGGATCTGGAATCGAGAGTTTGGCAGCAGCTGGGGCAAAATTGCAAGTGGGCGATCTCCATTTGAACCCGGAGAGCAAAGCGGCAAGACTGGACCAGATCGATATGGATGACGAAGAGAGGGAGATGTTGAGTGAAGCCAGGGCAAGATTGGCGAATACACAGGGAAAAAAACTGAAGAGGAAGGCCAGAGAGCGCATGTTGGACGCCAGCAGGCGGATATCTTTGTTGCAGAAGCGCAGAGAGTTGAAAAATGCTGGTATAAACATGAAATTGAAGTCGCGCAAGAAGGGCGATGACAAGCATCTTGACTATAATGCAGACGATCCAGTATTACTGCCACTACCACCGGGGTTGTATTCTACTGAGGAAGAGGACAGAATTAACAGGGCACAAGAGGCTCAGTTCAAGCACGACGTATCGAAACTGGGCTTGCAGAGCTTGGAATTCCAGAAACAGAGACTGAAAGAGCAGAAACGGAATAGAGATCTGAAACTGGGAACTATAGAGGCCCTGGAGGAGTTGAATGAGCCGGAGAATGATTTCAAAAGACGGAAACTTGTAATGCCAGAGCCAGTGGATTCCATGGACACTCCACTGCAGACTGCAAAGCCTGCACAGAAACAGCAGATCTTGGATAGGGTGCGTGATATTCAGCGTGGAATGGACCAACAATCCAGTCTTCTAGGCCAATCTGGTGTGCAAACTGAAGAACAGCCCAAACCTGTTGAGGAAGATGATTTCGACGATTTCGACAACTTTGAAGAGCCCCCACAGATCGATGTAGCCTCGAGATTGGCATTGTTGCCAAAGGCTATTGGGAACTACGAGTGGGTGGAAAGCGCAGTTAACGTCGACCAAAAAGAAGCTATACAAGAACAGGTACCTACCGAAGAGACCACAATAGTGGACCAAGGAGAACTTTTGAGACTTCAGCAACTCCAGAAGGAACAAGAGCAAAAAGAAGCACTCTTGAAAAGACCTCAGCTGGTGCAAAGAAAGCTTCCTATACCACAATACCAAGGAGATGGATCTGATCTTTTAGACAAAGCCCATACCAAAGTTAACGCTTTGATAAATGGAGAGTTTATCAAATTGGTCAACTCCGGCAAAGAAACAACTGGTGACGATATCAGCACCCTGTCGCTCAACTCCGTCCAAGAATTGATCTCTGCTGAGCTTGCAAACGTGAAACCACTCGAATATTACAAAACCGTAACCCAAAATGAGATGGCACAGACTGGCCTTCCAGGTTTGGACAAACAGAAAATCACTAGCAGACAGATCCAGTCTCTCATCCAAACCCTCAAAACCACAGCCTCGGACTCTGCAAAATTAGAGAAGAAGTTCTTGCTGTTCAACGCCGGGTACGTGAAACGGTACGAATCTTTGACCTCAAAGTACCAAGAATTGCAGAAAGATCTCTTACAAGTCGATCTCCAGCTAAAGACATACAAGGAAATTGAAAACATGGAGACCATTGCCATCCAAAACAGATTGCACGTGCTACAGGAAAGTGTAGAATTGTTGACCAATGCTGAGAGCATTGGCCAGAAGAGATATGATCAACTTATACATAGAAACTAATCAAATTTAATGCCTTGCTTCGGATCCCAGAATGCCGGTGCTTCTTTCCTGATCGGACTCCCATCGGAAGCGTCTTTCTTAGTCAGCACACGTCCACCGTCGTTCCTTTTTTTTTGTTTCAACGGACTTTTGCTGCCATCATCGTTCAGATGCAACGCATTTTGCTCGAACGAATCATCTCTGTCGCTGTAGAAAGTGTCGTCGTCTTCGTCGCTGAAACCCGTCTTGTATCTTGTTTGTGATACAGAACTTGGCGGTGCTATAGTTCGCTTGGGCTTTGAAGGTGTGAAAGGCACCAGCAGTGGCAGCAGTGAAGATCCGTTCAATTTCTCTTCTAAAGCACGACCTTCAGCACGTCTTTGATACACGAAATCGTCACATTGTTTCAAGAGACCCTGGACGTTGGTGATGAAACCATGGTAAAATTCAAGTCCCTCTGTGATGTTACCGTAGTTCTCTTTGTATCCGTTAAATGCATCTTGTAGAGTCTGGAGTGCCTCTGCTCGTGCCGCAGAAACTTCCAGCGTCTTCGAGACAGCCTGGACAAAAGTTTTGTTCAAGGAGTCAATTTTGGCCTCTAAAGACGTCTGAGCATCGCGGATCTGGTACAAATTGTTTAAATCAGAGTCGAAATTCTTCAAGTGCTTCACAAAGACAGGCTCAAATGTGGACTCGTCCAACACCAGATTCTCATTCGACTGTATAATCCTGTATTCTGATATGACTTTGGGCAATATGGACAGTTCTCTGGACTTCATCTCAACGGCCTCGATGAAAAATTGTCTCTTGTCGACTTCAGCAGCTGCTTCATTGAGGGCACTTTTGAGTGCCTTGATGGTCTTCGAGATCTCGGGAGAGAGCTGCACCAAGTCCGACATGGGCACGAATTTGCGCAACTGTTCTTTACCGTTTGTGCCCGGTATAGCCAGGTTGAACATCATCTCTAAATACGGTCTTATTTCCGCGATGTTTCGCCTTATAGTGTTGTCACCATCTGAAGCCTGGGTGAGATATTGCTCATAATGGGCGATTTTGTCACGTAATTCAGCCGAAGCTTCTTGCGACGCTGGTCTGGTCCAACGCAGCGACCCCTGTCTCTCCTTGAAAGCCTCATTTTCTTGCTCTTCAATGTCCAATCTCTCTTTACATCCCTCAATCAAGTGACGACTTTCAGTAGAGAGACGCGACAACTCACTAATGGATTTGTGCACCTTTGTCAAGGCGTCGTTGGACAACAAGTCCTGGCAGTTCTGCAACAACCCGTCAGGAAGACGCTGTGGTTTCTGGACGGCATCGAGGGACAGCGGGAGACCTCTTTCGTGCAAGAAATCCTGCAAAATCTTGGTCAAAGTGTTCACTGGGGTTATCAAATTGCCCGCGACGAACTCTTCTTGCCGTTCTTTGAACGCTTGGGCACTCTGGATCACTATATACGGAAGAAGGTTCTCGAACAACACCTTTGAAGTCTCTTTCAACTTCAAGATCGGGGAATCCAAATCCACGGGCGAAGGTTTCACCATGGGTCTTCCTACGATTTCGGGCAAATTTGGCACGTCTTTGTGGTAGATCAAGTCGTTTTCCTTCTCCGCGGTCTTCAACAACTGTTTCACAGCCTCACTCAACCCATTTAAGTCGTTATACACTGTTTCATTGACACCACGAGTAGATTTCAAGCCCTTAGTGATGTAATCTTGCGCCAGTCTCAGATGTGCCACCTGTTCCCCGTAATGAGAGGCTGTATACTCGTGCTGCGCCATTCTGTAATGGGAAGCCGCGAGAAAATGCAGCGATTTACAATTTATATGGTTCAAGAACTCCGACCTGAGTATGAATTGCGATTTGTTGAAGTGGTCGTGCGCATTTTTGTATAAATCACCCACCAGGTGTGCCAATATGGCGACGATTTTGTCGCTGCTGCTGGCGATTGCTCTTTGCCAGTATGCCTCTTGCAGCTGTGCGAGCATTAGGCTCTTCAAAGCGGCCACTACTTGCGCAGAGTACTCCAAGGGCACTGTGAAGTCGAGCTTGGCCATGGAACTGATGTGTTCAAAGACACCTGCTGCCATTTGGAAGTACAACGACGCCTTTCTCAAGCCCTCCAAGTCGGATCTGTCCTGGCTGAATGCATGCTGTGAATAGAGAGCCCCAATATTGTATAAAATACTCACTTTCTCAAAATCAAACGACTTTAAGGATACCTTGTTATTCGGCTGGTAGGTCAAGTTGTTGCTAGTCCATGTGAACTCGACGGAATCCCGGGGAAATTTCCGCTCCATCGCACAGATTTGACAGTAGTACTCTCTGAGGAGTTTCAAGTCCGTTTCAAATCCGCTGGACGTGCCATCGGTCACTCTTTGTACATCTTGCCGCGACTGATGCACCTGGTTCAAGTCTTTGTCAAACAGCGTTGCGCTTTGGTAGAATTCGTTGGTGATCACTTCTTTCAAGATTTGAGCCAATGCGAGATCCGTAGTCCGTCTGTATGGAATGTAGATCAAGTTGGACTGATCCATGGTGGCAATTGGATGAGATGATGAGATGTGGTGATGAGATGTGTAGAAGATAAACAAGGATAAAAAAAATACAGAGTTGATTTGGAAAACATACACTACCTTTTTATGAAAAAGATCATAAATTGGGGATACCATAGGTGAGAATTGGGGTATATCGATACAATACCGGGATAATAAAATAATGTCAGAAAAACGAGCCACAATCCCTTACAGCACAGCAATTAATCACTATGCGGCTTAGAGACCAGAGCCTTGACCAGTGCAAACGGTTTGGTCAACTTGAAGTGCACTATGAGCCCCCATTCCACGACATAACGAGGAAACCAGCCCATGACCCACGACAACAACGAAGATTTGGAGCCGCGGTACACATGGACAGGATCGGAGGTGCTCAAAATGTCGTTAACAACTTTGTGCGCGTAAACCTCGGGGGACATCGGCAGATTCTTCTTGGCCATCTTCTGTCTTCCCTCAAAAGCCTCAGCCATGCCCGGGACGTTGTAGATGGAGTCTTCAGGCAACGGTCTGGTATCTGCGATACTGGTATCAACGCCACCGGTAACAGTGTTCAAAACTTTCACACCAAACGGTTTCATCTCCACATGGAGCACCGAAACGTACTGGTGCAAAGCCAGCTTTGTAGATGAATAAATGGAACTGAAAGGAAATGGCACTACCCCGGCAAGTGACCCAGTGAAAGTGACACATCCTTTGGCATTGATCAACATCTGCGCAAACTCACGAGTCATTCTCACTGGCGCAAACACATTGACTTCAAAACACCGCTTGACCATCTCATCGGTGACGTCCAAGGCGGGCATCGTGCACGACTGCCCCGCATTGTTGAACAAGAGATGCAACTTGCCTTTGGTCTTTTTGGCGATGATTTCCTTCACTTGGGCAACGTTTTCCGGATCAGTCACGTCCAATCCAATTGGCTCAATACCGAACTTCACAAGATCCGTCATCTGGTCGACTCTTCTGGCACATGCAAACACTTTGAAGCCTCTTGACGCCAATTCTTTGGCTGCTGCTTTGCCGATCCCGGACGAGGCCCCGGTGACCAATGCGAATTTTTGGGTTTCCGATTCTGATGTACTCATGGCTCTGGAATAATTGTGTTATCTGACGCTGATTGAAGTGATACAGAGAGTCTTTGTCTAGTTATCGAGGGCAACCGAGCGTTTAATACCATCATTTCGATTCTCGGAAATAATTTTGTTTTTCATCTTTTTTCATCAAGTCGATGGGGTGAGTACTAAGTCATCGGGTGTAGCTAAGGGATGCTCCTGCACAGAATCTTGGCCAGGACATACAGCAAGACACACATGAGCAAGCCGGGACACGTCATTTCGATCATCGGCACCACCGGGGTCGGGAAATCGCAACTTTCCATCGAGCTTCTGGAGAAATTCAACGGAGAGATCATCAATGCTGACTCGATGCAGATGTACAAGGGTCTGGATATAATCACCAATAAGCACCCTATCGCCGAGCGAAGAGAAATTCCTCACCATGTGATGAACCACGTCGAATGGAACGACGAATACGACATGCACCGGTTCAAGAAAGAGCTGCTTCTGCTGATAGAAGACATTCACAGCCGTGGAAAAGTGGCTATCTTGGTGGGAGGCACCCATTATTATTTACAGAGCGTGCTTTTCACCAACAAAATGGTTGTGACAAACTTGAAATCGGGGGCAGATGACTCAGAGTCGAGATCTGGACCGGAAAATGGACCGAAAAAGGCAGACTCGGACTTGGAACTGCTGTTGGACACCAAGATGAACGACTCTATGAAGGGCTTAACAGATGACCAGATTTTCATCTTGGGCAGACCTGTGGAATATTTGATCGAGGAATTGAGGAAAGTGGACCCGTATATGCTGAACAAGTTCCATCCAAACGACCACCGTCGTATCAAGAGATCGCTCGAGATCTACTTCAAGACGGGGAAAAAGCTGTCTGAGCACTACCTGGAACAGAAACTGATGGAGGAGTCCAGTTTGCGGTTCAAGACGTTGTTTTTGTGGGTTTTCTGTGACCAGATGACCTTGAACAAGAGGCTAAATGATAGGGTAGACAAGATGATGGAGGAAGGCGGTCTAGAGGAGATCCAGGAAATGTACAATGAGTTCAAGGCCAAGCCACAGAAACCTGATTTGGAGCGTGGGGTTTGGCAAGTGATAGGTTTCAAGGAATTCTTGCCTTGGCTCTTGGCCGAGCCGGAGAAGCACACTAAAAGATTGTTCAAAGAGTGTATTGAGTTGATGAAATCGCACACGAGGAAGTACAGTAAGAGGCAGGTGAAGTGGATCAAGGGCCCATTGCACGAGCATTTGGCCCCTGAAGTGGGTCACAACAATTGTGGAGAGGTTTTCGTATTAGATGCCACAGATCTCCGTAAATGGCAGACCGAGGTCAATGAAAGAGGGTCTCTCATAACTGAGAAATTCTTGCAAGACGACAAGTCCGGTCTCGCAGAGTTACCTAAACGTACTGAGAATTTCAAATTACAATTGAATGATACACAGATTTTCGAGCCGCCGGGAGAGCCCAAGATTTGTGAGTACTGTATTGACAAAACTGGCAAACCCTTAGTCGTAATAGAGAAACAGTGGGAACTGCATGTAAGTGGCTCCAGACACTCGAACTCGATCAGACGGATTAAAAAGAGGCGGAAAAACCTGCTGTGGATCCTGAAGCAGGAGCTGAAGGAACTGGCCTCGAAATAGAAAACAGGGTTTCGATTGAGATTCTTGTAAATAGATCGCCGTTGCAGATTTTAGGGATCTCGATAGAAGCTACAACTTATTTCTTCCGCATAGGAGGCGGGGGTTAGCATTTTGGGGATGCAAAAAAATCATCTTATAAGGTGAGAAAATGGGGCCAAAAAGGTAAAATTAACCTCTTTTGGATCGCCGGATTGAGGTTTAAGCATTCCACCTCATTTGCATGTCGAATAAAGTTTTCTTAGCGACGTCTTGATCTCCAGCGATGTGATCTTGGAAACGGTTGATTTGATGATCGCCAGTGATCCAGTGAAAACGTTAATTTTGACCACTGGTCCAGTTCAAACAAAACCTAGAGACTCTCAGAGTTTCTGAATAAAGAAGATGGGTCATCTGAATTGTAGACATCGTAACTCTAGAACTCCCTGCTAAGCAATCTTGCTTGCAATTTGCCTCCATTTTGCTTATACCACTTAGTATCAAGCATATCTGAAACGGCTGGTTTTACCAATAGTTAAGCCTCACAATACCGGAGGTCGTGCACGGCAAACCAATATTTTGTTTATTTTTCGCTGCTTAAAATTCCTGTGCTACAAACCTGCCTCAGCAAGGAAAAAGGATAAAAATGTGTTTGAATCTTGAATTTTTTTCCCTAGTTGTTTTTATATTCTAACGTTTTAAAAATCGATCTTGGTATCTTTGAGAGTTCAAACAACAACCACGCTGGTCTTTCTGTATTAACAAGAAGAGCACTATCCAACTATTTACACTCCTTTTTTGAACCTCACCAAACCAATATTTTGATCACGAATACTGTTTTCACTCATTTGCAAACACTAGACAAGAGATAGATATCGAAACACAAAGACAAGGTATGTATAATTTAGATCTAGAGAGAACACCAGGGCACGATAGGGAATTGTCGGGGAATGGAGAGCGAGATGTCAGGACATCAAGAGAATATTCAAGCATGGAGATGGGATTCAATTGAGCATCGAGGAAGACATGAAAATGGGAATAGAGACACACACAGAAGGGATCATAAAGTGGTTTAACGCCCATCAGAGAAGAAATATCACAGGGAACACGGTCATTGTGGCACAAATATCACTACGATTACTCTCAGAAACACATTCAACATCAAATCCAAGCACTATCCAAGCAAACTAACCAATGGCTCCCTCCATCAACAACTCACTTCACCTGTCCACCCCCAAAAGCCCAGGCTCGAAAAAAAAAATGGCTAAACAGAAAAATAAACAAAAAAGGACAAATAAGCCCTTGTCGTGTACAAAGGGAGGAGGGAAAAAATAAATCCAGATTGGGAAAATGTAAACAAGAAAGGGCAGATTTTTGAGTGTTAGAAGGAGAAAAGGAGAAAAAGGGCTTGCGCGTATTACCAACGACCATAATAGGAAAAGGGGGAACTCTTTTGTCTTCCGTACAGGAGGAAAAGGGGCAAGGATTGTTTCGTGTTTTTTCCAAAGTGTTTACACTTTGTTTCAACCTACAATACCAACAACAAAATACGCCTCCTTGATCGTTAGTGATTAGGTGCATAAGCCTAATTTCATCCAACCGTTGTCATTTCGATGGAGAATTTTTCCATCACTAATGTGTTGAATTGACATCAGGGGTCGTTGGTACCTTTTTCAAATTACCAATTTACCTTGAAAGGTTTAAAAGTATTCGAAAATCATTCATCGATTTGTTCATCAAGTTCAATTTCTTCCACTCATTCATTGATCCCTCTCTTGTTCATACTTACTCACTCATTTGTCTCTTTTTTACTCACTGCTTGGTGTTCTCATTTCATTTGGATCGTTTTCTCACATTATTCAACGCATACTAATCATACATATAGCAAGATGTTATTTTCCAAAACTACTATGTTAGCCATTGCTGCTACTATGGTCGGATCAGCTTTAGCTATTCCAGCTCCGAATGCAGGAGCCGAACCATACCATCTGCACCATCAACACAAGCGTGCTGTTGCCTACGAATACGTGTACGTCACGGTCACAGTCAACGGAGATGGTCAGACTGTTGAATCTTCAGCCACTTCTACTTTCGAAGTCTCCACTGAACCAACAACCACTTCCTATCAAACCACCCAGACCACACAGACGTCGTCTATTCCAACCACAACTTCATCATCATCATCTTCTTCTTCTTCCTCATCATCTTCATCTTCATCTGCTGCTGCTACCAGCTCATCATCTTCTTCTTCCTCTTCTTCTGGTGGTATTGAAGGTGATTTGTCAGCTTACGAAGACCCAAGTGAGAAATTTGAAGACGGAACCATCAAATGTTCCGATTTCCCAAGTGGTCAAGGTGTTATTGCCTTGGACCACTTAGGTTTCGGAGGTTACTCCGGTATCGAAAACGATGACGGATCCACAGGAGGTTCTTGTGAGGAGGGTTCATACTGTTCTTACGCGTGTCAACCGGGTATGTCCAAAACCCAATGGCCTTCTTCACAACCAGAGAACGGTGTCTCCATCGGTGGTTTGTTGTGTAAAGACGGTTACTTGTACAAGTCTTCATCATCTGATTACTTGTGTGAATGGGGTGTTGAAAGAGCTGTTGTCGTCTCTGAGCTTTCTGAATCAGTTGCTGTCTGTAGAACCGACTACCCAGGTACTGAGAACATGGTTATTCCAGCTGTTGTCGATGCTGGTGGAGAAACTATCTTGACCACAGTCGACAGTGACAGTTACTACGTATGGCAAGGTGCTTCTACCTCGGCTCAATACTACGTCAACAATGCCGGTATCTCTTGGGAAGACGGATGTGTCTGGGGTTCTTCCTCTGGTACTATCGGTAACTGGGCTCCATTGAACTTTGGTGCTGGTTCTACCGATGGTATCGCATACTTGTCTTTGATTCCAAATCCAAACAACTTGGATGCCCTGAATTTCAACGTCAAGATCGAAGCCTACGATTCTTCAGCCAACGTCAACGGAGACTGTTACTACGAGAACGGTTCTTACAATGGAGATGGTTCTGACGGTTGTACCGTTGCTGTCACCAGTGGTAAGGCCAAATTTGTCTTGTACAATTAGACTCTGCTGTACCCTTTTTTTACAACCTAAAACTTTTTTTTTCACACATTTTATTATGGTTACCTTTTTGTACACAATTTTTATTGTTGCTCTTTTCAAGCAATAATTTGGCGATTCTTTGTGGCTATTTGGTCTGGTATCGATATCAGGACCAATGGGTTCCAAGGTTTTACAAGCTGTTGAACTATCGTTTGAAATATATCTTTTCATTACCCAAACTCACTTTTTTTTGTTGATATTGTTATACTTAGACCTTTATCCATGATTAAAGACCCCTTATTATTCAAACTTAGATCTATTGTAATGCACTATGACAGATCAGGTCGTCGCCAATGGTAAGTCTAGACTTGGAAATTTGTGAAAATTCTTCGAACAAATCAGGACAGACCCGACAAGTTCTTACAAAAGGAAAGTAATAAAATCACTCCAAGTCCACAATAAGACCTTATGCCATGACAGAATATTAGCTACAGGGAATATTGCCAATTGGAGACCATTACAAGGCGGCGAAAATCGTGCATTTGCCTATATTTAAGACCCAACTTTTGAAAACCGATGAGGAAAAAAAATTGTGTCTAGAAAATAGGGGCGAGGACGCCTTAAGAGAGAATACAGAAGCATGGTTCCTCAGCAGATACAGTTAGATAGAATTAGATACGCATTATGTGTGACAAATAAGAAGCCGAATAGCAAAGGGACATCCGGTGAACATATAGATTACATGTTAAAAGCAAGCCGTGTTATTTGTTCAGTCAAAACCGCACTAAATCACACGTAGTCATGTAATATATCGGTGCAAGAAGCGCATCGACCTAGAGCTAGACGTACCTCATTACAACCAGCACAAGAACGAAAATCACAACACATACATGCATGAATTACTATGTGCTGTCTTCTTCAAACGATATATAAACGAACTGAACGTCATTCGTAACCGAATGATGACACCGTTTCTTTCGTACTATAAAAGGGGATTGCACCGCCAAAATCCCTGCAAAAAGTACATTACAACGCATTTTTCACCAATAATTGGAGAAGAAAAAATTGCCAAAGCTGATAAGCCTTAAAAATTGTGATTTAATCGGTGCTGGCAATTGTCGAATTGTGTTTCGTAGCGAATAGCTGTTGCATATATATAACTGCATAACCCAGACAAGAGTCATTGGTAGACATAGATGGAAGAATAAACAGTTTATGAGTGAAAAGGCGTCTCCAAAAGAGAATTCACCTTCTGATATAGAGGGAAAGATCAGAGATCTGGCGTCGGTGCGACGTGGTAGCGTGGATATTGAGATCAAAAAGGACGCCGATGACTCAAGAGAACTCCCGGTGGTGAAAAATTTGCTAGACCAGATCTTGGGCAACAATTCAGGTGTTAAAACGGACTGGCCATACAGGGAATCTACATTGATGTCGTTGATCGGCTTGAGAGAAGAGCAGGAGAGATTAAAAGTCGAAGCCTTGAAGCGGGAGAATTTGGACAAGAGTTTACAGATCATCAAGTTGGCCAAAGACTCAGGAATGCCTCTGGATTTGATCCCGATATTGTTCAGTGCCAAGGATGCAGACTTCTTGGTGGAAAAGTGGCACTCTAAAGCCGGGTCACGTGATCTTGGGCATGACCATCAGCCACACCAACACCCGCCAAGCCTGGCTCAACATCTGCCCAGATCTCTATCTGTAGACATGCACCAGCATAAGCAACATCTGTCGATGTCGCGCTTCAAAGTGGCGACGCCTCAGCACACGACGCCTCAAAAACTGAAGTACCATTTCCAGCATTGGTCCGGTCCGCAGCAGAATTTCCACGATGAAGATGATGACGATGACGACGACGACGATAATGACAACTACCAGGACTCGGAAGGTTCGGATGACCGAGAATTGACGACTCCGGTGCCCAGTGGACACCACAAACGTAAGAAACACGAAGTGGACGATTCGCCATCACTGGCGAAGAAACCGCTGCAATCTCACGCTCAAAGACACCAGAAGAGCCAGTCTGACACGCGGTTGATGTCGCGTGATGTCCGGCACCGGCAGATGGTGTTCCCGGTACTGGATTTGCTGACACCAGGACGGCCAAGACGTGACTCGAACTCGCCGCCTAGGCAGCGCCAGTCGCCCCCTCAGCCACATATGCAACAGATGGCTCAGCCACCTTCGCAGGTCCTCTATTTGCGGTCTCCCGAGCTGTTCTACATGCCGCAGTACGGACATCCGCCGGGATTGATTCCGCCACATCAGCCACAGGGACCCCAGCCACAGATATCTCAGCCACACCAGCCACTGCGGTTTTTGCAGGCAAACGGTCCTCCACTCCCGCCACTTCTGCTGGGTATACCTCCAGGACCGCCCCCATCTCAAGGTCTGCCGCATCTCTATAGGTTTCCCCAAATGGGGCAACAACTGCCGGGCCCTCAATTTGCACAGCAATTCCAATTCCCACAACCAAATAGACAGCCCCAGTTACTCCAACAGGCAGGTCAACGTGCCGACCCAAAGGACAAGCCGAGGCTGCATCCCAACGTCAGTTTCATGATCTCGACTCCGAAAAACCCACCAAAATGAGGAACGCCGTGGCTGCGATTGCTGAGTAATTCCCGCCCGGCGAATGACAATAACCGTTAACTGTCGTCTATATATTGACTAAAATGCACGAATAAACTTACATAACCGTTACTATGTGTAGACGTTTGCGGCAATTTGTCCATGCGCAGGCACTTTAGCCCAAACGGGAAGTAGATCCGTATCTGAGAAAAACGGTCTCGGAAAAACTTTAGAGTACTTAAATGTATGTACCGCACACGACAGCAACGGGGAAGAGTTACGACAAACATGTCCACTGAAACTGTACCCAGAGACCAAATATTTGCCCATAGAAAGGATTCACGGCCAGCAAGTGTCGTTGCAAGCCTAGACAGTGCCCGGTCAGAGGTGTCCTCGGGTGATGGAGAGACATCATCCGAACTCAAGGTCCAGAGACGTGATACAGCTGTACAGCTCTACGCTGGAGAAGAGGAGCCGAATCAGATCGAAAATGTGGACACCACAGATCTCGTGAGCACGCGGTCGCATCAAGACTTTGAAATGGACAAAAGAGCCGATGCCGACACCGGTACCGGAGCAGGAGCCCAGGCCGATACCGGGGCGGCATCGCCAGATGATACCCCCTACACGTTGTTGGCCAAACACGAGAAAGTGCTGATCGTGGTGTTGATCTCGATCATCGGGATGCTCTCGCTGATCCTGCTGCCCATCTACTTCCCGATCTTGCCCTTGATGAAGCACAAGTTCCAGATCGACACCGAGTTGCTGAACATGTCTGTGGTGTTGTACTTGATCTTCCAGGGCTTGACGCCCACGGTGATGGCGAATTTCGCAGATAAATACGGCCGCCGGCCCGTGATATGTGTGTGTTTGACGATCTACATCGGCGCCAACTTGGGGTTGCTGTTGCTGGATCTGTACTGGTTGATCTTGCTCTTCCGGTGTTTCCAGGCCGGCGGTATTGCGCCTGTGATCTCGATCAACTCCGGAGTCACGGGCGATATCACGCAGCGCAAAGAGCGGGGATCCTATGTCGGCGCGGTCCAAGGTATAACCTTGGTGGGCCAGGGTTTCGGGGCCCTTGTAGGGCTGCTCTGGGCGAGTTCCAAATTCGGCTGGAGATCCATCTTCTGGTTCTTGTTCATCATGGCCAGTGTCACGTTGGCGGTGCTGTTGTTCTTGCTCCCCGAGACCAAGAGGTCCATGGTGGGCAACATCTCCGTGGCACCAAAACGGCTCATCAACCGGGCCCCGATCATCTACCTGCCCTTCTTCCAGCGTAAATTGCTGTACAACCAAACGGATTCCTTGGTCTCTACGCTGTCCAGCTTCGACATCTTGGCCCTGTTCAAGATCATGCTCTTACCGGAAGTGGCATGTGCACTCTTGCCCTCGAGTTTCGTCTTTGCCACATGGACAATGGCGCTCACTTCGTACACCACCATCTTGACGGATCTGTACGGATATTCGACGTTGCACATCGGGCTACTCTACCTCCCAATGGGGATGGGCGCCCTTACAGGGTCCATGTGCTGTGGACGGATCTTGGACGCCATCTACAGGTGGGAATACGAGAAATACGAGTTGAGATATTCAGATGTGGATCTGGCCTCGAGACCCAGGTTCAACATATATAAAGCGCGTTTACAACTATTCATCATTCCCTCGTTGATCATGGCACTGTTCACAACGACTTTCGGCTGGCTCTTGGACCAGCACAAGAGCATTGCGGGGACACTGGTGTCGTCATTTTTCATGTCCTTTGTGGCCATCTTCCCCGTGACGATGTGCACCACGATCTTGATCGACACGTTCCCTCTGCAGACATCCACCGCCACCTCCCTGGTGAACTTCTCAAGGTGTATCCTGTCACTGGTGGGCGTTGCCGTGTTGTCAAAGATGGAGGCGTCAATGACACTCGGCGGATGTTACACGTTCCTATCTGCGCTCTGTTTGTTGGGGAACGTTTTCATCTATTTGGTCGTGGCCAAGGGCCGCACTTGGTCAGAGGCAAGGACAAAATGATTTCGCATTATTAAACATTATAGCATCCATAATAGAAATTGATTTTTTTTCTCTTGCTGTCGTTGCCGCCGTGAACATCCGATCCGTGGTGCCATGACCACGCATGTGCCCTTCAGAAGAAGGCGGGGCTCTTTTGCCAGTGCACAAGATCTCTCAGATCCAATTCTGCGCTCACAGCACCAATACGCCATCAAGTTGTCGAAATTCGCACTACACGTCTGGAATCTCCTGTTCCCCTTGCTCCACAGCCATTACCACCGAAGTGGCCTGTACTTCCCACGATCCAGATACTACGACTTCCGGGACTTGGAGTTCCATCCGAGCTGGCCCTTCTACGTGCAATGGACCGGATTGGTGCTGTCTTTGTACCTGGGGCCCATGCAGGGGGAGTTTGGCATCGTTTTCGGGTTCATCTTCATCTTGGGCACATTCATAGGGTATCCATTGCAGATAATCTGGCTTGCCTTCAGCATCTGGTTTACGGCGATTCTCTACACTTGATCTGCGCCAGGCTCAATTAGCATATCACACAATTGGCTCGTCACATTCGGTTCAGGACAGTTAATTCAGCATGGGTTTCACCATATGGAAACCATATCTGCCTCGCAGTTGAAGTTAACTAGCCCATCACATCTGGCCCATCCGTTAGCACCTGCCTACTTCACAGTGAACAGCTCTCACATTTCTACACTTAATTTGTATATTGATGTATATATAGCTCACTACTGGGTGGCACATTGGACGCCCGGACCCCCGGCTTCTTCGTCGTCGTCCTCGTCATAACTGTTGCCGCCTCTCTGGTTGGCAGAGTGTCTTGACGGATCAACCTCGGCCAACACAACGTCGTCGACAATGGCATCCTTAGGGATCGTGCTCTTGATCCGCGGTGGCAACACTTGTTCCAACAACTTCATCTTGTCCTCAGAGGCGAAATTCTTTCCCGGGAATTGGATCTCGAATTTCACAAACAAATTACCGTAGTCACCCATTCTTCTGATCGGCATACCTTTACCCTCGATCACCTTGACGGTTCCTGGGGCAATCACTTCTCCTGGAATGATGTCCACTTTCAAGTATTCGCCACTGATGTGCTTGATGGAGAACTCTCCACCGGCCAACGCGGTCAACAAATCAATCTTGTGCTCCAAGTACAAATCGTTACCCTTTCTGCTGAAGGTTTCATGAGGTTTTTCGTCCACGACGAAAACGACATCTCCTGGGATCACATCTGGCAGCTGATCGGCTTCACCACTAAAGACGACACTTTGCCCAGATTTCATACCGGCATCGATGTGCACCTCCAAGATCTTTCTCTCGCTGACGGTTTTCTTACCGGAACAAGTCTTACAACGATCCTTTGGATCGATAATCACACCTTCACCGGAACAGACGTCACAAGTGGTCTGGAATCTCTGGATCATTGGTCCCATCTGCCTGGTGATGAACTTGACACCTTGTCCGTTACAAGAGGAACAAGTCTTGACGGCTCCTTCTTTTCCCCCCTTACCGTTACAAGTCTTACACAACACCGTCTTGCTCAAGGCCAATTTGGCAGTTCTGCCCTTGTACAACTCCTCCAAGGTGCAACTTATCGTGTGTCTGATATCCTTACCTTTTGCCGGGCCTCTGCTACGGCCAGCGCCACCAAATCCGCCACCCCCTCCAAAGAACTGTGAGAACAAATCATCCATTCCACCCATGCCTCCCAGGCCTGGACCGCCCCCGTTCAACCCTTCTTCTCCGTATTGGTCGTAGATCTCTCTCTTTTGGGAGTCCGACAACACTTCATACGCATGTGAGATGTCTTTGAACTTCTCAGCGGCTTCAGGAGATGGGTTCTTATCCGGATGGTACTTCAAGGCGCTCTTTCTGTAGGCCTTTTTCATCTCGGCGTCGCTCAGCGTCGGAGAGACTCCTAACAAATCGTAAAACTTGGTATCCTTGGCCATTCTGTGTGTATTGTCTTGTGTGTGAGTTACAAATTACCAAACCTGGGGGATCACCTTTTAATCTGTTATCGAATAGCTCAAGATTTCATCAATTCACCGATGAAAATCTGAAAATATTTTTTCTATAAGGTTCTTTGAAAAAATTTCCTCGCAGGGCGAAACAGGGGCGGTTTGGGATTGGATTATTAAGCGATAAAGAGAATACGAGATTTGTGGGATCGAGTAATGGTGCACTGATGCAACACTGATGCTAAACTAATGCTACACTAATGCTTCGATAATGCTGTACTATTGTTTATTGGCTATATATCGCTGTAATGCCTAACACAACTACGCTATCTTCTCATAGAGCACTTAACTGCATCCAAAAATAACACATCGCTACACCACTATCCGGCATGCTCGACAATGGTGCTCTTCATTTGGCCATTTCCAGTGAACGAGTGCTTGAACTGCTCAGGGACCGGGATCTCTTTGAAATCTCCATTTTCTCCGCCATCTGGCACGTTCACGTTCAAAGCAGTGGTGGAAGAAGTGTAGATATCAGTGTTCAAAGACGTCTGCGGCAAGTAAATAGATCCCCCATCGGATTGGTCAATGGAGATCATTGGCGTGTTGTTCAACACCTGTACTCCGAATTTCGTAGACTTGATGATATCGACTCCACTCACTAAAGAGTCCACTACTAAGCCTACCTTTGTACACTCGCTTAAGGACAAGGCATTGATCTTGCCCTTGATCTGGATCGTACAGTTACTACATTTGCCGATAAACACGCTCTGGTGCATCTCACCTTCAATGACAATCTCATGGTTGTCTTCGAAGTTCTCCACCAACCACTTGGTGTCCAACAACTCCTTCCTGGCGGGTTTTTTCAGCTGTTTTTGCGATAAGCTCGTCGGTTTCTTTGGAGGAACCGGTTTGGCCGAGGGAACGGGAACCGCTGCAGAAGTCCTCAACTCTGGGTTCTTGTGCGTCATTTGCGACTTGTCGACTTTCTTCAAACCCTTGGTGATGGCCTCGCCTTGGTTCAACGATGCAAAAACGGCATTGATACCGGCTTCGCCTGGGGCAGATGTAGCTGATTTTGGCAGATCGTCGAAAATCGACGCCGGAGGTGGAGGAGGTGGTGGTGGTGGTGGTCCTCCCAGGGCAGGGGCTGGAGGCGCGGAAGTGATAGGAACCACCGATGGAGATTCCAGATTCGTCTGTTTCAAGGCATCTACAAAAGAAACACCCTGAGGGTTCCATGTAGGACCCGTAGTGTGGTGTTCTTTTACATAAGCCTTCAAGTCGTCAAAAATCTTCAAGTACAACTTGACCCACTCGACGTGCTTCAGGTCTTTTTCCTTGAACTCTTTCAAGATTCTGTTGGACCAGAACTGCGAGGCGTCCTTGTACTCTGGAATATAACTTACAGGGGTCGTGGTGACGACCCAGCCCAAGACAGGACTTCCCTCGGCCAATGTGTTCAAGTGGCTGAAATACGGCGATTGGCGGTTCTTGTCCTTGATCAGCACGATCTGCTCGATTTCGGCATTGATCGGTTTCAACAGCTCGGCGAACTGCGGGTCGGTGACGTCAATTTTCTTCGACTTTGAAGCTGCCAACAAGAACTTACGTTCTTCTTTGAACGCAGCAGTGAAATGGCGCACTTGGTCGGCCACGACGGCGTCAATTTCATCCGATAACTCCACCAAGGGCTGGAAACTGTTCTCCAATAAGTCGTCGAACTCTTTGATGGAGCGTGGCACTTCCTCAGAGACCGGAGTGACCGGGGTAACTGGGGTATGGGACTCCGCCTTCAAGGCGCCCACGTCCGGTGGTGCCAATTGGGCCAATGAGGGCTCGACAGAATTCTCAATAGAGTCGCCATTATCGAGAGTTTTGTTCCGGGCACTGATGTTCTCTTGAAAGACAGTCACGTCTTCCAATCTGGATGTTGCCGCCTCCAAACTATGGCGTGTCAGTATATAGTGGTGTAGTGATGTATTCTAAATTACTTACCGTTTCAACAAGGTGACCAAGTTGTAGCCCTGGATACTGTATTGGGATTCCTGATTGCTCATTATGGATTGGGTTAAGGGTGGTGGAATAGGGTCAATGGTGAATGGTTAAAGCCATAAATGATAGAATTAAAAAACCAAAATATCTAAATGAAATCAGAAAATCTCAAAAAATGAAAGCTGAAAATCAAAATCGAGAATCTGAGCCAAAAAAACTGAACCAAAAAATTGAGCCAAAAAAATCAAAAATCAAAAATCAAAATCGAAAATATCGAAAAATCACACTTCCATCACGCCCACCCTCTCCCTACACCCATCACATCACTTTCCACTCCATCATGACAGTGAGCGGCCACCATCCATCTCCTACCCCCGGAACTCCGGTCCCGGAACAAAAACTCTACTACACCCGAGACGTCGAGCCCAGCCCAGCGCCAGAACACATCTCAAGGGATTATCAACCACAAGTGCCAATTGCCATTGATTTCGGCAAATCAACCACCCGGATCGGCTTGGCATCCAGTCAGACACCATCTCACATCTTTCCCACCGTCGTTGCCCGGTATAGAGAGCGGAAATCCAACAAGATGTTGACACTTGTGGGCAACGATGTCCATTTGGATGCATCCCTGAAATCTTCGGTGCGGTCTCCATTTGACGGCAATTTCGTCACCAATTGGGACTATGTGGAGTACATGCTCGATTATTCGTTCTCGAGACTTGGAGTTAACTCTGAGGGCGGCGTTGACAACCCGGTTTTGATCACTGAGACTCTTGGAGCTCCACATTCACACCGCAGCCAGTTGTACCAGTTGCTCTTTGAAGCGTACAATCTGCCCAAGGTCCTGCTGGGGATAGACGCCTTGTTCAGTTACCATGCCAATGGCGGAACTGATGGGCTTGTCATCGGCACTGGAGCGGAACTGACGCACGTGATACCGGTCTTACACTCAAAAGCGCTCTTGGGAGAGTCCAAAAGAATCGATTTTGGCGGGAATACCGCTGTATCGTACCTCTCGCGATCGTTGCTGTTGAAATACCCGTTTTTCCCGACGAAGTTGAACCAGTACCAAACGGACAACTTGTTCAAAGACCATTGTTATGTGTCTGCTGATTACCAGGACGAGATTAAAACTGTTTTGGACATGCAAGAACTCGTAGATAAGGACCGGTGTGTAGAAGTGCCCTTTGTAGAAGTCGTGAAAGCGGTAAAGACCGAAGAAGAACTCAGATTGGAGACAGAAAAGCGGAAAGAGAGTGGTAGAAGATTGCAAGAACAGGCCCAGAAGAAAAGGTTGGAGAAATTGGTGCAAAAAGAACAGGAATACGCATATTACACCAAAGTGCAGAACGAGATTGCCAACACTTCCAAAAAACACATCCACAACACAGTAATAGCTGAAGGATTTGAAAACGAGCTGGATTTCAAAAAATATCTTCGTAATTTGGAAAACTCGTTGAAAAAAGCCCGGAATCTGGATGTCGGTGAAGATGAGCACATTGAGGAACCCAGTTTCCCGCTCATTGACATCCCAGATGACCAATTGGACGAAGATCAGATCAAAGAGAAGCGTAAACAGAGGTTGATGAAGTCTAATTACGATGCCAGGCAGCGGGCCAAGCTGGAGAAAGAGGCTGAGAAGAAGAGGAAAGATGAGGAGGCCGAGAGAGACCGGAAATGGCGAGAATCCGACAAGCAAGGATGGATCAACAACAGAAGAGACAGGTTGCAAGTAATCTTAGATAGACGTAAAGACCGTAAAAAGTTGAGAGACGAGTTGAGCGACAGGAAATCTCTTGCTGCGCAAATGCGGATGAAAAACATTGCATCTCTTGCCAGTGGAGACGACAGAAATGGCGTGGACAGCCAGGTTTCCAAGCGCAGAAGAGGCGTGACTAACTCTGCCTCGATCGATAACGATCCAAACGATACATTTGGAGCCAACGATGATGACTGGGCTGTATACAGAGACATTGCCAATGTCCAGGACTCTGATCTGGAAGAAGAGGAGGAAAAATTGTTGGTGCTGCTCGAGCAAGAGTTGTTGGAGTACGATCCAAATTTCACCGTTGAAGACACCTATGCGAACCAATTCGACTACAAAAAGTCCACAGTGCACAAATTCTTCAGAGGTCCAGTGCCCTTTGATGCCGAGAATCAGCACCACCAGCACCAGATCCATTTGAACGTGGAGCGTATCAGAGTGCCCGAGATTCTCTTCCAGCCCTCAATTGCAGGAATAGACCAAGCCGGACTTACAGAGACTTGTGAAGATATCTTGACCAAAAGGTTATCCGGAGACTGTTTCTCGGGCGACTCTTATTCTGCTCTTCAGGACATCTTTGTCACCGGAGGACTTGCCAAGTTGTCCGGGTTCCAGACGAGACTTTCGACGGAATTTGCCTCGTTCTTGCCCGTTGGTGCTCCGTTGAAGGTCAGGATTGCGCTGGATCCATTGCTCGATGCCTGGCGTGGAATGGCATCGTGGTCACAGAGTGATCTGGGCCAAAAGAGCTATGTATCAAGGCTGGAGTATCTCGAGATGGGACCAGACTACATCAAAGAGCACAATTTGGGTAATATCTCGTTTGTATAGACTAGAGTGCTAAAGTGACATTTTATCTGGATCCAATTGGATTTCCATGGTGAGATTTGATTTGTATACCCCATTCAAAGAAGATCTGTCTTTATCAAGATGCCATTCTTATTCGTATACATTGTTCCAAGTGCTAGTTTCCTGCCCAACATGTATAGAAAGCTTAGTATAGATCTTCTCAGATGAGAATACTATTACTTTACAAGCTTGTTGCCCAACATGTTTAGAATGTTTAGTATAGACCTTCTCAGAAGACATTCGTTTGTGGTACACTTAATGAAAATGTTCTTCCCAATAAGCTTATAGACTACTACTTTACATGTCTCATCTCAGATGACATTCGTTTGACTATTTAATGTACATGCTCCCTAAGACAGACAATCACTTCACATGCTTCTTGCCCAAGACGACATTTGGATTGATACCCCTCTTCTTCAAGTTCCGCTTTATCGTCTGGTCGATAAACTCTTTATCTTCATCGTTATCGAAAGAAGCAAAATCACCGTGGATAATACCCTCTTCTTCAGCCTCAGCTCTTGCGGCATTCTCCTTCTCCTTGGCTCCGGCCTTGGACTTGTCAAATGGCGAAGCGGCAATCTTCTTGAACTTGGCAACGTAGAACCCATCCACATTGTAAGTGTGTGGATAGTAACGTCTGGTGAGACTCAACTTCTGGTTGAATTGCTTACCTCTGTAAGAGGTGAAACCCTCTTTTCCAATCAGCAAACCAGTCTCGACCAACTTCACATTGGGTCTCTTTCTCAAGGCGTAGTCGACAACAGCCTCGTTCTCGTCTACAGCTACGGAACAAGTAGAATATACAATGACACCTCCGGTGGCAGAGTTGGCATCTACAGAGTCGATGGCAGACAACAACAACTGTTTCTGCAAGTGCGGGATCTGGATGAAATCCTTCTCGGTTCTCGACACTTTGACACTCTCGTCCTTGGCAATGACCCCGGTTCCGGAACATGGCGCATCCAACAAGATCCTGTCGAACCCACCGATCACCTTGGGGAACTCTCTGGCATCGTAGTTACACACAATCGTGTTGGAGCATCCGAGACGGTGGATATTCGCTATCAAGGACTTGGTTCTAGACTTGTTGAAGTCGTTGGCAAACACACATCCGGTATTCTTCATCATGGCAGAGATGTAGGTGGTTTTCCCACCTGGAGCAGCAGCCATGTCCAAGATTCTCTCATTCTCTTGGGGGTCCAAGGCCATAACGGGCAAGAACGATGACGCAGCTTGCAAGATATAGTGGCCGGCAAGGTACTCAGGTGTTGCCCCAATCGGAACTTGCGATTCAAACACCTGCAAACCAACTTTGGTCCATCCTCCAATCGGTTGCAAGTTGACACCTCTGTTGACCAAAGTCTGGGCCAAATCCCTACGTCTCGTCTTCAAAGTGTTGGTTCTAATGGTGACAGGTCTGGAGATCTCGTTGGCTTCGAAGAACTCCATCGCTTCACTTGGCGCAAACAAGTTGAACAACTTCTCGGCCAACAAAGGCGAGTAGCCAAAGTATTCACAGATGTCTTTGATCAATCTGTCGATATGCTCTGTCCTACTCCTGCCTTCCTCGGCCATTTCCTTGAAATTCTCCAACACTTTGGTGATCTCGATCATCCTGGTTCTCACTGCGGTCAAATCGACCGGTTGTCCGGCCAATTCCTCCAACTCTTCCTCGGTGGGCAACACCACTGCCCTTGGGTTCTGCTGCTGCGCATCCAAGAGCTCTGCCTCGGCATCTTCCGCGTCTTCCTCTTCTTCTTCATCCAATTTCCGCGAAAACGCCTCCATGTTCTCCGCATTCAACTTCTCCATCTCCTCCAAATCGGACTCGTCGTCGGAAAATACCGGTTTCGATACTTCTTCCTCTGCTGAATCGTAGAACTCATCGTCCTCTTCCACGTCAAACTCGTCATTTAACTCCTCTTCTTCCGGCTCGGAGTCTTCGAACAAGCTCTTTTTGGCACTCGACAACTCTTCCAAGTCCACTTGCGGCAAATCTGCGGCATCTTGCTCTACATCTGGTTCCTGGGGTTTGCTCTTGGATCTCTTCTGTTTCTTCTCGCCCTCATCGGCCTCTCTCGGTCTTTTCTGCTCCTTCTGCTGTTTTTTGTCTCTTCTGTCCTTCTTCGCCTGGAGATCTTCATATGAAGGTGGAGCACCCTGCTTATTCTTAGCTCTTCTTCCCATGATTCCTGGTATCTATATCCTGATATCCCTATAATACCTCTTCTCTTTGTACCTAAAATTTTTTTTTCTCTAAAAATTTTTCAGATGAATTTTTTTTTTCACAATTTTTCAGCGATGAGCTAAGAGCGCTAAGAGCTTATGAGCCAAAACTCAACACAAGATCAAGACTAAGTACGAGTGATCCAGGGCATGTTTGTGAAACAAACCAGCATAGTTGAGGCCGGTCAGTACGTCTTATTGCGTTTACCATCCACAGGGTTGAAAATCGTCGAGGTGAGGCCCGGCGGAGTGATCAGTATCGGGAAATTTGGTGCATTTCTCGTGGACGGTATTATTGGGTACCCCTTGGGCCAATCATTCGAGATCCAGGATGACAAAAGTGTGATACCGATCCAAAGTTTGACGTATATCGGCGATAAGGATGATCCTGAGACTCGAGTTGAAGACGCCAGAGCCACTCCGGAGCTGGTGTTGGAGGTGATCAAGAGCAGTGAGACGAACCAGAATCTCATCGATATCGGGTCCAAGATCCAGAAGTTGTCCAGTGACGACATCGAGATCTTGAAGAAACAGCAGGGTGGCGAAGACATCATCAACAAGATCATCAAGTCACATGAGGGGTTCGACTTGAAGACCAAGTTCTCGCAGGAGAAGTACTTGAAGAGAAAGCAGCAGAAGTTCTTGAGAAGATTCACCATAGAGTACTTGGGGTCGTCGCAATTGCTCCAGTATTACATCGAAAAGGACCTGAACAAAGTGTTGGACTTGAGCGAGGAGACTTTGGGGCTCATGATGAACTTTGCCGATGTCAGGCCGGGGGGAACGTACCTCTTGGCCGATGAAACTTCCGGTGTAGTGTTGTATGCGATGATGGAGCGCATGAGGGGCGAAGGGACAATCGTCTTGGTGCACGAGAACGAGCATCCGAACGTTTTCGCCATGACACACTCGAATTTCCCGTCAGAACTCGTCGATCGGATGGTGAAACCGATCAACTGGCTCCAGTTCCTCGAGCCAGAGCTGGAAAAATTGGTCTTCAACGAACAAACGCCCGAGGAGATCGCCGCCTTGCGGGAATCTAAACGGGAGCAGTACTTCCGCCGTAAACTGAGAGTAGAGGACATCAACAAGACCATTGGTTTGTGCCAAGCTGGTGGGTTTGACGGTTTGGTCTTCTGCTCGACAACGTACCCTGCCACTTTGGTGCCCCGTCTCCTCGATTCCTTGGCCGGATCACGTCCGTTAGTGGTTTACTCTCAATACAAGGAGATCGTGTTGGAAACCCAGCATGCCATCGCCAAAGACTTGCGTATAATCAGTCCTAATGTGTACACCACGAGAGTGAGACCGTACCAGACAATTCCGGGGCGGATCCACCCGTTGATGACGATGCGTGGTGGTGGAGGTCACCTTTTGTGGGCCACGAGGGTGATTCCGAAGGAGGGCGGTGTCACGGCGGTGGGCCGTGGGTTTGTGAGGAAGAACGAGAAGAAGAGACAGGCAGATGCCGAAAATGCGGAAGCCGATGCCGAAATTGCCGAGGCATCACAGAAGAAGCAAAAAGTCGATGATGTCACCGTGTGACGCTTTAGACAGTACATAAACTCTTTAAACTAAACCCGGATCTCCATCCGATTGCATTTCGTACCTGGCCGTTAGAGTCTTTTCTGTAGCCCACCGACCAGCCCTGCAAGGTTTTGAACCTGGACATCACATATCGCGCCTGTTCCATGCCCGCAAGCTCGAAAATGAACCCCTTGCACCCGGATTTTAGCACGATGTTGTCCATCAAAGCTTCATACACCTTGACATCGCCCTCCAACGCTAGCCGTGGCTCGAAAAGCCGCACCGATTTCTCCATCCCGTGGCGTCTGTTGAACTCCAGAGCCGGGATATATGGCGGATTCGCCACCACGAGATCAAAGTCGGAAAAGGGCAAGTTCTGGAGCACTGAAGGGTCGAACAAGTCCCCGTAGCAGAAACTCACACCGCCCTGTAGCACCGAACTGTTATGCCTGAGATTCTCGGCCGCTAGTTCAAGTGCACTTTTGGAGACATCTACACCTACACAGTCTATACCAGGGATCTCCGCCAGCATTGCAAGTGCAATACACCCTGTGCCCGTGCACACATCCAACACCTTTGGCGGGGATTCTTGCACCGCTTGTACCAGGCGCACCAGCTCAAAACACCATTCCTCGGTGTCATTCCGCGGAATAAGCACGCCGGGCCTACAGCGCACATCGAGTTTGCCAAACGGCTGGGACTTGAGGATGTACTGCAACGGGTAAAACTGAGCTCTGAGCCTGATGGCCCTGCGATGCTCTGCCACTGGGAGGTCTGACCGTATCCACTTGAGTTCTCTGGATGCTTGCGCAAGAGACCTGCAAACGGGGAGGAGAAGCACGAGTGACCTGCTGATCCTGGCAGCGTCCAAAAGGTTTCTCGAGGACACCCTGGGCATCTTGTGCTGAGCTGGGATGACTTTTCACGTGGTGCAGCGATGTCTTGCGCGGTGAAGAGTGGTGTAACGATGTACAGAGTGGTGTAGCGATGTACCGCGCGGTGCAGCGATGGAAGTGGTGTTAGTCTACAAGAAAGGTCATCACGACAGATCGGCTGAATTATATATACATGAGCGGCATTTGCACTTTGCTTTGCACTTTGCTTTGCACTATCTATTTGGACTATGGCCTTGCACTTTGCACTATCTATTTCACAGGTGCTTGGGAACTACGCACTGAGTGTGATTCACGCACAGAACTACGAATGCTTGAGGTACCACATGTACGCTCTTTCATGAAGATCAATCGGAAGCGGCGAGATCACCTCTGACGCTCCAGGTCTGGCAACAGGATCTCTCAAGTAAATGGCGTGGCACGTCTCGAAAGAGATCTCGATATGGTGAGGCAACACAGCACTTGTGCTCAAAAAAGGTCTTGGCTGCCATGGAGTGAAGTAACCCTTTGCCGGATCGGCTCTTCCAAAGAGACGTTTCTGCCATGGCAAATGGAGAGAGACGGACTCTTCACCCGATTCGGCAATCTCGTCGGCTGAAGGCACAGGGCGGTGCTTTTTCAAGGCCTTTGTCCATCCGGCATTGTATTGCAACGTGGCAGCATTTGGGTTCAACTGCAGTTGCTCGGCATCGGTTCTCAACTTGTTCTGGTAGTCGCTGTGGATCTCGTTGATCAACTGCTTGACCTTTCTGATGTTGAACGTCTTGTCCTCTTTCAACTTGTCAGCTTCCTCTGTTTTCGTCGATAAAAACAGCTCGAACTCGTCCAGAGTCTTTGCCGCGAGGATCTTGTTGTCTTTGCTCAACAATTGCAACACCTCGACACATTTTTTGGCGAGCAGGGGCCCAAATTGTACGACAAACTGGTCCAGAGCCACGGATTCCACGTCTTTTGCAGCTGCAACAACGTCACGGAACACTGTGGCTCTTGTGGTATTCTTCTGCTCCGCTAACATGGCCTTGAAGATGCGCTCGTTCAGTTTCTTGACTTTTTCCGCGGAGAATTCGTCATTTTGCAAGAATTCCTGGTCGTACTGTGTCGTCTGGACGTCTTTCTTCTTCTGCAACTTTTCCTGTCTCTTGACCCAGAAATCGTACGGATTTTCCCGCGCCTGTTCCACGTATTTGTTCCACTTGGCAATCTGGATGTTGTCCACATTGATAGCCTCTCTCAAGCTTGGTTTCTTCCTTCCCAAGGCCTGGAGCACTTTATCCGGGTCCACAGAAAAGATATCTCCGGGCTTTAAGGTGTAATTTGGGTCCTGGATCACCACACCATTCACCTTGACATCTTTCGCCAATATGAACTGTCTAGCCTGTCTCACTGAAGAGGCAAACATGGCTCTAAACACGGCAAAATCTAACCGTTTCTCCAAAACTGCAAATGTCTGCATCATCAAGGGCGTCGGGAGCTCACGAGACCCGCTCAAAGATGCGTCCAACTGCGCCACACCTTTCAATTTCGGATCGAAGAACGTCTTCCACCTGCCTTCGCGGATGTGCTCACCATGGTAAGCCCTTGTCTCCTGCTTGGCGTACCATTGTTGTCTGTAGGAGTTCAAAGGCGAGATCAGTTGTTTTGCCGATCTTTTCTTGTACAAATTGAAGATGTTGTACTTGTTCATGGACGGGCGGACGCGTCCACGCGACAACGACTTCAACAACTGCGCTTTTCTGGGCATCGCGGGGGTGTGCTGTGGCGTGTAATGCTCTGTTGTCGTCCAGATTCTACAGCGCTAGAAAATTTTTTTCACAAAATCGAGAATGAAAAAATCAGCAAAAAATGGTTTTTCAGATATTGGAGAGGTTGATAGAGGGTTCAATGGGCGTGGAGTTGCGAGATTAGAAGCACTGGAAGGCGGACAAATGAGTTTGCCTTCATACTACAGCACATCAGCACCTCCTGCCAAAATTTGAGACCACAATGTCTAAAACCGGGCCCGGGGCATCTGCCTACCCTCGGAGTGGTGTAACGATGTACTTTCAGAAATGCCAGCTCTTTTTCACAACTGGGGCTGTATGATTCTTTCACCACAGCTACTCTTGAATTGAACCAATCAGCTCCACCAATCCCCTGCACCAATTGCCACAAAAGTTGCACAAAATCCGCACCACATTGCAATGCGTGACTGGAGTTATTCAGATGAAACAGTCCTCCTAAAGGCTGTGGCCAAGAACCGGCCCTTGGGCGAGGACAAAAACACGCTGATGGCCAGCATTGTCAAGGCTCTAAACACAGTACTCTCACCCGCAGTCACGCGAAAAGACGTTCACGACAAGTTGGATTTGTTGTACGACATGGAGGGACTAGAAGAGTTGGGAAGTTCGGATGAGCAAGCGGGAAATGGGTCTCTGGAGCCGGAACTGGAGCAGGAACTGGCGGTAAAATCCGAGCCTCTGGTGGACCAGAGCGATAGCGATAGCGAGAGTGACAGCAGCAGCGATTCCGATAAACACGAAGACACCAGAACGGTTTTGACGAGATCCAGCACGAGGAAACATAGTCCCGAAACGGATATTGCATCCGAGAAGCCCGACGACACCCCGCTGCCGGTGCGCAGATCTTCTAGATCGTCCAGATACAGAGGCAGTACGCCCGCCAAGACCGTAGTTTCCGAGAAAGAGGACTCAAAAGAGCCAGTAGGAAGTAGCGACGCTGTTTCGGACTCAGAACCGACACCGGAAGTAGACAAAGAAGACCTGGTTGCCTCGAGGAAACGTACACGGTCCTTTGTGCAACTGACACCTATTCCAAAGAGTCTCAAGCTGAGTTCGGCAGCAACACCGTCTACTAGGAGATCTACACGGTTCGGCGGTCCTGTGGTGGAAGCGACGCCTTCTAAACCGACTACAAGGACGTCGGTGCGTAAATCTGGGTCTAAACCTGTCCCTGCGACGCCGGGTAACACCAACAGTGCGGCTACAAATACGCCGGGGAACAGAAGGAGGAGTATGAGGAAGAAATAGGCGGACGGGCGAGCAAAGCGACAGATCAGCTGTCTTTCTTGCCTCTTTCGTGCCACTTCCCTGTCACTTTCTCGACATCTGCCCAGCTCTCTACTGTATAACATTTCTGTATATCAAGTGTGAATTACTTACAATTGTTGATATCTCCCATAAACAGCTTGACTTGATATTTCAGCTGTCCAGTCTCTACTTATCACCTTACCCGCTTCGTTTCCTAATCCTCAGCTGCTGCTTGTGTGCTTTATGCTCTGCTCTTTGCTCTACCCTCTGTTACCCTCTTCGACTCTCTTTGGTCGTGCACATTCGCTCAAAATGAACCAAAAAAACCTCAACCGCCAATTCAAAACTATCCAACCAACAATGTTCGTGAACACACTGCTCAGAAGATCATTTATCAGACCTACCAGCATCAATCGCTTTGCAAACAGCAATTTTACAGCCAGTAGATCATTTTTCAACTCCACACCAACGATGTCAGTCCAAATCGAGAAAATTTCACCGGGTAAGTTGTGGCTCATGGCTCCATTGCTCATCATATTACTAACGCTCGACAGGTGACGGTAAGACCTTCCCAAAGACAGGAGACTTGGTCACCATCCACTATGTCGGAACTTTGGAAAACGGCAAGAAATTCGACTCTTCTAGAGACCGTGGTAAGCCATTCCAGACCTATATTGGTGTCGGCCAAGTCATCAAGGGATGGGACGAAGCCATTCCACAGTTATCGGTCGGAGAAGTTGCAAGATTGACGATTCCAGGTCCATTGGCCTACGGTCCAAGAGGATTCCCAGGTTTGATCCCTCCAAATGCCACTTTGATCTTTGAAGTGCAATTGTTGGGTGTCAATTAGTTCTTGGGTATTATATAGTGAATGCACTTTACACCTCTTAGGATTGCCATTTGTTGGGTGCTAGAAGCCCTGAAGAGAGTTTAGTAGTTTTTGGATTTGAGGAATTGAGTCAATTCAGCTCTTTCTGTGTAGGATTATAGTGATGTCTAAGTGGATTGTACTATTCACCCTGCATAATTCTGTTACTCATTTATCGAACTTGAAATATGATTTTTGGACAATAATCGGAGTACACTTGGTCTAGAAGTAAATTGACCTCAACCGAGCTATCTGCTATATAAGGCACAATTCTGGCATGTGCTTTGCAACATTTTTCCATCTCATACTCTCTAAAGACCATTGTCATAACTAAAATGTACGCTGGCTGATCATGAGCGAGTCACTATCAGCTACGTTCTTTACACTGTGTAACACACAGTTCACATAAACCATGCATTCATGCTTATCTATCCTTTGTATATACACCTTCAGCACTCACAAGATCATTTATAGGCAAAATGGGCAAGTTAACCTTGTACTGCAAATCATAAACCTTCAACGCCGGAATCTTGGCTCCATCTTTCACATTCACCGAGTACTCCAACACCTGCCGCGTGAATGGGAGCACCGGGAACGTGTTCTTCTTCAAATCACCATCAGCAACTACGTTCAAGTCATCTGATAACGATGTCGTGAACTGGAAGATCCGGGGGGCAGGATTCTCAATGACATACTTGAGACTAAGAAGTCCTGAGTCGGATTCTTCAGGAATGAGCAAGACTCTCGGGTCAAACAATGACAAAGATGTCTGCAAAGGATCCAAATGGTACTCGTTGACTTTGTCAGAGCCACTACGTTTCCATCTTACTGAACTCGTCAACGTGATAGGAATATCTCTACGTATCGTGCCATCACCAGATCTCGTATAAAAGCACTCATCGCATTCTGTGGTACCGAGCGCAATTCTTCTGGCCTTTGTGTCTACGAATATCTCAGATTCATACTCCTCGCCATGCTTAATCTCGATATCGTGGTCTACAATCTCCACGTCTCCGTGCAGTACTATGCTGGTTCTACAGTTCCAGTATCTAGTAGGAATAGGCACTTTTGTGCCACTGTTCAGGAAAGGCGACGGCATATCCTGTGGTCTGAACCGGGGCAAAAGTGTGATCCTTCCTCTTAAAGGTGTCAATATCTCGACTTGAACCCGGATCTCTTGCTGAATTGGCACTTCAAAGTTGTCTCCGGCGAAATACGACACTTTCAACGGAAATCTTAGCAACTTCTGCGCAAAATTCAAGGGGATCGTGAAATGAAGATCACGTTTCAATTGGGTTCCGGGCTCGAGCTCGACTTTCAATGAGTGTTCATCTTCAGATGTCCAATGCGATTGGAAATCCAAGACCGCTTCCAAGGCAACGGTGACTTTCTCGTGGTCATCGTTCTTAATGTTTACAGGGAGCGAGAGAGTCTCGCCTATATAGTACGAACTTTGGAGCTCGTTGGTGGTTACTTCTGTCTTTGGACGCCGCGGCAAGATGCGCATCGTTAAAGGTTCCAAAACCTTGTAGAAATCTTTGTATAGAGTTCCATCTCTCAATGAGAACCAGGCATATCTATGCGATCCCACCTGTCTTGTACTCAATTTAACATCAAGCTCGAATTTGACTTTGTCATGAAGTGTGGCTTCGATCTTGATACCGGGCTTCAACACGGACTTACCGATTTTGTTAGCAAAGATCCCCAGCATCTGCAAGTGCTGAGATTCAAGCTGGCAGTCGAAATTAGCAGCTCCTTCGTAAACTCCATCTCCCTTAAGGAATTTCACCTGCTGAAGTGCCGCTGGATCATTTTTCGGATCATGGACAATCTCCACAGGGGAGATCGAGCCACCTTTTTCGAACTCCAAAGTGATCTTTGAAATCTTCACAACTTTCAGTGATGACTCGTTCAAATGGTAGTCCAAAGAAAGCTGGCACTCGCACTCGTCTGAGACATGGATATCGGTGTTTTTAAAGAAAAACTCTGCCTCTACAAGAGCAGCATCAGATTTTACAGGTTCTACACTCTCTGGCAAGGATTCCGGTATACTTCCACCCGACTTTAGCGAAGCCAAATCTAGCAGTGCACCAATTGTGCTGCTATTTTCGTTCAATTTTGTGGAACATTCATAAATTCCCTCCAAGGCGACGCATTTCAATGGTTCCCAGTCCAGTTTCTGAGAGATCAAGAACTCTTTACATTCTACAAATGTTTCCAAAGCGTCTCTGTACTTTCCCGAATTGGAATAGTACTTGGCGATCTCAAGCTTGATATAGGTCTCCGTTCGCTTGAAATTAGGAGACTTGCCGAAAAAGAGCAACGCTTTTTTCAACCAATTTACGCAGTCATCATCGTAGTTAAAGCTCCTTTCCTCTTCAACGGGTAAAGAGATATAAGTGTCTACGTACTCATTCTCCTGGTGCAGAAGTGCCTGGATTCGTCTTTTTTCTGTCAAAGACACTGCCTGCAAATACAAGAATCCCGGGTTGGGCATCGAGAGCAGAGAATCGCGGGCAAGTCTATACGGCTCCGCCATTGGGATCAATTCTTGTGGAACGTATTCGAGCAAATCCAGATACCAGCTGAATTGCAGCACTAGCCACGTCAAAACGGAGTAAGATCTCGGTCTGATGTCGTGCTTTTTTAGGAAAGTGATCACATTCTGTAAATGTGTATCGAATCTAGTGTACGAATAATTGCAGTCTTCCATGTACAATGCATTTCTCACCGAATGAAGAGTGATAAAGTCCAAGAGCATTCTGAATTCGTTCCACCGAGAATGATCTTTCGGAAGAGATTTAAAGATTTCCAAAATCGCCGTGTAACTCTGTTCCCAGAGCTTCGTGGCGAGGTCTATCTGGGATTTGAACTCGGCTATAATGGCCAACTTGACGCAATATCTCGTGTCCCAAAACGGTTGTAACAATCCTTGTGGTAGAAGCGATGTCTGTGCCGAAGATTGTCTAGATTTCTTGCGTTTGATTTTCTTTTCAATCGAGTTATAGAAGTCCAAGCTTAAAGAGTTGAGTAACGAGAGCACATGGCTGATGAATGACTTCAATTCTCGCTCTGAACCAGAAGGTAAAAACAAAAGCGAGTTTCGGCCAGTGAGTCCCGTGGATTTCTTGATCCTGTTGATAGAATCGACTAAATCCGGATTCATGGCTATAGACTTGGAGCTGATGATTATCGGTAGAAACTTTATACCTCTTTGTGTGATGTTGTCTTTCAAGGACTTTATCTCGTCCAGAAACTCATCTTCGGCGATTTTCTGATCCGTCTCCGACAAATCTGATGCCAATTCATGTACACTGATAAACACCGCAGGCACTATATCCTTATACTTCTGTATCCAATTGGCCGAGATAATCCCATCTGGGTATAGATCTGAGTTCTCGTTGAAAGGCGAAAGTGCCGATTTGTCCTGGCCCTTCACCTGTGTGGATTCTGTGAGCTCAATGGCGTCTCCAAGGTTCTCTTTGGCGAATCTGGGGAGCAAGAACTCGCTGTCGACGAATTTCAACCGGTATTTCAGCACCGGGGCGTCGATTTGCGACTTTATCAAGTCGTCATTCCAGCAACAATCCTCCGGAAGACTGTATTTCTTGAACAATTCCACAAATTCTAGGCCTAGAGACGCCCTAACTGTCTCCAGCTTCCGGGTGATCTTATCGGCGTCTATCAACAACGGATTGTGCACCACTGGGGTCGTTGAGCGGCGCAAATTCTTCGCCGTTCCTTCCGGAATGCCGTCCTTGCCCAATCCTTGGATAAAAACCAAAGGAGACGGCTGAAACGTGTACTCAATGGGCTGGTAATTGATCATCGTGCCGCTACAGTGTAAGCATAGATGGATATTTTATTTTGCAATGGATTTTTTTTCAGTGCCTAATTCATTGATTTATTTTGGGGGTTAGATTTAAAATTGGCTCTGGCATGGAACTATATCAATAGAGATTAATCTTCATCGGAGAGAATGTACTCCCGGAGAATATCGGCATCCCTTTGCGGCCATACCAACTCCTGCGCTTCACCAAGCGTCACGACACATCCGTAGCATAAATCCACCGGTGCACCATCTCTGGTTTCAAGAGACAGAGCCAGGTTCTCCAGGAATAGTTCATAGGTGGCAGCCTCTTCCTCGGTGGTCAACGGAGCTGGATCATTTACAGTGATCTTGGTGAGCCACGATTTCGGATCTGCATAGATCAGGTTCCCACAGACCCTACATTGTTTGGTATTAGAGGGGTGTGTAGGCTGAGCCAATTTAGACCCGATCTTCACCACCGTAGAGATCACCTCAGAGTAGTCTTTGTCCAAGTTTTCGAAATACTGTCTCGTCAATTCGTTTACCGTCTTGTATTTCGTCATTCTGCTGACATTTTTGTCCGGTTCCTCCAACTTGTACCGGTCTACATGGGTCATTTCTGCGTATTTATCAATCTCCGTGAGCAACACGTCTCTCAAGGGATGCAAAACTTCCAATTTAGAACCCTCTAGCACACCGTCGGTCAACCTTTCATTTATCATGGCGCCTCTTCCCTTCACGGTTAACGAAATAACGTCGTCAGCCAATTTCGTCATGCTGTGGCCCAACAAAACGGTGTCGAACTCCTCTTTACGGGCAACCTGGAAGTATAAATCGTGGTGAATTATGTCGAGCAAATCCTCTTTAGTGGTTCTCAGGGCACACATCGACAAGAGATCGTTTACAGATAGCTTTTGCGCCAATTGTGTAGCATTGACCTTGTTAGATATCGTGGTAAAGTCCTTATATATGGTCAACTTTTGCAACGAGTCGTTGCTTGGAATGTACGATTCTATATCCAAGACCCTGAAATCGACTTTCAAATCCTGTAACTTGTAATCCTGGATCAAATTTCTTGTCCTCTCCTGGATCAGGGCAGATCCAGTCTTGTCACTCACAGTTAAACAGGTCAAATGGTAACCCTGTCTGCCCCTATGCATCTCCAGTTGCTCTTGGAACGAACTCAAGATCATATCGAGCAACACCAACGAAGAAACACCGAACGAAAGGCATAGTAACACCCTGGTGACGGTAGACTCCTTCTGGCCATACTTGACCTTGTATTTCTCAGCCAACATCTGTTTCCGCTGCTTTCCTCTCAAAAACTTGATGAAACATTTTGCACAGAAATGCTCCTTTCTGGCAACTAGCACAGAAGGTTCATTTTTGCACCGGCTGCACAACACTTGCTCTGTGGACATCTTGGTTGGCGCTAGTCGATGCTCTTCTCCTTTTCAGATCTCAATTTTTTTTTTTTTTTCATCTTTTTCCTCGGGTATTTATTAATCTTTAGTACCTGAAGGAGCAGGCTCAGGAACCAGGTTCAAGAGCACAAAATGGGCAAAGAAGAATCCAGTGAGGCCGCTGTGAAGGCGGATGTCGTGTATGACAAGGAAAAAGTGGATTTTGCGAAACAAGGGGCAAAAGTCGACGAGTTCAAGTACTATCCCGACAACCCTACGCAAGAATTGCACAAGAAGGCCTTTTTCGCCAAAGATCCGTCCAAGTTCTACGATCCGTGTGCCGAGAGTTCCAGAATGGCCATCAGATGTATGGAGAACAATGACAACTTCAAGACGGTCTGTGCAGAGTATTTCCTGGCATACAGAGAGTGCAAGAAGGAATGGGTGAGTAGAAATGTAGGCAAAGAAGTGTGAAAAAGAAGGGTACTAACAAACAGCAGATTTTGAGACGTAAAGAAGATGACATGAACGGTCGTGGATGGTGAGCACAGGAGTAGGATCTACATGTAAATAGAAATAAATAAGTTATCTTAGCGATCAGAGCACCGAGTCCAAGAACTCTCTTGCCAATTCTACACCCAAGAAAGTTGCCGCATTGGCTGGGAAACTTCTGGCCAAAGCTGGACCTAATCCGGGGAAAAAACCCTTGATACCATGTGTTTGGTGGATCTGTTTCACAACTTGGCCTATAGAGAGAGAAGTGTTGGAAGATTGTTGCACGGACTTGATCGTGTCCACTGGGAAGATTCCAGTCCACATGGCAACACCTGCAAATCCTCCTGCAACAGTGATAGCCCCCAATGAAAGAGTATCTGAGTCCTTGGACAATTTTTTTTTCAAATACTCGTATGTGGCGAAATACAACGCACTTCCCGGTCCATCTCTGGCCAAAGTAGCCAAGGACCCTTTGAAAACGGACTTTAATCCACCTTCTCTATAGATTTTTTTAACCACTTGGAACATCGAACTCCTGTGTTTGGAATCCTCCACTTGCATGACAACTTTTATTCTTTCGAAAGGAGCAGTTATCGCCGTGGTTGGAATGGCACTCACAAAACCAGCTGCACTGATCTGGCCAATGGTGAAAGAATCAGATATGGTACCTGTGACATTGGTGATCAATTTTTTACCCATATCGTACCCCCAAAAACTCACCAGAAAGATCGGCGTCACTCCAATGATTGGCGGCAATACACCTCTGTAAAAACCGAGTAAACCGTCCGTGGCTACAGTTTTCTTGATACAATCAGCGGCTGTCTTGTACTGATTTGTCTGCAATCTCACTTTCACCAAATCAAAGGGATGGCCTGTTATAACAGCGGCTAATCCTCCTACACCTCCTGAGGCAAACGATTTGACATTGTCAATGATTAAAGAGTCTGGCTGGTCTGACATTGTGCTTTTGCTGCCTTTACCCAGTGGTTACTTCACTGAGCACCCTCGATGCTTTATATATCCGTATTCACATGGCATTTTTTTGTTCACGCAAAGCACATGACATTAGCACTTTTAGCCGAGTTTTTTGCACCGTTAAACATGACTGATTCTTATTTGGTGTTGTGGTGTACTGGTGTTATAAGGCAGTGTGTGTTGTGGTGCAGATTGAGATCTAGTGCAGATTTGTCAGTAGTGTGTAATAGAATCGGCGTTTTGTATTTGTGGGATATGATCAACGGCTGAAATGTGGGGCAGATTTAGTGTAATAGTGACTATGGGAGAATTGAGAGTAGAGAAATCAGTTCGAGTAAATGCTATAACCAAGCCAATACCGCATACTCTTAGTCACCCATGGCTACCGATTTCAACCTAATTGATCTTTGCGTGCCGACGACAGTGGTAATGGTGCACCGGTAGTGCTCTTGTAGTGCACTAGTTAAATCGCATAATGAGAGTAGTGCAAGTCTGGTAGTGCCTGATTTCCCAAACACCCAATGCGGCTTAATGGCACGTATCAAAATTTTACTTGCCCTCTCTTTCCTCTCTTTCTCTGTCCCTCTCTTTCTCTCATTTCCTTTCTTTCTCTTTCCCTCTCTGCTCCTCTCTTCCCTTTTCCTCACTACCGCAAAATGGCAGACTGGCACGAGATGAATCTAAACAAAACAGAGGAAAAAAGTTCAACTTTCTCAAATACTCTCTTGATCCAGATCATCATCGCATCATCAGCACGTCTAGCGTCACGTTGATTAATTATAAAGGGCTTTGTACATACTTTAGAAGCCCATACCTAGAACAAGATCTGATCAAAGACTCAAGAGTTGCACAAAGTATTGAACAAATTGATCATCGTTGCACCAGCGTGAAATACTACAAACACATCACTTGCAATCAATTGACCAATTAATTGCAACGAATCACACTCCCATCCATCCATTTCCCAGCCACGATTTTGTGACGTCAATTTTGACATATATCATCTAAAAATCATCACCACTTGAACCTCTTTCACCACCAAATTCAAGTTTGCTACAATGAGCAATTTCAGCGATATCTTGGAGGCGGCATTGCTCCATCCAGATGCCAACAAGAGATCCGAAGCTGAGCGTCAGTTGCAAGACGCTGCTACTAACCACTTCAGTTCATATTTGGACCTGTTGAATGGAGTCTTTGGCGATGAGTCCGGACGTACAGAGGTGAGAATGTTGGCGGGGCTCCAGTTGAAGAACGAGTTGACGTCAAAGGATTTGAAGAAAAAACTGGACCAGGCCAACCGCTGGTACACTTTGGACGACCAAAAGAGGAGATCCATCAAGGAGGTTTCATTAAAGACTTTGGTCACCACAGATGACCGTGTCGCGAATTCTGCAGCGCAATTGGTCGCTGCTATTGCTGATATCGAGTTACCGAACTCCGATTGGCCGGAATTGATCCCTATAATCATCGATAACACGAAATCGGAGCAACCTGTCAACGTCAAGCGTGCATCTTTGTTGGCAATTGGGTACATTTGTGAGACTGCAGACCCGAATAACCCCGGAGTCGTGAGCCAGGCAGACGGGATCTTGATCGCCATTGTCCAGGGAGCTTTGCTGTCTGAGCCCAGCGTAAAAGTCCGGTTGACAGCGCTCAATGCCTTGGTCAACTCTTTGGAGTTTATCAGTTTCAATTTCGCAAGAGAAGGCGAGAGAAACTACATAATGCAAGTCGTCTGTGAAGCCACACAGGCGGATGACGCAGAATTACAGGCCAGTGCTTTTGGGGCATTGGCAAAGATCATGAACTTGTACTACAGCTTGATGAGTGTCTACATGGAAAAGGCATTGTATAGTTTGACTGTAAGTGGGATGCAGAGCGAAAATGAGAAAGTCGCCTGTATGGCTGTAGAATTCTGGTCCACAGTGTGTGAAGAGGAGATTGAAATCGCGATGCAAAAGGAAGATTTCGGCGAAACTGATCAAGTTTCGTTCAATTTCGCCTTGGTGGCCATCCAGGACGTGTTGCCGACGCTTTTGACGTTGTTGGCACGCCAGAATGAGGACCCAGAAGACGATTCCTGGACCGTTGCAATGGCTGCCGGTGCCTGTTTGACGTTGTTTGCACAAAACACCCAAAACTATGTCGTGCAACCGACTCTCCACTTTGTAGAAGAGAGATTGAGTTCTCACAACTGGAGAGACCGTGAAGCCGCAGTGATGGCCTTTGGTTCGATTTTGGACGGACCAGATCGGGACCAGTTGAAGATCTTGATTGGCCAGGCTTTGACCCCAATCTTGAACTTGATCAAAGACGAGCAATTGCAAGTGAAAGAAACTGTCGCTTGGTGTCTCGGAAGAATCGCCGATTTGGTCATTGACGCCATCGACATCAACACACATCTCCCATCGGTGATCCAGGCGATCTTGATCGGCTTGGAAGACCATCCAAAGGTGTCGACGAACTGTTGTTGGACCCTTATGAACTTGGTGGAGCAATTATGTGCCAACGGAGTGCAGGAAAAGACCACGCCGATGTCCGTGTATTACCATCTTCTTGCTCCGGTGTTGATCAGGATCAGTGGAACCTCGGAAAATGAGTACTCGTCAAGAACCTCGGCTTATGAGGCTCTTTCCACGATGGTTTTGTACAGTTCTGAAGACGTGATGCCAATTGTCAACGGAATTGCCACAGAAGTGTTGCAGAGGTTGGAGAGCTCCATCACTTTGCAACAACAGGTGTCCTCCAATGACGACAAGGCCAACTTGATGGAATTGCAGATCAACATCTTGGCCTTGTTGACGAATGTCATCAGAAGAGCAGGTAGCGATGTGTCACATGTGTCCAACGACTTGATGAGCATGTTTTTGAAAGTTTTGCAGACGCAAGAACCGAATTCTATCGTGGAAGAGGACGTGTTTATCGCCATTGGTGCCGTCGCTGATGCCTTGAACAAGGATTTCTTGGTCTACATGGACAGTTTCTTGCCATTTTTCAAGAACGCATTACAAAACATCGACTCGCCGACTTGCAACACTGCTGTGGGTCTCGTTGCCGATATCTCGCATTCATTGGGTGGAGAATTGATTCCATATTTGCAAGATTTGATGCAGATATTGGGGTCCATCATCACGAATCCAGATATCAGAAGAGACTTGAGACCTTCTATTTTGTCATGTTTCGGTGATATTGCGTCCTCTATCGGCTCCAACTTCCAGCCTTACCTCACTGCGGTGATGGATATCTGTTTCCAGGCCCAGAATCTCGAGCCTACAGATGGGTCCTTGGAGACGATGGAATACATCATGACTGTGAAGGAATCTGTCTTGGATGCATATGTAGGTGTAGTTGCAGGATTACACGAGTTTCCTCAAGTGATGCTGAACTACATCCAGCAGATTTTCTTGTTCTTGTCCGTGGTCCATGCCGATATCGCCATCAATTCGTCAGACTCAGTAGTGAGATCTGCTGTTGGATTGATTGGGGATATTGCTGCCATGTTTCCTAAAGGCGAGTTCAAGACGATTTTTGCACAAGATTGGGTCACTAATTTCATCAAGAAGACCAGGTCCAACCCCGCTTTCACCCAGCAGACTAAAGATACTGCTAGATGGGCCAGAGAGCAACAAAAGGCTCAAATATCCATCTGAAGCGGCCCTTTTAGATCTCTTTTATACATTTTTCCCCTTTTTCCTCTCTCTCTTATCGTCATTCTCTTTTCCACAATTCTCTTGACCCTTTTGTACATATCCTCTTTATACATCTCCCTGTCATCTTTTCTTTACGATCTAATCTCTTCATGTCTTTGAATGCATTTCTTGATCTGTTGTAACTAGATATAAGTTATATAGTCATCATCGAAGCGTTATGAGCAGTATACAAAGTGCACCTGCTGTTCCTGACAACTGTTCTCCAACACTACTATAGCTCAGTGTATGATATATTCTTGATTCTGTCCGGTTTGTGCACCCTGGATCCCGATTTTGCAACCCATCATCCGCTTTTCATATTTACATCCCAGCATTTGCATCTATATACATCCCGGCAATATCAAATCAGTGACGCCCCCAATTTGTGAAAATTTGTATGGACACGAAAAAATCACCAAAATACCTCGAGAACTCATCACCAATCGACACCACACCACGATGTCTTCGCTTGCCTATAACCCGATCCCATTCGACCACACATACATTCTTTATGATCCCTCGGACCCGATTTCCATAGCATGTTCATTTCTCTCATTACTTCCGATCATCATCTTGATCTTCTACTTTTCATGGTTTTTGACGACACGAGAAATCGAGCCAGTGATAGTCGCTGGCGGTCAGGTGATCAACGACATTGTTAATAACATTGTCAAGCATGTGATAAAGCAAGAACGGCCCCATCCCGGCGTTATGGGCATAACTTCGCGTGTCTCCGAGACACCATCACATTTTTCAGCCACTTTGGGTAGGGGTCTCGAGTATGGGATGCCCAGTGCACATTCACAGTTTATGGGATTCTTTATGGTTTATTTTGCATTGAGGACTGTCTACCAGTCCCAGACGAAATGGAAATCGTTATCATTGTTAAGTTATGTCGGAGCGTGCTTTGGAGTGGCCTTTTCACGTGTATATTTGCTCTATCACACTGTAGAGCAGGTGGGTGTAGGGGTTTTGGTGGGGATTGCCGCCGGAACAGTTTATTTTTGCATCATTTCTGTAGCCAGAGATATCGGGTTTATCACCTGGATCGTGAATTGGCCCATTTTGAAGTGGTTCTGGATCAAAGACTCGCTCTATGAGTGTCCGATGACGTTTGAAGATGAGTACAAGTTCTGGATACAGAGAAAGAGTCGTGCTGGAGATGATTCAGCGATAGAGCATAGAAAAAGCGAATAGATGCTGGTTCCTAGAGCGTACTGAGCATAAGTGAATAGAAGTCTGCTGGCTAATGGAGCACATTAGGGTTCAAAGTTGACTAATATAGTGTATAATACACCCAAGTTGAAAAATGCACTGATAGAGCATAGAAAAAGTGAATAGATGCTGGTTAATGGCGCATCAAACAGATAAGAACATAGCTACACAGCATAATAGATATGACAAATTGCATTAACCATCTCATAACCACTTGAGTTTTGAGTTTTGAGCTAGTTGAACAGATTCTCCACTAGTGATTAGTACTTAGATATGACAAATGAGCCGTCTAATGGATTCAGTGATAGCGTCAGGTGTGAAGTTGTATAGATTCCACACCAGCAAAATACAAAATGCATTCCAATCTCATTAGTCACTAATAGAGCTAGATAGAATACCAACTCGAATAGATGCACAGCAACTAAATACACCAACTTCACATATATGAAAATGCATCATGGATTCACTCCAGGAATCGTGATTCTATTGGCAACGTTCGCATAGGCATTATACTTGATCTCGACAATCTCGTTCTGTGGGAACACGAGATTCGGGATGTCATTACACGAACTTGCCATCAAATACCCGTAAAAAACCTTGATCACAGTCTCATCTGCTATGATCAACACATCTCCGATCATTCTCTCCATTTCGAGGATCAAAGGCTCGATTTTCACTGCCAAGTCATGGTATGACTCTGCTCTACTGAATCGGTGATGGTACGGATCTCTGGAATGCAGTTTGTAATCGTCGGCGTATTTCTGCTTGATCTGATCTTTACTCATGCCCTCTACATCACCTGGGTTTTTCTGTGTCAATTGACTTCTCTGTCTCACCGTGATGCCCAAATCTACAAACGACTGCGACGCTTCAATAGTTCTCAACCGGGTTGACGTCCACACGACAAAAGAATTATCATGTTGTCCATCAAAGCCATTTGGAGGCTGTTTTTCAGTAGCACTATGGACTCTGTCTGGCTTTTTGGTGTAGAATTTCTCGCCTTTGGTCTTGGCAATGTGGTCTAACAAAGTCTTGTTCAACTTCTCGAAATAGTCGCGTCCCTTCTCGTCCAAAGGCGGATCACTCTTGAACTTCAACTTGTTGTTGGAACACCGGGCAAAATACACAGATCCGGACTTGATCCGCGAGTTCATCAAGAAAAACACGATTTTGTTCACCAAGAACCCGTGTTTGTTGTTGTTCAAGACCAAATTCTCACCAAAGTTGATAAACTTGATATAACTCAACTCGGCTTCGTCCATCTCTTCGTAAACTGGCGACACAGTATCGATTCTCGATATGTAATCCTGGGTCAGCTTTTGCGGGTCCCAGCCGGAATAATCCGGTGACTTCGAGGCATCTTGCACGTTCTTGTGCAAGAGATTCGCATCTGTCACAATTGACTCGATGAACAAAACCTTGATGTTGGATTTCGTGAAACTGTCGTTCAACTCGTTTCTGTGCTTCGAAAGCGCATTGATCGCATCGTAGATCACCACTTGGCCCTTGTCGTCTTCTAAGAAAGTCAACATGTCATGAACACATTCGTCGACGATTTTCTGTCTTTGGTCGCTGTCCGTAGCGGGGTTCCAGAAATCCAGAGTCACTTCTCCCTCATGGGCTCTTCTGTAGTCTCCGAGATGGAAAATCTTGGCTTTAACACCCAACCATCTTAAATATCTACACAAAGAAACACTCAAATGCGTTTTTCCCCTTGCCGGCATCCCACAGAGTGAAATACACAACTTCCCCGCGTGGAACATGCGTCCAGACTCTGTAGAATACAATTGCAGTGGAGAGATGAAGTTGGCGCTTATCTCATCGTGGATCCCATCAATGTCCTCAACTCGGCGTTTTTGTTTCTTGGCTTCACTTCTCGATATCGATTCCGCGGATTTCATGTCTGTACTCATCGGTGTGGGCGATCTAGAAGCGTCATTTGAATCGGCGCTTGATAACCACCTTGTCTGTTTTCTGGCCATGTAATTTCCCGGGAGTTGTGGCGGCTGGATCGATGTATCTTCGTCGGCCAAACTCGCACTAGATCCGCTCTTGTCGTTCAACAAGATCTCGTCACTTGTCGTCTCTGTCATGATATTTATGTGGTGTGATGCACTTGCAGTTCAGTCACGATCTGTTTGTGAAATTCAAAAGTTCCATTTTTCCTTCTCCAAGGTGGAAAAACTTTGTGGGGTGGAGCAGATTGGGGAGATGTGCACGACCTTACTCGGTTCTCATTACTCTGGCCCGAGGGCCTGAGTAGGGTCAAAGATCTGCTACGGTTCAGATATCTGGATTCAGAGCACCTGGATACAATTCTTGATATCTGGATTCAGCTCACATACTCTGCACCATTTTTGATCTGAATATGCGTTTGCACATTCGTACAACTGCACTACATCACTACACTACTTCACTACAATATTAATGTAGTTTACATCTTATTTGAGTTGGTTTCGTTTATATATTACTGATAGAATCACTTCTTAAGCAACAACACCACCTTTTCTCTCAATCAAAGCCTTTCTGTCCTTGTCCAAGTGCAATTTGGTGATGACAACCTTTGAGGTTGAGATGTTGATTGGAACAGAGGCACCGTTGGACTTTTCCTTCGATAATTTCTCAACTTGGATGGCATATTTCAATCTGTAAACTGAAGAAACCTTACCTTCGGAACCTTTCTTTGAACCTCTGGTGACGGTGACTTCGTCATCTTTTCTGATTGGCAAAGATCTGATCTTGTATTGAGCCTTCAATTCCTTGGATAAAGGAGCAGACATGATCGAACGTCTAACAGACGATGGAGCAGTGAAGTAAGCCTTTCTAGCTTTGCTTCTTGAAGATGAAACGTCTGTGCTATAGTTAGTAATTGCTTGTTGAGGACTGAGGGTGAAGGTCAGAGTGTAGAGTAGTGGAGCCAAAACTGTCATGCTGATGCATACGATATATGGCACACTGTTGCTGGAACTAACTGCTGATAAGCTATAGCGCCAAATGGCAACAAATGCAAAACTAGATGGATCTGATATTCAAGTTTCCTTGTTCTTGTGATCGAGATGTCCACATTCTGCTATTGACTTGTATAATATCATGCTGGACTCATGTGTAAACGAATAATACTCCCTGTGACGCTGTTGCTTCTCTTGTCTCTTCGCTCTTTGAATCTGTTCCATATCTAGCCCTCCAGATCCACATTATCTACAGTTCTCTCTGAATCTCTCTCCTCGTGATGCTGAAATGCTATTTACCTTGACTAACTTTGGCCATTTTGTGCTATTTGATAATCGATTAGTTGGTATTATGATCAAATTATTCAAGAAATCTTTGTATAAATTTTTTTTTCTCTTCCTCTACAAATTTTTTCACACACAATTACCACTTTAATCGGTGACACCAAAGAGTAATTTTGCAGACAGTTTTTCTGCCTTCGAAGCACGACCATTGTGAGGAAAATTAATATGAGCAGAATGCAACCCTAATTAGGGTTTTTATGAGATATAGGTGCAGCGGTGTAACAAAAATAAATAGAACATAATATTTAACATCGCTACACCGGGCATAGGATGTAATATGCCGGTGTGACACGACACCGGACTTGAGGCGTTGGTTTGTACTTACTTAAGATGGTGCTATAATGACGGGATGAGAGGGTCATAGCAGATCTGCATTAAAATCCATACGAGAATTCGTCTGCACTTGAACAGACTGAGATCGTGTTTTATGGAAAAGCACCGCTTTGTGTGTCTTTCTGTGAAAAGCAAAAAAAAAAACAGCCCGAGGTGGGACTCGAACCCACAATCTTTACCTCCGGAAAGTAATGCGCTAACCAATTACGCTACAAGGGCTTAAAAAGAAAATCTCACTCTGCAAGACTTTTCCACTGCGCCATGCACAAGGAAAATCAATGGTGTCTCTCTAATTTGATTATAAGTAGTACTTGCTGGGAGAAGTAGTGTACAGAGGGGTAATTATTACCCCCTTTGAGCTGGATTCACAATCACAATGTCACTGTGATGGATTCGCCAAAGGTCTCTTTGCTTGCTTACCTCTCCCACTGATGATGTCTTCAATAGTTTAACTTTCTTTTTGGCTTAAAAGAGTTTAACGTGTGGGCAATATATCTCATATAAGACAAGACAGAGAGTAATGAAGGTTCATCATTTGAAATTATCATCTCTGGCAATTCACCCACGTAACGACAAGTGTTACAAGAACAGGTTCTATACACCCAAATTCAGTACTCCGACCCTGTACTACTGTTCGGGGAACTTATTTTTATGCTATTGACTAACTAAAGCTCGAAATAGTGTCCCAATATATCTTCTTCGATTACTCTTACCCTTGAGTTTGAGAGATAGAAAGACTATAATGTTCATCTCCAAATCTGCCTGGACCAACAATCACAGACATATATTACCTTCTTATTACGAAACAAGACCCTTCACTGTAATGTCAAGTGCTTCCTACAAGAAACCACAGGCAAGGGCCCCAGCATATTGAGCACACGCACAGAGCTATTTACATCCCCAATTTCAAATCTGACAACTGCAGAATTTACAAACCATCCAGATCCATCCACAAACGCAAAGCAAGGCTCAACTACATGGCATTCTCTATATAGTCAAACCACCACAGGAAATGCTCACTCACTGGTCCAAAGTAGTGCGTGAAAAATTCAAGAATAGAGAAAAAATTGAGATTGACCTTGAACGATTTTCACTAAACCTGTGAGAATAGGTGGATGGCTATCGATCTCAGATACTGATACCAAGACAAACCCAGTACGATGTCAAGAGCCATTCAAAACTCTGTTTTCAAGAAATTCACAACTCCATTGAGGTTCTTCACGCCTTTGGATCAAGCCGCTATTAGGAGTCCATTGGCTAAAAAAGTTGTGAGGCATCAGAGTACAAGAAATTATAATATTCATTCCAGAGCCAAGTATGGGATCCATGAGCTCATGATGAACAAAAATTTGACCAAAGATGCTGTCAACACATTGAGAACTGCCTCTAAGCACCAAAAGAGGTTCAATTCCACCACAAGAACCGCCAAACCGGGGTCTGCTCCTAAAGAGTCCATCTTCAGCAAATTCAAGAGAGCCACAACGTTCACCATATCGACTGTAGCAGTGGTAGGAGCTTCAGGATTGGCGTTGATCGTGATCTACTTGTTGTTGGCTGAGATCCTGTTCCCTTCTGGGGATACTCAGACTTTCAACAGAGCAGTCTCGTTGGTGGAGCGTGATGAAGTATCACAGAAGTTGCTCCATTTCCAGAAAGGTGAGCGTTTGAAGCTGTTTGGGGAAACTCCAGGCGACAAATGGACAAGAAATAGACCGATTTCGTCGGTGAGAAGACCGGGTCTCGATGGAAAAGAGCACGTCTTGATGAGATTCCACGTGGAGAGCAAATCCAAGATCGGGACTATTCAATTAGAAGCCGTCGACGATAGCTGGTGGAAACAAGAGTTCTCATATGTGATCTTGGATGTTCCAGGTCAAAATAGACATTATATTGTAAAACCAAAGACTCCAGAGAACAGGCTCAGAGTTAAAAACAAAGATACAGGATTCTTGGGAGTCAAATGGGGTCCAAAGAAGGATTAGAGTGTCTACAGTTGACGAGCCGGTTTCAAATGACCGTTACTGTACATAGTTTTTCTAAGTCAAAAAATGAAATCCAAATGAAACATAATGAAGGCGAAACAGAAATGTTTTAAAGAGGTTCTGGTGGCTTCACTTTTGTAAGTCATGGATTTGTGTGGCAGTCTCACTATCAGTTGTTCCATGATAGTCTCATTTTCATTCTTGAAAGAACCGTACAATGGGTCAATATACTTATGACCTCCCATGGCAACATAACATGTCATGTCTTTGTCCGAAATTTTAGCATTATTGATATGTCTGAGATCAGCCACTGAGTTTCTCGTGCTGATAGTGGTTGCTTTACCGTTAAAATCACAGAAACTCTCATTCTGGCCATGTTTGTAGTAGTAGTCATTCACCAGAATGGACAATCTCTGTGATCTTCTGCACGAGGCGTACAAACCGTACTTCCCTTTAGTGCCATCTCCTAACAACTTTTCACAGATCAAACTGTCCACGTTGCAAACCTCGGCATAAACGTCTTTGACATCTTCTACAGTCAATTGAACATTCGGTGCCTGCAGACATCCCAAAGCGCTCATTACACAGTCACATTTGAACAGATCTGGTGTGGATGGTAACACAGCAGATGCCTGCCATTGATATGACGAAATTGGACATGCAATTTTTCTTGCGATTGGCTTGTATTGCTTCTTATTAACTCCTTGCGGATTCACTTTCCCATATTGGTATTGCAAGAACTTGAATTCCTCCATTTTAGTCAGAGAACAACTGACATTTTTCAAATCATTGGCTGCGACAATCCCATAGTTGTTGGCCTCTTCAAAATACATGTACATTATACCCCCAGAGAAAACATTGGCCATCAATGGACTGAACAAAGCGTCAACTTCTGTGAAAGGTCTTGGACGGACGGTATTGCAACCAAATTCACTGAAGAATACGGGCACGGGATAGTCTTTGAAATCTTCCAACCTCTCAGAGTAACCTGAGGTCCTGAAAGTAGAATGGCCACACCATTCATAGTTGTTAACGCCCAAAAAATCCACTTTCGAGATGTCATCTTCACCACAGACAAAATAGTCTTTCAACAGGTTTCTAGTCCTGGCATCGTCATTGGTGGAATAACCAATTGGGATCTTCCTGAACTTCTTCTGCGATATGAATTCTTTCATGTCTCTCACTGAAGCCTGGATAAAGGGGGCGCTTGCGCTATTCTCTGGATTCGTAATGACTTCATTTCCCGCAAAGAATCCTAACACGTTGTTGTACTTTTGCAAAGCGCTGATGACATCTGTATACCGCTCTTGAAGGTCGACATCCCAAGTTGGCATTTCTCTGACAATCGAGTTCTTGGGTTCAGATAAGTCCGCCATCACGTATATGTGGGCATCAGCCAACAAGTTCATACAATAGTCGTGGTTAGCTGTGGGATCGATGGCATACACTCTGACAGTGTTCACGTTCAACAGCCGTAAATTGGCAATATCCCGTTGACAGACCTCGGGAATTGCCAATGGGTCAATGTAAGGCTTCTTGACATGGTCCCAACCTGTGGGTAATGAGTAGATGCTGTAATCTGGTTGATAAGCAATGCCCCTGATAAAAAACTGCGACCCGTTGTTGCCGTAAAAGAATTTATTCCCATAGGTCTCGATGACGGGAATACTTCTGTATGAGTTTACAGACTTTTCTGGCGTACTGATACCCAATTTTGTAGTCTCAATGCTGTTCAGCGGTACTTCGAAATCTTTTTGGGGGGCTAGCGAGGCAGAACAAAGTGCTGCTAAAACCGAGACGCCGATAATTTTATGTAAGTTCATTGTGACGTGATTTCGGTTGGTGATTGTGATCAACTCAGAAGGAATTAAAGCATTTTCAAATTATTCCCAATCACCCCCAATTATTTCTTGCCTTTGTGGCAGTTGTTAAAAAATTTATCATAGTGTAGTTTATTCAAAAGAGGAAATACAAGGAAAAAAAATAGATAAAAAATAGTAAGACAAAAAAGTACCAAACAAATCAGTCGATAGTGCTTGAAAAAAAGTAATGGAACGTCCAATGAGACACATCTGATTCTCTTGATATCCATTTTGAGATATGATCACCATCCCCAAAGATGAAAGAGACAATGACGAATATGAGATCAAAAATCTTTCTCCAATGAGGTGGATTTTTTTCTGATTTTTTTTGATGAAATAATAGGTTTAAGGGGTACTAACCCCCAAATATTTTTTCCATCTAAGCCTTGGTAGACCAAGTGGACATGGATGGAGTTGTGGTCAAGACCGTTGATGGAGCGTTAGATCCGGTGTCATTGTTGTCCTGGTCACGTGGCTGGAACAAACCTTCGGCAAACAGACCGACGCTGCTGACCTTTTCAGAGATGGATTCAGTGTCGATACCCTTCATGGAACCTGCAACGGCAGGACCAGCAATCATAACGACAAACAAAATCATCACCAGGAAGTACAAAGTGATGTACTTTCTCACCATTCTCTTTCTCAATCTGGCCTGCTTAATCGAGTAGATTGGAGGTCTGATCTGTCTGGATGGTTTCAACCAGAACAACATGATCGAGTGCCATCTGTCAATCAATGGCATACAAATGACAGGGAATTGGGCAAACAAGATAAAGTGTCCAAGCATGAAATCACCGGCAAATTCAGAAGCCTCGATGATCTTGGCACAGAATTCACGAGCCGGTTGAGTCCAAGCCATCCAGCCCAAACCGGATCCGTACCATTTACCGGTCCAGAAGGCCTGGTTGGTGTGGTCACTCTTGAACTCTCTGGTCAAAAACAACAAGGTCATGATCTTGAACAAGAGACGTTCGATGTAGATAGAGGTGGCAAGACCGATCAACATTCTGGAGAAACTGAAACCTTCCAAGACCCACAAGACGACAAAGAAGATGATGTGTACAATGACAGAGACACCGTGAGAGATACCGGCCATGACAGCACCGGTCTTCTTACAGCAGACACTGAACAAAGGACCGGAACAACAGGACAATCCGAGCAAGACTCCGAGAACGGCAATGTTGATAACGACAGGGGCCAAAGAACAGATAACGATACGCAAAGTGGAGTTGACGATTTCGGCATCGTCAGAGGAGACTCCGGTCTGCGCATTGATAAAGGTGTAGGCGACATAACAACCAGCGGTGTAGATAAGACATGGAATGGTGTCGGCAAACAACATGTTAGTTCTGTGGGCTCTTGCAGCGTCACCGGCAGCCTTCTCTGAGACATCACCAATGGTCTTCCGCTTGAAACCTGTGATTCTGGATCTGGACAATCTAACGTATCCGATCCACGAGTTCTTGTGCCATTTGGTGTTACCACGGGACAACCATCTGATGTAGTCTCTGTAGTCGACAAAGAAATCTTCCCAGGCAAATTGATGTGGGTTGAAGATGAACGGAGAGAAGATCAACGCGGACAAAGAGGCCCAGAACCACAACAAAGCCAGTTGGAAATGTGCAGCAGAGCCAAACAACAACATCAACATACACTTGGCACCCATGTAGATGGCACCTTCTGCGAATCTCGAGTACAACAAGGAGAATGGGATTCTTGCCGTGGCAAAACCTCTACCGGTGGAGATATAACGGGCACCTCCGACAGTCATATCGGCAATCAACGAAGACGCATAGATCTGGGCGACGAAAACTTCAAACATTGGAGAAAGCGAGCAGATGTGCTTGAAAAATCTCTGTGTCAGTTTCCAGACACCACGTTCGATCAACACTTGCACAACCAATGGGATGAAAGAGATGAAGAAAACGATAAAGATGGACAAAGTGTAACGACGGATCCAGTCAATAGTTGGGGCCAATTCATAACAACCGTAAGGGACATGAAGATCGGTGATCGGCGAGTTCTTGTTGTAGTAACAAGAGACCGATTCATGGACCAACGAGTTCAAGTTGACCAAGGTCAACATGAACACCTGTACAGAGACACTGATAAAGATGTTGTTGATGTGGAAACCAGGATGGGCATAGAAGAACGACAAGAAACGGTCCAAAGGCAACTGGGTACCCAAGTAGTAGTATTCTCTCGACAACATTTGTTCACCCATACCAGCACCAATCTTGGTTGTAAAGTTCAACGTGGATCCGAAACCCAAATCTCTTCCTTTACCACACTGGTAGTATTCACAGTGCTTGATTCTACCACCACGACATACGGCATTCATACCGGCATAGATATCTTCGTTCAAATGCAAACCTTTTTGACCCTTCGAGACACCACCACGGGTGTTCATAAAGATCTGGTTCAAGAAATCCGGATGTCCATAATGCAATTTACCTCCAATCTGGGCCAAAGTTCTTGCGAAAAGGGTACCAAAAGTCTGTTCCTTACCTGCGGCAACGTCACCAAGAACACCAGTGTTTTCAGAGAAAATGTATTCTCTGGCACCGACAATGGCAACAGGATGTTTCTGTTCGTTGTCCAGTTTCAATTCTGGAGCGTATGGGTTTACATGTTCAACGTTCAACTCTTCGAACTCGGCCAAGACAGATCTGATCTTAAGACACTCTTCCAAGTAGTTATCCTGGTTGGCATCGATCAACTGCAAGTATTCACCACGGGTGTAAATAACAGCCATGTTCTGGTTATCGGCTTTACCGTCACCCAAGATAGGGTTACCGGACATCTGGACTCTGAATTTCGGCTTTCTTCTACCGTTCTCCATGATTTCACAATGACCATCGATCAAGGCAGAGTAAACTCTTGGCTCATCACCTTCTTGCAATGGAGGTTCTTCATCCAAGTAGGCAATCTGCAAATCTGGGTAGGCACGTAACAAAAATTCGGCGTTTTCCAACTCTTCTGGCAAGAATTTGGCCAATCTCTGCATGGAAACGACAAACTTGAACTTTCTTCTAGCCATTCTTTCCAATTCTCTTTCCAAACCTTCGGCGTTTCCGCCAAACATCTGGACAATCTCAGGGTTTTCAACACGGTACAACAACTTGATGGCTCTGGCGTAGTTCATGAATCCGGAAACGGTTCTGTACAACGTCTGGGATCTCAAAGAGGCCCAGATTCTCGTTCTCAAAGTGTACTCTGGAGCAGCACTCTTGAAACCGATACAGTAGAACGGCAAATCGTCGATCTGCGACTTCAAATTGTCATCCTTCTCATCTTCGGCACCTTCGTTTTCGTAGGCAGCAGTCTCCTCGGCCAAGATCTTGGTGTCCTTGACGAAGCAGTCCCATTCAACTGGGTGCAATTGTTTCAAGTATTCCAAGACAGTGACTCTCGAGTATTGACCATCTTCTCTGATAATTTCACGCAACGACAACAAGATCTTTTCAGAGTAATGAGGAGTGAAAACGGTGAAAGTTGGCATGTTGTCAACTGGCAAAGGTTCTGGGATAGGAGTGGCCAAAGATTGGGCAAAGAAAGAGATACGACGCTCGGCTTCAGAGTTAGATGGGAAGAACTCAGTTTCGAAGTTGTTGTCATCTTGTGAGACAAAGAAAGTTGGTGCTCTCAAGGTACGCTTACCTTCAACTTCACTAGGAACTTGGTGGTACAACAACTTCTGGACGTGGTCAATGGCTAACAAATGTTCTCTGTACATGGAGATGACAATGGCGTTCCAAACCTGGGAGATCAACACCTTTGGCTTGTACTTGATCTCCATATCGGTAGTGGCCAAGATCTTGGAATAGATTCTCTTTGGCAATCTGGTGAAAATATTTCTCCAAGGAGTCAAGATGGAGATACCCAAGTAAAAAGATCTTCCGATGGAGAAGACACAGTTACAAAGAATGTACCACATGTAGGTATCCAAGAAGAACAAGATGAAATCAGTCAGAAGCATCAAACCCATAACAATCTTTGGCTGCTGCTTACAGAGAACGTCTCCGTACCATTTTTCACCTTGACATCTCATAACCATGTCAGACAAGTTTCTGATTGGATCCTTCAAGGACAAGGCCAAGAAGAAATAAGATTCGAGCAATTTGGCTAAAAAGACCAACCCCCACATCAACAACGACAACCACATGTCCAAACCTTTCAATTTGGCAAATGAAGCGGTGAAAGTCTGCGAAGAGACATATCTTCTGGAGGACTTCTTCATATACGAAGTGAACAACCCACCCAAAGGCATGACGGCAAAGAAGATGATGGTGAGAATCGAGATGATGAAGGCGACAATGGCTACAGCAGAGGCCAGCTTGGATTTGTAGGTCAATCCAGCCCAAGCATAGACGAAAACGACAGGAGCCAAGTTGGCACCTAAAACCAAAAACAAAAACATCAATCTTCTAGTCAAATGCTGAGCCCCGGCCCATGCCCTTGGCACATACAGCCATTCACAGATCGTGGCAAAGATTTGAATACAACAGGCAGCAGTACCACCCAAGGCACATGCAGCGAAATGAGCAGACACCAAAGGCTGGTTGTTCACCAAGTAGACATAGTCCTTGGTGTACAAAGTTTCAGAGTTATACGAGTAGTAGATCCAGTAGGTACAGGCGTGGATGATCCAGATACGGTTGAAATTCGTGATCAAATGCAACCAAGATCTGGTTTCCTTGTAGGTCTTAAAGAAGACATTGTTCCAGTCACATTCACCCAATCTGAGATATCTCTCCTCAGCTGGGATTTCCACCAATCTGGATCCGTCTTCAAAGATGATCTTGTTGATACCTTCTGGGTACCAGAACAACTGGTTGACGTCATCGTAACCTACAACTTTGTTGTGGTCCTTTTCACGCTTGATGAAACGGCCCTCCGAGACCTCGTAAACTTGGGATCTGATGTAACGGTACAAAGGCGAGATGACTCTGTTCAAGTAGTCACCTTCTGGCACCGGTTCCAGTCTCTGTTGACAGGCAGCACTGTTGAAGTAGTCGTCGGCACATTTGTAGATAAAACACAAACATTCAGGTGCAAATCTCACCTGGTTGGCTTCTCCCCAGAGCAATAAATACAAAGAAATCTGTCTGACTCTCTCGATTGGAGTCAACAGGTTCATCTTGGCCTTCCATCTGTAGTTGGCAGCTTCTAACGAGTTATCACCTTCCAATTCTGTGATTGTACGCTCGGTGTCCTCACCGTTTTCCAGCATGGCCTTTCTGGCCTTCTTGGATTTTCTCTTGGCCTTTCTGGCCTTACCGGTCAACTTGCCCAACTTCATGTTGGCAAACCCGACTTCTTCGTCCAAATCCAACTGCGCAGCAAAATACCACTTCTTGTAGTTGGCATTCTCTCCACCGATGTAGTCCGCATGGAGCGACAACAAAGCCTGCAGAGGTGCCATCCGCGAGGATCTGGAATCCAACAACACCATGAAATGGTCAAACATGTTTCTCATGGAGTCTCTCTGGAACCCAAACTTGTTGGTCAAGTCAATAAACACGTCTTCAATCTCTTCAATGGCCACTGGCGCCTGGTTATCGGCGGTCCAAGCCGGGTAAGGATCTCTTGGCAATGCTGCCATGGCGCTAGGATCATAGGGACCAGCGCCATAGATCGGTGTCGAGGCTCCAGACGATCTAGGAGATCCATATGACATTTGAGAAGGCGTATATTGCGTCCCATAACCGTCATATGGCGTTCCAACTCCGCCATTTGGACCATAACTAAAGTCGGAAAAGTTCTCATCACCAGCTCTTGGTTGCTCGTAGTAACCTTGTTGCGACGGGTCGATATACTGCTGGTCATAGCCTCCATATTGCAGTTGCAGTTGTGGATCAGCGGGATCGTAATCACCGTACAGTTGTTGCCCGTAATAATTTGGGTCCAGATTAGGATCGTAATAAGCGCCCTGGGCCTGTTGGTCTAAACCCTCATCGGATGGATGGTAACCCTCAGCATAGTATTCTTGTTGTGGTTGATGCTGAGGATTGTTGGGATCATAATACTGATCGTTATTATACGACATCTTTCAGCCTTTAACAAACCTCAGTCTTTTTGATGAAAAGAATGAAATGTATGTCTTATTGATATAGACACCTGGATTGGTAAAGGAGCTAGATGATTGTATCAAATGATAAACGAATGATCTGATGGTGTGTTAAAAGTTGATAAAATTAAATCAAGAAAAAAAAAATTGTTGTTTCTTCGCGAGAAATCAAAAAAAAAGTAAAAAAAGTAAAACAAAAAAATTTAAAGGCACATTTTTTGTCCTTGTCGTGTCGCATTTATTGTGCCTTTTCCGTCTGCCGGGCACGTAAAAAGACCACACAAAAAAAGAAATAGAGTCGTGTAGAGTGACATTGGATCGCGAAAGGGCAGATCACAGACAATAAGGGAAAGAGAACGCTGACGCGCGTTTTTTGTTTAAATGTTACTTGAATAGTTTTGGTGTACTGCCACTGTGATGTATGCGACACTGAGTGAAGGGCCGATACCGAGATCAGTGCTATGATTAATAAGCTGTGGTGAGATGTTTGAGGTAGATTTAGAGGGAGAGGTGTAGCTACACGATATGAACTAAAGGCGAGGTATAAGACTATAAGCTGGGAGGTATAAGCTATGATTATATGGGCTATGAAGCTATTATCTATGACCTACTCAACAATGACCTACAAACTGTCATTTCTACCTCGTTCTGTCTCAATACTCTGCTTATCTTTGTGATTCACTAGAGCTTGATCAAGTACCCACTTGACGTGCATTTCGCTTCTCTGTAGATTGTCTCAGTTCTCTAAATAAATCACTACAAAAGCCCAGATCAACGACACTGACATGTCGCATCAACCACTACATACGACCATCACAGATCAACCCAAATTTCATATACACCAAGATCTACGACAAGCGACACCTCTTGCAATAAATCGCATTGAAATCCGGATCAAATTAGGGGCAGAAACGTAAGCCAGAGAAAAAGAAAAAGACAGAGAAAAATTTGAACGGGGCATGAAATTCTCTGGTAACTGAAGAAGCCGGAACTACTCTGTAAGACACAGGTAACACGCACAGATTGCGTGTCTAGATATTCACAGCCTATATTGGAGCCCGGCTCTATACACTATAAGATCAGAACCCAATTTGTTCCACTCAGAATCGTTATCTCTTGTCTATTCTATTCTCTTCCCTTCTTCAAAGTTCTGCGCCCCCTTTGATCTATAATATGCTGAGGAACTACTCGGAAGACACAAAAGGATCCTCCTCCCCTACACCTATTTCCAGATCAGGAACAGCAACCGATGCAAAAGCGACACAATAGACGTCGCTGATAAATGCCCGAGAAAATTCACGACACTTAAATGCCGAAGCTTTGTCACTATTATCCTCTTTTCAAGCCCATGAAAATTTTTTCTCCCTCTTTTCAATGTTTCCATTAATAAAGCTGATTTTGATACTAATTTTAGAACTGGCCCTGGAAAATCCACTCACTCGTCTGTGTGTTGTCCAAATTGTTCCAGTGGCTTTGTTAACTTAATTGGGGCCATCTATAACTTTGCCCACTTCTCGAACTCATCCGGCCCGGTCGTCAACACAAATCTGTACAGTGATCCGAGCTCAAGTGCCACTTCATACATTAAAAATTTCGTGCTCTTATGCACAGAAGCAGTAAAGAGAAAAAACACGATAATTTACGTTTTAGTACAGATTCGTCTTTTTTGTATTTTCACACACGCCTTTTTCTATCTATGCTCACTCCATCTTCTGCAAGTCGTTGAGATAACTCTTCAAAATCAGTACAGTTTTCTCGTCAGTCAACTTGATGTGTGACAGCGTCAACTCTTCAACTTTATCCTTGTAGTGTCTGTTGAATTTTCTCAAGATAGATTTCATCAATTTGAGTAATTCAGAGTACAACCATTTCTTGTCGTCTGATTCTTCTTCCACGTTCTCGATATCGTGGTTGACACCTTCCGTAATTGCCGCACTGATTCTGTCTTGGATCAAGTCAAATAATTCTACAAACACCGCTTCATCGATGTTGTACAACTCCAAGTTAGTCAAAACTCTGAGCAAACTCTCAACAGCACTGATATTCGATATCACCAGATAGTCACCAACTTCGAACAATTCAGAGACATAGCTCTTCCACGAGATGACCTTTTCACTCAACAACATCTCCAAGATCAAAAATCCAACTTGTGGCTCATGGTTCCATATACGGAGCACACTTTCTATTACATAGATTTCACTTTTTTCGTCATCAATAGACTCTAAAACTTGTTTCAAAACTGAACTGTTTGTCTCGATGAACGCCTTTACATGCGAGATCGACCTGGAATTGATGACACAACACGACTGGAACACCAAATTCACAATATACTTGCTATCTTTTTGCTCTTTCAAAGAATCAATCAAAGGGGTTATCAGCTCGACTTTGACAGCTTCTTTGGCCTTTGCATTCAACAGTTCGTAAACTGGGGAACACAATTCACGGGCATCGTTTCCTTCTTCGAGAAATTTGATACGAGATCCCTCTGGAGACTCCCAGTTGGTGCCAAATAATTGCAAATCATACGCTTCGACATACAGTGTGTCATTTAATGAGATATCCAAATACCGATAAAAATCTTCCGGTAACGTCTCTTTGATCTTGTTCAGACTGCTCAATCTAATTTCTTTCAGAATCAAGTTCTTGATAAAGATGATGATCGGGTGGAATTTTAACCCGCCCAATTTTTTCAAATAATCTGTCCATTCATGCCATTTCCACTGGAATCTGAAATTACTCAATTGCACCGCTAACCAATCCAAGTACCGAGATCTCAACTCGAAATCCAAGATGGTGATGTTGGTGAAGAAGAATCTGATAGCTCTTCCAAATACCGGGGCCATCAGTTTCGATTCCTTGCTACAACATTCGACCAATACCGTGTAATAATAGATCGTGGCCAGATTCGTGACATCTGGCAAGTTGAAAATCAAGTTCAACAACAGCTCTGTCAAGACGTCTTCCACCTTCCAAGTGGACAAACATCCTTCCAGAAAATCGTGATCCACTTCAGCCAACACATTTTTGATTTTCACATTCAGAGGATCTTCAACATCAAATTCCAAAACTGTACCATTTTTTTTATCGTTCAAGATTGTCAATTTATCGATGGAACTCCCCAATTTGGAGAACGTCATTGGCTGGAAAAATTGGTCGATGATCATCAACTGCTGTGAGACACTTCCCTTGTTGAACTCCAAGTTCTGTATCACATCCTGGCAGATGTCGTTCAACAACAAACCGAAATACGACTCGATTGGGGGTTTTGTCTCAAAGTCGTGCACCTGCAGCGAATAGACCTCTAAAACGATACGTGGATTACGCCACAAGGAGTCGATACTGCCCTGGAGTTCGATATTTTCAAGTTTTGAGAGTGAGATGTCCAACTGTGGCAATGAATGTTTTACTGACTCGTAATTTTTCAACTCGTCCAACAACGGCAGAATCCACTTTTCCACGTCAAGAAATTCAGACACAGATCCCAGTTGGCGCACCAGGGGTAACACCAATTCCACCAAGAATTTCGAGACATACGGCTTCTCGAACTTCACTACACTGGTATCGAAATGGTCGTACATGGACGACTCTACTTTGACGACTTGGAATTGCTGTGCCAACGCGAGTAATTTCTCGATAGACTCTTTCAGCTCTCCACTTTTCTGTAAATATGGAATCGACAACAACACATTGTAGAACAACAGTTCCAGAACTCCATTTCTCTCATCTTTCAGCTTCGATAAATCTACTGCAACTTGTAAAAACTGTTCAAAGAGCTTGTACACTCCATCTTCCAAAATCAAGTCTCTCGAGATTGCGAAAAATCTCAAAATCAACTTCAACTTGTTCAAATTACCACATGTGACGGAAAAGGAGTCCTCTTTACCGCTTTCAGTACTGCTCAATCCATCTATCAATTCCTGAGCACATTTGTGCAAGTACTCAAACACGAATTTGCCAACAATTGAGTTTCTCAAATTACAGATCTGGAGCAAAGCTTTCAACATTGGTAGCTTGTGTGGTTGCTCTACTATCACCGCATGGAATGTCTTTAATAATGCATTTCTGATCTCGGGGCTTTCAGAAATCTCTTCACTGATGGGGAAGGACATGTAATTGATATCGTTGTTCAAACTGGCCAAGGGTTTCTCACCGAGCTTGGTGATGTCTTCACAGAGCTTGATTGCAAGCTGCAATTCCGGCGAAAGCTCCAGTCTCTGTCTCTTCTGGAACTGAGGTCTTGCATGGGAGCGCTCTGGGAACTCTTCTTCGTCGTCATCTCTTCTTCTCTTGCCGTTGAAAGACATCGCGCCGAGCTTACCTGATCCTAAACGCTCTAGCTGAATTTTTCAATCTTGAATTTATTTTTTCACCTCATCCATTTGAGAATTGGCTCAAACTGCACGACCATAATATAAAATGGATCCCCTTTATCAGTGGGATGCTGAAGACGACGTTACACCCAAGATAAAGACCATTCGTTAACTATATACTGGTGTCTTTGCGTTGTTACATATTTGATTCTTTTAGTCGTCGAAAACCACCGGCAAGATCTTTCTAGCCGGAGTCGGTGTGCTCATTGGAGACTCTTCGGTCTCTGAGTTGTGGCTGTGATCGAACCGCAACGGCCCTCTTCTGGATTTTTGAGAAGATACAGACGACTGTAATGAGTACGATTCTAATTGCCGTATCTTTTCATTAGCGGCTCTCAATTCACGTTCATAAGTTTCCTTCATACTCTTCAACGTCTGCCTAAGGGCCTGTCTTTGGTCTTCCACTGACCTCAGACCCTCCAGCTGGGCTCTGAGTTCCTCGTTTCTCAATCTCAAGTCCAGATACTTGTCTTCTAGCTGTTTCATCTGCTGGTTGTTCTCCAACAACGACACTTGGTTCTCCAAATTAGGCACCACGGTGCTCTTGAAATAGTCGTTCTGTTGCTTCAAGGCTTCCAATTTGCCCATCAATTCGATATTTTCGGCAGTAGAAATCTCGAGTTTCGATTCGTACTCCTTGATGACATCATCTTGCGTAGCCAACCGTTTCTGCATGTCAGAATGTTGGTAATTCAAGTCCAACGCACTTGGTTCCATACCGTTTTCCCATCTCACTACATGCTCTTCTGCAATATACCTCTTTTTACGTTCCTCCGTCAACTCGTTGATCAACTTGGAGATCTCTTCTCCTTGTTTTCTGGTTTGCAAATCACGGTTTACAGGTTCTGAAGTGTAATCAGGTGACTTGATACCTCTTTGCAACCTCTCGAATCTCGATTCTAACTCGAATTCCCGTGATATAGACCCAGCTAATTCGTTAGAAACCATCTCCAATTCTTGCAAAAGACGGGTGTTCGATTGCATGATGCCGAGCTGTTCTACAGTAAAGTTCAACCTTGGTATTGGGGTTTGTTCAACAGCAATTTTTGAAACCTTTTCTTGTTCGAAAGCTGTTTCTGGAACTTTTTCCTCAGGTCTGATCTTTACCAATGAAACCCTTTGCAGTTTATCCTGTGCTGGCACCTTCAATTCGTTGGCTGAAACGTCTCTATTAGCCACATTTGTCTCAACGTCGCCATCTATAGATACAACCGAAGAAACCACGTCTTCACGGTCAGTTGGATACAAAGGAGCCGTTCTTAACACTTCAGACTCGCTTCCGAAACTAAAATCCCTGATCAGTCTTCCCATAGTCGGCTGATTGTACTTGAAATCGTCCAACCCAATGGCAGAACGAGACGTATCTGGTTCACTGAAGATATAATCATCTTCGGGCTTCGATACACTCTCACTGGCACTCTGGTTACTGGCTACTCTAGTGTCTACATTTGCATTCTTGGTGCCAGGCTTGCCAAAAGAGATTCTCTTGAGGAAACTCTTCCGCTTGGGCTTCCCGCTGGCCACACTGTGGATGCTCGAGTTCTTCGAGTGCGAGGTTTCAGTATTTGCAGAGAGATTTCTCAAAGTGTTGGCATGAGATGGAGTTGCTGAATTCAACGAGTCATCAGCTTTCAAAGTCTCTTCTCTGGTCAATGGTTTGGACTCTTCTTCGATGTTTTCCAATGAAAATTGCGAAGCTGTGACGAAAACATCCGTCAGTTGAGTGTTGTTCTTGGACAAGGCGTATATGTTTTGGTTATTTTGGTTCTTCAAAGGGTACTCACCGCTGCTGATGGAGTATCCTGAAGAAATGGACTTCAAAGGTGACGTTTCGTGGGTCTTCGTGACTTTTGGCTTTTCCGGTGAGATGTCGACGTTTGTATCTTTTGGAGTGGTGGAGGAGAATGAGATTCTTTTGAGAACTCTTGAAGGTTTGCGTTCGATCTCAGATTGCTGAGCCACATCAGCCACATGTGGCTGAGCTTGTGGCTGAGACAGCTCGAGATCCCCGTCAAGTGCCAACCCTTTCTCTGGAATGCTCTGCTGGGACGTGTTGGCACTGTTCACAAAAGAGCCGCTAGACTTTCCTGGAAGTGGAGATCTCTTCAAGCTGTCCAGGCTGCCCGAGGTCTGTGAGAATGAATTCACACGTGGGCTGCTCCCATAAGTGGGTCTTGCGAGTTGTTGTGGCTGGATATACGGAGATCTGTTCTGTGGCTGTTGGATGCCGGGAGGTCTCTGTGCCAGAGCTCCTCCGGGACCCATTCCGGGCCCTGGAAACGGTCCTGGACCGTTCAACGACATCGCTCTTGGGCCCTGGTTCGTCATCGACATTGCCCTGGGACCCAGCTGAGGCGGTGGCAAACCGTACAACTGACCCTGGCCAGTGAAAGTGGCGTTATTTGGCCGCATAAGGGGCAGATTAGTCATGGACATCGTCCTCGGGTCCATTCCCATGCCCGGATGGTTCGGAACCGACTGTAAACTCATGGTCCTCGGGTCGTCTTGCATCGTATTGCTCCGGGATCCGTTTCCATTCGCCGCCTGCACATACAGAAGCTTTTTCGCGGCCGTGACCTGTTTCCTGTACTCGGTGTTTGACAATTTGCCCGGCTTTTGCCTCGATGAGCCTGCGGGTTTGGACACCAAGGTCGGAATAAAAGCCGACGTCTCAAGAGACGCCGAGGATCCGAGCCCATACCGGCCCCTGTCCTGTATATGTTGTAAATCGTTAAAAGTGATGTCGTCATCCATGTCGATATCCTGTCCGAAATCGTCATCGGCAGGACCCTCGGATCTTCCTCGGAAGGAGTTCTTGAAAAATTTGTTCATCCGAGAACTCGTGGACGTGATAGAGCTCCGGCGCGACAGATTTGCCACTGGGTTCGGCTTTCTGGGCAGCATTTGTGACCCCATTGGAGCCATGGGGGACTGATACCCGCCCATCATCTGGTTCGGACGGGCCTGTGGCGCCCTAGGATGGCCATAGACTCCATAATTATACTGCTGTTGTTGATATTGTTGTGGATTGTTGATCTGGTGTTGCTGTGTCACGTCTATCTGGCCCATATCGCTCAACATTTGGCTCCTCATGCTCTCGGGCATCCCTATGGGACCGCCCACTTGTCCCGGTCTCTTGTACCTCGATGTTCCTGCGTCCATATTGGATCTGGGTCTGTGGTGATTCGGGGCTTTGGCTTTCCGGTGTTCTCAGCTCCTATTTGGATTCTGTGATATTTTAACTACCCACACAAAAGAACGAACGTTTTAACCCACAATACACCGATATAACTCCAAGACTCAACTCTTTCTTGGTACTCTTGGTTCTAATACAAAAATTTTCCCTAACAAAAATAATTTTCGCTGCGCAGAAAAGATGTTTAGATTCTGCGTGTTTCAGGATGAGGTGGGCCGGGATTGGCCAGGCACTGGGCCAGGTGCAGGGATGAGGCGGGTCTATTGACGTGGTATAGATTACTGTCGGGACCGGGTGCTGATTGTGGCAGTTCTGGGTCAGTTTTGAGTCAATTTGGATCAATTTGGGCCATTTTAGGGCAATATTGGGCATTTATGGCATCTCAGGGCTCTACAGGCTGGAGATGCGCAGTTCTATACGATGAAACGATCTGTGTTTGGCATATCCAGCTCCAGAAGTCCAGGACATCCAGGGCTTCACACAATTAGCAAACCATGGTTTTAGCAGTGTAAGCATTCCGCACTCAATTAGTTCAATAAATAGTATGTAAGTCATTTCTGGCCTGGCAAATCAGACACCTTCCCAACAACATTATACCTGTTAGTTTGTTAGTACAAATCAATCCTCGCTTCCACTGGTCAGCTGATCAACTGATCCCAACAGCAATCGGCATATCGGCCAATCGCTTTATACTCACCTGTTGCTGAAAAAAGTATACCAATCGCCCAACACTTTCAACTGTTTCTCATCCAAACTGCTGTAATCATATGACACTTGCAAATCGGTATCCAGGGGATCCAAACTGGACTTCCCCAATGCCCTAGAGGCGTCTCTTCCTACCAAAGCATGATACCCTTTACCGATTCCGTATGCATTGGTGTTCTTTGTCACGTCAAACACCGTCCCCTTGATGGCAATGTACATCTTTGATGATTTTTCACCTACATTTATTAGTTAGCATCTGTGCTACCTGCATCTGCTTGGGTTTACTCACCATCACACTGCGACAACTCCTCGATGGAGATCGGATCATCTTTTGGTGGACTCAATTCCACTGGCTCTTTTGGCTGAAACTTCCCACTCATTTTGCGGCGCTTTTGGACTCGACCAATTCCTGACTATCAGCGCTCCAAGATGCACTTCTTGGTGTTTTTACCACTTTTTTTTTCCTTGAGATTTGATGCAATTGCGTCTTGACTCGTTCAGGGGCGATAATATATGGCGGGATCCTGTTCAAATACATATGGATTATTCTTTATATCACTCTGTTTACGTGCACATCACGAGCTATTATGAAAAATCCGCAAAACAAACCTTCACTATCCAATTATCACATCCATGATAATTTACACAGTAATACTAAATCAAACCATTAGAGATCTCTATATTCTGATATACTACTGAAAAGCCGACTTTATCTGTGAAATCCCATCGGGATCATTTCTCCTTTTTCAGTTCTTTGCTTTCTTTGCCTTCCGATGCTACTTCACCCGATGCCTTTTCACCCTCTTTGGTCAATTCCTCATTTGATTTTAACTTCTCTTTCTCCAACTCACTGATAAACCATATCACTGTTCCCCACAACAATACCGCAATGACCAACAAATTTATGAAATGAACAGATCCCGATATGTACACGAGTGCGATAAGTGAAAGGATCAACATTATAAAAGACCCATGTGTAGCCTTTATCAAGGCCGGAGTGGTCCCAGGGGTGAAGACAGACTCCCAAAGCTCGGTAATGAATGACGCCATATTGTGTTTGTTATAATAATTGTTCAATCAACCACCAAATCAGCTCCTAATTCAGACCCAAAACTTCTATTCTTCGAAGAAACACCGTTCAGCTCAGCACCAGTTCAACCTCATATAATATAGTACCCGACGTTGAATTTTTTTTCACCACCAATTTCCTAAATGGTACTTCTTTGGTAGAAGGGTTTCTCCAACATAAATCGGGCCTGGGACTCCAAATCCAGTTGCGCCTTTGTCTGTTTAGCTTTCGCTCTGTACTCTTTGATGAAGAGTAAGAGCAATCCGAGCAGAACTATGAACGTAAAAGTCAAACAGCACCAAGTAATCGACTGGGCTCTTGGTCCAGCAGTGCTCGTGACTATATACATAGAACTAGGGTCCACTAAGAGATTGACTCCACTTCCTCCTATATAATTCCACATCGACCCAAAGGCCCAAACGATCAGAGCAATGAACGAAATAAAGACAGAAGCCTTGTTTGACAGTTGGGCGAAGGGCAAGAATTTTAATTTGCTGTAGACAATGGCAATGAACAAAAACACCTCAAGAATCAAGGAAGTCAAAAGCACCCATGGCTTGACAACTTTTTTTGAATATTCACTTGCAATTCCCACCAAATCCAACGTTGTTGAGGTGGTATTGGAGCTTGAATCGAAGAATGACACACCGGTAATGTCGTGGAACGGACTGAGTTCGTTGGTTCCGCTGCACGTGAGATTGTTGCCCAAACTGACACAGATACCCATGTAATTTGCACGAACCTTCATCTTGGAGTAATCAGAGACACCTTGTTCTTCGTATGCCTTCTCAATTAACGGAAACATGTCAGAAGTCGCATTGAACTGGAACTCGGCAAGAAATACACCCGAATATGCTTCGCTTGTATTGGTGCAGCCGACTAAAAGAAACGAGAGTAAGAAGATGGTGATGAAGACAAGCACCAACAAGAAAAATCTTGGTGCTTTTCTGAGCTGGGCTAATAAACTCAAAGGGATCATGTTTGAATGTTATGTGTTATTACAAGGATCGTGGGAGAACTTAAAGGTGCGAGTTACCTCTCTTATAATCTGTCAGTATGATATCCCAAACTTTCACCATTGGAAAAAGGGGGTCGAGACTATTTTGGGGATACAGATTTTTTTTCTTCACTGAGCCAAAAGTTTCATCACAATGACAAAGTAGTTTCACAAATATTAGTGTCTATTAGATGAGCTATATACGTACCAATACAAAGAAGTCTAGTCTTTTAACTTTTCCACATCTGCCTCCGTCTTCTTGTTTTGTCTTTTCTTGCGGGGTAATCTGTCCCCAGTTGTGAATAAACATGATATCAAGGCTAGCCCCGCGAAGCCCATGGCCATGTAAAACACATTTCTTACACTGTCAGAGATGCACTTCCTCACAACTGTTTGCACAGAAGATGGCAAAGCTGCAATACTTTTAGGTGACGACAAGAAAACGGCAGCTTCACTTGTGGAGATGTTGGCCCCATTTGTGTCCAACCCCTTAATAATCTTCAGGATCTTGTTGGTGTAGGACGTAGTGAGCACGACATTTCCTAAACTAGATCCCAAAGCACCACCAATGGCCTTGCCAAAATTCATCAGGGACTGGGTCAATATAAGAGAGCCTGGGTACGTCTTGTTACATGCCAATTGACCTAAAATGTTGGACGCCTGTTGCTGTAGACCACTGCTGACTCCAACTACTATTTGGAACCCGATTTTTTGCGCTTTCGATGAATTGTAGTCTAACATCGATATTAAACCGCATCCTAATGGTCCCAAGATTCCCGAAAATATCGAGACATATTTCACATAACCAGTTCCCTGCATTATAAACGCCCCCAGAGTGGAAGCGACAATAATACTTATGATAAATGGAAGCAAAGAAACCCCCGTCTGCCAAGCACTTTCTCCCTGCACCACTTGGAAGTAGATAGCCAAGTAAATGACAACAGCTATAAAGTACACATTGGCACAAGTTCCCGTGGAAATGGCAGCCAAGACTCGCGGGAGACTCACCACTTCATATGGTGTCAACGGATGTCTTGAGAATTTGAAAGTGTAGACAAAATACGCAACAAGAAGTAGGATGCCAAAGATGAAGAAACAAATTACGATGGCAGAATTCCACGACTCACCTTCATCCGGTAATGTGAGTCCCAAGAAGAATAACACAAGCCCACTTGCCAAGATGGCAGTGCCTAAGATATCTATCTGCTTAACTTTGGACTTCCACTCACCTTTCACAAGAGGTGGGTTGAAAAACAACTGCAAGAGCCCCAATGCCACACCTCCTATCGGAAGATTGATGTAGAAACTCCATCTCCAAGTCAGGTGTGTAGTGAACGCACCACCTATAAGAGGTCCCAATATGGCCAGAACGGCAAAAGTGGCCCCAAGAGTGGCCAAGATCAGCGGACGCTTGTTTATCGGGACCAGTTCCGACACGATGATGAACACCATCGACTGGATGCCACCTCCACCGATACCGGCAAGCACTCTGCCCCCGATGATCACATTCATCGACTGAGACAATCCGCACATCAAAGAGCCGGCCTCGAACAATACTACGGCTACAAAAATAGAATTCTTCCGACCAAAAACAATAGAGATCTTGCCCCAGGTAGCTGCCAAAGATGCCATACTCAACAAGAACAGCGATGCGATCCAGCCGATCTGGTCAAACGAATTGAACTCGTCTCCGATCTTGGCAAGCAACGTCACAATGATCGTCTGGTCCAAAGCGACCAAAAAAAGGCATAAAACACATGAAATGTTGCAGCATAACAATTTGATACCCTTCAAATGCTGCTGATCTGATGTGGTTCCGTCTCCTGCGTCTGTGTCTTTGAACACATTACCCTGTTCGTCAAATATAATAGAACCATTATCAGTCTTGACCTCCTCGATCAGGTTTGAAGTGACTGAAGTTCTGGCCTCTGGCGATGCACTCATCGCTCTAATCCTCCAGCACAGTCTTAGTCAAGATTGCTTTAGCGATGGCCTCGGGATTTTTTTTGTATATTTCCGCCTTTGTTTTTACTTTGCGCAATTTCCGATTACATGCTTAGCGATATTGTTACATTTGGGTACTTATTACATAGGGCTTAACCACTCAAGGCGATTCCGAGTGATTTCAGTTGGATATCGTCGTCGTGGAGCAAGTCGTTTTTGAACACATCCAAACTGCCTTTGAACTGGTACAAGACATCGTAGAGATTGTTATTCAAGCCATCGAGTTTTTTCTTCAAGGCTTCGACATGGCCATCATCAGGGCCACTGGTCAATGCGTTCACCAATTCGTAGATATTGATGTAGAATTCTTCGTTTATCAGCAAGAACCGGTCACAGATCGCAAGTAAATGATTGAGTTGGTGGATAAAGATCAACCCTGACACTTTACCCTTAGACAGTGTGGCTTTAGAGTCTAACAATCTGTTTCTCGAGATGTTTTTCACGTATTCCTGATGGTACTCGATGATCTCGTCGATGCTCAAATCTTTGTAGTTGGATTTCACCAAGTTCAGTTTAGGAGTACCAGAGGTCAAACCGTTGATCTTGTTGAGAAATTCAGCTTTGAGATTCAAATGGGGGAGATATTTTCTACCATTTTGGTCTTTCTTGATTACAAGCCTTTCATCTTTGGCCTCAAAAGCCTCCATGAGTTTGTTGAAATTCTTCTCCACTATCTCGTAATGGAAGAACATGAGAATGCTGTTTACGAATTTGGTCATGTTGAACGTGACAATGCTCAACTTCTTGACATGATTTACAGCGTAGAGGTAGTCTGGGAGATTCTCCATCGGGGTTTTGTCCCTTTTCGTAGCATGGAATTGTTTCTTCACAAGTGAGTTTATGTCTTTGAAAGAAGTCGATTCCAACCACCATTCATTCAAATTGTACCCGATACGCCTCACTTTGAAAAAGAAGTTGAACATTCTCAAGTACTCTTTGACCGAATCTTCAAAAATCAAGGGTAAAGTCGCACGGTAGTCTAAAGTGAACGAGTCAAATCCAATGGTTCCATGGTTCAATACTCTGGCATCGATCTTGTCAACGAGATCTGGGTTCCATTTCTTCACGCTGGAGTCTTCTACAGCCTCGTTCAACAACCTGTTGAGTTTGTGACTCGTCAAGCTATTTGAAGGTTCTCCCAACACTTTCGCTCCATTCCTGATCAACGAATTGGCCAAATCACCCTTTCTTATCAAGACATCGTTGATTCCGGCCAAGTCTTCTATAACTTTGAAGTCTCCGTATATTTTTGAACAGGAATAATTTATCACTTCCTTATACTGAGCTTCAATGACGCTGGAAAATTTATCTAAATCCAGATTGACTCCAAGGCTTCCAGATATAATACTCTCAAACTTTTCGGTAAAGTTATGAAGCCATTTCAACTCTTTGCAGTAGTATCTCAAAAACACTATACTCTTTCCTATTTGGAATATCTGAGTTGCAAGCTTGATAGGATAAAATTTGGGCACATTCTCGGGCACCAATACATAATCGCTGAGCGACTTTTCGTAGCCTGACGATTTCTGCTGTACAAAAAACTCGAGCTGTTTATCTGCAATTATCTCACCCCTTGTTATCCAGGCAGATAGAGTGTCATAGTATGGGATCAGAGATTGTGCAAACATATTAGAAGCCACATCTCTGAGCAATTCATCACCGTGATCACTGAAAATGTACAAACGGTATAGAAATTGTGGTCCTGTTTCTTCGATATGTGACGTCAAATAGTGGATGAATCTGAGCTTGATTATTTCGTCATAGAGTGCCAAATGAACACCCTTTAATGTCAAATTATGGCCATTGAAAATGGAATTCACCAATCTGACGTAATTGCTCAAATATGTGCCCAAGACATTGGTCACAAAGGCAATTTTGATCTGTGAGAGTCCCGGTTCGAGCCGGAGTTGTTCAAATTTCGTCGCCAAGTTTCGGTATAGTATCCCCGGCTCTAGTAAACTGTGTAACTCACCTCTTATGCTTGGGTTTACATTCGTCGGTAGCTGGATCAGCCCGTCAGCTGTGATGGGGAACAATTTGCTCGGAGAACCAAGCAATGTGTATGACAAGTAATTCAAGATCTCATTATCTGTTAAAGCACCCTGATGGCCATAATAATAAGGTTCCACCAACTGGTCTAGTGTTTTTCCGCCCATTGTGAAGCTGGAAGCCCTGAAATTTGTCTGGTCCTGTAGCACCGACGCTGAGCTGCTCCCCAGTGAAAAATTCAACGATCCATATCGTGTCGATTGCCGCGGTATCACTTCTGTCTCTGAAAAATCTGAAATATGGTCCTGGTTCAACGAATTGAGAAATGCTAAGTAGTTAACCACTTGTTCCAGCGACGTGAAGTTGAATAATTTGTCCACAAGATCACGGAAAGAACTCCATTTCATCCCGCTGTCGTCTCCCATCCGTATTACCGGCTCATATCGCTGCAAGATCTGGTCCATAGTCGCCAGGGGGTTGCGCTGGATCTTCGCTACAGCGGCTCTTAGTATTTCTTGTGAGGCGTCGTTTACATACGGATCTCCGGCCTGGATCGGAAGAATCTCACGCAACACACGAGCCATGTGCGATCGAGTCACTTCCGGCACCAGAAACGACATATCAATGCGAGCTCTTGAGTCGTTAGTGTCTTATGGATCTGTATATCGCTTTTGTTTACAAGATTTTTTTTTATTTTTTTTTTCAATGAGCGCGTTTTGACTGCCATATACAGTAATTACCCAATACACCAACCTATCCAGCCTGGCCCTGCGTCAAGTAGGTCCTGCTCAAGATGTCGAGTTCCTTGTTGAAATGGTCCATTTCAAAGTACTCGTACCCCAAATCGACCATCTCCTTCTTGTAGTTCTTGATGTTATAGTATTGAAGAAGAGATCTCAAGGAGTACTCCTGCTTATAGGACCGCTTGAACTCTTCTGCAATGTCAAATGTCGGATTGTTGTAATTCTTGGTCAACCATTCATCTTTCAACCCGACTTTGTAGTACAAGTACACAAGCGAAATAGAGTCCATGTTGTTGGATCTCCATTTGCGGCCATTGAACGGGATGATCAACTTGATGATCTTCAAGATGGGTCTATAATAGAACTTGTTGTGCAATCTGAGGCAGAACTTCAAGAGATCCGTCGCTTTCTTCTCGATCAACTGGTTCACCCGCTGCGTTTTCTTGTTGTTCATCGTATAGTACAACACATTGAGCAAATTCGTCAACGTGAAACAGTATTTCCAGTTATACACGATGAGTTTCGGGTTGTTTATACCGTAAAACACCAGTAATGAGTGCTGTTTCTGCTCATTTTGATCCTTCATGATCTCGTCTTGCTCTTTGAATAACTCCAACTTTCTACGATATTTCTCGCCTGGATCGATTTCCTTTTCCGGATTGGAACTCAACTCTAGACAACGGTCAAAGAACCGGTAATCTGGAATATCAAACTCCTCTTTCACGACTTTGTTATAACTAAACTGGCTGTAGAAGTGGTATTTGTGTATCGCCAACTCGTCGTCTCCAAATTGTTGTGAAAGGAGATCATCGTCATCGATGTTCAAATTCTCGAGCAACAGCTCGTTGTGGTTGTACAGATGTGTCAGAGTGTACTCGAAATTGTCCAACAACAAGTCGAGTGTCGTCTGATAGTAATTGTTGTCAAAGATGATCATTGAGAGAAACTCAAACTTCAACACATGAGAGAGCTTGAACCATTTCAAGAGATTGTGTAGCAATTGTGAAGCGTTTTTCAACGTCACTTCTTTCACTCTGTCTATTTCATACTTCATCTTCAAGAAATTCGGTAATTGCGACGGTTTGCTCTCAAAGACTAGCTTCGAGATCTCGTCTTTTGTCATATTCTTGTCCGGGGCCTGGTTGAAACCTCTTGATTTCTCTTGTTTCACCGAGCAAGATGACTCTATCGACTGAACCAACACTTTTACCAAAGAATTAAAGTACGGAAGACAGTGTTTATAGTAATTTTCCACTCTCATCAACGACTTGATCTCGTCTTGGTATTCTGGAAACTCTTGGATATCTTTGTCAGTGTACTTGAACGATTCCTTTTGTGACTCAAAAGTGTTGACTACACCTCTTTCCTGTACGATAAAGTCCTCATAGACACCCATGAACTGTTTAGTAGTGATATCTTCCTTGACACTGTTGAAGAAGATCTTTGTCGCCTCGTCGATGCTCGTGGGCACCTTGTTCTCGGCCGGATAGAGATACGGATACGAAGGGGTGTTCTGGAATGTCTTTTTGTCCTTGAACTCGTTACTATAACGGTCTTGGTACTGTGTATGTGTCCATGTATCTACGTTTATAGGTGAAAATGTAGGTGAAGGGGCAGGAGTAGCGATGTGTACATCTGGAGGTTGTTGGTTGCTGTCGTTGATCAGAGCGACTCTTCGCGACGAAAAAGGTTCATCCATGAGCGATTCTGACACTGTGCGTGATAGTGGTGCCGAAGAGTCGTCATCAAGAGAGAGATGTTCCATGGCTTCGATATTGGTCTCCACTTGCCTGGAAAGAGAAGATTCCGGTGGAATAAAAGACGGATATCGCATTCTCAACTCCTCAGTATAGAAATGGTAGTCTAGAGGCGATATTTTGTAATCAGTCTCGTTTTCAGTGCTGAATCTCAGTTTCAAGAACTTTTTTGTGCTTTTCATGTGGTCGAGGCCCCCAAATTGCATCAAAATCAACTTTGTGATCACGATGACGATGTTTCTTATCTTTGCAGCCTGTTTCAGCTTCGCCTGGGGAGTTCCTGGTTCACTCCCGAGCCATCTCCACGAGTCCACGGCCTTAGTTAGCCTGTCCAAGAGCTTTGTGTCGTCCAAAGTAGTCATAAACTTGTCTCTCACCTGGAAACTAGCGTAAAATTGTGATTCTCGCTCCGAAACAAAGCACAACGTGAAGTATAGCACTGTCATCAAGTAGTTCAACAGTGTGGAAAACTCCAACAACTTTCCATCGGGCCCTGTGGCTGTGACATTGTCTATACAAACCATAGTAGCCTCGATCAATGTCTTGTAAAGTCCGTCCACCGACAAAAACAAAGCCAAAATCTGCATAATCATGGTCTTCTGGTGCTCTTCATCGGTGATTTCATCGAAACAGCCCATCAGCAAATAGTTGAGACATATGGTGTATTTGGTCAAATTTGGAAAATCGTGCCCCTTAAAAGCCAGTTGTAAGTGCTTGTAGATGCCTTTGATCGTCTCCAATTGCTCGTGTTGCGGCAATTCCGTGAAATTAGCCGCTCCAACGGCTCGCTGGAAGATTAGCCGCACTCTAGAGAGTTTCGCCAAATCGTTCATGACAAACCAGTCGTTCAATTCCGTGACGAAATCTTGGTGATCCGCCATCTCGAAATCGACTTCTGCATACTGAGACAAGATCTTGTTATCGTTGACGGCACTCTGGATGGAATCTGACGACACTGTCGTTGCTAATGACACTTCATCGCCGTCACTGGCGTCCATTTCAAGGATAGTGTCGTCCAAATTGGGCGGAGATGCCGTGTTACTGTTGCGTCTGCTCTTCTGCAACCGTCCAGGAGAGGAAATATGGGCCGATGTTGACGCATCAAGCGCCACTGATTCCTCATTGACGATCCCAACATCGATTACGTTCAGTTCCTCGAACAAATGCGCCTCTTCTTTGGATATCTGTTGCGGCATAGCGCGGTGGGCAGTGGGCGGTAGTGGGCAGATCTGTATGTGATGGGAGAAAAAATCTTGAAAAATTTCCTTCTTAGTGCGCACTTAGAGCACTTGGGGGTGTTTCCAGGGGTTGAGGTGTATTGACTGGGTGGCGAAGTTTGAGCAATGCGAAAGGGGAGGAGGAGGTTTCAAGTAGCTTGAGTCGGGTTTTGTGGGTTTAGGTGGGTATACTGTGAATTGGGGGATTTTAAGGGAGGTAAGACCAACTATGGCTGATTGGGCCATAAAATGCCCTATAGTGCACTTTCCTGCCTAAATATAGGCCAGAATGCAGGGCCAGGTGCTGGTGCTGGAGCACTTGCAAGCCATATCAATGGGCCCTTGTTATGTGAGACTGTACTAGTGTTTCAGATGGTTTCTTTCATTTCCATATGTATAACTACTTAGTATAAATGGTCCACGCCCAGTGTCCGGCCCCAACTATCTTTAGCCTCCAAAGCTGCTCTAGCTCAGCCAGCTAATAATTGCCTTAGCCGTGCCAGTTCCACTACCTTCACTAACATATTCACCTGAAAGACACAATTCCATACAGTTCAGATCAAATCACACTATCTGACTAGCCACTGTATTCCAGCCACTTCCAGCCACTTCCCACCACTAAACTCTTCTTGCTTCCTGTCCTCTTATCACCCCTATTATCAATTTTTCACTTCCAAACACTTTTGGAGAAAAAAAATCAAAGGTGTGAAGAATTTGACGAAATCGATATCTGATCTGCATCGTTGAAACCCTCTACTGCCACATATAGATCAGTAAAGCGATGTCGATCAACTTGGAAAATTGTTTGAATTTGAGGTGAGTCCATATAAAAACCTCTTTTCGCTTCAAGCCACAGTACTAACCATCCAATACAGAGTGAAAATTCAGACAACCATCAACACCACTTTCCAGGGATCCATCTATTCATATAACCCGTCATCGGGATTGATCGTGTTGGTGTTGGACGAAAACTCCAAATCCGTCGTCTTGGACAAGAAAAGAGTCGAAAATGATGGCACTTCCACACCTAATCCACATACAAAGGCCAAGAACTACAAGATCTTGAAGACCCTGTTCATCAAGAACATCTCGATAATATCGAGGAAGCCCACTTTAAAGACGATAAACAACTCGAATTTGCAACCTCTAGAATTGATCAACGGCGCCAGAGATATAGCGCCTTTAAACGAAAAATCGTTGTTGAAGAACTACGACACACTGGAAAGACAGTACAGAGAAGATTTCGAGTTAAACAAGATCTTACAGAGACAGGTGGCCATCAAGAACCATCTTGGAATCGAGATCTTCAAGAAATTGTACAAGATTTTGCCCAAGAATGACGTCAAGTTCGTGGCAAACAACGATATCTTGGTGTTTGATAACATTTTGATCAAATATCCGTACCTCGAGGTGAAGTACAAAAATTCCAAAAATGATGACGAAGGTTTAGACCATATTAAGAAGATCGTCAGCCAAGCCAAGGCCAAAGGTGGTTGAAAATGCATACAAGTTGAATCTGGCCTAGAGATCGAACTAGTGAACTACAATAAACGATTTCAAAAGTTATTGAACAAACCTACGTAAATTGACGCTCCTGATCCTTTTTCCCGTGTTCTCCACCCAATCACCGCCCGAATTAACCTAATTGTCTTGCCTGATAGTAATCACCGGCTTCGCTTGCCGTCGGCGTGTTGAATCCACTGTTAGATCCTGTCCATTCTCCATCACTTTCTGTCCACGACTCTGTAGCTTCGGAAGTTTGAGACGGCTCAACAAAACTAAAAAACCGTTCGTCTTGATCACTTTGGAGATTTTCTTCATCTGTATACTCATCAACAGACGTCAGAGCCTTGGGATTGCCATTTTTCCTGCTTCTCAAGCCCTTGGAGCTCTCAAAACTGTGGTACAAATCGTCATCTTGGTTCACAATGGTCTCTGTAGAGGAAGCTATCAGATTTGAATCCGAAAATGGATTCACCGAGTTCGTGCTGGAACCAGCGCTGAATCTCTCTTGCATTTCAACTTCAGTCTCTGGATGGAAAGTGTTCCTCACTTCTGCCTGGATTAGCAGCAATTCGTGCTCTAATTCTCTCTTCTTTTCCAAATATAACTCTTTGATCTTTTCTCTGTTCACAAAAACTGCTGTAGCGACTCCAACAGTCAAACCTGCTCCGAGTATAAAGGGTAAATGTGCCGGCATCCTGCGCTGTTGTCGTGAGTATATGCTTCAAACTGATTAAAGGAGGCGAATTTGACAGGTCTAATAGATTTTTTTTCTCTCTGATAAGCAGATTATTTATAGGGGCTAGAATCCGTGACCTGTTCCGGGATTTGGCCGGGCGGGTTGCGGCGAGCTGGGCTGGAGTGGGCTGAAATGGGGCTGAAATGGGCTGCGTTGGGCTGGATTGGGCAGATGAGGTTTCTTGGGCTGATAGTTTTGGATGGAATTTGGTGTACTAGTTTGAATATTCTTGGCTGTTTTGGCTCGTTGACTACTGTTTTGACTAGTTTGATCTGTTTTGACTAGTCTACACTAGCATGGAACTACTAAATTATTAGCACAGGCGCCGCTAGTCATTTATATGACCGGAAAATCAACAGGTAATGTCCGATAAGCTATCTCATGAACAGGCAAACCTCTTGCACTTGCCCACAAAACACCGCTCTTTCTTTTCTTCGCGTCTCACTACAACCAAGCTGCTTCAAAGAACCACAAAACCCCTTTAGGCTCAGCGTATGTAGAAAAAAACTCTCAAGAAAGGGATACAACCTACAACACTTTAGAAAACACTCTCGAAAACGCCAATTACCCTGCACTCTCCCCATGACGCTCAGCAAAGCCTTGAGCTCCTTGATCACATATCATCAGAACCAGTTCTATGATACCCTGACAGGGAAGAGGTTTGACCTTGCCTACGTATTGCCTAATTTGATTGTCGCTTCGGGCCCCATCGATGATCATTTACATAAGCGATATAGACCTAACAGGCTCGACGACTTTACCAAATTCTTGGACCGCAGTCATGGTGCAGGTAATTGGAAGTTGTACAACTTGAGAGCCGAGAAAATCGGGTACGACCATGTCCTGGTTTCTGTAAACATGGCACATTACCCGATGGTTGATCATGAACTGCCTCAGTTCAGGACAATTCTCTCTCTGTTAAAAGACCTCCAAGCCTGGTTGACCGGTATCGGTTCTGAAGACCATGTGGCCGTAATCCATTGTAAAGCAGGTAAAGGCAGATCGGGAACCTTGGCTTGTTGTTATTTGATGACAATCGACAAAGACATAACTCCAAATAGGGCAAATGAGATCTTCTCATCTCTGAGATTCTTGGAAGGTCTTGTAAGTCCTCACTATGGGATTTCCATTGTGTCGCAGAGGAGGTATATCAACTACTATTACCAGTATCTCATGTCTTCGGCGTTAAGGCGGAGAGTCGATTTGTTCATTAGGGACGAAAAGAGACCCTTGGAGACAAAAATTCTCTCGATCAAGTTGTGCCAGCCAATTGACACAATGATCAAAGTGGATGTCTCTCATTACAATGGAAAGAAATTGGAAACAGCTCACAGATGGACCTGCCCCGCTGCAGTGAGTCTGGACTGTTTCCAATTCACCGAAGACTATGTGACTTCGGACCCAGATTTGAGATTCTCTTTCGAGTACTTGCTAGTTGATCTTGCAATGGGGGTAAAAATTCCACTGAGTTTCAACTTCTTTTGGTTCAATAGTGTGATTGAGCTATATGGGCAAAAATATTTCGGAGAATCCACTGTGGGCCAGGTCTATACAGACACTGGACTTGTAGTGATGCAAACTTCCAAGATTTTGACTTGGGATGAAATTGACGGGTTTATAGGCTCGAATCAGCGTGGATTCAAGTTGTTCGAGTCGGTAGAAATCGTATACGAAATCAGTTTCCCGGCTGATGGCGACGAATTGGAGGACTCCCAATACGTCGACACCTGTCTGTCCTCGAACAAGGACAAACATCACCATCATTTGTCGAGAATGTTCTCGGTACATCGCACCAAGCGTTGAGAGGGTTTATAGCGGTCTAGAGATTAATGATACAGGTAACTATAAATCAACTGATAACCAGTAGTACTATTACAAATGTCAATATCAATATCACGAGCAAAATGAAGCACCATCTGCTCTTCTTCTTTTGGTAGTTATCCAGCTTGATCAACTCCTGGTTCAGGAATTGGTTATTATTCGTATGCGTGATGAGGTTGTCTTCGATTCTATCCACCTGTTGTCCCTGTTGCTGGATCAAATTGTTCAAGTCTTTGAAGATACCATTGATCTCCTCAACACCACCAGATAACTGGTTTATATCCTGTTCACGTTGCTGGATCAAATATTGGTGGTATTGTAGTTCTCTTTCGTTCAATTTGGGCTTTTGTTGCTGTTGTTGCTGTAGAAGGGGTGTAGACTCGCCCCCCACCAGTCTACGTGACTCGTCTTCTTCTTGCAAGAGCAACTGGTTGTCCAATGCCTCGTTTATCGAAAAATTGGCAATCTTTTCATGGTATTCGTTCTTGATAGAGAGAAATCTCGAATTCAACTTGCGGAATTCTGATAACACCTTGTTATAAATAAGAGTCTCTTTGTCGTCCAACAGTTGTGTTGTCAGCGGACTTTGAAGATTCTTTTCCAACAAATTCGACAAGTTCTGTAAATTCCCATGATACGTGGCCAATAGTGACCGTAATTTCGAGTTATCTCTTGGAGAACCAATGGCACCAAGATTCTTTTCGAATTTCGACAAGTTGTTAGCAAATTCCGATACGCTGTCGGATAATTTGTCCAAATTACTCTGTTTTTGTGGCCTCTTCCCTGTCTGGGCCTCTACATCAAATTTGGCAAACGACATGCTCGCTGCTTATGCCTGATCCTGTTGGAGTATCAACTGGCAATGCTGGTATTAAATGACTGTTTTGGTTTTTCTATTTTTTACTCAGGAAATTTCCCCTTCTGGAAGTCATTTTGGTCTGTGTATTCAGTATAAATATCTATTGACAAAAGGTTCACTCTTTAATGGGTGCCACGGATGAAATTGCTCCAAAATTGGTTTCAATTCTTCCTCATAGTTGTAGGACACCGTAGTTCCTGGTTTTGTAGGCATCACCTTACGTCTAAACTGCTGGTGTTGGAGTCCGTAGTACAGAGAGGTCTTAATATCTTTCAGTATTAAAGGTGACCTTTCCATGCACTCCACAATCACATCTTGCTCCGTTTGGCCCTTTTTGGGTTTCCCATTGTCGCGGTTCCAGACTGGACAGTCATCGTAGCCAATCCAGAGATTTACAGAGGGCCAGAACTTGTTTTGGTTGTAGTGATCGTTGTTCAACAGATCTGCTGAACCGTAGTCGATCAAGATATTACGGTACCAATTTGCTGGAAGGTAACTCAAGGTATTCTCGAAATATGTCGGTACCAAAGGGAACAACTCGTGCAAATTGTAAGTATGGAAATGTTTACAATGGACAAAATCGTGGTACAAATTCTTGGTCGGAGAAGCGATCGATGTCGATTTCTTGACACCATTCTTCAAAGCCTCATCGATCTCCTTGATCAAATCGTCCAATATCTTTTGCGACTTGTCCTGGTCCCTGTTAAACTCACCTTTAGATTCGTCAAAAAAATCATCTATATGAGGTGGTATTACGACTCGGGTATGTGTCCATCCTGTCTTTTCCAAATACTGTTTCTGGATCAGTAAATCGTACTTGGTTTCACTATGGAAATCGGCCAATGCAGTGAGATCGATATACAAGCCGGTTTCTGTGTCAATTAAACGGGCATCAATATTGTTTTCACCACTGTTGATACCGTTTCTGTCCAAATACATAGGATCTACGTCAAATAAATAAGACCGTATCCCCAATTCCAGTCTGTTGTCGATCTGCCACTCATCATTGACAAAGTCCAAATCGTCACTGAAGTCGTAGATCAAAGTGTTGTTGAGCAGTTTGGAAAGTTTGTGCAAAGACTGAATGGGAAGCTGCAAGTCCAAGTCTCCATCATAGGGCATACTAGCAGCATTCCAGTACCATCCAATCAAAGAGCCGTGATTCAACCAACTGGGGACTTCAAATTCCAGGCATAGTTTGAACCACGTCCGTGCAAGACGGTGCAAAACATTCACATGCAATTCTTGGTCGTCTTCATATGTCACGTCATGGAAGAATCTCCAGTCATAGTGGTCAAGCAAACGACCCTGGATAGAGGGGATACCATAATACCAGGGCTGCGTGAAATCAGGGTCCAAAATGAGGTCACCCCATTGCTTCAAATGTTTCAACTGGTCAACGTTTAATCCCAGTTTCTTGTTGGCTTTGATTTGGTTCTTCAATAACTCCACTTCGTCCGGAAGATACCACTTGAAAAGCGATGTATCCACTTCGTAAGGTTTTGCCAAAGCCTCGCTCATTGTAACACTTCCCTTACCGATTATACTGGGGTTTACTGGTTTTGTCGAAGGAATAACCTCTTGTGCGTCTATACTTTGCAACTTTTGAGTGATATTCAGGTATTCTTGGTAAAGTGACACACCTCTTGATAGCACCTCATCTTTGGAGAGCTTGCCTTCAGATTTGGCAATTTCTGATTGGATCAAGTTCTCAACCATGGTACTGTAGTAGTTATCCAAGTTTGGGGCACTCTTTGTCAAGTCATTCACCCCATTTGAAACCTGTTCCAATGGGACAATTAAACTTCTCTTTGATGCTGCCAGACCCATAAATAACACATTTGAGGGGATCTCCAGTTGAGTCAACATGTGTATCATTCCAAATATTCTTCTCCAGTCAACGTCTGTCAAATACTGGTCCACTTTCCTCACCAGTTTGAAGGGTAATCTGTAGTCGTTTTCGAAATTAGGGTCTTCATAGTCGTAATCGGTACAAAACTGTTGTAAAAAAGTCAGCGGCACGTTATCTGGGGCAATTTCTTTAAATTCTTTACACTGCATCTTTCCCTGAATCACTTTCTTAAAATACGGTTCCTCTGTCATTCTAGAGGCGATGTTGTTCAACAAGTCCCAGTTGAAAGGCAATTTGAACTCCTTGTCTAGACCTTCAGAGCCTATATTCTCATTCATTTCATGGAACCAAAGAGCTGGCAATAACCGACGGTCAAACTTGTCGAAATTCTTGAAAGAAGTTGACAATTTCTTGGTCAATGACCTCGAGCCTTGATTTTTGTAGATTTTAGACGGGAAAAGACTTGTCAATCTTGATGAAGTGTCACTTTCTGCCATATCCGTAATTGATGAATCATCAACGATAGACTGGTAGATATAATCCCCAACACCTTGATCCACAATCAGTGTAGAGTCCGTCCTCAGCTGCATGTATTTATCCCCATAACTGTTGGTCAAGAAATACAAAACATCTAGCACGAGGACTAACAAAACTACAGTCTTGAGATATTGACGTAATCTGTGTCTTTGAAGACGCTCAGTCATCTTGAACATGTTGTCATGAAAGTGAATGATACACAATACTAATTTCTACAACTGAAATTGAAGACAGCGTAGCACTCCATCGGGAATTTAAATTATTGAAAAGTTTTTTCTTTTGCTGTCAGAGTACATGATTAGTACTTACTGATAAAGAGGGTATTATATCTCTATTAATCGGAACCTGATGGAATCAGCGTCACAGAGGCTGATTTGGTCTATAATCCTTGTTCGACAGGGATGTGACTTGAGCAGATATCAGTGAGAGAGTTACCGGTCTATATATTACAAGAAGACACTCTGTTCACTCCAACCCTGTCGGACGACTAATATGGTGTAGTGTGATAATAAAAATAGTGTGTATTTGGAACTATTTTTTTTCGTTTAGTTTACTATAAATAACCATAGCCAGCATTCACCTGCAGTAAGTACTTACGTGTATATAGAGGGTTTTGCTATAATCGATACTGGTGAATGTTGCTCTGCCATGAAGCTGAAGAAGGGACAAGTAGAGTCATGGTACAAGAAAACCAGTAGTGAGTTGGGCATGATTGTGAGCTGCCAGGGCCCCATGGCATAGCACCTTTGTTTTCTAAAGTGCTCAAAACAATGCAGGTACTGAAAAAAAATACTGCACCGCCACAAGCACCCAGAAACACACACAAGAACAACCCTTTGTTACCCCTTTTGAAATTCCTGATCTACAGCAAATATAATATTATAACAATCTAGCATTGTTGGGAATATATAATCGAATATATGAATATTGAATCGTGAGTTAAAAATGCAAAGTATCAAAAATGGTCGTCAATCTCGTAATAACCCTATTCAGATTAAACACCACCGGTCTTTTCAAAACCGTATTTCATAGCACTTGGCCATGCAAAGAAACCGAACATCATTATTCCCCACTTGGTGACTGTTGGTGCAACTCTTTTGACTTCAGCAAGGACTGGATGTGGACCCAATCTCTTTGGGACAGCTCTTACAGCTGAAGATCTTGCAATTGAAGATGTAGCTAACTTTAATGGAATGGCAATCGACATTTTGTAGTTGTTTGTATTTGTTGTTTGTTGTTTGTTACTCTGTAACTGTTGTATTGATGATGTTATAAAATAAACTACACTCCCCTATGGGATTTGGTTTGATATTTATATGATTGCACCATTGCACTTCTCATATAAGAATCGTCTTATATTCTCAAGAGGGATGCATTTCAAGGTGAGAAAAAACTGATGAGAAAAAGCAAAAAAAAATCAGGTTATTTTTTCTTAACTGCGCTACTGCGCGAACCCTCACTGAGGTGTTATGTATGGGTATGTATGAAAGAGCGGGGCCCTCATTGGAGTGCAGTTGAGAAACCGGATTAGGACAGCGAAAAATCACACCACAAATTTCTGCCATAATAGAAGCTTTTTGAGTTTCGATGGGATGTTAACTGACTAGCTCTTATGACATCTATGCAAAGAGAAATATGATTTTGTGAGTGAATTTCAGACATTCAGTGACCCATGGTTCGTTCCGCTTTCCTTATCTGGGTCTCTCTATCTGGCTATCTTTGTGGGGTCAACTGTAGGCGAGCTTCTAGATCATAGGTTCCGATCTGACTATTTTGCACGACCTTTGTCTCTGGGTATCTATCACCCACTTGCACCTGTAGAGGGCACAGATGACGGTGCTTTGAAGCTGAGCATTCAATTTCTCATTGTTGAATACCCCACTTCGAGGCTATCACTGTACATTGCTATCGCTATCTGCCGATACCACTGTATTTTGCTATCACCCCCAGATGCACTCTTCACTATAGTGATTGCACAGTAGAGAAAAAGTACTTGAAAATCGGTGCTATAATACCTCATCGGTCAGAATCTAGTCATGAGCGGTGAGATATCGACCCTGAATCTTGTCCAGGAGTGGTTGAAACTCGATGAAGTAAGTCGATATTTGAACAATCTACACCTCAATTCGTATACTAACGCTCCTAGAACCCCAAAACGAGGCAGGAGATCATTGATTTGCAAGAGCTGGGGAACGATGCAGAGTTGGAGAAGAGATTACGTGACCGGATTGTCTTTGGAACTGCTGGACTACGGTCCAAGATGGAAGCGGGATTCAGTCGTATGAACGATCTTACAGTCATGCAGGCGTCTCAAGGATTGCTGCAATATTTACGCGATCAAGCAAAATCTCAAGAGGCTACTGTTGTCATTGGGCACGATCACCGCCACAATTCTGCGAGATTTGCTCAAATTACCGCACTGCTGTTCATCTTGAAAGGAATTAAAGTGTATTATTTGGGTCCTGACACTGTGGCCACGCCTGTAGTACCGTTTGCAGTAGACCATTACTCACTGTCGGGTGGTATAATGATCACTGCCAGCCATAACCCTGCTGCTGACAATGGGTATAAAGTGTACTGGGGAAACGGCTGCCAGATCATTCCTCCACATGATCTGGGTATTCAGCTGCTGATTGTAGCCAATTTAGAACCTGTAAAAGGAGCGTGGGATCCGGAATCTGTAATATCTGGAGCTGTAGACTCTGGCTTGTTGTTGTACAAGAAGCTGGAGATTTTAGATATTTATATAGATGCGATCAGCTCCAAATTGATCAAATCGCCAGTGAACGGGGAGAAGTTGAAGATGGTTTATACACCGATGCACGGAGTTGGTTTAGAGTTTGTACAAAAACTTGAAGCCCATTTGGGGGTGGATTTGGTGGTGCCTCCAGAGCAGGCGCATCCTGATCCTGACTTCCCCACTGTGAAGTTCCCCAATCCGGAAGAAAAAGGTGCGCTGGATTTGGGGATCAGCACAGCTGATCTGCATGGCTTGGATTTGGTGTTGATGAACGACCCTGATGCCGACCGGTTCTCTGTAGCTGTGAAATACAAAGGTGCATGGAGACAACTCTCCGGAAACGAGATAGGGTTCTTGTTTGCAAACTACGTCTTGGAAACGCTGGAATCCTTGGATAATCTATACTTGTTGAATTCTACGGTGTCGTCACAGATGATTAAGTCTATGCTGGCAAAGTTCGGTGCCCACTACGAGGACACATTGACTGGGTTCAAATGGATCGGGAACAAGGCAATTGATTTGGAAAAAGAGGGCTATTCGGTGCCATTCGGGTACGAGGAAGCCATCGGGTTCATGTTTGGAGTTGTCCATGACAAAGATGGGATCAGTGCCTTGGCAGTGTTTGTACAACTATACCGTGACTGGTTGAGCCAGGGCATTTCACCTGTAGAAAAATTACAACAAGGGTTTGCGAAATTTGGGTATTTCAAAGAGTTCAATGGTTACTATATTGTTCCGGATGTCTTGACGACACCGAATATTTTCAACGGAGTTATCAGGAAATACCTGTCTCCCGGTCAACAGTACCCTCTTTCCATTGGAGAGTACAAAGTGGTGCTGTACCGGGACTTGACAATTGGGTTCGATTCCACGACCCCAGATAACAAACCTTTGCTTCCAGTAGATCCAAGTTCCCAGATGATCACTGTGGAATTGAAACCTGTGCACGCTAAATCTGAGCTTGATCATGTCAGATTTACAGCTAGAGGCTCGGGTACAGAACCTAAGTTGAAGATTTACATAGAGGGCAAGTCAGATTCTGAACAGAGAGCCCTTGAATTGGCCAAAGACGTTTGGTTTATTCTCAGAGACGAATGGTTTAAACCGGATCATTTTCGTTTAGTCGAAGTGTATTAGTCGTGTAGATTTCCACCTCAAAATATAGTGAATTATATATAATACAGACGTGAGTGAAAATTTATTTTTCGTGCTCTCTCTGCTTGATTTACTGTGAATTTTGGATTTTCTACTGAGCTTTTTCTTGTATTGATCTTTTTTTTGTACTGAGCTTTTTTTTGTATTGAACTTTTGCATTTTTGTACTTTTCGCGCTGAGCTTTTTGTTCTTTTTGTTCTTTTCTGTGCTGTTTGTGCTGTTTCCGGTGTGCTCTGTACTATAACTGCCCCGACACTCTAAAACGATCCAAACCCATCAGGATCATCCATATTCACATCACCTGATACAATATCCACATTACCCGCGGGATTCACCATTTTTCAGCATTTTCACACCGCCCAGGATGGTGATAGACACCAATGGAAAGAAAGACGACCGTCCATTGTAAGTATATCCCCGGCTCCAATGCCCACAGAATACTAACCCCTTAGGTCGGATCGGTTGTACCCCAAATCACGGAATCACATACTACGTGAGCGGCTGGTGAAGGCAGTGGGCCTGGTGATAGCGATCATATTTCTCTGGACAATGGTGTTCAGCGGATCAAGTGCCCCTGAAGAAGTGGTTATCGTGCCACCGAAGCAGGAAGACGGCTTGAAAGGCATACATGTGAATAACGGCATTGGACACGACGATTTCGGGTATTTCAAGATCGGAAAGGACGGAGTTGTATCGATAGGATCCGAAGAACTGGCAGCATTGGAGAGGGGTGGGCCGAGCTCTGAGCCGGAAAAGACCGAGCTGGAGATCATAGCCGAGACAGTACACGTGTACGACTTGAATCTCTATTCTGGGCGCCGGAAAGACCCGAAAAGCCGCGGCGATGTGGTGTTGTTGTTGATTCCATTGAGGGACGCCGAGCCCGTGTTGCCTTTGATGTTCCGTAATTTGATGAACTTGACCTACCACCACGAATTGATCGACTTGGCCTTCTTGGTGAGCGATTGCTCGGACAACGACCACACGCATGAGCTGTTGTTCGACTACAGTGTGCGTCTCCAGAACGGGACTTTGTTGCAGTACCTCGACGAAGAGGATCTGTTGAAGAAGAAAGAGACCAGGCAGGGCTCGTCGGATTTGTACTTGAAGTACATGGACTCTCTGTACTTGAAACGGGTCCAGAACCTGTTCAGTCCTCCGTACCACGACAAATACAACTCTCCGTTCCGTAGTGTGCAGATCTTCCGCAAGGACTTTGGCCAGGTGATTGGCCAGGGTTTCAGTGACAGACACGATGTGAAAGTACAGGGGATCCGGCGGAAATTGATGGGAAGGGCGCGGAATTGGCTCTTGAGTGCCCTGTTGCAACCGTACCACTCGTGGGTGTACTGGCGGGATGCAGATTTGGAGACCTCGCCAGGAGAAGTCATTGAAGATTTGATGAGGCACAAAGACACTTTTGACGTTGTTGTGCCGAATGTTTGGAGGCCTTTGCCGACGTTTTTGGGCAACGAGCAACCGTACGACTTGAACTCGTGGATCGAGAGCGATGTGGGGCTTGAGTTGGCGAAAGGGCTCGACGAGGATGACGTCATTGTAGAGGGATACGCGGAATATCCGACTTGGAGAGCCCATTTGGCATATATAAGAGATCCCAATGGAGACATTGATGAAGGTATCGATATGGACGGTGTTGGGGGGGTTTCCATTTTGGCAAAGGCCAAAGTTTTCAGGCAGGGAACCATGTTCCCGCTGTTCACGTTCATGAATCATGCTGAAACGGAGCTGTTTGGAAAATTGCTGAAGAAGATCGGATTCAGAGTCGGAGGATTGCCACATTACACTGTGTGGCACGTTTACGAGCCGAGTGATGACGATTTGAAGGAGATAGCAAAGTTGGAAAGACAGAAACGGAGAAACCAGGCCAAGAGTAGTTAAAATTCGATGTATTTATAACAAGATGAATGATAAATTCAATTCAATTGTATTGTTACTTGAACACAGTTAGTATTTGTAAGTCACTATTTGTATTTGAAACCACAAATACAGTGTATATAAGAAGTCACTCAATTTGTATACATAAAGTCACTTGAATACAATTGAGTTCATAAAATCACTTGAATACAATTTGTATTTGAAGTCACATTGAATACAGTTTGTATTTATAAATGCTGCACTGTCCAATGCCATTTTGAACATGTTTGATCTGTATAAGTTGGACATAGACGTATCAATGCAAAAATGGATGGATAAATTCAACAGTATGCTTATGATCGAGCATGGTTCGTATCATGTCTTGTCTATATGCCTATGTTTGAAAGTAGTTGATAAATCAATGCATTTGTATCTGTATCTAGGTCATGTTTTGATGTATGTCATAGGTGTTTGGAATGCTATAGATAATTGGCTATGGTAATGCACTCCTGCAGTTGCCGTATTAATAGTAGCCATAGTATAAAACGAATGCCTTTGTATTTGGATCGAGCCACTTGTTGATCTGAATTAGGTATATATTGATGTCCTAGGTATTTATTTTAGATAACCGTCAATCCGAGAAGAATTGAAATGCACGAGAGTAAAGTGTTGTAGGATGTTGAAGATGCGATTCCCACAGATTGAGTGCTAGTGGAGTTTGCAGATGAAGCTGAGGACGAAGATGACAAAGATGACGAAGACATCGGTGTAGAACTGATGGTCATCAACGTGGTGGTGGAATTAGAGACACTGGAAGTCATGGAATCAGCATCTGCGTGCAAGACAGTCGACGAAGGAGCCAAAGAGATCGTCGAAGTGTAAGATGCCGACGAGATGGTGATGTTGCTGTGACTCTTCTCGGCAAAACCCACCAGATTTTTCTCCAAATCAAAGACCGAGTAGACGTTTTTCATGAACAATCCACCCAAGATCCAGGATCCGTCATCATCAACGTCCAAACCCTGGAAGTTCGAGACACAGTACCCGTCGTAGATCGACGTTTCAGAGTATGCTGTTCCCAAATACGAGGTGGGACCTATAGAGAAATTAGCACCACCTATTTCCAAGTCAATGGTCAAGGTTTCATTACAGAAGATGGCGAAATTCGACCCATCAGAGACGGCATCGGAGAAAAAAGAGTGCAAAGTAGCAGCATCTTTCTTGTTCATCACCATAATGGTGGTTCCAGAGTCTACAATGGCCAATCTGGAGTCATTAGTCGCTGTTCCAGAGACAGTCTGTGTGTTGGCAAATGTCACGTGGTAGTCGTCCACGTAAACGTCGTCAATGGCGATCTTCCAGTAGCTCTGGTCGTTGTCGATGACGTCAGTGTACGAGATATCGCCCTCGTACAATCCTTCGATGGTTTTCCCGATGGAAACGAGCCCATCGTAGTTGCTGGAGCCGTTGTTCAACACAATGGAGAACAAATCTTCACTGATAGAGTCTGTCTCGTACAAGTACAGCACCAAATTACGCAAGCCGTTCAAAGTGTCGTTGGCCAGTGACGGCAACCCCACGACACCGCTGATGTTGTAATCGTCAAAGATGTCCGGTGCTGTCGTGGCAACGCCGATGTTGAAATTTTGAATCGCCAATTCGTCGTTGATCGTCAAGGCAACCTCTTCGATGGCGCCACTGGCAGTGCCCGAGCTGTAGTCTAGGGCAAAAGTCAGTGTAGATTCCAAATCCGAGCTCGGAGTGTATGATTGCTGGCCCGAGCAGGCGTCAGAGGAGCAGTCGTCGCCGTAGATCCAGAGATATGGAGAAGCTGTGTCCACTAGCAACGGGAAAGTGGAGTTCCCGACAGTGACGTTGAGGTAAAACAGTTCGTAGTTGGAGTCACTGTTTAGCAAGAACACGCCGTTCGATAATGAGACCTCTGTGGACGTGTCAGAGGCGGATGAGTCGTCTTTGGACACCACTTTGGAGCTTTTCACAGATGAAATGTCAGTTGCCGCGTCGTTTGCCGAGAAATCCTCGGGACACTTTTGCACACTGGAAAGTCTGAATGCCTTGGAGCCGGAAACGAACGTCAGCGAGCCCATTTTCGACGCCAGCACGCCCGAGATCAAGCCCTGTAGAAGCAAGAGCGGTAATATGTGTTGTGCGAGCATTTTGTGGTGGAAGATGGTGGGGTGCCGGGAAATGGATGGAAATGGATACAAACCGATGCCGGATGGTTGTGCGAGTGTTGTGGGATTGGAAAAAGCTCTTTATGTGCACAGCTGGTCTAGTTCTTTCTCATACACGTCTGTGTTGACAGTTAACACTAGTTTGAAAAGAAAAATGCGCTAGCCTCAATTGGAGAATGAAAAAAATCAAATCAAAAAAATTAAGAGTGGTGTTGCGATGTGACGTGTTTGGTGTTTTGGTGGAGGGTTCCCTGTTGCCTGTTGCGGTAGATTGCCGTGGATTGCGTTGCTTATTTGTTTTGGTTGGCGAGGGTGAATCGGTTCAGCTCGGTTGTTGTATGGGGACCCGGATCCTTTGGCTATATATATATCTACGCACTCAAGCCTGTATCGTTGACTATTGTTACGTTCTGTTTTTCCTACATACATTTCCAAAACAGTTAAAGCAAAACATTAACTCGAAGATAATAAATACACAATAAGGTTTGTGAAAAGGGACAATAACCATGATAAGCAGTGGCAGTAGCACGGTGCGGGTCTCCCATATGGAACCTCCACTTTGTACCATCCACTGCCCCAATTGACCTAGTTTTGATCCAACGCGCCCCTCAAATGTTTATTTCCCGATTGGGAAAAAATAGTGATGTGTAAATTGGGGGCTTGTCAAACGTTGGAGAGGTGACTAGTACCGATTATTGCACTAGTTGGGACTGTGAGGGCACGCAAATGGGGCAAACGCACCAGTGCACACCGATTGGGCACACTGGTAGTGCAAAGTGGTAGTGCACAGTACCATGGTGGTTGTGCTGATTCTGCCCAGGGCCCTGGTGTCAACAGTGCAGTGCTTTATTTGTACTCTATTTGTGTTTTATGCACGACCGCCTAAAATCCGTCACCTCAACTCTAGACAAGGTAGATCCCAAAAGACAGAGAGATCCAAAGGTATAAGGACTATAAAGACCCGACAAAGATATCCACTAGACAGTCTATTTTAAAATGTGAACACTTATCATGTGCAATTGTCTACACATCTCCTATACATCACTGTCATATCTTATTTGCAGATTCATAAGCGGGCGTGGTGTTCTCATAATGCTCCAAGAAAAACGCCTCCTGGTTCTCAGCCATCCACTTCATTATATCCTCCAAAAACTCCTTCAACACACTCACAGACTGCTGGTCCATCGAGGTCTGGGCAATTAACCCAGGTAATGATACAAATAGACGTAGAAGATGTTCAGGACCATAGATTTCACTCGGTTTCTTGGACTTGTTTTTCGCAAGACCCATCGTATCCATATACTGCTGTCTCTCAAACTTGTAGAGCAAGATCGATGACAAAGATCTGTCAAAATACAATTTCAAGCCCTCGATAATCTCCTCCAAGAGATCTGTCTTTGGCTTGGCCTTGTGCTTCAGGTACTTGCCCAACAATCGTGTCACTGTGATCTCCAGTGGTAGCGATACCAAATGGTTATCCTTGGTGATGTGCTCCCAGTCGTCCACCAATAGCAGCTTCAAATCGTCTGGTATCGCAAGACTGATCTCGGGCCTTCTCAAGAATTCTTCTTCCGATTCTAATGTGACCAGTTTCCGGGGCTTTTTCGAGCCGTTCTCCGTATATGAAGACGACGGCAGTGAGCTGGACGCGCTCATTGTAGACGACAGTCTTTTCCCGCCGGAATTGTGCGGTGGACCGCCATTGGCGCTAAAACCACTGCCTGTATTTCCCGGAGCCGCCGATGACAGTCTCAAAGTGGCAGCTTTCAAGTCCTTTTGCAACTTCAAATTCTCAGGAGTATATGTCAATACACGTACATCTGTCACCCACTCATCCCAGGACAGTTTCCAGCCCTTGTAGTGTACAAAATACCCATTTTGGTCGCGTATTTCCGAAGGCACGTTCAGTTCCTCCACTGTCTGTGTCTTTCCCCTGGCCACCACCACAGTGGATTTCTTCGGTTCGTGCACTTTCAAGATCCGGGCTTCATAGAGCAATGGTCCGTGATAAGCGAGACATTTCCCGTCCACTTCTAACCCGTTTGCCATGGTGCAATTGGTGATAATATCAAGATCAATTGATGCCTTTCACTTTTTGTCATTTTTTGTTATTTTTTCCCAACTTTCGCTCGCGAAAATTGGCTCAAAATCGGTGCTAAAAGCTTTAGCACCTAATTTGATTGAGGGTCTGCTTTGGTGACTAGGACCGAGGCCAGGGATCGCAAAAATGTTGTGGATAGTCCCGAGTGGTGTAACGATGTAATCACAGAATTACAGCTTTTGTAAAGAAAAAATGCCGTTGTTAAAAGGGATGCTATTCCAAACACCCCCAAAACTCTCTATAAGTGAATATGAACAGTAGCAGAACAAATTAGCATCAGCAACAGAAACAGAACCATCTCCTTAAGAATCCCTTTTGATCATCGTCATCACGGTCATTCAAGACATAGATCTCTCCTCGGTCATTAACGGGCCGAAGTCCATGTCTATCCAATTGCTGCTGCCTTGGATCATTCCCAGATCCTGCAACTCCTCCGATGATCCTCGAATTATGGGCATTGTTCTTGTAAGAATGTGACTCGATATAGTATCTATTCTGCAGCTGCTTTGCACTCAGTGACGATTTTTGGCCTCCAGATTGCCTGCGGAGCAGATTTTGGTCCATTGCCCTCAGCAGTGCTGCAGCTTTTGCACGTTGGTTATTATTGGTATTGTTATTGGTATTACTGCCGTATCCGTGCAAATTGGTCTTCTTGTTCTTGGACCAATCCCAGCCTTTACCGTCGTTCAAATTCATCCAATCATAATGATCGTCATCTACAGTGCCCACTTCTTTCAAGACCTCGTCCATCAAATCCACCAAGTAATCGTAATTGGGTTGTTCATCAAATTTCAAATTACGCACATACCTCATGTACAGTTGGAATTGTACCGGGAATCCATGGCACAACTCGTCTAGAGGAGTTGTCTGTTTCTTTTCGCCAATTTTTTCGTATTTCAACTTGTTATTCTGTGCTTTCAAACCTTGCCATGGCAATTCACCTTTCAAAAAATATAAAAACACATGCCCTAAACTCTCCAAATCGTCTCTTCTAGATTGTTCTCTCCCCAAATGTGTATTTATCGACATGTACCGCAGTGTTCCACTCAAGGATTTCCTCTCTCTGTATGGAATATGCTGTTTTGTGATGGGGTTCCTGTACTGTTTGATCATCCCGAAATCCACCAAATAAATCGTGTTGGACTCCAAGCCTATCAAAAAATTGTCTGGTTTGATGTCTCTGTAGATCAAGTCGTTCGCATGGACAAACTCGATTCTCTTGATCATCTGTTTCAGCACTTGAGCCACTGTCTTGACAGAGAATTTACGTCCACACCAGTCAAACAAGTCCTCGAGAGACGGTCCTAACAACTGGATGATCAATATGCTGTAATAACCTTCTTGTCCATAATAGTACACTTTGGGAATTCCCTTTAACGAAAGACTCGAGTTAAAACTCAGCAATGAAGATGTAGTGGACTGAGAATTTCTCAATATGCTGTTGATAGATGAATTCAAGATCTTGTATGCTCTAAACTCATCTTTCAACTGAGGAGCCTCCGATTTCCTGCTCTCGAATTTGATCGCTACCGGCTGGTTGTTCCTCGACAAATCATAACCTTTGAATATTATACCAAAAGATCCCTCACCGATCTTTTCATCAATCTTGAAATGTGATGCAATGATATTATTGCCGTTACCGCTGGAGCTGTTTTTCAGCGCCGCATTGTTGTTATTATCGTTATCGTTGTTCGCCTGGGATGACATCGCTGGTAGATTGACTTGTTATTGACGTGATTGTGATTCTAATTGGTCCTGCTCAATCTGTAGATGTCAAGTATCTACTAAACACCTGCAAAATGACTCGATTTATCCGGAATTTCACGCAGATTTCTTTGCCTATTATGGACCACTGATTCCGCACTCACGACTCGCTTGATGCTCCCACTGATCCCGCCACTGACTCGCTGCCAATGTCTTACTCCACTCTCTTTGAGTCTATCTTTTCATATTTTGTCAAGGAAAAAATATACAAAAATGTCCGCTTAGAGTGATAATAGAGAGATTTACGGTGGATAACAATAGCCGATGCGTCAATCGGGTATTTGGTTGGAATTGGAATTCGGGGCGTGTAGTGGTGCCTGGTGTGGTTACTGGATTAGTGCTGGGAGATCTTTGCCCGGCCTAGAGTGGAGACTGGGGCCGTTAGCAACAGACCATTTCGGGTGTTTTTGTGCTTTTATCCACGACCTGGTGCAACGATGTGGTTCAAAGATGTTTAAATGTCTATCTATATATCTATCTTGTCACTAAAGGATGCTGACCAACTTGCCGTCCTTCTCCTGCACAGCCCCACCTTTGAGCAACAGACTTGTCAAATCCTCGATCAAATCATCTACATCTTCGATACCGATACACAATCTGATCAAATCCTCTGGGAACTCTCTCTCTGCTCTCACAGCAGGGTCAATAGATGCATGCGACATCTTGCAAGGCATGGAGATCAACGAATTGACACATCCGAACGACACGGTGATGCCAAAGATATCACAACTCTCGACGATCTTCTCACTCACCAAGATGGACCCAGTCTCGAAACTCAACACTGCTCCTGGACCTTTGGTATAAGACTTGTGCAACTCGTACTGAGGATGAGATTTCAAGCCGGGGAATCTCACCTTCAAGCCCAAACTCTCCAAGAACTCGGCAACTTTGATAGCATTTTCCTGTTGTTTCAAGATCCGGATCGAAAGCGTCTTCAAACCCCGGATCAACAACCAAGAATCGAAAGGCGACAATCCGGATCCGGTGGAGTTGATCACGAAATAAAGATCGTCGGCCAATTTCTTGGATCTCGTGGCGATGACTCCGGCCATCAAGTCGTGATGTCCATTCAAGTACTTGGTGGCACTCTCGTACTGGATATCGACACCCAAATCCAAGGGCGTCATCAAGATTGGTGACATCATGGTGTTGTCAAATACGACAATGACATTCGGGTTCACCTTGTGTGCGTGGTCGGCAATCAGCTTCACATCCACAACTTTGATCAACGGGTTCGTAGGACTCTCCAAGAACACCATCTTGGTGTTCAGAGTGATTTTCGATTTCAACAATTCGGTGTTTGTGGTGTCGTAGTGTGAGACTTTCAAGAATCCGTTCTTGTTGTACAAAGTCAACAATCTCTGGGTGCCCCCGTACAAGTCGTCTCCGGCAATGACTTCATCGCCGGCGTTCAAAATCTTGCAAATGACATCCAAAGCGGTCATTCCAGAGGTGACGGCATAGGAATGATCCGCCTTCATGATCTTGTTCAAATGGTCCTGAAGAGCGGTTCTGGTGGGGTTTCCTGACCGCGTGTAATCGTATTCTCCCATATCGGATAAGGAGTGCTGCTTGAAAGTGGCCGATTGGTACAACGGCACGATCGAGGAGTTGTATCCATCGGCGTGTTTGGTGAGAACCAACTCGGTCTCCAAACTGTACTTGTTCTGTTTGCCTCCGGCGTATGACATGGTGCTGGACTGGTGGATGAGAGAATGAGTTATGACTGATTAGATTTAATTTTTCACTGATTTTTTCACAGTGACTCCACAGTCTCGGGATGGTGTAGGGGAATTGCCGAAGTCCGGAAGGGGTTGGGATTTGATTTGGAGGTGATGTGATTAGCATAGAGTTGTCAGATGTAGTAGGCTCCATTTAAGTGGGTTTGCTAGTTTTCTTGGCTGATATGTCCAATGCTGGGCCGTTGCACCAGTGGCCATGGCACTCCAGTAGTGGCCACTATTGGCAACTTCCTACAGCCCCAGTTTGTGGATTTCAAGAAAAAAATCGTCGCAGAATTGAATCAATCCATCCAATCCAATTCATCAACTCGCATCTATCTACTCACCGCCATGTTGAGAATCATCAGATCTGCCGCGCGTTCACCACAGGTGAATCGCTGGGCTGCAATCCGCCGCTCTTCAATCATTTCCGTCCACAGAGACACCGAGGTGAACAACCCTTCCGTGGCTTTTGAGTTCTCCAAGGAAAACATGGAGAGGGCCAATAAGGAGATCCAAAAGTACCCGCCGCAGTATAAAAAAGCCCTGGTGATGCTGTTGTTGGACATTGGACAACGCCAGTTGGGATACACGTCGATCAGTGTGATGAATTACGTGGCAAAGCTCTTGGAAATGCCGCCAATGAGAGTCTACGAAGTTGCAACTTTCTATACCATGTACATGAGACAGCCTGTGGGCAAATACAATGTTCAAATCTGCACCACGTCGCCATGCCAATTGTGTGGCTCGGATCTGATCGTGGCCCTGGTTAAGGACTCTTTGGGGATCAAAGTCGGCGAAACCAGTGCCGATGGTTTGTTCACGTTGCAAGAAGTTGAGTGTGCCGGAGCGTGTGTCAATGGACCTGTGGTTGCCATCAATGACGATTATTACGAAGATTTGACTCTGGAAAAGATCACCGAGATCTTGGCTTCGTTCAAGGACGGAAAGGGGCCAGGTAAGTACGGTCCATTCTCAAACAGAAAGAGTTGTGAACCGTTCAGTGGTCAAAAGACCTTGACGACGCCAGAGGCCTTTGACGTTAGAAAGTTTACAAGATCTGACTTGTGATTATTTATTATTTATTATCTATTTATATTATCTATTATCTATTTATTATCCATCTATGTATCAATTGACCTGTCATCGATATCTTTATTTAACGTTTATTGGTCCGTGAAATATTTATACATCACTACCATGAAATATTTATACATCACTACCATGGAACATTGTTCATCACTTATGATCCATTGGAGTATTCTTCAATCAATTAGGGTCCATTGAACATTTATTAACTGATCAATATTATCCCACTTATGATCCACTGAATATCTATTAATTGTATCTATCATTTCACGACCCCACTATAAATATATCGGCGTCAAACCTTCTCCGCCATCGATAATCACATTGATGATATTGGCCTGGCAATGCTCCGAACTCAAAATCCGGTTGTCCCAGGTAGAAGACCCGATATGTGGAGTCACACTTATATCGTAACGCTTGGTCAAATCTGGATCGACACTTGGTTCACCTTCAAACACATCCAATCCTGCAAAGGCCACTTTGCCCGATTTCAACAGCGCCAACAACGCCTTGCCGTCAATTGTAGCACCACGGCCGATGTTCACCACTCGTACACCGTCTTTACACTGCGCTAACGTCTCCAGATTCAACATGTGTTTTGTCTGTGGGTTCAAAGGCACACAGAACACCAACACATCGGCTATCGGTAACAAAGTCTTGAACTGCTCGTGGTGGACCAATTTCAAGCCACCCAATCTGTCCAATTCCAGCGGCGTCAAGGGACTGCGCTTGGTGTAGTGGACTTCCATGCCCAATGCGTTCAAACGCTTCAGCAACTCCTGCCCAATGGCTCCGAGCCCCACAATGCAGGCCACGTGACCGCGTGGTGTCCGGATGACCTTCTTGTTGACCTGGTCCAGCAACACAAATCCCTGATTCGGCTCCGGGCCCGTCGGGAACCCGGTTTCCACATCCACAAGGCTAGAAGCCAGCAAAGACCGGGCCTTGTTGGTGGTCTCGGCTACTCTCAAGGCCCTGTCAAAGAAACTATACTGCCGGAAACAGTTCAAAACGTGGTACAAAGCGGTGTCGGCAACTTGATCCGATGCCAACAGCGGCGTGTTGCAGATGATAATCCCCTTGGCATTGAGCGCCTTGACGTCGTAGCGGTCAAATCCAATGGAACAGATGGCAATGACTTTCAAGCTGGGTGGGAAGTGCGAGATGAAATCTTCGTCGATTTGCAACGGATGGCGTTGGTCAAAGGTGAAAAACCCACCTTGGGCGAGCCAAATCGCGCTGATATCGCTGAATTTGGTCTCCAAATCATGGATAAAGCTCTCTCTGGAGTCGAATTGGTGCAAGATGGGTTCCACCAACTGGCTGAATTTCGCAAACAGCTCCGAGTCCGTCACTGCCCGGCCCAATACTAACACTCTTGGTTTCGTCATGTTTGGGGAGGTCTGTAGTTGGCCTAGTGTGCAGTCTAGTTATATAAGGCACAAAACTGTGGTAGCCTAGCCGGATAAGTGCATGCAAAAATCCACAGCTGCAAACAGGGGCTGTGGCGAGATAAGAGATAAGGATAAGCGTTCAGGATGGGAAGGTGAGTAGAGAGAGAGAGGGTGTGTTGTGTTCCAGCTTGGTCCAGTTGGCCCATTCCGTCCTCATTGTTCAGGCAACCATGTCCCCTTTCTCCTTACTGTTGCTCTCTCTTCTTCACCCTCCCGTGTTCACCCTGGCTCCTCTCTCCCCCTCTTCCCTTATCGGCTCTATGACTCTTATCGGAGAAGAAAAAAATCTTCTAGTGCCGTATCAGATCCGGCTAAATGAGTGCGAATTGCCTCCAATTTGACCGTTCTCGATCGCCAACCGTTGGTGATTGTCCTGTGTGCACCTAATGGGAAGGAATGGCCGATGTGGTGAAAAAATCCTGAAATGCTCGGAAATTTTTATATAAAGGCCACATTGGCGCTGATTATCCTAGTCACTACACTATCACAACTAGCCAACAAGATGTCGATTCCCGCCAAATTGAAAGTCTTGATCGTCGGACAGACGGATTTCTTGCAAGACAACGAGCAGTTTATCGAGTTCTGTAAATTGTTCCAGGTCGTCCACTACGATGGGCCAAGGGAAGTCGATGCCTTGAAGGCGCTGTTACACTCAGATTTCAGCGACATTTCAGCGATCTTTGGCTGTTTCGACGGTCTTTGGGGCATAGGAGACCCGAACAACTTTGTCGAGGATTTCCCAGAGTCCATGAAAGTGTACACATACCCTTGGGTTGGCCACGATACGTTGCTGTTGGACAAGTTCAGGCTGAAAGGAGTCACTATTTGCAACGTTGGCTCTGTGAGTGCGCCTCATGTGGCCGATGCCGCTTTGGAATTGACCTTGGCTGCCTACAAGTTGACTCCGTTCTTCCAACAGCGGTTAAGAGAATCCTGTGATACTCACGAGCTGAGGAAATTTGTCGGTGGAGCGTCTTTTGATCCCACCACTGGAGAGCCTTTGCTCCCCCCTAAGGGCAAGAGATCGCCTAATTACACCTTGGGAGGCAAGTTGTTGAGTTCTCCACAGGGCCAAACTGTGGGGATTGTCGGGCTCGGAGCCATAGGGAAGGAGATTGCAAAGAGATTGTGGGCAATAGGCATGGATATCCACTATACAAAGAGAACTCCTCTAAGTGAAGAAGAGGCCCTGAAATTGCCCTACGAGCTGAAGTTTTACCCAAGTTTCACGGAATTGGTGCCGGAATGTGACTTGTTGGTGTTTGCCGTGCCTCATAGTCCAACGACACGGCATTTCATCAACCTGGAGACCATCAAGTTGGTGAAACCAGGTGTCAGAATCGTCAACATCGGCAGAGGTTCGGCCATCAACGAAGAGGTCTTGTTGGCCCTGTTAGAAGACGGCACTGTCACCAGTGTCGGCTTGGACGTGTTTGAGACCGAGCCGAAAGTCGATCCGAGACTTCTGAAGAGATGGGACGTCGTCATGACGCCACATATCGGAGCGTTGTCCCACGATAACCTTATCTTGGGCCATGAGATGAACATGAAGAACATCATCAACATTTTACTCGAGAACGGACCGGGAATCTCCCCGATCAACTGATCAAAATGCATCTTCATAAGTTCTATTACTATGTATCACACCGTTGGTAAAATATAGTGTATATCAAACCTCTGGCACTCATAAGTCTATACTACATATCACACCTTTAATGGCAACCCACATGTGTTTTGTCTGTCGTCAATGTAATCCTCGTACAAATTGTTCCAAATCGTGGCCAGATCACAATCTGTGGTGAATGCAGGCATCATGTGGTTCTTTTCGTCGTTCTGTTTCGCATTATAGTCCTCATAAATGGCCAATCTCTTGACATCGTCCTCACATACAATCTTCACCTGGGCATAATCGTTGGGCAAGTGCTGTTCAATCCAAGGTTTGGGGACAGGATGGTCACTGAAATGGATAAACTTGACTCTGTCGTGGAAAACCAGCGAAGAATCCCAGTGCTTTGACCCCCAGTATGCGTTTTTCGGTTTCGGTAATTTGTCAGATATCGCAAATGGCATATCCTGCGGATCCGCAAGCATGATTTCGTGGTTTATATATCTGAATTCTCCAGTGAGAAATCCGTATTCCAAGTGCGGTAGGATCAACACTTCAGGTATCACATTCACCTCTTCGTCCAGTGTGGACCACTTTTTCTTGACAATGCTGTCCACATTGTACAACTTGTTCACTATATCCATGTCGTATTCTTGGGACGATTTCTTGTGTGCTAGTGCTATCAATCTGTCAAACTCGTCCATTGAAGGCTTGATCACCATGATTTGGTTCTCGAATTTGAACCCCTCAGTGATGGTCAAATCCGGTAATCTGTTATATATGCGTGCGAGGTACGTTTCTAAACCCCCTTGCTGTGTCACGTCTTCGTAGATCATCTGTACTCTAATTTTCCGCTGTTCTTTGTCCAAAACCTTGAACCCTTGTGGTATTTCGTAGTTCTTATCCTCATAATAGTTATAGTTCAACTCGTACAGAGCAGGCATTGCTATTTTGCACTCTGGTAAGAAGAACAACTCGTCCATTTTCTTCAAGATCTTGGAATCGCTGTCCAAATAGATGACTCGCTTGTACTCTGTCAACTTGAACAGGTTGAACTTGGTGAAAGACTTGTTCCAAGTGGTGGACTCACTTTTCAACTTCAAGAGTTCTACAATATGCACTTTCACGTCCAAAGCCTTGACATTTTGGTGGAAAATTTTGCCCTCTTTACTCTCTGGATCGATCTTGACGTTTTTCAGCACCAATAACACCAAATCCACCTTGGTGTTGACGTTTCTCAAGAACATAAAATTCATCATCGCTCCACAGAGGTAGTCCCAGTCGGTCGCATATTGCACATATGCATATTCCGACCAGACCAACTCGTCGTATCCGACAACCTCCATATAGTTGTGGTCTATCACGTCAAATGGGATGTATTTCACGGTATTTTTGTCATATATCACAAGTGACTTCGAGATATCTGATTCAGAGTACTTTGTGGCCCTGGGCCCGATGATGTCATGGCGGTTTAGTACCCACCAGATTCCAAAGATGAAAACCGCACTTAGACAGAGATCTTTGAGCTTTCGGCTGCGTAGTGACATCTTGTGCTTGGTGGGCGTCAGTGTGATGTGATCTGAGTGCCTTTAGTATTGGATCAAAATGTGTCCAAAAAAGGTTTTTGGGTTTGCACGACCTTGGGCACGTTGGGGGCTATCACAGACAGGGATGGTTAGTTGTAGGTGCGAGAGCATTACACAAAGCCGTCTAGGGGATGGCGAGACCCAGGCAGGATGAATAGCCACTGCAATCACAGCCCAATGACATCACAATGACAACACAGTATTGTCCTCACTTTCCCTCCACTAAATACCGGTATTAAACCTTTCAAGTTTTTTTTAGTACCCGAGGCTCATCGCCAAAGGTGGGGAAAGAAGTGACACTTTTTCGCTTGTGGATCTTGGTATAAAAGGGTTGGATAAGCTGATTAGTTAAATTCAACGACCAAGACTCTGCTAAAATCACACACAATATGTCACACTTATCACCGGATCAGTTGATCAACCTGAGTGTGGAATTGGATATTCCACCTGTATATCTTTCACAAATTTCCAAACGTGCGTTTGAGACTTTGGAAAAATTACAACATTTTGTGGAGAACGAGTGTTTGACAAGAGACTTGGAGTACATAAGAGAGATCGATTCTAATGGCACTGAGAGATGGGATCATATTCCAAAATTGATAGACCAGTTGAAATCCAAGGCACGTGACCTGGGTTTGTGGAACCTCTTCTTGACACACCAGCAAGACGATTCCAAATCCCCCAATTTCACCAACTTGGAATACGCAATGATGGCAAGACAATTGGGAAGATCCGTTGTGGCTCCTGAAGTGACCAATACAATGGCCCCGGACACCGGAAACATGGAGATTTTGCAAAAATTCGGCACTCCGGAACAGAAACTGAAGTGGCTAGCACCTTTACTCAAAGGTGAGATCAGATCGGCATTTCTGATGACGGAAAAGAATTACAGTTCCTCCAACCTGTTGAACATCTCCACGTCTCTGGAGTTGAAAGAGGGGAAATTTTTCGTAAACGGGACCAAATGGTTCATCTCTGGAGCCGGGGACCCCAGATGTAAAGTGTGGTTGCTGATGGTAAAGACAGACCCACAAAATGTAGAATCCAGTCTGTATAGACGTCATTCGATCTTGGTGATTGACGTTGACAAACTGTTAAAGTCCGGCAAGGTGATCAAGAAAAGACCCTTGACAATCTACGGGATCGACGACCTGCCACATGGCCATCTCGAGCTTGAATTCCGGAATTACGAGCTAGATCTGTCCAGAGAACTGTTACTTGGGGGTATCGGTGACGGATTCAAAATCATCCAGTCAAGATTGGGTCCCGGTAGATTGCACCATTGTATGAGACTATTAGGAGTCGGAAAAGAGAGTTATAAATGTGTCTTGCAAAGAGCAGCTTCGAGAAAGATCTACGATGTGTACTTGAAAGATTTACCAGTTTTCCAGACGGATCTTGCAAGGTTCAAAATCATTCTACAGAACTGTGAAAACTTGTGCTACAATGCTCTGTACAAATTGGATTTGAACAAGAATGATGCCAAGAAAACCATCAAGGAAATCTCAATGGCCAAGATTTACATTCCAAAACATGTGTTGGAGTTCTTGGACTGGGGCGTACAGAAGTTTGGTGCCCAAGGGGTCAGCCAAGATACTCCATTGCTGAGAATGTGGATCCAGTCTAGAACCTTACGTATAGCCGATGGGCCTGATGAAGTACATCTCCTGCAATTGGGTAAAAATGAAGTCAAATTATAACAGCTCTTCAATACAAATCACTCTTTATGAATTCACTTGTCAACCCATATTTGTCCATTTTTTTCGAAATCAACAGTTCTTTCTGTATCTTTGCATTTTGTTCTGTTTTCCAAACCTGTTCAGCTTCTCTGTAATCAATTCTTGTCAATGCTTCAATTGGCGCATCTTCTTTGTCGATATCTAACTCTCCCAACATCACAACGTTCTCTCCTCTTATCAAAAATACCTGATGGTACTGTTCAGCGTATCTTTTGTCTGATAAATATATTCTTTCTGTAGTGTCCTGTAACAACAAATTTGCTGAAAAGCTTCATGTTAATAACTCAGTACCATTAAGCATGTCATATATAGCACTCACCATATTGATCAAAAGTCCTCAATATTCCAAACAAATTTCTGCCATCTCTCAATAACACTGTCACTTTCCTGTCCACCGAGCCCACAATCGCAGCTGCTGTGGTGAATGCATACGATTCAAGATAGAAATCCTCCTGTGTGTTTTCAGATGACGATGACTTGGACATGGCGTTATCTTGAATTATACTCTTGCCTCATAAGCTTCAGTTCATTTAATCTGAGTTTTTTCATCGATACTTTTGGCCACCTGTGCACGACTCAAAGAAAATTTTATCTTGAAATTTTTTTATATTAGACAGCCTAGAGATGGATTTGATGAAGAGATAAAGACAAGATGCCATCTAGAAACTCAGTCAACAAGCCAAAAGATAAAATTTTGCACAGAAGTAAGGCCTCCTCATTGGGCCAGAAAAGAGCGCTGATCAGAGCCAAGGGACATAACAAAGCCACACTGCACATCACGGCATCACCTGCATCTTTGGCACATTCTCTTTACAAGAATACCAAAGATATCAGGACACCTGTCACGACACAGACTTTGAGTGCTAAGAGATTGGCCAAGATCGAGAGAAACAAGAAATATGCTGCAGCAAGAGATGGCCTGAGAAAAAAGAGCAAGAAACCCGAAGATGAAGAGATGCAACTTGATGAAGATGAGGTGAAAAACACCAACAGTGTCACTTTGCTGAGGAATTCTCTCTGGAACTTGGTCGAGATGGTTGCCAACGGCGAGGAGAAGTTTGTCGCTCAGCCAACTGGTAATGGAACCACGTTGGGAGAGGCTATTTTCTAGTTTATTCGTATATATCGATATAATGGTCATTTGCTTTGTTTGTATTTGTGCTTTGTATGGGCGTGTGAAAGAATCATCTGTAAGCTTTCAGTATTAAGCAGTTTGTGTGCTTCCCCACTTGGCTGGGAATCTCTACATCTTGGTAATCATGAGCCAATTAATTGTATTGTGTTTTAAATCTATAAACGTGATATGCCTTTTGTGTTTTCATTCGTGATGCAGAGTGGTCATTTGCAATAATAGTTTTTATCGTTCAACAAACCTTTCAGTTCTAAACTTTCCCTCACTCTGATCCTCAACAATTCAATCATCTCTGAAGAATCGTCAGCTTTGAAAACAGAAGTACCGGCAACAATGACATTGGCACCGGCGTTTGCAGCTGCAGGTATCGTCTCTTTACCCAATCCACCATCGACTTGGATGTTCAAGTCAGGGTATTTTTCTCTCAATGTTTCCACCTTTGGCATCATCTCTGGCATGAATTTCTGTCCACCAAATCCTGGTTCCACCGTCATGATCAAAACCATGTCCAAATCTTCGATGAATGGGTACAATACATCGACAGGAGTTCCCGGTTTTAACAGACATGCAGCTCTCAAGTTGTGTTTCTTGATCAACTTGACTAAATTCACGTGATCCGTGGTGGCTTCGTAGTGGAATGTGTATTGGTCACCGCCGGCTTTGGCAATTTCAGGCACCCATTTTTCTGGGTTCGATACCATCATGTGGCAGTCGAAAAAACTGGCAGATTTCCCGTCTTTTCCACCTCTTGGCAATTCCTTTCTCAATGACGTGATCACCGGCGGTCCAAATGATATATTTGGCACGAAATGACCGTCCATGACATCGATATGGATCCAATCGGAATTGGAGTCAAACATCTTATGACATTCACATCCCAAAGACGCAAAATTCAGCGATAATATAGATGGCGCGATTATAGGTTTTACCATGGTTCTCTTTCTCGTGTTGGGATTGACCAAATGACCTTTATAAACTGATGGATTTGATGTGTTGACCGATTGATCCCTTGATTACAAGTTGTTAATATATATAAAGGAATGATTGATGCTTTTTGAGTAATTTTTTTTTTTGTTGGTTTTTTCTTTTTTGCATTTCTTTTCCGGAGGGTGCACGGGATTCAGTGGGCGTGGGCATTGGCTCAAAGTTGCACTAAATCTGGACTTTGGAGTTATTAGATATAGATTAATACAGTGGGTATGTGGGAAAGGTAAATATTATCTAATTAAGCTAAACTATAATGCGTTCTTGATCTGGGAGGCACTTGAGACTCTGGCGTTGTTGCTGCTCTGGACGGCTTCCAATGCAGTATCGATCTCTCTCTTCTTGCTCAATTCTCTGTCACTGACATATGAAGATTGACTCTTGACCGGTTTGACTGTGTCACTGGTGTCGGTTTCCTCTGTGCAACTGGTTAGTGCTGATCTTGGTGGCTATTTTTTATTACTAGCTATTTTTAAGCATTAATCAACTTACTTGAACCTTTAAAGTATTTGGTGATTTTGGAAAAAATTGACATTTTACGTATAGTTGGTGTAGAACACAAACACTTGCAGAAGGGATTATTCAAGACTTATATACCAGGAGTGGGAAAAAATTGCCTTGATAAGAATAGTGCTTTACAGATTTACCTTGCTGAGCCCCACCGTATCAGACCATCGCTGTTATCTGACTTTGATAGCAGTCCACAGTTTTTAATCTGGTGTACGTCAATTTTAATTTTTTGCCTGTTTTTGATGTCCGTTCGATGAGATGGATCGGATTTATGGTTGCAGGCTGGTTCTATTCTAAGTTCGATGCACCCTTGCCTTTCATTGGTCTCCTTGGTCTCCTTGGTCGCCGTGGCCGTTGCTCAGATTAGACAGTTCTCTGATGTCCAGCACCCTTCAGTGCACATCAGCAGACTTGTGGCTGACTTTAGTCCGGAGTCGTTCAAGAGGCTATTTTCCAGCCACTCAGTGATCTCCATGATAAGCTTTTGCATGGTTTGAAAAAAACAACAAAAACAAAAAAACAAATACAAAAAAATTGCGCAAACCCGGAATCGAACCGGGGGCCCAACGATGGCAACGTTGGATTTTACCACTAAACCATTTGCGCTAGTCGATATGGAGAAGTGGAATTGAATAGCATATTATCAGAGGGGGTTACAAATTCTTCAGTTGCAAGACTTGGACCACGGTTGTCGATTTATGAGGAAACTTTCAAGTTGAGCATTACCAAGGCATCGAAGTTGATGCCTGCTTCGATTAGCTGTTTGATTTCAAAACAATGAAGTATCTTCATTTGCCTTATACGTGTAGATGTTAAGTTGAGACTTCACTATTTCCTGACTCGTTTATATCTTTTATATCTAGTTTTGTGCCGATCAAACAAAGCCAGTAGCCACACATCACTGAACTGTAATCCAAATAGATTTCAACACTCTCGCAGACCAAAATAACAGCATACAATCACAATGGCTTCCCTCCTCGACGCTGCAAATGACAGAGTCTTGCGTATATAAACCATCAGTACTGCAGGTACTAGTCATGACAAAACCCAATATTCAAAGACCACCTGAGTTGATTTCCACAATGTTTTCAGGTCTGGTACCGAGGGGAAACTATAGACTTGATCAAACCTCGGTGTTCTTGGCGGTCAACTCCTCTGCTCGTGACTCCAATTCTCAGGTCAGGGGCTAGATCGTATGCACCTCCTGTCTTTTAAACGGAAAAAATAACAATGTCAGGAAAAAAGCACAGTGAAAAATTAAAAGTCGGGGTAATTGTGGAAGCTGGATCATTTTTCTGCATAGTTGACTTGTCGATCACAAACTTCAACAAGGCAACCCATCCACTCATGTGGTTTTTATTGTGTGTCTCAATGTATTGTATATATGCGTAACATCAAGTTTCCCCGCTTCACAAGCACTCAACTTGGATTTATACTCCGAACCACACTGTTAAATTGGGGGTCAAGGGCCCCGAGAACAATAATACCTCGAAAAATCTCATGCCTGCAGCAATGAATGACTTTGATCTGTGCCGCCAGGATACCGGCATTGGGCAGTATGAGAAAACTATAAATTGATCACCTCTGGTAACTCCTACGAATGGAGACCGCTAAGTATCAGAGCATCGAGAATGAGATCACTAATTATCACCCTGTTAGCGATCACCCTGCTGTTCTGTGATGAAGTCACATTACTATCTTCACCAGAAAGTGTCAACTCCACAAACCATGTCCAATTGGCTTCGTACAACTATGACTCAGGTACTCTAGATGCTAACATCTACATCTACAATGACGATTACAACAAGGGGGTATTATTATACTACGCCAATTTGGATGGAGAATCTTCACCATTAACATCCGTTGCCGCTGGTTATAGTACTTCTTTGGACGATAACTGGGAATTGTGGACAATTTCCTCGCTGATTTCGGTAGAAGAGGGTTTGACGGAGATCTTGAATGTCACCTACATCGATGAAGACGCCGATGTCACTTACTTTGACGTTGCCAATTTGGCCGTGACCGAATCCGGAAATATCAGTGCCTCCACGACTACTGCACCTTCACTGTTGATCAAACCGACTGGGTTTTATCGTGATATCGACACCTGGCTAGAACTGGTGAAAGGCTCAGAAACTTACGAGAGTAAAAATAGGGTATTTGATAATATCAACGTCAATGGTTCCGTGAAGGGGTTGGTAATTGCTGCACAGTCTTATTCTGAACCAGACTATGCCTACCATTGGGTGCGTGATGCTTCCTTAACTTTCAATTCTTTAGTGTCTTTGTACCAGTCCATCCCTTCACGTTCCTCAAAACTGGCCAAATATTTGGAAAATTTGATTTGGGAATACATCCAGGCATCTACATCAGAGCAAAATGACTCCACTGCAATAACAGGGTTAGGTGAACCTAAATTTTACTTGAACAACAATACAGGCTATCTTGGATCATGGGGTAGACCACAGAACGACGGTCTGGCCACTAGGGCATCCACTTTGATCAAGTTTGCTAAACTGTATTTGTCCAAAGGAGGTGACAAATCATATGTAGTGAAACACCTTTGGAATCTGCCAATCAAGCGGGATCTACAATTCATCGCGAACAACTGGACAGTTGAATCTTATGACCTTTGGGAAGAAGTAAAAAGCGACCACTTCTACACCAAGTTCGTGCAGCGCAAAGCCTTGTTAGATGGTATATCTTTCGCAAAGAGCTCATCGATCAACGATCATCTGTTGTCCAAAACATTGAGCACGCTGTTGAATTCTTTGAACGAGACACTTTCGCAATTCATCTACCCTATCAGAAATTTAATCTTGACAGACTACGGACCAGTTCAAAATGGGAAGTACTCTTATAAAGATGTCAGTGTTATATTGGCAATAAACCATGCATATAATGACGATGGTGTCTTTGGTTACACCAACGATTACGTCTTGAGCTCTGCATACGAGATAGCCACTTCGTTCATTCCGGTCTATAACCTTTCCGAAATTCTGTATGATTCTAGATCCCTACCATTGGCCCCTCCAACTGGAAGGTACCCTGAAGATGTTTATGATGGAGTCAGCACTTCCGAGGGTAACCCTTGGTATTTGTCGTGCCTGGCATTTCTGGAATTTTTTTACAAAGCGTCAGTCGAATTCAACAAAGTAGGAGTGATTGAGCTGAACAACTTGACCTCTCCTTTTTGGGAGTACTATGGAAACGGTGTAGTCGGCAAGAAAACCAAGTCAAAAACTCAAAAATACAAAAAGGGATCCCCCGAATTCAAGAAATTGATAGCGTCATTACAAGGTTGGGGGGATGCATATCTAAGAACCGTGAAACATTATGCTGATATAGACGGAAGATTGCCCGAAGAGTTCAATAGAAATACCGGTGAACCGACTGGGGCTAAAGACTTGACTTGGTCGTATCTGTCCATTTTGACTGCTGCTTATGCCCGAGCTCAACTGAAAGGGGATACATCCTTCACAGAAACCCTTGCAAAATTGTGATGTATTTGGTATGTTTTCACGACCTTTTCTCCCATCACCACTGACTTAAAAGAAAATTTTTTTTCACATCATTAGAGTATTCTCCTTGATTGATACCAATCGCTTTGGTGATCCAGGGATCATGAGTAAGTAAAGATTGGAGATCGCATTTACCATTTACTGATGAGAAAAATATAACACAGACCTGTACTGATTTAACCATGTTGCTCTCATTTTGAGAGGGAGGTGGAAGAATTGCAGATAAACTATATTGCCTAACGCTGATTGATTGATAAATGTGATGAAAAATTGGATGAGATGATTTACTAACAAACTCAATTAGTGTGTATTCATATGATAATATAAGAACTTCGCCTTCTTTTAACCTCCATATACTGTAGATTCAACTCAAGTTTCAGCTTACGTTGTTTATAAATTCAACACAAGTTTCAAGGTTGTGTTATTGCAAATCAAGATTCACTACAATTTTCAAGGTTATATTTAGTTTTGTTATGTTATTGCAAGATATACATCAGATTCAAAGGTTGAAAATAGCTTATTTCTTGGTGTTCAATCTTCTCAAGTAGAAAGCCAATTCTTCACCTTCCAAGATGTAACCATCACATCTACCAGATTGACCTGGTCTTGAAGAGATAGCAGCATATAATCTACCAGAACCGAATTGAGCAGAAACAGCAGATTCGATTTCAGCTTGAGCAGATCTTGAAGCCAATTTTCTTTCAACTTTTCTAGATTTTGAAACTTCTTCGACACCAGCCTTCTTCTTACCTAATTGCTGACCGTAGTGGTTTTCGTACCATTGTCTGAATGGAGTAGCATCGATTTGGACAATAGCAGATTTGGTCAAAGTGTTGGTTCTAACCAATTCATTGTTACTTGGATGGTAAGAGACACCTGCAATTCTGGTCTTTCTAGCAACACCTTCGGAAGCCCATGAGAAGTTACCGGTTTCGACTCTCAAAGCTCTGAACTTTTGGTTACCACCTCTTGTTCTGACAGAGTGAATTCTCTTTGGACCGATTCTGGTGTTAGCACCTTGACGTCCTAATTCGAACTTTCTCTTCTTTCTGAATTGAGCTCTCTTGGCACCAGTGGCGGCTCTCTTGTGTCTTGAATCACGAGAAATACCCATATTGAATGCTGTTTTTGTTAGTACTGAGAATTTTTCACTTTGTATATGGCTCTGAAGTGCTGTGGTGATATGGTGCTGAGAATGATTATAAATATTGAATGTTCAATGCCACAGTGTTGTGTTGATGTTTATGATGATGCGCCTTTTGATTATCCTTTTGATATGACTTTAAAAACTTTATAGTATGGTTATATCCAGTTGCTGAATTTGACGGAAAACTTTTCCAATGACAAGTGATGATAGATCGATAATACGATAGAATGAACGGTGAATGTATCAACCATCATGACACTGCTGATGCTGACAACAACATAGCAACAATCTTGAGCTCATATATATGTAGTATAGTCCAACTTACTTTATTGGTGATATCCTTAACAATTAATCAAGTATACTTTGGAAAGAGTTTGAAAATTTAAATGATTTTTTCAAGAGAAAAATTTTTGTCGCTCAGTGAATGATTTTCCAGTTCGCTATACTGATTTTTACTTTGAGCCGTTTTGGGGATAGAAACACGACCGATTTGGTTAGGAGAAAAAAACCTTATGTATGAAAATACGGTAGTGGACGTGGGTTCAAATAATTTCCAATTCGGTAATCGAGCTTGCGAATTGCAGATTTGATTGTGTGGGAGATGAAAAAATGTGACTGTTTCTAGGAAAAATAAAAAGATCACATGACTCCTCTGCTATAAACCCTAATCAAGATAAGATCACCTCGCTACACCGGCCATCGAGGCCCTTCGGGAATAAAAAGAAAATAAAAATTTAAACGTCACTTTAGAATTATTCATCTGACCAAGACGATGTCAACCACCGAGACAATATACGACGAAGTGGAGATCGAGGATTTCACTTTTGATCCCACTACGCAATTATTCACATATCCCTGTCCATGTGGGGACAGGTTTCAGATCGGGTTATTCGATTTACAAGATGGTGAAGAGATTGCAGTGTGTCCATCATGTTCCTTAATGGTGCAAGTGATATTCGATCCGGAAGATCTCAAAGAGTACGAGGCGCAGCTAGATTAGTGATTTGTTCCCAGGATTTGCACCTGGATCTACTGATAGCACAAAATGGAGTCCAAAATGGTATTTATAGGAGTTTTGCATTGTTTAACTTGATTGCATACAGTTTATTTCACATAGATGATCCCCACAATGACAATCACCACGGGGATCAGTAGGAGTTTCCAGAAATTGGATCCCAGCGGGGCTTGGTTCTTAGCGGCAGACAATTTCCTCTGTCTGATCTCATCTTCACCACCTGGAGCGGCCACATTAGTGGGTCCCTTGCTTTGTGTAACCACTGGTTTCGGGACATTTCTCTTGGAAGAGTTCTTCAAGTCCAGCTCTTCGATCTCCACAAGTCTCTGGGCCATTGTTTGTCTATTTGTCTCGACAAACTCCGGAAATATCTTGACAAACTCCGGGTTGCTGGTGATGTTGAAGTCCATAGATCTCTTGGCGCACCGGATCTTTGTCGCGTGGCTCGTAGTGATGGAGCCAGTGGTGATGTCATCTCCTGTCATGAAACTCAACAATCCCACCAAGATAGTCGACACGGACCATCCGGGGTTCCAGCTCTCTGGATGGAAATCGCTCAAGGAGAGACACAATCTCAGCCGTGGTTGGAATCTGCCACTGGGGGTGTACATCCGGACCGACGGTGGGGCATAGGGGTAACTAGAGGTGAACGTGAGAGTTCCATGGTACTGTCCGTTGAAATAAGGGGTGTCTGGAGGTCCATCGATGACATAGTGCCATTCCAAGATATTCGCCTCGTTGGGTCTCAGTGTTATATAAGGAGTAGGGCTCTTTTGCAAGCTCTTGTACTCTTTTGTCAATCTCTGTCTTGCTTCAGCAATTGGCATGGCGGGTAAATGGGCTTTGCGTGGGCGATGGTCCGCGGATGTGCTGTTATCTATAACTGACTTATTTTTGATTTTTGGTTTTTTTTATCTAAATCTTCAAAATTGATTTTTTTCTAAATTTCTCAGAAAAAAAGGCATCAAAAACCACATCGTATAGGAGAGAAGGACACACTAGTGTGCATTCTATACGAGATGACCGTCAACAAGACCCCAAACGATATCAAATTACTCGCCGGGAACTCACATCCCCAACTTGCGCAGTTGATCTCCGAAAAATTGGACATTCCCTTGGCCCAGATCAGTGCTGACCAGAGCTCAAATAGGGAGACCAGCGTCACCATCGGAGAAAGTATCAGAGACGAGGACGTGTACATCATCCAAACCGGATGTGGGGAAGAGAACATCAACGATTTCTTGATGGAGTTGTTGGTCATGGTGCATCTGTGCAAATCTGCGTCTCTGAGACGGATAACGGCGTTGATACCGCATTTCCCATATGCCAGACAGGACAAGAAGGACAAATCTAGAGCGCCTATCACGCTGAAATTGATTGCAAATTTGCTCACGACAGCCGGATGTGACCACGTGATCACCTTGGACTTGCACGCGTCCCAGATCCAGGGTTTTTTCAACATCCCAGTGGATAATCTTTATCTGGAACCGAATGTGTTGAACTACATCAGACACCACTATATCAAGGGTAACGACAGCAAAAATGACTTGATAATAGTGAGTCCCGATGCTGGAGGTGCAAAGAGGGTCGCGCTGATCCTGGATAAGTTGGATTTGAATTTTGCCTTGATCCACAAAGAGCGTGCAAAGCCAAATGAGGTATCTAAGATGGTTTTGGTAGGTGACGTCACGAATAAGACCTGTATACTCGTGGACGACATGGCCGATACGTGCGGGACACTTTGTAAAGCTGCAGAGATCTTGCAGAAACAGAACAATGCCAAAGACGTCATTGCCATTGTCACCCACGGTATCTTCAGTGCAAATGCCATAGAAAAGATCAATGGATCGTGTTTGGACAAGATTGTGTGCACCAACTCGTTACCCTTAGGTGACACTTTGAACATATGTCCTAAATTGGATCTCATCGACGTGAGTGCCTTGCTCGGAGAGAGTATAAGGAGATTGCACAACGGGGAAAGTGTCTCGTATTTGTTCAACAACGTTGTCCTTTAGTTTATACATCTGTATATATAACGTCATCTTTTCCATCCAAACACTTTCTTCTTGGACACAGTGCTGGCATTTGTAGCTTGGTGGTCCGAGTTGATTATAGAAGTCGCGGCAGTGCTGGTGTCTGGAAGGAAAGACTCCGATGTCATTGTCAGCGATTCCACTTGTCTGTGGTCTAAATGTCCTGTTTCTTGGTTGAATTTCAAGTCAAGAGTGTTTGTGTCTTCCTCGGGGTTCACCAACGTCTCGTCGTCTTCAAATCCACTGAACAAGTTGTTCTTCATGTTGGACAACTCATCGGTCTCTTTGTAGAACAACACGTACAGTGTCAGCAAGCCCGGGCCATCGCCAAAAAATTTGTATACATAGTTTTCATCTACACTCTCTACAGCCTCGTCGTCGAATAACAACCATCCGAAATTCTCCGTCTTGATCAACGACACATAATGTCCGTGGTGCGGTCCTCCACCGATGTGCACCACTACTGCGTACAATTGGTACAATTTATCCGGCGTTTCTGTATCCGTAGTGGTGTTGAAAAGTCGGAGGTTCTTCGGGTACGTCACTCTGTGGAACAATTTCATATTCCTGTTCAACTCTTCCGAGTATTTGAACCTTTTCAAGTGCAACGCGAGAATTTTTGGTAATTTTTTCAACTTGATCGTCTTCAGGGCCTCTTGTAACGAGTGGCACGAGTCACAGTAGAACTTGTTCTGTTCTTGCAACATCTCGCTCAGAGAAAATTGTTTGAGACAACTTGTCACGGAAGAAGTCGGAGTGAGATCGATCGAGAGGTCCAAGAATTTCTCATCTCTTGAGGAGATCGTCTCACAGCATAGACATTTGGTCTCACTGGTCAACAAGCCTTCAAAGATATCGTGGACAGCCTTCTTCTCCTCGTCAAGAGATGAAGAATTCGATATCTTTCTCAGTTGCAGACTTACAGGCAGCACCGAATGGCTGAAATCGTAGTCGTCCACCACTTCCAAGACACTGTTGACTAAAAAGTTCAAAAACTCGTGCGCATCCTGATGCATCGAGCTCCTGAACAACTCGTTCTCCTCTTTCAACACTTCGATCAACTTCTGAGGCGAAACCACCCCGGTTTGGCTCTTGTTCTCCACCATACACTCAAAGATGTCTTTCAAGCTGGAGAACAAGTTCTTCTGCATCCCGTAGGTGTCGTTGTACAGATGGTCCAAGTTGATGATGGGCCCGTTCATCAAGGCGTGTCTCTTTCTACGCTCCACATTGGCATTTGGGTCCTCTGTGTCGCCCAAGATCGATAAAGTCCGCTGCTGGTTCAACTGGTACACAGGCTTGATCGTCTTCAAGGCCGGATACTTGTTAACGATGTTCTTGTCGATCAAATGCGTGTTCTGGAGTCCCGAGGCTCCATCTACGTTCAGGTTGTTGGTATCTTCAGGGCTGGTAGAGGGGTTCTGATATGCAGTGCCATTGCTGCTCTTGCTCTTGCTCCCCATGCCCAAGAACCGTTTCTTCTCCTTGGTATTAGACTCGTCGTGTGAATCCTGTGCTTGGCTGGACGTGAGATCGTTCTGCTGGTTCTGTTCGTCTCTCTGTTGGTTCAAATGCAGCTGCACGAATCCGTGCAACTTCTCCCCGGGGACATTCAACCTTCTCTTGCGGAAATGGTCGGGATCTCGCTCGGGGAACATGAGCATCAGTCTCCGGAACTCCGTCGTGTAGTACAACACTTGCAAGATCGAATTGCAGTAGCATGTATTGCCAAAGTTCTCCATCCCAAAGATCTTGTTGGCGCCGTCCCCGAATGGCATTTCCGGATCGTCCGTTATCGGCTCCAAATCCAGTGGATCTTCTTCATCTATATGTAAGAGCAGTCTCATCTTCCTGTCGTTTTCTTCTTCGTTATCGTCTGAATTGGCGTTTTCAATGTGCTGTGTAGTCTCCTTCTCTGGAGCCCTGGGATTTTTCATCTTCCCATTAGCGCTGCCATTAGCGCTACCGTTAGCAGTGCCGTTGGCGGCTCCATTCGACTTGTTCTTGCCTTTGTCAGAGTTTCTCAATTTCTTGAACATCGTGCACTTGAAGCCGGTACCGGTGTCGCGGGAGTGGCGCTGTGTTGCTGAGGGCCTGGGGTTTAGTCGTAGTTAAAACTCCTCTTTTTTCGTTTTTTTTCCTGCGTAGTATGGAGAAAAAAAGTATGAGCATGGCGGCTTATCAGCCCAATGCGGTAGTGCTAAAGGGTTTGGAGGTGGAGAGATGGAGGGGTGGTGTAGCGGCGCAGTTGTGGTGTAGTGGTGTAAGGGTGTAAGAATGTGGTTTAATGGTGCAGTAGTGGTGTAGCGATGTAGCGGTGTGTCAGAGCGGCATTATCCGATGTGCACAGTGTGCACAATCGGGGCTCGCTCGGAGCTATTCAATATCCGATGTGTTATCCCTTTCCGAGAACCCCACGGAAGATCTTACGTGGGTATACACTGTGGGACGCGGAACAAGAGATAAGTAGATAGGTTCAAGCCGTTTCTGGTGTTGGGATTGTGCCAGATCGGATCTCACATCCCGGAGTGGTCTGGCACTTGAGGTGCTCTGAGGTGCACTGAGGTGCGCTTGAGGTACACTTTGCTGGCCAATACCGGCTTGAAAATCGGTACACTATATTTAGCCGACGCACAAAAAAATGTACAAATTTTTCACCCATCTAACCTCAAACTGTTTTACGTTGTCTATCCCTGCCTCGTCAACAGAGAGATAAAAGATCAACATGTCAACATGTCAACAACCATGCTAGTGTCGACAATCCCACCACACCAGCTGAGCCTATTTTTAGCATCGTCATCGCATTGTTTGAAACCTGAGCAACGGCACGCGTCTTCCCTTGTCTTCGCCCAATGCGGTGATTTGTTTACATATTTTACACCACCGGTAGAAATAAAGAACTGCCAACCGCCGGTCAATGGGTCACAGTCCATGGCATTCCTTGTCGTTCCGCAGTTCCACAGAAACCAGACTAACCCCTGTCGTTTGCCAGGGTACACAGTGGTCTAATTACTTTAATCTGCGCAAATTGTGGGTATTCTTAACGTGTTCTAAATATAAATTGTCCTTGACGTTCGTAATCGTTCCTTGGCCCCAGTTTCAACAGTATATTTATTGACCAACGTGCCTGATCGCACTCATATCTTTCAAATACTCCAGATCGTCTTGGTCACTTATCACTTGCTCTTGCACTTGCACTTTTCCCCAACCCGTCCAATCCAATCCACCCAATCCCCCAAATCCTGCCTTGGCCAATTTCAAGAGGAAAAATTTTAAACCCGTGCAAACGCTTCTACACAACTGCATCACATATTTGCATATTTCACCTATTGTCATCACCCCTATTCATCACATCTGTTCACATCCACTATATAAACAACAGCATATCCGAATCTGGACACATCGACAAATTTTACTCCATCTGCATATATTGTTCAACGGTACCTTTTCTGAAACGCGACAACTTGAAACTAAGCATCCCAAATCAAATATAACCATGACTTCTGCTCACCCCTACAGACAGGGATATCTGCTGCTGGGAACGGGATCCAACACGTCACAGATCTCCACAAACTCCGCCAATTCCCGCACGTCGCTACTGCCAATGCCACACACACACCACCCGTTGCGTCCAGTGGATAGACCTTATGTGCGGATGCACCCGTATTCGTCTTCAAACTCGTCCGTCAACTCCGTCCACACAAAGGGTTCAGATGCGATCAAATCGCCGCCATTGGCGCCTTTCAAGCAGCACCGTGGCAACAGTTCTGTGTCTTCTACATCCGATTCCATCTCCAGAGCCCCTGACACGCCAAGGGGTCTCACGCCCACAAATTTGGACCCAGTGAGTGTCACGTCATCGCCAGTACTTCTGCCGGCAAGAGGCGCAAGCATTTCGCCCTATGGGTCATCGGTGTCGCTCCCAAGACACTCTGCGTCGCATTCCAGATCTGTATCCTCCGCCAGTGTCGCTACAAACTCATATGACCAGCTTTCGCACCAGATGATTGCACAACAATTGGGCTCAAATTCCAACTCATTACTCCCAAAATTGAAGACAATAGAGCTCTATAGGGTAAATGCAAAGAAATCACACGACCCAGAGGTGTTATTCCAGTACCTGAGGTACATGTTGAACACTGCCATCTTTATTGACGTGGATTTGGACCAGAATGAGGTCTCAAATGGCAGCTCTTTGTCCTTGGGTTCCCATAAGAAGAGCAAATCCACCACTTCTTTGAGCCTGGACCCAATTGATCTCGTAGAAGACCCTTCCGTAGATGAAAAGAAAAAGTTGAAGAAGCAGTTCTTGAAAGAGGCATTGCACTATTTGAAAAAATTGAGCGACAAAGGCTACACTGAAGCCCAGTATTTGTTGGCAGATCTGTACAGTTCTGGAGCTTTGGGAAAAGCAGAAGATAGAGAAGCCTTTTTGTTGTTCCAGAGTGCCGCAAAGCATGGGCATGTGGAATCCCTGTATAGAACTTCTTTTTGCTACGAGGTGGGTGTAGGCACCAGTAGAGATTCGAGGAAACTGTTGGAATTCTTGAAATATGCAGCCACGAAAAACCACCCTTCTGCAATGTACAAGATGGGTCTTTATTCGTTTTATGGCAGAATGGGATTGTCTAACAGTATAAACACAAAGAAAGACGGTATAAAATGGTTGAAGAGGGCTTCGGAAAATGCCAATGAATTAATAGCCCTGGCTCCTTATGAATTGGGTAAGATCCACTACGAGGGGTTCTTGGATATAATTATCCAGGACAAAGTTTATGCTTTAGACCTCTACAGACTCGCACTGTCTTTAGGGCATATCCAGTCTGCGGCAATTCTTGCCAAACACTACGAAATGGGTGATGTCATCCCTCAAGATGCAGATCTCTCTATCCATTACTATACGATGGCTGCCATGGGGGGTGATGCAGAGTCGATGCTCGGATTATGTGGCTGGTTCATGGTCGGACTGCCCAATTTGGAACAGAACCAAAGCGAGGCGTTCGAATGGGCTCTAAAAGCCGCCAATTCGGGATTCCCAAAGGCTCAATTTGCTACAGGTCATTTCCTAGAAAAGGGGATCGGGTGCGAAAAGAACCAATCACAGGCCATGATTTGGTTTCAAAAAGCCGCCGATAATGGTGAAGAAAGGGCAATTAAGAAATTGAAAGGTTCCAATATAGAAAAGAAAGACGAAAAGAAGGGCTGGGTGAAGAAGTTGTTTAATTGATTCTGAATAGATGTGGTCTAGACTAATACATGATACTGCTCAAAGTACTTTTTCATTTTTTTATCATTTTCGTAAATTGCTCACAATCAGGGCCGGATTGTTTGGTCTCGATTAGGAAATACAGGCACCCCTTTCGCATTAGGGTCGCATTTGGGCCAGGGAAATGAACAGACTTGGAGTTTCGACATTAATAGTACGATTGTCAGTTCCACTTCTGGTAATTATACAAGGTCCGCGTCCTGTAGGGCTTGTTTCAAAACTAGTGTAGCATTTGAACCAAATTGCACAACTTCGACTTTTGTCAGTTGATGCAATTTATATAAAAGACTGTGAACTCAGCACTGACTTGATCTGATCAAGACACAACATCATCAACTTTCACTTCAAATCAGAACTCAAAATGCAACCAGCTCAAATCGCTACTTCCGCTGCTCCAAAGGAGAACAAAGACTCCTCTGACAACTATACTTATGGATTCCTCAATTGGACTCCAAACTGTGTCATTGCTTGAAGAAGATCATATAACATAGTGAACTGGACTTTTCAGCTCGTGTGACCCTTTTCTTTCAATGCAAGTGCATTTACCATTGCGCTTTAGATTTTGTTCTTTTTTTGAAGCTAACCCCTTTCATTCCTTTTCTTTACACTCCGGAGGTTTCTTTCTTATGCCAAATCTTGACATTGATCTGATATTTGTTTCAAAATCATCTTTCCATCATGTCATTGAACACTTTTGAGACTCAATCATTTTTCAACGTCTATATTTATTTTCAAATATCTAGAATCGAATATAATTTTTATAACTACCAACTTTCACTTAATTATCACAGATGCGTGGTACTGAGTCAAATCCGAGCAAATGTCTCTTATCTGAAACAATCCCTAAAGTACTCAGTCCACGTTGGTTCTACAATTACACTTTTCTATCTTTGTTATCTCGCTAATCACCCCTCTGAACTAATTGATAACAAAAAGTTTCCCTTTTCGTCAAGGACAATAAAACCATTAAGCAGTGAAATTTGAACAATATGCTTTTTATCAGTTTGGACAGTGGTAGATGGCTGATTCAGCACAAAAAGTGACAAACTTCCCGTGGTTATGGTCACGAATTGGGGCTCGAACTGAATAAACGTTGCCTCAACTCGTGGCCAAACACACAATGCCAATTGATATATAAACCCCCCAAAATCACCAGAAAATGTCAATTTTTATTCAAACAATCACATACAATTCAACTAACAACAATGCAACCAACTCAAATCGCCACTTCCGCTGCTCCAAAGGAGAACAAAGACTCCGCTGACAACTACACTTACGGATTCCTCAACTGGACTCCAAACTGTGTTATTGCCTGAGCGACTTACATGCACACTTGATGTGATTAGGTCTTAGATAGTCGTTTTTGGTATTTTTGCAGGTATGATCGTTCCGAAATACCCCTGAGGTACACTTTTTTTAATATCTTCGAATCACAAGTCATCCCATTTTGATCACAGATGTAGTTTCTTAATACAAGACACTTCTTAAGTATTTTTTCATTCTATTTACACATGTAGTTTCTAAGTACAGGTCAAACGTTGGCAGTCAGCGATATGAGTCCTGTTCCCAAGACCCTGTCATTATGGTACAATACAAGAGATTGTCCCGGGGCAACACCTTTATCCTGCTGCGATAGATCAAATCTCAAACCGGAGTCAGTTATCTTGATATTGGAGAGCTGAAGTGGAGACTGTAAAGATCTGAACTGCACAGTGAGTTCATCGGCAGGAGGACACTGCTCAGCAGACATGTCTCCTAGCCATTCCCAGCCATGTACTTCAATACAATTTTTGAATAGACTAGGGTTCGAACTCCCCTTCACAATAACCAACTCATTGGTCTCTGGCCGCTTCTCACTAACAAACCATACGCCTTTGTACTTTTCATCACCTTGAGGCATGCAGACCCCACTCCTCTGTCCTACAGTAGCATGCCACAATCCTGAGTGCTCTCCACAAACTGTTCCGTCTTCGAGCACGATTTTTCCGGGATTGGGCTCTATATATTCGTTGAGAAAGTCTCTAAAGTTCCCCTTCTGCGACACGAAGCAGAGTCCCTGGGAGTCAGGCCGTTCTGCAGTGGGCAATGCAAATTCCTTAGCCAAAAGCCTCACATCGGGCTTCTCATAATGTCCTATCGGCAACAAAGTCCTCGAGATAGAGCTCTTGGGCAAGCTGGACAAGTAAAAACTCTGATCTTTCTTCTTGTGCACCCCTCGGAGGAGATGCCTCTCCTGTGTTGGCTGGTGCGTCATTATTCTGGCATAGTGCCCAGTGACAAGCCACCAATCTGGGTTGTTCAGGCCGTATTTTCCGTTGAGATGGTCCATTAATCTGCCAAATTTGATGTGTTTGTTGCAGCCGACATCGGGATTGGGTGTCACTCCCAGCTTGTAGCCCTCGATCATTGGGGTAAAAACGTGCTCCCAGTAGTCCCTTTCAAAATTCACCCGGTCGCAAGGAATCCCAATATGGTCTGCTACTGCCTGTACATCTTTCCAGTCAGTTTCCGAGCATTTGGACTCGCTGGACCAATTCTGCATAAAGATTCCTCGGACGTTCTTGTAGCGCTGAGCGTACAAAGAAGCACATACTGAGGAGTCCACGCCGCCGGACATCGCTACCAAAATTATATCGTTCAGTTTGGGCACCGGTTGTTTGTATATGAGATCCTCGACGAACCTGAGACTCGAGGAGAGCCGTTTGAAGATCATCGTGTGTAGCTTTGACACTTGAAAAGTACCCGATGAGCTTTTAGGTTTTTTTTTCAAGAATTTTTCACTGGCGCTAAGGAGGTACTAAAGGTGGACGTTGAGCGGAATTATGGACTTCAAACAGCTAGTATATGGAGCAAACTACACCAAGATTCGGGCTCCCAGGGCTCAGAAGACACATGGTTACGTTCAGCAGATTGTGAGCATCCAAAAGAGCTACTTAGATACGATGAGGCACCGCAGAAGGCATCTTCAGAGACCCTTCACGATACCTGTGCTCTTGCACCGAAGTGACATAGTGAACAAGAACTTGAACCTCCGAAAACTCACCAAGGTTCTCATGAAGGATGTGTTTCTACCCGAAAATGGCAATTTCACCATGAAATTCTTTGTCAACGAGCGGTACGCACACAGGAAGCATATATCCGACCGGCTGGAGGAATCATTCAGGATCTTGTTAAACCAGATCTCGGACCGTCCTGCCGGGATAAACACAGCGGAATTTGCTTACAATAGGTCCAATGAATTGGGTCTATACTTGACTTCGAAGGTGGACGACCACGTCAGCTCTATAACACCGCAGGACCACGATGCGATGATTGATACCATCGAAAGAGGCTTGAAGCAGGGGTATAAACTCGTGGACGAACAGAAGCAGTTCTATGCGACATTCGGGACCACCAACTGTAGCTTGTCGACTGTGATCCCACGTGTCGAGACGGTATTTTCTGCCGAATGGGACCTCGTTGACTCCGACAAATCCGTCTTGGTGAATTTCTCTAATTTGGAGCTCCTGGACAAAATATCGCATATTGGTATCCGCCCCGAGCACCCGAACTTCTTGGACTATGTGTATAAGAAACTGAGAAACCCGGTAACAGGATCGGAGATCCAGATCATCAAGATCGAAGACGAAAAGGTGCTATCTGCGAGCGACTCTGGTCTTGTGGTTGGCATTATGCCCAATTATATCTTGACACACCGGAACTTTTGCAAGCAAAACGGTCTTGAATTCCACGAAAAGACTTCGTACGACTTCCATTCGCAGTCGTACTTGGTCAAACAGAAGAGAAATGCCAGTCTCTTTGGCGTAGATCCACCGCAAGGTCTCGTTGTCCCAGTGATTTTAGCTCCAAAGGTGATTCTCAACACCGAGACACAAGAGACTTTCGAGATCACGAAGTTCTCCATCCTGGGGTACATCAACTTGATACAAGAGTTGAAGGCTCCTATCGTAGAGACTCTCCTAACCGTTGTCCACAACCAAGGGCTCCTAAATGTCAGGACGTCTCAAGATGTGAGTGTCATTCTGAGTGAAAACGCCTGGATCTCTGTAATGCTTTTGAGAGCCATGGGGTTGGACAAACAGTTTCATGTAGCCGAAGTACCACAGGTGATTGATTTTGCCGACCGTATTGTGTCGAAATTGAGACCTGACTTCAACGAAATCTACAACAAGGTGCCGATCGACCAGGTCACTGAACAGTATCTGAACGAAAAGCACTTGTTTGACGTAAACCAGTTCCCCATCTCTTCTGAGGGAACTATCTCTGTAGATGCCATCCGCGGACTTCTCTTGAATACTGCAGAGAAGAACGGCGAGGCTTCTGTCTTTGACGAGGGCCACAAGACTTCGGAATTGTTGAAGTTGTCGATCTTGTGGGGCTTGTACAACAATTACGTGATCAAGTTCTTGAAAGCGAAAGAAGTCAGACAGGTGATGATCGATATTGGGTTCAAGAATATCTTTTTGGACGATCCTAAACAGAACGTGAAGGACTGGAACTACTTTATCGCCCACAAGATGTTGACAGAGATGCCTAGATTCTTTACAGCTAAGGAACGTGGTGATCTTTTGATGATGCACAGGATCTTGGACGAGTTTGTAGTGTTGATCAATAACGGGTACTGGGATCTCTTGGTGAGCGAGATCACACTTGCAGCCAAGAGACCCTCAGATTTGCCGCAGTCCAAGCTCTATTTAAAACATCTCATGGGCACCGTTGTATACTATCTTCATTTGATGTCACAGAGTTTCTATCCTAATGAGGCAATGGTGGTGTTGAAGAAGTTGCCTTTGCTCCGGAGAGATTACGATGTGAGGGTAGATTTCGAGAGGTATAGAGAGAACCAAGAGGTTTACGATAAGAATGTGGGAAAGATGGACTACTTGAATGACAAGATGAAAAACTATTTGAAGGTTTACGACTCAGATGTGTTGAACAATGGGCTGATGTTGGTCGAGTTGGTTCAAAAGTTGAAAGAGATCGTGGTGTCAAAGTACAATTCCGAGGACAAATTCGCCATTTTCTTTGAAGTGTCGGACACTGTGAAGTTTATCAAGGTGAAAGAGTACCAAGATAACCTCAACACTGTATATAGTGTGTTCAAAAACGATAAAGTGTTCAGTAACAACACTATCAAGATCGTGACGGAGTTGAGCCAGAAGTATATCAAGAGGGACCAGGTTGGTAATGATGGTTTAGAGTCCTTTGCAGTGTCAAATGCCACTGGGGTCTTTATCCATTTGGTGAAGGTTCAAACGACACAATCCGAGCCTGAAAGTGTCTGGAAACCGTGGGAAATGCCTGAAGAGTCTGAGAACAATGATCTTCGGTTCCAAGACGTGATGGTTGAAGAGGATCTGCAGAAGTTGATCAGCAGCGACAACTCGCTGTTTGACAAGGTATTCCAGGACATAATGGGGATCGAGAATAGCAGAAGAGAGGAACGTGAGCACGTTTCGGAGGCGGGGAGTGCGGAAACAGATGCAGACTCAACAGAGGCAGAACCATCTAAAACCGTTTAAATCATATAAATCATATATACTGTAACTCCAGCTTCCTATCTCTATCAGCCGAGCTCAAATCCTGCTCCAACTCCACCAAACGTAGCTCTACACTCGCCCAGAGCTCATTCTGCCGTATCACGAGCTCAAAAGTGCGCTCCAAGAGCGCAATTGACCGCACAAGTAACGCCGAATGGGTTTCTACGAGTTTGTTATACCTACCCACTGGGAATGTCTCTTCCAAGATGCTTTTATAGCCATTAGAGGCGTATCGTACCGCTTTATCAGCATCTTCTGCGAGACGTATCACCTCTTCTAGTGTCTGCAAGAACGAAACAAACCGGCGATATGCCGCCACGATGACATTCTTAAACTCTTCAGGAGCTTTTCCATCATCTGTGACCTGTGACTTCAAGGTCGGGAGCCTGTGCCACAAATTCTTGGCCTGGAGTAAGGTGAACAAGTTGACGAAATTTTGGTCCAGCATTTCACCGATGCGTTTTTGGAGCTGTTCAAGCTGTTTTAAAACGGGAGTTGCGCCAAAAGATGGTGCTAATAGGGATTCCAAGTACGCCAATCTGTCGTGGAATGCTTCATATGTCTGGACGTCCATGGTGGAATTGCCGGAGCAGTGTATCGGTAACAGTGGAACGTGAATAGATCAAAAATTCCCAATTAGGAAGTCGGAAAACACAGGACGAAAATCTTGAAAAACAAAATGAGCCGACACCAATTGGACACGCACAAGTACAGAACAAGATCAGTTGGACCAGCGATACCGCAGCCAAATACAGTATAGAAATAATCACATTAAGCGAAAATGGTGAGTATGGGCAATGGGAAACATCAATTGATTGATTGGATGAGATATTAACCGTGGGATTGCAACAGTCAAGATCAGGGTATGTCAGGGGTGGAGTGTAAATTAGCACTTGAATGGGGTAAAAATGCGAATTTTGGCGCAATTCGATGCAATTCGATGCAATTCGAACCCCAGAACCGCAAATTGCTGGTTTTTTGATTGATTACTAACGATTGACCGAAATCAGAGTTGCCGTCTCAGATGAAGCCTTGAAGGCCTTCAACGACTTGAAATTGGGTAAAAAATACAAGTTCATCATCTATGCCTTGAACGACAAGAAAACCGAGATTGTCGTTGACAAGACCTCTACCGAGACAGATTACGAAGCTTTCTTGGAGCAATTACCAGAAGATGACTGTAAATACGCCATCTACGATTTCGAGTACGAAATCGGAGCAGGTGAGGGAAAGAGGTGAGTTTTGCCGTATTGGAGAATGAAATGGCTCATTACTAACTTTTGGAACAGATCTAAAATCGTTTTTTATGCGTGGTCTCCAGACACCGCAGGTGTCAGATCCAAGATGGTTTATGCGTCGTCAAAGGATGCCTTGAGAAGAGCTCTTAACGGGGTTTCTGCCGATATCCAAGGTACTGATTTCAGTGAGGTTGCCTATGAGAGTATCTTGGAGAGAGTCAGCAGATCTGCTGGATCCCACTGAGGAGGACTTTGTAGTTTAACTAAAGAACGTTGCTCTGTTCAGCAATTGTACGTAGCGTGCTCGATGTAATTGAAGTGAGTACATTGTAGACAATTCCCATCCCGGGAAAGTGATCCTGGTCCGTCTCTGCCGAAAGTGACCTGGCACTGCCTGATCACTCCACCCTGGTGTAACGATGTTCCTGGTGTAACGATGTTCCTGGTGCAACGAACCTGGCATTTTCCCGATTGTACAAACTTCTGCGATGCTCCAAAAGAAGAAAAAAAATCGAAATCCTTTGAAACTGGAATTCTGCAAACAGACACCACCAAGAACACCCCTTAAGTCCATTCAGCGCCCAAATGTCGCGTTCTTTGGACGAGGTGAGTCCTATGGACCAGAAAAGGATGGCACAGAACCACGGCGGTCTCTTGGCGCTCGAAAAGTCCGATATGATGGCTTCTCCAGGGCAGGGCCCCGATGTGGATCCTAGGGATAGCACAACAGATGGGCTAGATTTGGCTGACAACAAGACTTCAAGGACTAATTTACCGCGCGCTACACTAGAAGAGAAGATCCAGATCCTTAACTATTATCATCGGTCGGCAAAATCGCAATCAGACACCGTGGAACAGTTCAAGGACCAATTTTCCATCAGTACATCCTCCTTTAGCGAGTGGTTGAAGCAGGAGACAGATCTCCGAGAGCGGTATAATGAAGCGCTAACGGGAGGAAATTTACCCGTGAACCATCTCCGGAATTCCAAGCGCAAAGTGCGGTATAAATACGACAAGATCAACCGGGCAATGGACGCCTTGGTGCAGTCACGGCTCCAGGAGGGTTTGCTGATCAACGAGCCCATCTTGAGGCAGCACTGGGCTACCTATGCGAGGCAGTACGGTGTTGATAACCCGAAGAGGTTGAACACCTTCAGCCACGGGTGGCTCTCGCAGTTCAAGAAGAGGCATGGCTTGGACAGGAAGACGATGCTGAAATCAGGGTCTCCGCCAAAGAACATGGATGCGCAAGTGGCCAATGAGGGCAAGTTTTACGAGGTCAGCCAGTTGCTCAATTCGCCACTGAGTGGGATGCGTAGGAATGACAATGGGTTTCCGGACGAGGCGAGGCGAGATCGAGAATTCAGACTGGCTTATCAGGGGCAGCAGGTGCCACAAAATCAACAACAGCAGCAGCAACAGAATATCCAACAACTGAGTATACAACAGCAGCAAAACGTGCAGAATGTGCAACAGAATCTTCAACAGCAAAATGCCCAAATCCAACAACTGCACCTACAAAGACACCAAAACAGACCGATACTCAACACGATGACCAACACCAACCAGTTCAACAACAGCCAGTTCCCCTTGATCAACCCATTCATACGATTGGACAATCAAGTGAACCAAGTGAACCCAGTGAACCGAGACGGCACGAATCCGAACCAGCTCTTGTCCACGATAAACCAGCCGCAGCAGAGAGTCCCAAATTCCGGTAACAACAATAACAACCCCAGTAACAACTCCAAATCCCAGCTCATCTCCAATGACACTATCAACGGATTCAACACGCAAAATGCAAAGAACCTTTTGTCCGGGAACGTTGTCGGATTGGCCGATGGAGTCGAGCTCGACAACGCAATGTCTGTATCTCCCGATAACGTCTCCGAAGACGATCTGTTCACCGTGAGCATGGAGGACATCGAGAAGTTCATGTTCCAGTGGTGTGACAAGTTCTTCCACGACCACCAGGACCAGTTCCCCAAGACCAACAAGGTGTTTAGGTCTTTCAAGGACTCGTTTATGCGTGAAAAATTCCGGGCCATGATGAACAGTGGCAACAGTAGCACACAAGGTGCAGCGGGGAATAACGACTCTGTAGGAGCAGCACTTGATTCTGCGAGTGGAGCGCCGAATGCTACAGTGAACACGAATGTGGACAATTTTTTCTTGAGAAGTCTGCTGTCAAAGAGACCAAAATAGATGTATTTATGTATTTCTTTGTACAGTTTGTATGATTTGTATGATTTGTACTAATTATTGATGTATATTACGATATTGTATCTGGAATGTGGAATTTTGGAGTGTAGACAGAGTAGACAGAGTAGACAGAGTAGACAGAGTAGACAGAGTAGACAGAGTAGACAGAGTAGACAGAGTAGACAGAGTAGACAGAGTAGACAGAGTAGACAGAGTAGACAGAGTAGACAGAGTAGACAGAGTAGACTCAAGTAAACTAGCAACTCACCACGCATAGCACTACAATGATCCTCAAACAGTCTCAAACAGTCTAACACCATAATTTCACAAACATATAAAAGCAATACAAACTCACCACGACGAGGCACCAAACCATTGGCCATCTCTGAGCTTCGTTTTGATGGCCTCACTAGTATAGTCAATGGTGTTTATCACGTTATTCCCCCACCAGGACGGCGGATTTATCCCGTTCAAGGTCAAGCACAAAAAGATGAAGAACGACGACCACGCAAGCCCACTGTCTAGCAGCGCAGATAACGTGTAATTGTACTTGGACCACCAGTGGAACCATTTACGTCTTATATAATACCCAAAGAACAACCCCACCATCGAGTACAACGTGAAATTGTACGGAGTCGCAGGAGGGATGTTGCCCGTTGCCGCAAAGAAAACGGGCCAGATTATGTGTTTCACCCAACTGTTGGGCCGCTTCTTGAGAATCAGCCAGCTGATTACGGGTAACACCAGTCCTACGATGAAGAAAATCAACAAGCCTCCATAGGTGCTTCCAATTGCATACTGCCTCTTGGCTCCGATAACCCCCCAGATGACAGAGGCGTCGAAAAACACCCTGGTACCCGGACAGGTGAAATTTGTCGCCTGGTCCGTGGAACAGAGATCGGAGATGTTCAGATCTGCCCATCTGACGACACAAAGTTGCACCACAGACCCATAAAGCGTGGCGATGAATTGCGCCAGAAACAACACCCGGGGCTTTATCTTCATATAATGGGCGAGTTTCAGGTCCTGAGTGTACATCACGGCCTGGTAGTTGGCAATATACGAAAAAGTCTTGAACAACATGTTCGGGACCGGTTTGCCAGGGATCAAGTAGCCACCGATCAACTCGGCAACTACATTGAGCCCCAAAGGAATACTTGTGACTGCAAAGATCACACCTACAGGTATTAGAAACAAAGACAGCATCAACAACAGGATGACCAAGCCAAAGATGGGGAATTCTGTATCCCAGATCTCAACAGTAACAGCTGTGACGGCAAAAAGGCACAGAAACATCGCCAAGAACCACCATTCCGGCACAGGCTTGTACAGTTTCATCAATCTGCCATGGACATCTAGTTCTGAGCTATCGTTCGGGTTCTTCAAGTGTCTGTAAAGCATCGGCCCGTAGAAAAGCACCGTGTAAAAGATTGCCGAGACCGTAGCGGCAAAAGCCATCCCGTAGGACACGGCAAAGGTCGTGGACATGTACAAAGGCGAGTACTCTTCGTAGGCGGCTTCGTTGAAGGACAAATCGGCATTCAAAACACGCGAAATGTTGTACGACTGCTGGAACCGGTCATACACCTCTGAATTCGAGATGGGCAAGAAATCCCCGTACCACAGGTTCGTGTAGTGCAAAATCGGGGTCAAAATCCAGTAAATGATCACCATGGACACCAAAACAGTGCCCACTACGTTTGCCGGGGGTATCAACGGTGACCCTATATATCCTACGATCTGATTCCAGTCAAACGACACCGGGAACATGCCGAGCCCCGAAGAGATGCCAAAGATCTGGTTCACCACCACGTTCTGTGGCTTAATCCACGTGATCCATGCGAAAGAAGATAGTCCTAAAAAGAGAAATCCGGGCACCCAGTACCACACGAACCCGCCCAGAAATACGTAGAAAAAGAATTTCAAGCGTGAGATCTCCCAGCCGTCGGCCGAGTAGTTTACATTCATGTGCGCATTTGTCAAAAAGATGCACGTGATCAAGTTCAGCGGCCAGATCATCGAAGAGGGCGTCACAAGGACTCTTCTAGAGAGCCCCGATAACGAAAGCCCGATACACTGGCTCGTCACAGACAAGAGCACTTCGAAACCCCAGCCCAAACTGACATTATAGAACCGCTTCAAGGCCAAGAGGATATAAGTGGCATAAGAAGTGCCTCCCGTGAACAGCACGTTGGACATGATGATGATCAAGGCGTGTTCTTTGATGTTGAATTTACCGGGGTTCAACGGAACACCGAAAACCGTCCGCAGGGGCACGATATAGTACCACAGAATACCTAGCGGCCATGCGAGCATCAGCGTTAACAAGATATTCACGGCAAAAGCCGGGCTGTGCAAGGAGAACAAGGCGTTTAAAGCACACCCGATCGTGGTCATTAGGAGCCCCAAGACCCACATGCGCAAGGTGTTCTGAGGCATCGTCGGATCATCTGTGGACGGAACCGAAGCACGGACTTCCGGAATCGGCGAATCGTCGTCTACTGACACACAAGCGTATCCATCTTCGGCTATATGCTTGGTGTCTTCAGCCGTGGAGATGGAGCCGTATTCATCATCCACCAAGAACAAATTGTCCGACAAAGACTTGAATCGGACCCCCGATGACGTCACTGTGTCGCTGGTGATGTTCTCAGACTCTTCTGTGTCATTTTCCACCACACAAACGTCGTAGCTTTTCTCACTGCCGGACTCCATGCCTTATCTTGATGAGGTGAAAATTGATTAGGGGATAAAATTGAGAATTGGAAAATTGGAAACCGAAAAAAACAGGCAAAACTCAGGCAAAAACACTCAACAATAGCCACTTGGATATGGCAGAGCAGCAGGAATGTCGATGTGGCACTTTGAATATATGTGGCAACCGGTCTAACCCTTTGATCTGATCCCAACTGTGGTTGTTCAGGTTTATCAGGCGCTAATTTGCACTTTGATTTTTCAAGTTTCCTTCCAGATTGGTATTTTGAGATTGTGCACGACCTCTTTGGGTCACAATATAATATCTACAATTGAATAACAAATCCAGCTGCTGATTAGAATTCAAACAGATATGAGCCTCGCTGCTAAAACACGGCAATTACACCACTTTGATCGTAACATCAAAGCGGGACATGAAACGCTGTAATAGAAGTATGCTCCATCAAGTTACAGTTAGATACAGATTAAAGTTAAAAAGCGGAATTTGAAAAGAACCACAACCACCCATGCGGAGTGTGATGATACACAAAATATTACTTCTGTTAACATGATAGAGCACTCTCATTTCAAAATCGCCCCAGTTTTCCCTCCTTTTCTCGTAGTGAAAGCTCATTTATCGGTGGCTCTATCTCCTCCCCTCGACAGTTCCTGAGAGATTAATAAGATCCCCATGGCGATAACAGCTATATCGGCAAAGATTTGAGCAGTAACAGAGACTGAATTATCCCATGACAACTTCCATGTATCCCAGAGACTGATACTGATCGTGGCTGCTGCCACAGTGCCTATATTTGATACCCCAGTTCCAGCCAAAAATTTATAGATAAGCATCGTGGGTAGAATGATATTTTGACCCATCCATCCTCTCAAGTAAAGCCCAATGGCAAAAATGACAATAAGGCCCAGACATCTCCTGAATAAGGACAAATTCTCAATGGGCTGAGTGAAGTCTAAGTTTTTGGAAACTCTAGACATCGTGTTTTAATGTTGAAAGATAAGTAACCGTGACTATTTATCTTTTGAGGTTTTCGGAAAAACATAAAAAGGGGAGGAAAAATCAAAATTGTCTCACTCTGTTTTCTTATAAAATGAATGGAGATTGTTGTTCTATTTCCGAAGCTTACTATGAGAACTGGTCCAGGATTTCGGCTTCGGTATCCGATACCGATATGAGTCATTGCTCTACTATGCCCCAACCCAGGATAAGTAATATATATGACAATATCTATTGTGTAATTCCTTCCCAGTGGGGTTTTAACTAGCTTGCTAGCACTTTTTCCTTGCAAAAAAGTACATCGTTACACCAGGGTAGCATCTTACAACTGGCTATAAAACACACCAGCGTAGAGCATCGTAAGACCCTAAAGTAGAGACAACTCTTATCTACACATCTACACATCCACCCCTGCTAACTGACAAGCACCCACACCAAGAAAAAGAAAATGATGACGGCAAACACCCGCAACATAAACCACCTGTTGCTGCTGACACTGTTATAGTACTTCAACAACTCTCTCTGTGCACCTTGGATGTTCAAACTGATATCCTCGACATTTGTATCGATCCTCTGGATCTGCTCACCTTGCTCATTAACCATCGAGGCCAATTGTTGGAACAAATTTCCAACCTCGTTGATGGTGCTCTCAATCGTCTCCACAGCCCTGTTTCTCTCCTGGAGATACACATTTTGCTGTTGCTCTTCCAAGAGCATGAGCTGCCGTGACTGGTCAGGTATCGAAAGGAGATTGTCGTTGGACATACTCGAGCCATCATTGAGAGACGTGAGAAATGGGTTGTCAGAGACGGCATTAGGTGAGAGCAATGGTTTATCGTTCCCAGTCACAGATTCACTTGCCATGGAGAGAAATTGCTCCTTTCTGCTCTTGTTCAGAAGCTCGGTCTTTTGTCTCAATTCTAGCACCGATTTGAACTCTTCACTGACGTTTTTCGTCCTGGTGTTCAACAATTGCACCACGTTTCTCGTGTGCAACCCGATCTGGTCGTTGGCCTTTTGGTTATGCGTCTGTCCGGCCAAATTCTTTAACGATTTCTCCAATTTGAAGATGTTTTGCTTGATCACATAGGTGAGTTCCTGGATCTCTGTGGATCTGTCATCGAGAAATTGGTTACGTTTTGTCACTATGGATGGTTAGTACTGTTTTAGGCCAAATACGGCATGGATTGGCCAAAAAAGGCCGAATTTCAACTTCTTACTTACAAAGAGCCAACTTTGAGAGCAAATCTGTCACATGGGCAATGTCTTTGGCTATGCCTTTTGCCTGATTTGTGAACTCTGTTCTGGTGATCTGTTTGGCATTGTCGCCCTGCTGCGCTACTGGCTGGTAGTTCTTCTGCCTGGATTTGTTCAATCGGTTGTACGAGTTGACACACTGCTGGAACTCCAACGTCCGGTCCTGGATGGACTCTGTAGATATGGCGCTCATCGGTGGTGAAGTGTGGATGAATTGCATCAGTGCTGGTTTTGTTTCAAGATCTTTTTGCTGTTCTCAAAAATTGGTTCCTGTGCACGACCTTTACTGATAAGGGTGCTGAGCTGTTGCTGATACAAAGGAGGGACACGGTGCTGATCCTGGTGCTGCTAAGTGGTGCTGCTTGCTCCTGTCCACTGAATGCTTACTCACACATAATTATAACGACCCATTAACGAATATAAACGAAAAGCAGCTGTAATATATGAATTAGTATATACTGAACGATGCATCAAGACAAATCACATCCCCATCTCTGCCTGCAACGCCTTCAAAGCCTCTTCGTCTTCATCAACTTCCTCTTTCTCCAGTGTAGGCAACTTTGGCACTCCACTTATATCCGGCAAATCCAACTTGGAAGAACTCTGTTTCACTGGAGCTTCTCCAACGACATTCTTGTCCAACTCGTCCTGTTGCAACAGCTCGAGCTCGTCTTCCAACTCGTCGTCGTCGTATTCTTGGTTGCCCAAAGGTCTCGATAAGGCATCGGAGATCTCTTCTCCGATATCCAACTGTTCTCTGACTTCGTCCATGGCATCTTCGATGTTGTCCATGTTGAAATCTTTGTGCAATTGCTTCATGGCCTTGGCGCCGCTCTTCATGGCGTTCATGGTCTCGACATTCAAGCTGGCATTCTCAATAGTGAACAACTGTGTCTCCAAGTTGTCTATCTGGGCCTGTAATTTGTCAGTCTGTTGCTCCAACATCTTCTTTCTCTTCAAAGCAGTACGGGCCAGGGCTTTATTAGTGGTGGCGTTTTTCCGAGCGGCCGCCAGTTGCTCGTCAATCTGCGTCTCTATGTGTTTCAACTTCTTGTTCAACATGTTGATGTGCTCTTTTGTGTTGACAATGACCTTTTTCGGGTCATTTTTGGCCTTCAGATTGCCTCCAAAGAAATACGAGTACATGGTGGTCAGTGGTGTAGTGGTGTAGTGAGGTGAGTGATGTAGAAATGTGAGTGGTTTAGTGATGTGTTGATGAGGTTATGTAACTTTTCAATACGATTGTGATCTCGTTGTGGCGTGATTCGATCCCTATGACCTGCAATCGTTATCCCTTCAATCGATGCCTGTCATTCGCTGCTCTAAAATGAGATTCTGTTTTTCTGGCCCGGATTGGAGCAGCGCACACGACCAAAAATCCAGCACCGCCCCAGTTCGTCCACTTTAGGCAACCCATCTTTCTTTTTCAAAAAAATTTTCTGCGATTTTTCACTTGAGAAGAGATCCAAAGCCACCAGAGCACACCAAAACAACCACTCCACAATGTATAGGTACCTGCAACTGGCTCATATACACAAAGCGACACCGAGAAATGTCGTGGCAGCACTGGCGCGGCATTTCACCAACGCCAAGACGAGCAAATTGGGCGAGATCACGCCAACGACTTATTACGATTTCAATGACGATGTGATGTCGTCGTTTATGAAGACTTTGAAAGACGGAAACACAGCGGTTTCCGGCCCAGCACTGGCGCGGGTATTGAGACCCACTTTGGACCAAATCCAGGACCGGAAAGTGAAGACAAACACCGACATGCGGCTGGCGTTGTTCACAAAAGACATTGTCACGACGTTCAACTTGTTCACCGTGTGTCTCCGGTCCAACGAGCTTCCCCGGGCGCGGATGTTGCTTGCCACGATGTACACACTTATAAAATCCCAGAGCAACAAATCCCCGATGATAGACACCTTTAACAGCTACTTTATGAAGTGGACAGAAGACCCCAAGGTGTCAGTGGATGACATCACCAAATGGTTCAGCGAGTCTTTGGAACAGTTTTCGCAGGTGAATTTCGACGACCGGACATATGCGATCTTGATCGACGCCATCATGACGCGGAGTTCCGGACATCCGCAGCACCGGGAACTCGTCCGGATGTACCAAGAGCACTGCAAGCGGCAAGATTTGCATTTCTTGCTCAGGCATGCCGACATCTTTAAGACGGACAACTTGAGGCAGTTGGTGGTGGACTTCCAGGTGCCCAGGGAGGAGTTGCCCGCGGATTTGCAGGAATTCTTCAAGACTGAGCAAGAAATCAGTGCACAACTGGAAGAAGAGGCCAAGCAACTGCTGCGGCAGGTGTCGTTTGCGCGCGCAGAATTGCCCGAATTGGCCAAGGACTCGGACCATTTACGCGCCGTGGACACTTTCGGGTTAAAAGTGATCCGGCACTCGATCATGGCGTTGCTGTCGCGGAACAAGTCGGAGATTTTGGCAGAATTCGCCGCCAAATTGGACTCGGCGACGCCGCTCGACGGCACTGACGTGGATTTCTTCAGTATTCACAACTCGTTGTCCGGAGAAGACCGGGACTTGTTCGACGCCGCTTTGGAACAGTTCAACTACGACAGACAGCTCCTGTTGGAGACCACTGGGATCGAATCGGCACGTGAGAAATGGCGCCACGAGTTTGAGAACTTGCAAAAGATGAACATCGTGACCACCCCGTCCGAGGTGAGCCATTTTTTGTTCCAATGGCAGCAAGAATTGACCGTCTTGATCCAGCTGGAGGTGAACAAGTGTAAAAAAATGGTGCAAAATGCCGATATTTCCACTCCAGACGGCAAAAAGCTGCTCCGGGGCCGCGATTATGCCCCATTTATGGCGCTCATTTCCGCAGAGAAGATGGCCGTGATCACGATCCTCGAATTGCTCAAGACCAATGCGTCGCCGCACGCCCACACGGCGGGGCTCCGGACGGCAAGAGCGGTTCTTGCCGTTGGTTCAGCTGTGGAGACGGAATACCATTCCCAGGAGACCTTGAAGGCCACCGAGGACAAGTTGCAGAGACAGCGGTTGAAGAAGTTCTTCAAGACGGAGAACCACAAGGCCCGGATGTATTTGAGGCGGAATCCCGCCCGTGAAGATGACTTGTCCGACCCTCTGATGGGCTGGACACACGAGTCACGTGCCAAGTTGGGGTCCGTTTTGATCTCGATGTTGCTCAGGGTGGCCAAGATCAACGTGCGCGCCACAGATCCAGCCACAAAGCAGCCCGTCGAGGGGCTCGTGCCGGCTTTTTACCACAGTTTCCAGTACGTTTCAGGCACAAAAGTCGGTGTGATCAAGTTGCAGCCGGAGTTTGCCACGAAATTGGCCAAAGATGACGTGGGATCCATCATCACGCCGCAGGGTTTACCCATGCTTGTGAAACCGCGGCCCTGGACGTCTTTCAAAGACGGTGGGTACTTGACTACGCGGTCACTTTTACTGCGGTCGAAGAATTCGCTGGAGCAAATGGCGTATTTACGTGCGGCGTCCGACAACGGCCAGTTACAAGAGGTGTTTGACGGCCTAAACGTGTTGGGAAACACTGCCTGGACGGTTAATAAGAGGGTTTACAGGCTCGTTGCCGAAGTGTGGAACTCTGGAAAGGCGTTTCTCGATATCCCGGGTATCTCCGAGACCCCGGAGTATCCCGAAAAGCCGCCGCAGACGTCGCTGCCCGAGATTTTACGGAACTGGAAACAGGAAGTGCAGAAACGGTCAAACGAGTTCAGCAAAGACCGGTCTTTGAGATGCGATACCAATTACAAGTTGGAGATTGCCAGAGCGTTTTTGGGCGAGAAGTTTTATTTCCCCCACAACTTGGACTTTAGAGGCAGAGCGTACCCGTTATCGCCTCATTTCAACCATTTGGGCAATGACATGACCAGAGGGTTGTTGATGTTCTGGGAGGGCAAGCCCTTGGGTGAGAACGGGTTCACATGGTTGAAAGTGCACTTGTCCAACTTGTTCGGTATCGACAAGGTGTCGTTGCTGGACAGAGTCAGATTTGTCGATGAGAATCTCGGCAATTTCGAGAAATGTTGCGCCGATCCCTTTGGAGCCGAAGGCGGCATGTGGAAGCGAGCCGACAAGCCGTGGCAACTGTTGGCGACGATGTTTGAGATTGTCGAGCTGTCGCAATTGCCGGACCCGGCCAAATATGTCAGCCACCAGCCGGTGCACCAGGACGGGACTTGTAACGGGTTGCAGCACTATGCCGCGTTGGGAGGAGACGTTGAAGGAGCAAGGCAGGTGAACTTGGTCCCACAGGATAAGCCGGCGGATGTCTATTCGTTTGTGGCCACTTTAGTGCAGGCCAGAGTCGATTTGGACGCCGCTAATGGAGTAGAGGAGGCCATCAAGGTGCAGAAACACATCAAGCGTAAAGTGGTCAAGCAGACGATCATGACCAACGTCTATGGAGTGACATTTGTCGGGGCCCGGGAGCAGATTTCCAAACAGCTCGCGGACACCTTCCCAGACCGGTTCGAGTTGATGCAGGTGTCGCGGTACTTGACACGGCAGGTGTTTGCGAGCATCAGGGAGTTGTTCGAGAAGCTGCACTTGATCCAGGACTGGTTGAGCGATGCGGCTAAGGTGATTTCGAAGTCGTTCTACTTGTACGAGGACGAGTCGAAGCAGGCCCCTGTGACGAAACCGGATTTCACCACCTCGGTGATCTGGACCACTCCCTTGGGATTGCCCATAGTGCAACCGTACAGATCGGTCTCGAAACGGCAGGTGCAGACGAATTTGCAGAGTGTGTTTATCTCTGATCCGTATTTGATCAGTCCCGTCGATAGCCGGAAACAGCAGAGCGCGTTCCCGCCTAATTTCGTGCACTCCTTGGACGCGACGCACATGCTCAAGTCGTCGGTTAAGTGCGGGGACGCAGGGATCTCTTTTGCCGCAGTACACGACTCCTACTGGACGAATGCCGCCGATGTGGAGACCATGGGCAGCATTTTGCGGTCGGAATTTGTCCATTTGTACCAATTGGACATCATCCGGTCGCTTAAGGAAGAGTTCGAGCAGAGATATGCCGATTACGTGCAATTGGTGCCGCTCAAAAACAGTCTCCCTGAGGCAAAACAGTTGAGGCTGTTGAAAGAACACTTGAGCGGGTTGAAGGACAGAAAATTGACCGTGCACGACGAATTGTACTTGGAGGTGGAGAGACGGAAGTTGTTGCTGTCGAAGGACCCTGCCAAGGTAAGAGATGGCGAAGAAATGGTGACGACGATCAGCATGATGCAAGATTTCGACTTTTCCAACTACAGAGGCTCCAGCTCGACACTCAACACCGACACGGTATTGGCTCCGTTTAAATTGCCAGACATCCCGCTGAAGGGCGACTTGGATGTGGGGGTTGTCAAGGACAGTCCGTATTTTTTTTCATGATTAACGATAGCATTGGGCCGTAGCAGTCCGTTAGGAACCTTGTACATAGAAAATAGATGCATTTTTATTAGTACACAAAGTGCACCAAGTGCACTGGTAAAAAGCCCTGCAGTTTGTTGCAGCTGTGTGGCGTGATGTGAGCTTGTTTTGGATGCTCTATCGAGACTATTTCACTTCTTCAAGCTTCCAAAGGCAAGATCTGTGCGGAGCTTCTTATTAGCTAATGTTGGCATGGCGATCTGTGTCGCAGATAGGAGATAAGAGATATTCTTGAGTTATGTCTTACAAAAGGGGAAACTATTTCGATATCAGGCTTGAGCGGAGAAGTTGCCTCGAACAGTGGATCCTCCGATACCAAGGATGAAGAGATAAGATGAGTAAACACAAAACATCGTTGCACCAGGGCGAGGATAGAAAAGAATGTCGAAGCCAGCCATTGTTTCACCACATCGCTGCACCACATCACCTGTCAGTTATCGCTAGGAGATAAGAGATAACCCTGTCTCCAGTTTAAGCAAATCGTTGACTTAATATCTCAGAAAAAAGGGGATAACAGAACCGAAATCCCTTGTTAAGCAAATAGGAAAAACTGGGGCTATCTTAAGAGGAAAGGGTTTATCATTTCACAGTTCATAATAAAACATGTACATAGACGAAAAGATGCATATAATGGCGTTGTAAGTTGTACAATGTACAATGTACACATTAACTCATGTCTCTAAACCGTGCAATGGCGCTTCGTGCACTACTGCTAGTAAATCTTCCCCTGCAGCTCGAGATTCTCGATCAACGGCAACAACGGCTCCAATTCCCCACGCTCCACCAACTCAAACTCCTTGATAAACGATACGAAATGCGCAAAGAACGAGTTCCAATGCGCCTCTAAACTGAGATGCAAAATCTTCTCGAAATGGCTGTAGTAAATATGTGCGAAAATCCGAAACATCTGCTTGCACACGTTTTTAATGTCCTTGACAAAATTCGGTGGGAACGTCAACCCGCTCTTTGTGGGGAAAATATTCTGGTCGTTGAGTTTCTGAGACACCCAAGTCAACACGAGATCGATATACTGGGCAGCTGGGAGCGAGATCGGTCTGTTGTTGCTGTCGTACCAGAGATATTCCGTGTTGGGGCCTGCCCTCATGGTGGGGTACTGTTCCACGGTGACGTAATCGGCAATGACGCCGTAAAACTGATTCAAATGCGTGAACGTGTCAAAGACGTTCAACGCCAACCATTCGCCGTAATCGACGTATTTCGGGAGTTGCACGATGGTTTTGAAGGACCCTTTCACCAAGGCTGTCTTGACGAATGGCTCAGAAAGAAATAAGGGTCTTGCCAGTTGGGGCTGTTGTTGCTGTGACTGCTGTGGCTGATTTTGTTGCTGTTGTGACTGATTTGACTGATATTGTCTCTGTTTTGATTTCACAGACTGCTTGCTGGGACTCTGCTGCCTGGTCAATGAAAGCGCTGACCCGTTTCGGCTCGAAGAGTAGATAGAGCTCGGGGGCTGCGAACCAGAAATGTACGACGGCTGGCCGCTTGTTTTGTTTTTCTTGTTGTTACGGCCAAAGCCTCTTATGCTGCTGAAAAATGACATCTAGTAAGTGCTCAGTATCGTATTCAAACACTGATGTGATCTTGAAGATGTTTGATCTGATTTGTTTACGAAAATACAAATCATGAAATTTTTGTAAGGTTTGGTTATTTGCGCACGACCTCATTGCAGAAAAATGCGCGCCAAATATTTTAACGCGATCAAGTACACAAGAGGAGGATAGGAGACAATTAGACAAAATAGGGTCTTCAAGGGCGGATATAGGCTGATCTGAAGGTTATTCCAGCACAATTTGAGCCGATTGTGAGTGTTTTTACCATTCTGAAAGAGTCCGGTTTTATTTTAGACCAATTGAGCCAACTACCAAACTAAGGATCATTATGGCCTCACAAGTGCCCATTTCACCGGCCCAGGCCCCGTCCCAGGCTCCAGCCGCTTCACAAACATTGGCAATCCAAACGCTATCCCTAAAGCATGTGCTCAAGAATCCCGCTTTTCATGTAAAGGGTTATCGCATCAAATTACATGACAACGAAGAGAGACTACTCATATCTGAAAAAGAAGTCATATGGATGAAGGGTGCCCTCACGCTCAGAAAGCTCCGATACAAAGACGATGACATAATAGAGCTGACGTTTGCCCATTTTGAGCTCGAAGGACGCTGTTTAGTGGTGGCGCTCCCGGACTATTTGCACGTTTATTACCCGGATGGACGCAAACAGGTGCTCAGTTTCCCCTTTCACGTCAAGAATATCTTTGCATACAGACACGGACTAGTGGTGGAGAGGAAAAACAGTGTGGCATCACCAAATGGCGCTGTTTTGGACTTGAATCATGAAATATCAACGTCATACAGCTTGCCCTCCTCGAATTCGTCAATTGGCTTAGATTCTGCTTCCGCAACATCCAAGACCAATGCAAGGGCAAATTTTTTGACTCTTTCAGAGCCTTTAGGTGAGTTTGGGGTCGTCGTGAGCTCCTCCACCTCGTCAATATCCAATAATGAGGCGTTAGTGCTATTTCCCGAGTCTGCAGACTTGAGTTTGGCCGTCACTTACAACACCAGCGATCACGTGATCACCATCTACCATGTGCGGTTCTTGTCCAAGAATCCTACTTCTAAAAGACGGTATCTGGGCCATACTAGTAGTTCTAAGAGCATCAGAAGGCCCTCTTCTATGAAAAAGCCGAGCACTTCGCACTCGGGACTGCACTCCGCTCTGACTCCGTTGAAATCCGACGCTGATTTGATCCTGGATGCCGTCAGCACGCCTTCTTTATCGCTAGATAAGCTGAGAATCGTGTCAGAATCGTTATCTATAGATAGAATGGCGTCCGGATCCGACTTGTTATCGGATTCTGTAAAATTTGTCTCGCCTTTCGAGACTTCCGTATTGAGGAAAGACATCATCTTGACAAAATTGGAGTCATTTGAGGCCAAAAATGACCGTAAATACCTCTCTTTTCACAGCTTGTCATTCAAAGAGCAGCAGTGCATCATCTTGAACAACTCTAAAACGTCACAATCCGGTGTCTTGATCTTTAAAGAAACAAACACGAGCCGGATGCTGTTGCTGGAGAACTATGTATTACCCTGTATGAGCTGTTTTCCTTTGCATCCAAGTAGTGGACACAACGGGGTAGTAGCGATCCTCAAAGATGACCACAGTATGTGCTTGGCAAACCCTTTCCTTAGTCTCATATCTGCCAACATCTCACTCTCAGGTAATTTCAAAGCCATTGGTGGAAGTTATGGCACCAAAGTCACGTTGATCACCCAAGACGATACCCTTGAAACTTTAAACTTGTTGATAAAACCGAAATCCAAACTTATCAGAAAGTTGTTTGAGAGTTTAAAGTATTTGTCAAACTCTTTTGCCTATGAGTACTTTTGGATGCAATGGAGCGCAGCTTTGGGACTCGTAGATGCCCAAGACGAGTGGGAGGCTTTTGTAGTGACGTTGTTATCTGTAATGATCCCAGATAACACGAATTTTGACGACTCCAAGTTTCTCTTGAACCAGATCACTAGATTAGTACCTCTGGCGAAGGTCTTGAGAGATGGCAGCGATATAAAGTACTCTTTGAATGATATGTCTGCAAAGATCGTCTTGACTTTGCATTTGATCAGAGAAGACATGAAACTCGACTTGAGAAGTGCCGCGAATCTTGACCGTTTGAGCATTCTCTTGTCCCAGTTGACTTTGTGGATGGGCTGGAGCCAGCTGTGGTCTTCGTATTACAATATGACTCAGGTCACTTTTGACAAGGTCACCAGATTCTTAACGTTAGAAGCAGTAAAAACACCACTTAGCCTTTTAGAATCGTTGGCATCTTTATTCAGCGACGGAGCAATTGTCCCTTTCTTGACATTCTCCCAAGTGGCCTCCGAAAGTGAGTCTGTAGATGCGATGATCACTCCAAGAACTTACTACGTCTTGCGTCTTTTCGAAGTAATGGTGTCTGAGCATCTCGGAGCAGTTGACGTGGTCAATTTGATGATAGAGTTCAACATAAAAGTGGAAGATTTAGAGACTTATCCCCTCAGTATTGCTGTTCCTTTGCAAGAGTCGATTTTGATCTGTCAGAAAGATACACCACTTCCCTGGTCAGAACTGGCCTTGGAGCTAGTTGGCAGGAAAGATATCTTGAAATTTCTTCACACTGGCTTTAAATCCCATCCTGTCCCCAAAGCTAACGATAACTCTCTATCGGGATTAGGGCCTAAAGATATCAATAAAATTGTCCATTCCCACGAAGAATCTGAACTGAATGCTCCATGGGATGGCCAGGCAGAAGCTGATAGGATCAATGTAACAAAATTGATCTACTCTCACGACCGCCGTTTCTTAGAAATTACAACGTTGTTGCAGTCATCTAGAGTTCCAACTGTACAACCTTGCTTCAGTCTGGATATCTTTGATGGTGAGTACGATAAAGAATATCTGTTCAACAAGGCTGTAGCAACAGTGACTGCCCTCCGTACCTTGACCATTCCACTTGGAAGAGGTGCCTTGTTCTTGTCCAGTCGATTGCCCTTGATGACGGAAAGATTTCCCATTCCTAAGCTCAATTTTAGCTGTTTGATTCCCAATTCAGAGCAGATTTTGACTTTAGATAAGGAAATGATTGACCCTCAAGTGGTCCAGTGGGGGTTTTTTCACAACGGTGCGTCATCCGGATTGACTATCTCTAGAGAAGCTGAGGATATAACTGGTGGATGGGTAGTTTTTAATCAACCACCTACTTTCAATGCTCAACATGCTGGATTCTTATTGGGGTTAGGATTGAATGGTCATTTGAAAAAATTGGACCAATGGCATATATACAACTATCTTGGACCTAAACACACATTCACCAGTATTGGTTTGTTATTGGGAATGGCTGCGTCTTTGAGAGGAACTATGGATCTCACTTTGACTAAGGTGTTATCCGTGCACGTCGTAGCGTTGTTACCTACTGGAGCAACGGACTTGAAAGTCGTGTTGAGTGTTCAAACCGCTGGTTTGATAGGGATTGGATTGTTGTATCTGGAGACTCAGCACCATCGGATGAGCGAGATTCTCTTGACTCAAATCCAGAGTAAATTGTACCACGACGACATGTATATTGCCGATGAGGGATACAGATTAGCTGCAGGAATTGGACTAGGATATATAAATTTGGGTAAAGGAGATGAGGTTAAAGGTTTGAACGATACTCATCTAGTGGAAAACTTGTTAACCATAGTTGTGTCAATGAAAGACGTGCAAACTGAAGAGCAGTTGGATAAATCGGTCTCGGGGGCTATTTTGGCATTGACTTTTATCTACTTGAAGACTAATAATGAGGTTGTTGCAGATAAATTGAGCCTTCCTGAAACAGACCAACTTTTGGACTACATCAGACCTGACTTGCTATTGCTTAGAACGTTGAGTAGAAACGTAATTATGTGGGATAACATCAGGGGTACCAAAAGATGGGTAGAATCACAAATCCCAACATGTCTTTCAGAAAGGTACAAGATCTCCGAGATAGACGAGATCTCGAGTGATCAGCTCGGATTCTACAACATCATTGGAGGCGCATGTTTGGCGTTGGCTTTACGGTTTGCCTCTAGTATGAATCAAAGTGTAATGGGTGTTGTCTTGTACTACCTTGAGCAAATGATGAGAATTACAAGTCTCCCAGTTCAGGCCGCAGACCAAAAAATTGCAATAGTAGGTGCTGCATCAGTAAGAGATCTTTTGGCTATTTCTAGTTCTATAATTATGACGGGATCCGGAAATTTGGAGATTTTCAGAAGATTGAGAGTGTTGTACGGTAAAATTGAGGTTGGAACCACGTACGGTAACTTCATGGCAATCAACATGGCATTAGGATTCTTGTTCTTAGGAGGTGGCCAGTACGCATTTGCGAAATCTGAGTTTGCCATAGCATCGTTGATCACTGCTGTCTACCCAATTTTCCCTACACTGAGTCAAACTAGTATGAGTGGTGCAAATGATGGTCATTTACAAGCTTTGCGTCATTTCTGGGCCCTTGCTGCTGAACCACGTTGTTTGATTGTGAGAAATGTTGAAACTCTAGAGCCTTTGCAGATTCCAGTAGAATTGAGGTTGTCCAATGGAGACACTACAAGAGTTACATGTCCAGCGATGATTCCATATTTGGACGAAATAACTAGTATCGAGACCTTGTCGGATGATCACTTGAAAATTCGGTTTGATTTTGCCTCGAACTACGACTACTTTGAGATTTTCAAAAACTCTTTGACACTTTACATGTACAAGAAACATGATCCCGAGGCGGAGAAATCGTTCCACAATGTCTTGAACAAGATGGAGAATACTGTTCCTAGATTAGAGATTGAAAATCCGTTGAAGCTCACAAAGCTTTTCACGTCATTACATATCAGTGAGAAGGAGAGTATGTTCAAAGTTACTAAAAAGGGTGAGCAACGTGGAACTGAGTCTTTTATGGCAGATGTCGGTGAGGTAAAAGCCAAATTGACAGAAATCTCGCAACGACCAACTTCGGTGGATGATTTATGGAATTTGAGAATCTTGTTCAAGTTTTGCGATAATTTCAGTGAAGGTGATTTGCATTATTTGAGTGTGGACTTCATTGAGGGGCTCAAGACAAACGTCTGGAGATTGACCCAAAGGGGGTGATTTACATAGTACGTCAAAAAAAAAATTGATTAATTCATACATTATACTCATCCAAACGTATCAAACACGTCATTTCTCATAAGTTTCCGCTTGGGGTGACCATTATCTTTATATGCTTTTCTTTGTGTGCCAACAACTCGTCGAACCCCTCTTTAACAGAATCTTCGTTTAACAACACCTTCTTTGTGATCAACACTTTCAACTTCTCAATTGAGATGTCGCCGGCATCAATACTGTCGATAACACCCTGGAAATCATCTGTAGTGTAACCCAATGATCCGACTGCGTATTTCTCTTGAGAAGTCAACTCCATAGGGTTCAATTGTGCAAAACTGGTACTTGGCCAGATGGCAATGTTCACAGCTACACCTCTAGCAGCCAAAGTGTGCACAGAGGTCTTGAAAGTGACTGGAAATCCAGAAGCGTCAAAAGTAGCAGAGTATCCTTTACTGTTATGCGATAGAGCCATCAATTCCTTGTCCGGCTCTCCGTCTACAGTTGTTGGGTCAAAAACGACAGCCCCCAATTTGGCAGCCTGGTCTCTTCTTGCCTTTGCCGGTTCTGAGCAAACTATTGATCTCGCACCTTGGCCAAGCAAACACAAGATCGTGGCAAGCCCTACAGGACCCAGTCCAATGACCAAAGCATCGGTCCCCGGCTTGAAACCCCCATTTTTGAAATTTTTCAGAAGCTCAATTGCGTGCCATGCAACGCTCAAGGGCTCAATTAAAGCTGCTACATCCAACGGAATCTTCTTTGGGATCTTCAAAACGTGTGCTGCTCCGTAGACAACGTACTCCGATAACCCACCATTGTCGACACCTAGACCGAGAAAGTTCAACTTGTCACAACAGTTGACAAGGCCCAAAGTGCAAGCCTCGCAGTCGGCATCTGAGCAATGGGCAGGATTTTCGTCTTTATAACGATGTCTATCTGCACAATGGGCCGTTGCCTCCACCACTACATGGTCGCCCGGAGCCAAGTGCTTCACGGAGTCACCGACTTGTTCAACGACTCCACTGAATTCGTGCCCCAAAGTCAAGGGCAATTTTTTGTTGGAGATGAAATCACCCCCATTTTTGGCATTTTTGAAAAAGATCAGTTCATCGTGGTATTCATGGAGATCTGTGCCACAGATCCCACAGTGGTCCACTTTGATCAAGACGTCGTCTGGGTACTTGACTACCGGCTTGGGGATGTCTGTTTTGAAACGGATATCGTTTGGCCCGTAGTATAAGAGGCCCTTCATTGTGTCGCGAGTCATATTGAGTTGGTTTGAATGGATTGTAGAGTGATATATAATTACTGGACCCGGCCAGCAGAATCGGGTCTATTTATATGCTGTACTGCCTTCTTTTCCTCGTTCCTTTGGGCCTTATCTGAGACATTTGAACTCGGGGAACAGAATCTGCCCCAATTTTTTTTTATCGGATGATCTCTGCAGCAGCAGTAGCCGTGCCGAACCGTGGGCCGACGGCTTCAAAAGTTGATGGGGTGTTCTACGCTGCCGAGTAGGTGCAGTGTAGTGCAGTGACGGAGTTGACTTGGAACTCTCGGACACCGTTGTGACGTCTAGGAGCTTCTCGATGGGTCCCCGCGTTTTCCTCGAAACGTGGGGTAAATTCCCTTGCCCCTATGGGGTGAAAAATACAGGTCAGATTGAGATTTGGTCATGACCCTTAGAGGTAGCCTCGATGGATTGTTTGGATTTGTTATGCTTTTATGCTTATCGAAGCTAAGTGCACTTTATGTTCGAGACGTGTTTAGAGAATTCCGATCATTTATTTTATCTAGCTACTGGCCAATTCCCCAATGTTCTGGCCCATTTTGAGATGCTGGCCATTCTGTAAATTGAACTTGAAATTCTGGGGACCCTCAAACACCAACACCACTGTAGATCCCAACTTGAAGCCTCCAACTTCTTCACCTTTCAACAAGGGAACCCCACTCAAGACACTCGAAGCCGCTGCATAGTTGGCTTCATAACAGGTGTTTTTCTCCACCTTGTGACTCTTCGTGTCGTCTTCATAAGGCGAATTGGTGACCAATTGCCTGTCAAAGTTGATCTTGATACTTCCCACATTGGTGGCACCCACCGGAGTCATGCTGAAAAACCCGTACTTCCAATATCCCAACAAGGAAACTCTTTCGTTCAAGATGAACAACCCTTTCAAAGTTTCCTGGAAATAAGGAGCTACAGAGTACAATTCGCCGATGAAATGTCTTCTCAACGTGGTGACCCAATTCGTAGGCGAATGGAACCGGTGGTAATCTCCCGGCAGCAAGTAAATCACAGCAAAATATAAACGAGTCGCAGCGCCTGCTGCACTAGACTCTACGCTATGAAGCTCTTTGTCCAATTGGTTTACATGCACAGAAGAAGCCTTTCTCAATGCGGCATTTCCCTCTTGCTTGAAAGAGGTTTCCCGGTTGAAATGGTAACCTTGATCGCTCCCGATCAAGTCGTCTACAGTATACGATATGCCGTTCAATTCGGCAAATTGTTCGTCTTTCTTGACGTGTTCCAAGTCATCTTCCTCAGTCTGGTTGAACTTGATATCGTTCAACTTCCTCTTCAAATTCTCCCCAGATCCGAGTAAACTACTGACACTATAAGTCATGCCCTTTACCTGTTCGATCTCCCCATTTTCCACTACGCCAAATTTGAGCACCCTGCCATCGCAGGGGCTCACAAGAAGCGAATCCAGTACAGTTCTTGCCCCTGGTTTCAAAGTCCTGTAGAAAAACTCGCCCAAATTCTTGAATTTGGTCAAATCCTGCTCTTCGATCTCGTCCAAATTGACTCCGAACAACGAGGAGTAAAACTTGTAACCTGGACCCCGCAACCAAACGGGCAATTCTATATCGTTAAATTTCCCCCACAACCGCGAAATTGACTTCAATGGGAGTGTACTGTACGCGTAAAACTTCCAAGAATGGTCCTTTGTGGGCTTGATCTCTGCATCTTCATCGGCTTTCAACTTGTTGGTGATCCCGTAGAGAATGAAGGATACAAAAGTCAATGTAAAGATCTGGCGCAATCTCCTCTGTCTCTTGGTTTCGTCCAGTTTCTTGTCCGTGGGTTTCAGCGCCGTGGAGAACAATCTCTTGCTCTGGAATCCGCGCCGCGGAGAATAGTAGTAGATGACATTTCTCTTTGGGCGCGGAATCTTGGGGAATTGGTAGTAGTAATGGTCCAATTCATCTGCCAGATGTTGAGCTCTCGATAACGGCTTGGAGATGTTCATCTGGTCCGCGGTACATATCTTTTTCTGGTATTTGCGTTTGTGGATGTTCAAGATGACCCTGGAGTAGTTCACCCGGACGGGCAATTTCGGCGGGGCCTTGAAGAGCATTCTGGTGTGGTGAGACCCTGTGTGGAAATCTTGAATTTTTCAGTTGTTTATGAGCGCGAGCGCTTAAAATCACATGTGAGAAAACAAAAAAGATCAAAATTTTGGGTACAAGTGAGATGGAGAAGAAAGAGGGAAAAAGAGGAAGAAAAATAAGGAGAAAAAGGAAGGAAAAAGTGACAAGGAGGAACAACAATAAAACTGGAGAAAACTCAAAACTTCTCCTGACTAATCTTGCTCCATTTCAACTGAATTAGTACTCTGCCATCAACTCACCACAAGATGCAATTGTGGTGCCATATATGGGCGGTTTTACTGCTTGCAGTGACTATATCAGCCACCGATATCCACCTGCCCGGAACTTGTGCCCTTTACGGCCAATGTGGCAAGCGCTCGCTATTTGGAAAAGACTTGCCCTGCGAGGCAAATGTCAAAGCTACACGTCCAAGTGCCTCAGAATCGGCGTTATTGCAAGAAATCTGTGGCTGGGACGAGCCAGAACTTGCCTGTTGTGATGAAGAACAGTTGCACAGTCTTAAGGACCAGCTTGCCCGAGTCGGCCCGATCATCGGGTCCTGTCCGGCGTGCATCACCAATTTCTACCAGTTTTTCTGCCACTTTACGTGCTCTCCAGACCAGTCTACGTTTGTGAATGTGACCAAGACTGGCATCTCGATGACGGGGAAGAGTGTGGTGACGGAATTGGACGAGTATGTGGCTGATGAGTACGCGCTGGCGTTCTTCGAGTCGTGCAAGAACATCAAATTCTCCGCCACAAATGGGTATGCGATGGACTTGATCGGAGGTGGGGCCAAGACGTACCAACAATTCCTCCAATTCCTCGGCGACGAAAAGCCCTTATTGGGCGGTTCTCCTTTCCAGATCAACTACGAGTTCTCCGGAGACACAGGGCCCGAGTTTGACCCGCTCAACGGTGACGCATATAGCTGTGATGACCCAGAATACCGATGTGCGTGCCCGGACTGCCAGCAGGCGTGCCCTGCTGTGCCGGATATCGTGGATCACGGCATTTGCCGTGTCGGGGTGTTGCCCTGCTTCTCATTTGCCGTCATTGCCGTCTACGCGGTGCTGTTGGTGCTGGCTTGTGTAGTATTGTACTGTAGAACCCGGACCGGCCCGGTCCCCTGGTTCTCGGAGCCCATAGAAACGGGCGGAGACTCCGATAGTGAGTACCGAGTAACCCCGCCCAAGGGTTACACTCTCAACGATGTCATCGGCCGTTGGTTTGGCAAATTGGGCTTCTTCTGTGCCCTGTATCCGAAAACGGTAATCGGGGCCGGTCTTTTGCTCACGCTGGTGCTCTCGTCGCTTGTAGCACTTATCCAGATAGAACGGAATCCCGTCAATCTCTGGGTGAGTCCAGAACTGGAACTGTTCAAGCAGAAACAGCATTTCGACGCCAATTTTGGCCCTTTTTACCGGACTCAGCAGATATTTCTCGTAAACGATTCTGGACCCATCTTGCACAACTATGACATGTTGAAATGGTGGTTCCAAGTAGAGAAAGAGATCGGCAGCATCTCCACTGGTGACGTAAAACTCTCGGACTTGTGTTTCAAGCCCACCGGAGACGCCTGTGTCGTGGAATCTTTTACACAGTACTTCCACGGCGACTGGCTGCTGTTTCCTGGAGAATCCGAGTATCTCGGCAAGATCCAGAGCTGTATGGACTCTGCTGTCACGTGCCTTCCGGATTTCCAGCAGCCTTTGAACAAGGACTTGCTCTTTGGTGGAAGCGATGACGTAAATGCCGCGGACGCGTCCGCGATCGTGGTCACTTTTTTGCTAGACAACTCTGTAGACGTAGACAGTGCGGAATTCCGCAATGCTGCCGACTGGGAACTGCGCTTGCAGTCCTATTTGCTCGATATCCAAGCGGAATTGCGCCTGAACGACTCGCAACTCCATTTGAGCTTCAGCACCGAATCCTCCTTGGAGAAAGAGTTGAACAACTCCAGTAACACCGATGTGGGCATCATCGCATTGTCGTATTTGGTGATGTTTGCCTATGCCTCCATTGCCTTGGGCGGTTCTGTCCCCGGACTAACACGTGCCTCGTGGTCCAGGACCAAATTCGCCTTGGGGCTCGGGGGGATCTGTATAGTGCTACTCTCAGTAACCTCAGCGGCGGGGATCTGTGCCCTGTTCGGCGTGAAATCGACCTTGATCATCGCCGAGGTGATCCCGTTCTTGGTGTTGGCCGTGGGCGTCGACAACATCTTCTTGATCACGGACGAGTTCCAGCGGACGGTGCAGGCGCTGCCGCGGCACAGCCGGGTCCCGGAATTAGTCGGCGCCACCATGGCAATAGTCGGCCCTTCGATCTTGCTCAGTTCCACGTCGCAGTTTGTGTGTTTCGCCTTGGCGTCCGCCGTGAGCATGCCAGCGGTCCGGAACTTTGCGGTGTACTGTGCCGGGGCTGTCGTGATCAACGCCATGTTGCAGATCACGTGCTTCGTGGCGCTCTTGTCGTTGGACGAGCAACGTCGTGGTAACGCAACTGCTTCTAGCACTGCTAGTGCCAACGCCAGCGGCACCGATTCCGCCTCCAGCATCATCCCGCAGCTCCTCAAGGACGACGACAACGCCAACTCGGTCTTCCACAGACTCATGCACCAGTTCTACGCGCCTCTCGTGTTGAGCGAGAAACTCCGGCCGTGGATCTGTGCCGTTTTCGTAGCCTGGCTCGGCGTTTCGCTCTCGGTCTTGCCCGGAATCGAACGCGGACTCGACCAGCGTATCGCGCTCCCCTCGGACTCGTTTCTAGTAGACTACTTCTCGGATATGTATCTGTATTTAGGCGTCGGTCCACCGATATATTTTGTAGTGGACGGGTTGAACTTGACTGAGACAGCGGACCAGCTGAAGGTGTGTGGCCGGTTTGCAGGGTGCAACGAGTATTCGTTGGGCAACATCTTGGAGCAAGAGTTCAACAAACCGGACGCGCTTGTCGCGACGCCTCTCGCGTCGTGGTTGGACGACTTCTTTCTCTGGCTTAATCCGGATATGGACGAGTGCTGCCGTGTTAAGAAGGCCGACAACTCGGAATTCTGTGCACCTAATGCCCCGGCAAGACCATGCGAACCCTGTTACCTGAATAGGAAGTACGACTTTGCCGACATGGCCTCGTTCCCGACAGGTGAGGACTTTATGCGGTTCTTTGCCCAGTGGATCGAGTCTCCTAGCGATCCGTGTCCTTTGGGCGGGAAACTGCCCTACTCCACCTCTGTAACACCAAACTACAACGAAACAACTGTAGACGCGTCGGTGTTCCGCACGTCGCACTGGTCTTTGAAGTCGCAGCAGGATTTCATCGCCGCATACCACGACACTGTGAAATTGGTCCTGTTATTGAAAGACATGACGGGAATCGACGGCATCTATGCCTACTCGCCTTTCTACATCTTCTTTGTGCAATACGAAACCATTGTCCGCTTGACGTTCACGTTGACGGCAATCGCATTGCTGCTGGTGTTTGTAATCGCAATCGCCTTTCTCGGATCGTGGCGTGTGGCACTGATATTGGTCCTGACTGTCGCTGCCATCATGGTCAACATCGGTGGTTTGATGTCCGTATGTGGCATCTCGTTGAATGCTGTCAGCTTGGTCAACTTGGTCATCTGTGTAGGGTTAGCTGTAGAATTCTGTGTCCACATTGCACGTGGATACGTCTTTATAGATCGCCACACCGACGTGCTCTCCAACTCCAACGAATCGGGAAAGCGGGCTTTCCACACGTTGGTCCATGTTGGAGGATCGGTCTTTGGAGGTATCACCTTGACAAAGTTGATCGGAGTCTCGGTCTTACTGTTCACACGGTCCCAGATCTTTGAGGTGTACTACTTCCGCATGTGGCTGAGTCTCATCTTGGTGCTGTCTTTGCACAGTTTGGTGTTGTTGCCAGTGGTGCTCTCGTATGTAGGAGGTGGAGGGTATTATTTGCAGGGCAGTGATCTTGTCGTGAGTGATGACTTGTATGCACGGTTACAGAGTTATGATGACGAGGAGTGATGAATAAAAGGACATTTATATATGATTATAGCGTAATCAGAAGCATCTCAGTGTTATAGCATGCCCGTACTCGGGATTACGGTCGTATTGGATACAAGCGTTTATCAAGTGATCAAGTATGGCGGTATTGTAGTGTTCGAGAGCAATGCAGTATTGTGAGTACTGTAAGTATTGTGAGTACTGTAAGTACTGTAAGTGCCGTGAGTATTGTAAGTACCGTGAGTATTGTAAGTACTGTAAGTACCGTGAGTATTGTAAGTGATGTAAGTACCGTGAATATCGTAAAAATCAATTCAGTCACAATTCCAGTATTGTAGTTTTATAGTATTTGAAGAGCTGCACTAGGTAAGTATTACCAGTCTCTACATGTTATTGCAAGAATTGTCCATTATTATAATCATCATCATAAGCATAAGCATAGTATTCAAGTATTGCGATATTGTAGGTTGCAAGAATTCCAATAACTGCAGAATTCAAATCTAGCTGTGTCCCTGGTAATTCCAGGGCTATATACATGAAAACACCTTCTCCAAACATTAAACAGTGCATAAATACCGTATTTAGAGTTTCGGATCTAGGCACATACGCTTTTCATGAACATATTCATTGCAATGACGCAGCAGCAGCAATAGTTCCTACGTATCGATTCCCAACTCCAGCAAACTCTCTCTCTTTGGAATCACCTTCCTCGACACCAACTCGTCCACCAAGTGTCTGGCCGGACCCTTGTCGACGATCTTAGCCCTTTGGAAGTAGTTCTGGCCAAGATTATGCCGTTTTACGGATTTTCTATACCTGTTCTTCACTGCCACATCATCTTCACTCAGTGACGGTTTCCGCAGCTTCGAAGCCCGGAACCCCACTTCTTTAGACACTTTTACAAACTCTACATCGTCAAACGGAATAGAGTCTCCCCATAGAAGAGCGCTTTTCATCCGCTCGAGCAACTTTTGCTCAAACTCGTCAAGCGGAGACTCCAAATCGAGTTTCAGCTTGGCCCTTTTACGGTCAGTCAATGCCCTCAGCTCGAGCCGGGTGATCCAGTAACCGGCTTTGTTCCTATTGGTGCCCTGGATCCTCGTCATCTCCGAATACAAGATCCGGGCCATTGATCTCCAATTGGCATGGAACCCCGTCTTGGTGGTGGCCTGGATCAAGCTATAAAAGTTAGAACCCGAGGGTTTCAAATGGAACTGGTCTATAAATGTGCAAAAAACACCTACGGAGAGATGGATTCGGTCTACAAAGGACTCGAGATACACTTGCAATGTCAGAGCATTTGGTTTGAATCCTTTCTGGGTCTTTGACTTCAAATACAGCCAACTCTCGTCGATCTTCTTCTCGTCAAGATACTTTTTCAACACGAGGTGCACACTGTCATTAGTGGGCCTTGTAGATTCTGACAACAGAACCAACTCTGCAGCATTAAGCGAGCTGTATTCCAACTCCATCAAGATCGCCGTGAATTCACTCGTCTTCGGGAACCCCAGATCCGAGTATATCCGGCTCAACTCGCTACGGAAAATGGCATCCTTTCCAGTGATCTTGAAAATCAACCACCAGGTGGCCAAATCCGCCTGCAAATTGCGCTGTTTCATCTCAGTCAACAAGTGCACAGCTGTGCCCAATGGACTGAACAGGTACGCGGTCTTTGGGTACGTCAAGTGGAGCAAAAACGCATGGTACGTTTGACGATCCGGCACGACAAAGTCGTCCGGCATTTGCCGCAACAACGTCTTGGCGTAGTCCAAATCATGCAACTTCACAAAGAACAAGATCGCCAGGTTGTAACTATGTATAGAGCGCAACGGCTGGAGCAATTTGTTGTCGCTGCTGAACAAGTTCTTCAAGAGCGGTACCACGATACCTGTAGACTGGCCCGAGGCCCCACGAAAGTCGTATTTATACAGCACAAGACGGTCCACATACGCACCAAAAGTCTCGGTAGTGAGCACGGATGGGAATGGCGGTATATCCGAGTGTTTGACGGTCTTAAAGTTGGTCAAACGGCGGTAAGCAGCCTTGCTGGCCAGGATTCCAGAGTCAGATCGCACGTCCGAGGGCGTTATCTTGTGCAATAACGCCACTATCTGCTGGTTGAAGGCCCCATTTTCGGCATTGAGTGCCTGCGGAGATAACAACTCCGATCTCACTGCGTTGTAGCGCTTCTCGAACTGGCTCTTGCTGCGCTGCTGCTTCTTTGAAGCGACTCCATCTGCTACATACAGAGAGCGCAAATTCGTTAGGAACCGCGAGTTCTTGCCCACAAGCCGCACGTATTCTCCAAATTTCTGTGGCACAGCATCTGTGTACTTTGGGACCTGTTTGAGAAGCGAAATTGTCGGTCTCAATGGCCTCATCGCGGTAGAAGTGCAGTACAAATTCAGTGCGATGCGGTACTAAGTTCCCCTGAAAAATTCAATTTTTTCATCTAGCCTTTTCTCGGCCGAGAAAAGATTTTTGATAAAAAAATTTTCAACTACAAATCCAAACCACTAATCGGTATCGAACCAGTGTCACCATGAGCAGAGAAGGATTTGTGCCATCGAACAACTTGGCAGCAGCTGCTGTTGGATTCACCAACACCAAGACCACTTTGGGAGTGAAATACATCTGTGCCAACTGCTCCAACACACTCACCTTGAACAAGAACGACCCAGTTCGTTGCAAGGACTGTGGCCACAGAGTCTTGTACAAGGCTAGAACTAGAAGAATGGGTATGTCGAGACATGATAGAACCAAAGTTGTTCGGATATTGCGGAAAATCAGCAGAGATACTAACATTGACAGTGCAATTTGAGGCAAGGTGATGCAGATGCGATGGTGAGAAGAGATTTGAGTAGTCAGCGGAAGCTGAAAGCACTAAGCAAAAGCAGACAAGGGAGTCAGATGAGGGGTTGTTGAAAAGCGAAAGAACACGAGCAAATCAAGACACAGAAGATCAGCACATTATGAGTGGATCATTGGTGCACCATTAGTGCACCGTGATCTCATACCATGCTTCAATAGCACCATCTGCCACCTCCAATGAGTCTCCGTGTATAATAATGAACAGTATATGCTGATTGGTTCTACATAGTGCTACAAAGCAGGTAAATATTACAAAGTTTGATCTATAATTATATTAGTGTAGTGGACCTTTAGTGGGACCAAAATGGAGAAATGGCAGAGACGGGGCTGCAGATATGCGGATGCGTAGGGTATATAGTGGCAGATATGGTCAAAAGTGAATCGGTCAGTTCTGTGTCTGTGCAGAGGCATAAAAGATCCGTAGGTACACAAGACCGATGCACCAGGTTATAGCTATAACAAGGTCATCGGCGCTCTAAGTTCAAAATTAACCTCCGAGTGCACCGTCGCACCATTCACGCCATTTAAACCTCTTCCACCAGCACCTACTTCACATGAGAATGGTTGTTGTGCAACTGATTCAACGCATTATTGGTAGTCACAGCCACTGCTGCTGCTGCCGCAATAGAAGGATTCTCGTTGTTGAGCAACGTCTGCTGCAATTTATTCTGCTCTTCTATAGGAGCAATCGACGTCGTGTGTGGTACTACAGTGGGTTCCAAAGTCCGTTGTTGTGGGATCTGAGATGCGTAATTAGTGGCATTCAAGATCGTGTTCAACGTGTCGGCACCTCCTACACTTTCGAGCAACAGGACACAGTCTTTATGCAGGTACAACACCGTTCGAAGTGTGATCACTTGCTCACGTAACGTGTTCACTTGACCGGTCAAAGTTGAGTACTCAGAGGAGTAAAAATTCAACTCTTCTTTCATCTTGTTCACCAAGACTTTCTTTCTCTGTCTACATTTGGATGCTGCTACTCTGTTCCTCTCCAAGAAACTCTTGCGTTTATCTTCCTCTGAGGCATCGTCTTTGAGTCTTCTGCCCGATGGGGAAGACGGTGAGGAGTCCAAATTATCGGCACCAGCTGCTGTGGAGGCAGCTGAAGCGGAAAGTTCTTCTTCCAGTTTCCTTGCAGCAGTCTCGCTTTTGCTCTTTCTGCCCCGCTTCTTCTTTGGAGGTGGAATATCAGAGCTGGGCAGTTCTCTCTTGATCTTCGCAGTGTCTTTAGCCGGGATTTGCACCGGCTGTGCTCCTGGCACCGGGGGCACCGGGGGCAGACTCATGTCAAGCAAGGACCCGATTCCCGGTGTCAAAGAGGGCATATTCAACAAGGCACTGGGCGTGTTCAAGCCGGGCAACTGGATCGAGTTCAAGAACCCGTTACTTCCCGGGGTGAGCCCCGTCCGGAGATTTGACTCGTTGGGTGACAACATCAGTCTCCGCTGGAACTGGGGTGTGTTCTGGGTGTTTTGCGGATTTTGAGGGTTTTGGAGTGTGTTGTTGGGTGGCTGATGTTGTGGCTGAGCGTGTGGCTGGTGCTGTGGATGTGGCTGTGGCTGGAGGCCGTTCTGCGCGCCCGGCACCGCCGGCTGTGGCGCCTGCGGGGCGCTGTTCATCATCCACATAAGTCCCGGCGTCTCCGGCATCGCCTGCGCCATCTGGCCATGCAAATGCCCGGCAAGACCCTGCTGTGTGTTCGGAGAAAGCGCATGTAGAGGCGGTAGTATGTGGCGTCTGCCGCCCGGAGTCAAGATCGGAGGTGAACCTGCCGGTAACAGGATGTGTGGCGGCGCGTGCGCGTCGCGGTGCAACGCGGCAACGTTCTGCACGGAATTCGAGGCCGATGACTGCAACGATTCGTTCTTGGCAAACGACTGTTCAAAAGGATTTGGCTCCAACGATAACGAGTTGGCGGCATTTCCATTGGAGTTGGACGAGCTGTTGTGCGACATGAGTGTCGTGCTGCCGGAGTTCGGATTGAACGACATGTCGTGGATAGATTTGATCTGATGCGTCAGCTGTAAGATGACGTAGTTTTAGGTGATTCGGGGTTATGACAGTTGAGCACTGTAGGGCTCGGGATTTGGCGGCTTTCGGGCGGGATTTGGTCACGTGGTTGTGATGGGTGGACCTGGAAGTATTTGGCAAGTTTGTGGGGTGTCTGATTGCCTGTGTGGTGTGCTGTTGATCACTGGCGTTTGTTTAATAATCAACCCAAGAGATCTCGAGTTTAAAGGAAAAAAAAAGGTGAAAAAAGAAAAGCAAGAAAGATTTAGCAGACTTCTGGATTGGGAATTTCCTGTTTGGGACGAAAAGGGATACCGAACAGTGAACACTGCACAGTGTAGTGTTCAGTTTAAGTGTTCTGTTTTAGTATTCTTGGCTATCCAGTTCCCTGGTGTCTGATTCAGTGTTAATCTTCTCCCATCTTCAGTGTACTTCAGTAATCTTCAGTATCCTTCAATATTCTTCAATATTCTTCAGTATTCTTCACTCTTCTTCACTCTTCTTCAGTTTTCTTCACTCTTCTTCGTCGCTCTTCACTTTTGATCTGATCTTATGACCCTCACTATACTGTTTCAAGCTTCCACTCCAGCACGCTGTCTCTACAACGACCAGTTTCGCCAAAGATACTTCGTCCACTGAAACTTAAACACGAATGAAATCACCGTGGTGAGTCCAGTCCCATCACAATGGTATACCAATAAATTTCTGCCAGATTCACATTAATCTCTATATAAACTGCTAAGCTATAGGGAAGCCCCTGTAACCCAACTATACATCCGTGGATATAATTCTCGGCACCATCTCAGTCGGCCGATCCTCGTCATCGGTGGGCACCTTCTCTATCTCATCAACCACATCCATCCCCTCTATGACTTTCCCAAACACCGTGTGCTTGTCGTCAAGATCAGTGAGCTGTTTGTCACTGGTCACGATGAAAAACTGAGACCCATTAGTCCCCGGCCCGGCATTTGCCATGCTCAACAGATACTTGAAATGCCGCAAACTTGCATCAAATTCGTCTTTGAACTCGTGTCCAAAGACAGACTCTCCACCAGTCCCCGTCCCTGTGGGATCTCCAGTCTGCACCATGAACCCCGGTATGATCCTGTGGAAGATCACCTGGTTGAAGTATTCACGGCTACAAAGTTTGACGAAATTCTCAACTGCAAGTGGTGCCTTATCGGGGTACAATTTCAACACCAAATCACCGAGATTTGTGTGAACAGTCACTTTGGATGGAAGAGCCGAAGATAATGTTGACGCCACATCAGAGGCCCGCTCGTTGTGGACGTCTCGTTCCGTATCGTCGGCTTCGCTGTCACTGTTACTAAACACAAAAAGCCGGTTGTTGGATTTAGAAAGAGCCACCAACAACACCTGGCTCTTGGCCCTCAACTTTTTGGAAATAAAGTCGTTGGAAACACTCGATGCCATCTCGATAGTGAGTCTGTCCAACGAGGGTTCTAACAACAATGCATTCTGGAACCTCAAGTTCTCTTCACCCCCAACAGTCTTGCTAGCTCCACTGAGAATATTGAGAACTTGGATCCCCAGATTGTCAGCATAGATGACAAAGTTACCAGACTTGTCTACCGCTATATGGCCAGAAACATTCAGATGGAATTCCTTCACCAAAGTGCCTTGCTTGAAGTCAAAGACACGGATCTTGTCGTCCGGGTGTGACAGAGTTATAAACTGCTCACCACCAGCACTGATGACAAGTGACTTCACACTCGATTTAGATTTCCGGATGTCGTACAAATTGGTCTTTGTCTTCGTCTCAAAGATCCCATCCGGTTTTGCGAAGTCGTCTGCCGGTATCCAATACTCGATCATGCCCTTCTCGTCGGTGGAAATGACACAGTTGTACTTGGGATTGTACTCCAGAGCCACGACGGTGGCCTGGTGTACCGACTCCGTCTTTGCAATCTCTACGCTTTCCTCTACACTAACTACGTGGATTACCGCAGAGTCCAACTCTGACACTACGACTACATGTTCTTGACGGGAAAACCCTAGACACACCACGCCTGGCTCAAAGGTGAGCTGAATAATACTCGTCAAGTCGAAGCTCTTCAAGTCGAAAATCCGCACACATTTCTCGCCTCCAGTGATACAGGCCAATGTGGCATTGCTGTGGTTCACGGAAAACTGCTTTACCGGGCCATTGGCCTTGAATTCCCTGACAAAATCCAACGACTGCTTGTGCTCATCGCCTTTCGTCACCGCAGTTTCCTTTGTAACACTCCACAATTTGACCACGCCATCCCGGGACCCGGACACCAATACCGAGTCGTGCTCCGCAAGTGCAGTCACTTGGTCAAGGTGCATGTACGAGTTCAGATACGTCTTGTTGATGTCAAAGTCTCTGTATGCCAGTCTCTGCCTCTTTCTACCGCTCTGGGCCAGTGGCTGCTCCAGAGCCGCATTTGGTGCCGTTTTTGGCACATTTTCAAACAATTCCGCTCCTGGTCCAAAATCCTCGTCATCGGACAAATCCGACTCCTGGCGGTCCCTCTTGCTGCTGGACATATCTCGCTACAACGTCCTGGTCTCGAGGACTTTTCAGCTGCACGATTTTTTTCCTCCCCTCGAACATCGCTACACCACTCTGGCTGAAAAATTTCGCCGAATTAGGGGAATCAGACAAGATCAAACACCAGTTAGATCAGTGATAATGGCATCGTTTGTGAAACAGGCAGGCAAGTTCTTGTGTATTGGGCGTAACTATGCCGCGCACATCAAGGAATTGAATAACATGGCTCCTTCGCAGCCCTTTTTCTTCTTGAAACCGTCTTCTGCAGTATTATTACCTGGGGAAGGCCCGATCTTGATTCCCCAGGGCACCAAGGTCCACCACGAGGTGGAGTTGGCCATTATTTTGGGGAAGACCTTGAAGAACTTGGATCCGGCAAAATTCGGCAAAGAGGAGGCCATTGACGCCATCGGAGGGTACCTGTTGGCGTTGGACTTGACTGCCAGAAACATCCAGGACGAGGCGAAGAAGAAGGGTTTGCCCTGGAGTATCGGCAAGGGTTTCGACACTTTCTTGCCCTTGTCCAACTACATTCCCAAGGAGAAGATCGCGGATCCGTACAATGTGCACTTGAAATTCGAGATCAACGGCCAAGTCAAGCAGGACGATAACACCGACTTGATGATCTTCCCGATCCACGAGATCTTGTCGACGATGTCCTCGATCATGACTTTGGAGAAAGGTGATGTCATTTTGACCGGAACTCCCAAGGGAGTCGGCGAGTTGCACCCGGGCGACCGTGTTAAGAGTAGTTTGTTCTCGAAAGGTGAATTGGTGGAGAGTTTTGAGAATGACGTCGCCCAGAAGGACGGGCCTTATGTGTTTACAGAGACCTTGATGGTTTAGATGTAGATGGACTTGAATACGGCTCCATAGTCTTTATTTATCTGTATACAGTGACAATGTTCTCTGACCCTGGTGTAACGATGTTTTTTTCTTCTCCTACCCGGTGTAACGATGTATCTTTCTCCCCGGTGTAGAGATGTTATTTCACCCGGTGCTGAGATGCTCTAGTAACCTTAAATCTCTATCAGCCGGAACCGTCTCAAGACAATTCCAGCCTCGTCTAATAACCGCTTCGACTGCTCGTCGAATTTGTACTCATTTTTGTAAACGACACACGAGATTCCTGTCTGGATGATCTTGATGGTGCACTGCAAGCAGGGACAAGTGTTGCAGTACAAGACACTATTTAAGCCCACTCTGTCGCGTCCACTCTCTAGCAATGCATTCTCTTCCAGATGTAAGCATACACAATTAGTGAGCAAATTCTTATTGCACCTTTCACATCCACCTTCGTTACAATTGGTCAAATTCTTCGGAGTGCCGTTATATCCGGTGGAGATGATCCTGTTATCGCGGACAATGACACATCCGACTCTACGTTTCATGCAGTTGGATCTCCGCGAGGCCAAATCCGCTAATTCCATGAAATACTGGTCCCAGTTGGGCCGCAACCTGCTGGTGTCGGTGAGATTTAGGCCCGACAACGACTGGTAGAGCTTTATGGCGTCCGGTTTGTCGTTGAGGATCTTCAAATGCAGCTTCGGAACCACTCCGGATAGCACGTTGAACGTCACGTGATCCGACATTTCTACAAACGTCTCGAGGTCCACCTGCTTGGCGTTCTTCAGGTTGTACCTCTTGAACCGCACCAAAATGGGCGCGTCTACGGAGATATGCAAGAAGAAGGGCCGCAACGACACTGTCTCCAAGAATCCCGCGTCAAAGATTCCCACAAACACGAAATTGTCGCGCCAGTGCAGTGTCACGTAGTCGATCAAGTCATCGCTCTTTGTAAAGTGCAATTCCTTGGTGCCCTTTGGCTTTTCGCCGTAAGAGACGTGCTGAAATCCCTGGTAGGACAAAAAGTTCAGCACTTCCTGCTTGCCACTGCTGAGAGTGCCGCTAATTCCGATGAGCATTGGTGTCGGAATTGTCGGGTCTGCCTCGAACTTGGTGCCTCGAGATTTTTCAGGCGGAAGTATGGAAAAAAATGCAAAAGCAAAATCCGACAGAGGTCCAGGGATAACGTCACAACGACACAGCGACACGGCATGAAAGAGGTCCAAATTGAGCGTGCGGCACTCACACACCAGCCTTCACCATTGCAGATTTCTTCTGACGCGACATTGGCACTCGTGACACGGTCTGCAGATACGTTGCATCTCGCAGATGCAGTGGACGCGTCCGTTTGGGGCATCAGCACCCCTCTATATAACACCTTGGCGAACTTGGTGCTGTACAACGAGGATATTCCGGTGACGACGAACATCTCCGACGCGGAAGTGGCTCAATTGCGCTGGTGTGGCGCCTATTTGGTCGTGTTGACCAACAATTTGAACCTATTGGTACTCCGCAGGGCGTCCACCAGGAAGGACGATTACCAAGTGGTGTGGAATGTCAACACATTTTTGGCCGGGCATTACGGCATTGCCACTGAGAGGATCATAAGATTCCAAGATTTGTTGAAATTGCGGCTCCACAGCTTCGCCGTGTGGCGTGAATACGTGCTGGTGGGTGCAGAAGACGGCACTGTGACGGTTTTGAGGCTCGGCGACGGCATTAAAGTGGCTGCAGATCCGTTCAAGGTGGCTGAGAGACGTATTGTCGCTTTGGAATGGTCGCTGTCGCGTCTCGTTGTCGTGCTGAACGACAATTCCATACATGTATACGACGTAGATGTAGATGCCACGGGGATCTCCGTAGGCAGTCGCCGTAGCTTGAGACCGCCTTCGAAGCTGTTGGTCTCATTGGTCAGATTCCACCTGGACGTGTTGGCCATAGTATCGACGGACAGATTGCAGGTCGTCGACTTGGGCTCAGGAGTCTCGGATGAGATCCAGTTGGGCACGTTGTATGCGATCACTGATCTCTGTTTCCTCCCGCGGGGCATTCTCTTGCTAAACGGCTTGGACTACTTGGCCAAGTTCGATGTAGTTGATGGCAAGTTGGCGCGGTCTTTTGTAGTGAATTACAACTCTCTGCAATCGCTCGAGTTGATCTCTGAACCGTATTTGGCTTCTTTCAAGAAGAAATTGGTCAGTTTACTCACGAGGCACGCCAAGGTCTCAATAAGAGCCGTCCAGATGGATCCCTTGTCGCGGGTGATCACCCTTGGATACGCCAAGAACGCTCCCCCACTAGAGTACCGTAGGATGAAGCAGACCCACTTCAAAGTGGTCCAGGTGCCAGTCGACCTTGAGTGTGAGTTTCTGTTGATCAAGCTGATCAACTTTGGCGCCATTAGTCCCAGACACGTGATCAATCTTGCCATCGTCACTAGATTAGATCTCAGCAGCTGGCTGGACCAGTTTGCGTCGGTCCAGCTAGCGCCAGTCGTAATTGACTCGTCTTTGAGTCTCCTGGACAACTTGGAGTCCAATTTCCTGCAAAACACCACGAGTCTCGGCCTCCTACACACGTCATACCAACTGTATTCCTATCTCGGAACATCTGTGATTCCTAAAGACGTTGTAGAACTGACGTTGTTGAGATTTGTAGCTCAAATTTACACCCAGTACGTTCAAGATACGAGTCTGGACTTGTCTAACAAGTTCGATCTGGCTATATATCAGTCCTATAAGATGCTATTGACCGGGAAATTGTCCACCGTGGTCCCTGCGACGTACGAGTTCCACAAAGGCGGGTTATCCATGAGCTTTGCCTTTGATACCCCGGATCTTGACACCATACTCTCTGTAGAGGACAAGATGCCCTTCAAAAGATGTGCAGTCTCGTTATTGCCATTGTTGGAATTGCACAACTACAAGAGCGATTCTTCTCCAGAGAAAACGGTGGTGAATTTGGCAAATTTGGCAGATTTGGAACACAATGTGGGCACTTTGACCAAACACTTACTAAAGAAATTTAATGAGGTGTGTATTTATAGCGGTGATCAGTTATACAGGATGTGAATTACTCAAATCTTCTTCTTGTTCTTCTTCAGAGCCTCTTCTTGTTCCTTTTCTAATTCGATCTGCTTGACAATCTCTGTGATCTCCTCGTTGGACAAACTCTTAATCACCTTATTAGGTTTCAACACACTGATTTCAATGTTTTTGGCACCTGTTTGGACAACTTCCAACAACGATTTAACCGTCAACTTGACGGTTTCGTCATCGGACAACTCTACGTAATCTTCATCACCTTCTTGCTTGTAACTCTTTTCCAAAAACTCTCTGACAGTCTTGGACGATCTACCGATGGCATTCAGCTTCCAAGAATTGTATATACCTGATGGCTCTGTGGAATACAACTTTGGCACGGTATCGTTCTCGTCGAACCCCGCAATCAACGTGGCAATTCCAAAAGGTCTCACACCTCCACTCTGTGTGTATCTCTGCTGCACTCCGGCCACGTATTTGGTCAAATAATCTATGGTGACTGGATCTTCGAGTGTCAATTTGTGCGACTGGGCCTCCACTCTGGCCTTGTCGATCAAGATACGTGCGTCGGCATTCAATCCGGCAAATGCCAACAATACATGGTTATCTATCTTGTTGATCTTGGAAGGCGTGATTCTCGGGTCTTGTAACTTCAAAGTGGTCCTTTTTTCGCATCCCAACACCACACAGCTCTTTCCCTTGACTCCTACTGCACATGTTCCTCTCTTGACAGCTTCTGACGCATATTCAACCTCTGGAGTTCCGGTTAGTATCAATTGGTCTTCTTGGTTGTACGCTGAGTTGTTCGGACTTACGGAAAACGTATCCATCAGGACTTTATGGGTTTTGTTAGTACTTGTCAATGGGTGACATTTCCGAGTGGCAATTTGATGTTTTGAATCAAATAGGCGAAGTCGCCCCAATTGAGCCGATTTTGGATGTTTGCGGAGATCATACACACCTGAAGATGGATAAAGCACTATCGTAACCACTCATGATATATTATCGGAGTTTTTAACTGAATCGAACACTGTTGAATCAAGATCCCAGAGGCGATTTTGTATTGTCCAAATTTTCGATTCTCTTTTTCTGTGTCCTGATTGGGATTTGGGATTTTGTGCACGAACAGAGGGGTGATGATGTATAGATGAGAAATAAGGGGACGCAGTGAAGACTTCGTGAACGGTGAGCTGATCGTGATTTGGCGAGGATACGAGTTGAACTGAAGATGGTCTGTTGAACTAGGGCTGATTTTGCTGGCGGTTAATACCCACAGGCCAGGAGTGTTTTGCTTAGCTATGCAGTTCCCATATCTATACAACTCAGATGAGAGATTGCAATTGCCAAAACCTGGAGACTCCGCTCCCAATGCACATGACGATGTCCAATCGCTCTTCTGGGCTATTTCCAGTCAATTGACAATTCTCTGGTTCTTACTCCAGTCCTTGCTCTGGCTTCGGCCCTGCTTTAGCTCCAACCTTCCTGCCCCGCCTTGCCCTCTCTTCCTGCCCCATCACCTTAACTATGAAAAAATTTCAAAAAAAAATTTTCAACTAGAGAAGAGCTCAGGACCAGATCAAGACTGTTCAGTGCGAAAATGGGGTCTTTGTTCAACAATTACAAGAAACAGATCGAGGAAGGAGACTTGGTGCTTGCATACATCTCACGTGACAATATAAAACCCATCACAATTACACGGGGCAGTACTTTGAACACACGTTATGGATCTTTTCAGCACGATGACATGGTAGATGTCCCCTACGGATCGCAAATTGCCTCCCGAAAAGGCTACGGATACGTCCATCTTTTACATCCTACACCGGAACTTTGGACTTTGTCATTACCCCACAGAACCCAGATCGTCTACACCCCGGATTCGTCATATATACAACAGCGGTTGCAAGTGACCTCGGGGTCACGTGTCATCGAGGCAGGCACTGGAAGTGGGTCCTTTAGTCATTCCTTTGTGAGAACAGTGGGAACAAAGGGCCAAGTTTTCAGTTACGAGTTTCATGGGCCACGTTACGAAGAGCTGAAGTCGGAATTTGATGCCCACAAGTTGTCCAATATACGTATAACGCACAGAGATGTGTGCAAAGATGGGTTCCAGATCAGCGGACTCACACAGGCCGCTATGGACGTGGATTCCATCTTTTTAGACTTGCCACTGCCATGGGAAGCGATTCCGCATCTTGGGAAAGTGATCTCCACCACACGTAGAGTGGGTATCTGCTGTTTTAGCCCATGTATCGAGCAAGTGTTCAAGACGTTGAAGCTGTTGAGCCACGACGGCTGGATCAATATCGAGACTGTAGAGGTAGCAGCCAGGAAGTTCGAGCTGAGAAAGGAAATGGTGAAAGATGTCGACGAGATTTTGGAGCGGTTGAGGGACATCAAGCGTAGAAAACAAAAGGGAATACAGGCCCAAAAAGAGGGTAAAGTTGCCAAACAACTCCCAGCCAGTGAGAAGCAGAACCCCTTTGGTAAGGGCCAGAGAGTGAAAGAAGGCGACGAGAGTTTCCAATGGGTCAACGTGACCAAAGTGGAGTCTGACGTCAAGAGTCATACCTCTTATCTCACATTTGCATACAAGCTTCCCGTACCTTCCGTGTAGTTATATAGACAGAAAACACCCCTCTTTATCTTATCGAAATTTGCCCCAGGGGCGAGAAAAAGTGAAAAATATGAAATCTCAAGAGTACTAAAGGGTCCTCGAAGGTGAGTACTAATTGATTGCGACGGTACTGAGAGTCCAGCAGTTGGAGTAATGAACTTTATGGGAGGTACAATTGTGTTGAAGAGTCTGGGGGCCTTTGTTCCGGTCATTTCGAGACCATCGGTGCTGATGTTGATGCCTCTGTTGAGACACAGAATCGCGATGCCCGATGCCTCTAGTTCAAGGGCAACGTCTCTTTCAGTGGCCAGGATGGCACCAATGGGTGTTCCAATCGGAACGAAGATGTTCAGCACCTCAAAAATGTCTCAGTTCAAGCAAAAGGGTGCCACGATGTTCAACAAGACGCGGGCCCCAGGATTGCGTGTAAGTGTGAGTTCAATGAGTGGCCGGAATCCGTATGAACCTCGGTACACAAAGTACTATGGTCCAAGGGGCTTTGGATTCGGGCCATGGAGTAGACTGGCAAGGGGTCCGTTCAGATTTCCCTTGTTCAGAGCGTTTTTCGGCATCATGTTGGTCACCTCTTTCTTTGTGTTCATTGCCGCCCCATTCTTTTTTATAATGTTACCTCTATTCCTTGTAATCGGCGTGGGAATGTCAAGATTCCGGGCCAATGCCAACAAGATGCAGATTTTGAAGGTGATGACGAAATTAAAAGACACCACGTTGAAGTACCGTCCCTCTGATCTCACGGAGTTGATCTCTGAAGACCAGAAATTCAAGAAATTTGTCACCAACAGGGTGCGGATCTTTGTAGAAGACGGTGAGCAGGGGAACGACTTGATGCGTAGATTCAAGATAGCCAATGTAAACAGCGTCTCTCTTATACAAGACTACACCCTGATCCAGCAACAGTGGGTCCAGGAGAGTGACCGTTTAGAGAAGTTGATTGTATTGTTGAGGACAGAATTGTACGATGTAGATTTCGGTGAAAAGATCCTGGATGTGGAGATTACACTGAAATTGAACGATTTCGAGGAGTCTTTTGAGCCAAATGGTGAAGTTGATATCAAGACTGATTACGATGTCGTTGTGGAACTCTTGACGAACCGTAGACGGTATTTGATCAACACCGGTATCGATGACTCTTTCGGCGACAAAGTGATTGATTTGAAGAACTACAAGGTCAGAAATGTTTGAGAGGGCTTTGTATTCTTCCTCCAGTGGCTTGGATTCTTGTATATATGATAACGGATGAGAATGAATAGTAGCTTGTAAGTTTAATAGGTTTATGATGAGTAGTTCAGAATCAAGTGGCTTTGACCTCTGTGCGGTGCTCTGATCCTTTGAGAGCCATTGGTGAAGAACCTCAAGTGAGATTTGCTTCACCTATCAGCATATCTCTATGCTTTCCTTGGCTTGAACTCTTGTATGAATTTGACACTGAAAAGGTTATGATGAACAGTTTAAAGCTCAAATCTGATCTGGAGTCATTGAATTGGAAAGAACTACAAGATTTCAAATATTAATTTTATTCAGTTTCTTTCCTGAGTGGGATGTATATATATATGATATTGATGAGAACATGAATTGTAACTCAAGTAGTCTTGACCTTCTTCTCGGCTCTCTGTTTCATCTTACGTTCTCTGCTCTGCTTACCCGGAACACCCAGCTCTGTGTCCAAGACAAAGTCCCAGAATCTGAACGAAGAAGCGTAGTTTCCGATGAAATGGTGGTGGTGCTCGTCGTGATGATCCAGACCAGCCCAGAATGGCAAGAAATGGTGTAAAGACACTGGGAATTCGTAACCAGAATGCAGATCTACTGCCTGGTACAATCTCAAGGTGATCCAGATACAAATGGTGAACAAATGGAGATTTCTTGTGAAATAACACCAGACGATTGGAATTCCCACTGTTCCCATACCCAATAACAGCACTTCCAATGGATGCAGGTACTCAGCAGCCAATCCAAATGGAGCAGCGTATCTGTGATGCTGTTTGTGGATGTATTTGTAGAAGACTCCGTGGTGTAAACCTCTGTGGAACCAGTAATGCCATGCATCTTCCAAGGCGAAAAAAATGCAAACTTGGTAAAACATGGTCCATACACTTGGGAATGGCACGTCATATGAGATTCCGATATGTTCACAAAGCGGATGGAAGAACCAAATTGGGAACAGTTCCACCAAGAAATGTGACGTCAAGACACTTTTCAAACACTCCCATTGCTCTTTATTGGATGGAAGCTTGGTTTCTTGGATCTTGAATTTCTGGAAATATGGAATTCTGTCAATGATAAACCATGGTAAAGATCTTCCAAAATACATAAACTCGTGTAATGAAAAAAATAACAAACCAGTAGCGAAAATATCATTACCCATTCCGATATAGTAACTAGCCCATACTTTTTCCAACCAGTTCAAGCTTTCAACTGGGGCTAATTGATGATAAATAGATGTGAATGAATTGCTGGTACCATTATTGGAGAATTGCAAAGTGTTCAAGATCGAAGAATCCTGAAACACGTTGGTGAGAAGATCATTCTTGTTTCCCAAATTGGTACTGGCAAAGTCCGATACAGCAGCGCTGAATCCTTCAAACATCGACATTGCGCTCTTTGTTCAAATTGATCGATTTGATAGATAGTGTCTTGTGTATAAATATATATTGCAAACAAAATTTTCAGTCCATTTCTTTTTCTGGCTTTTTCCAAAAATTCTTATCAAATCACGATGAGAAATACACGTTAATATTGTTTGTTGCCATATTGGGCTGTTAGACCTGCATTCTAGAGATGTCTTTGATGCGCCTTCAACTTAATTTTTATAAACGAAAAATATGTACGCAATTTTACAAACGAGTTTTTTATTGCTGTGTTTTGTAAACGATGAGTCCACCGCCTCGATTTCTTCCGGTTGACTTTAACCGAGGGCAAAGGTCGTGCATCAAGGCCCATTAAAATTATCTGATGGATCCTTGAAAAACCGATATCAAATCTAGTGTTAAAAAGCCAGGTAACTACTATGACGACAACTAAATCAGTTTCTGCCAGCCAGGTCAGATCTGTATCACATAAGATCCAGCAACCATTCCCTTTGGTATTCAAAGATGCCCCCATCACAATGGGGTTTGGTAGAGGCTCTACAGAGTTGGGAGTCCCAACAGCTAATGTCCCCATCGACTCCACTTTATCAAGTTTAGATACCGGTGTATACTATGGTTGGTGCCGGATATTACCGCAGTCATCATCTCAAACATGTTTCCAAGAATCTTCTTTGCACAAGAGGAAGTTGGAATTCAACTACGGAAACAAGCTCAATCCGTCTACAGACTTGAAAATTTTACCCATGGTGATGTCAATTGGCTGGAACCCTACATACGACGATTTGAAGGAGAAAGCTGTAGAGATCCATATTTTACACAAATTTGACTCCACTTTCTATGGTGCACATTTGAATTACTCGATACTAGGATTCTTGAGACCAGAATTGGAGTTCATAGACTTGGAGACTTTAAAGCTGGAAATTAACGAGGATATCGAGATCACACATAACGTTTTGCAAAGACAAGATCTGATAGATTTGAAGACTCTTGTAGATTAGTGATATCGTCTTAAATATGCCCCATCATGTCAATACAACTATCTTTTTCAAATTTTTCGTCTGATCAGATTCCAATCTCAAAAATTTCTTATCGGAGCAAGATAAGAGAAAAATCTAAAAAAAAGCATCGAATCTGAAATTGACTAGTGAACTTAATTAAAGACCCCTGTGAATAGTCAAAATGATCACCGCTACCACTATTTGTGAAGTACCCAGGGACTCACCTGAGGAAATCTGCCAATATGTGACTGATCATTGCCATGAAAACTTCCAGATTGCCAGGTTTTACTACTGTCTTCCTGCCCCAAATACCTGGACCCATATTTTCACCGTGGTGGGGTTATCTTTGGCGCTACTGGTTTTATTCTTCACTATAGGGATGATTTCGTCGAATTATCTATCAACACTATTACAGCACATGACAAACTACTTGAAAATCGATGAAAAGATTGCAGGCTTGACGCTTTTGTCCTTTGGAAATGGGTCCACTGACTTGTTTTCCACCTTCCAAGCAATGTCTCAAGACTCAACCACTTTGCTGATAGGTGAGCTAGTGGGTAGTTCTTTCTTCTTGGTGAGTTTCGTGATCGGGTTAATGGCTGCTTTCAAGCCATTCAAAGTGAACAGAATCGACTTCTTGACAGATCTAGTGTTCTTTTCGCTCTTGATAACAATCGCCTTCTTTTTCATACATGATGGAGTCTTGAAAATATGGGAATGTATTATGATGTGCGTTTTGTACATCGCTTATCTCGGTTATATCATTGCGTTCGGAACTTCCACTGATCCCATCAAAGATTTGCAGATCTTGGATCAAAATCAGGATTTGTCAGCTCATCCCATCTTGATCATCACAAAATCATCAATCCTGGTCTTAGACTCAAATGATTTTGACCAGCATTATCTCGCAAACTTGAGAGTATTTCTCCAAAAAAACACAAATCTTGACCCATCGGAGTCGATCACAAAGTTTCACGAAACAGAAGAGCAAGTGCCTTTGCAAAATGATCTTCAGATCTTCAATGACTTTTCCAGCTCTAGTTCGCAAGACAGAACTCCAATAAGTTTCGATAAATTTTTACTAGAATGTCTCCAGTTTTCCACAGAGAGCACTGGTTTGGGGATTGTGTATTCATGGATAAGTGCCCTGGTTAATTTCGTATTAGTGCTGACCATTCCGGTAATACCCTTGGCCACATCGGAAATCCAGTTTGTGCAATTACAAAGCCGTGATCAGATTCCAGACAAGATCAAAGAATTCCGTGCAAAGAAACTACATCTTGAATCACAAGTTAACCATCACATCAGACTTTTCCAAAGGTTTCAAGTGTTTTTGCTCCCATTTTTGTTCCAACATTTGACCCAATTACCCTGGGTCTACTGCGTACTTGCATCGATAGTATTGGCAATTATTGATATCGCTGTCGCTGAAGTGTTTGCGCAAAAGACATATCTATTCCTCATCTCGTTGGTTGGATTTGCAGCGGTTCTCAATTACATAACTCTCATCACGGCTTCGATAGTCACCATTTTGAAAAACTTGGGGCTCATTTTGCACATAAACGAGTCCTTCTTGGGACTTACAGTATTATCTTTAGGCAACTCTATCGGTGATTTGATTGCCAATTTAACCTTGTCAAGATTAGGGCTTCATATAACCGGACTAAATGCGTGTCTCGGTGCTCCGCTTTTGTATATATTGCTAGGAATTGGTGTCAACGGATTGCTAATCATGTGGAAACATAGAGACATTCAAATCGAGTTTGCAATCTCTGCAAATCTCAAAATCAGTTCATTGGGATTATTTGTTGTTCTTCTGTACTACTTGATTTTGGTGCCGAGAAATAACTGGATCATGGGTTACAAGACAGGTTTGGTTGCTGTAGCCTGGTGGTGGGCCATTAACATTATAAACGTTGTTTTGGAAATATGATAGTTAAAAAAGAGGGTGTTGTTGTTAGATCACAGAAAAAAAATAGAAAAAATATAAGCCCGACGCGGGGGTCGAACCCGCAACCTTTTGATGTCTAACTTAAGAGTCAAACGCTCTACCGATTGAGCTAGCCAGGCTTTTGATATATGCTTTTGGTCTCTGCGTAAATATGTTGTGAAACGAGCTTTCTCACGTGACCGATTAATATGTAACAGACAAGTTATGAGCCATACGTGCCCTGAAAGGTCACGCATTTACTCTCAGCATTGGTCTCAAGACCGTTACAGTATCTTGGGAGACAGCCTAGGTTTTTTCAAACCACCCAACTTTTATAGCCTACCGGCACTTAACGCCTAGATGCCTCACAATATCAGAAATAGAATGGAGATATAAATACACGGGTACAAAGCAAAGAAACACATACATAAACACCGGACCTACACGCTGATGAAAACCAACCGTACATCTTTCAAAAATTTACCCAAATCTCTGTTCTTGTTGAATTTCGACTCAAGTGTCAGCACTTGATCCTCTGGCAACGTCGGTTCTGATTGCACGATCCTGAAATCCAGGCTCGTGATATCCAACACAAACCAATACACTCTGTCGTAATTATTCACGTCCAAATTGGTGAAGCTTATCTTCAAGAAGTCATCTTTCAAACCTTCGATCTTCAAACTGAGATACTTCTCCCATTTTTGCATCTCAATCAAGTTCAATTTCTTATTTTCCGCAAGCGTGCTTCCAACATTGTTCAACTCCTTCCTCTGGGTCTCGATCTGTGTATTTAGCGCCGATATTTTCTGTTCCAAGTCATGTTTCACCTCTTCGTATTGCTGTTTCTGGTCCAACAACTCGTCGTTTTTCAGTCTTGCCTGCTCGAGATCTTTCAATTCTTCTTCATTTTGTTTCTCAAGGTTCAAAAACTTCTTGTTCAATGTCTCGATCTGGCCTGCAATCTCGTTCTGTTGTTGTGTGAGATCGTTCACCAGTTTCAAATGCTTGTCTTTGTTCAACACCAATTCGTCTTTGCCTTGCTCGATTTTCTGGTTGAATGTCACTGTGAACTTGTCCATCTGGTCCTTGAGCTCATTGTTGAAGTACTCAAGAGCGGAAAGTTCGGCCATGGTCGCTTTTCTATGGATCACACGGAGTTGTTTATTGTGTCGCGTTTAAAGTGCATGTTTTTTTTTCAAGTTTTCTTTTTCTCATAGTCAGATTGAAGCAGAGATGAGACTATGACTTTGAATTAGTTGCGGATGCTACAAGAATGAGAAAGTATCTGGGGAGACTGACATGCTCTTTCAGGTATGGGGTATACAGGCTAAAGGGCTTCAGGAAACCGCCTCTTACCTGTCCCCGGGGCTGCCTGATCGAGGGGTAACCTTCTAAGGTCGTGTATGAACAATCAACCTCGAAAGGGAAATCTGTGGACATACATAATTATCATCCCTCTGATCTGGTAACACTTTAAAATTTGGGCATTACTGTCGCACCACACTGTTTTGTGCCAGGGAGAGATCTTAGATAGCGAGATGGAATATGAGACCGTTTTTTCATGCCTAGCTTGAAAGCAAGATCACTATCGTTGCCATGTCGTTGAACTGGCAGGGTGTACTGTTTTCGTCATAGTAAGATCGAGTGGAGTGAGTTAGCGACGAATAGTCACCATTGAGAGCTGACTCATATCAAATACTCGAGTTCATTGAGCCTGCTCTGGGATCGAGTCTTATTTCTCAGAAGAAAAGATTTCTATACTCTAAAAAGTTGAGAGATTTCATGTACCATGATATAACACCCCTCAGTACACCAGAGCACAATGCTGGGTCAGATCTTGCAACCCATTCGCTGTGAATTCCATGCTCTTGAATATCACCAATAAAATCCCAATACGCACATCATCTCCACGCCACTCAACCCCAGCATCAATCGAAACCTGTTACAGTCTCATCTCGAACCCCCAAATTCGTCTTCTATAATATAGTCACGTGACTTTGATCTTGTTATTTTTTTTCACCTTTGCAAAACACCATCACATCACAACCCAACCAAAGATGGACTCAACGACCCCCAGCATCGAGAAAAATCCCTCTATCAAGTTACTAACCTTCAATACTTGGGGACTCAAATTCGTGTCGAAATTCCGGAAACAGCGGTTGGCCAAATTGCTGGAGCAACTCTCGACTTCGACTCATCACGATTACGATGTCGTCCTGTTACAAGAGATCTGGTGCCAGGAAGACTGGGACTACATCGACATGCTATGCACCCAAAAGTACCCGTATAGGAGATGGTTTTCCTCCGGGATCATTTCCGGCCCGGGATTGGCAATTTTGTCCAAGATCCCCATAGAATCTACATTTCTCTACCGGTTCCCCATCAACGGAAGACCATCGGCCTTCTTTAGAGGCGATTGGTACGTGGGGAAGTCAATTTCCATCACGAAACTCAAGCCTTTGAACGAGGACTCGTCTCCAATTGCCATTTTGAATACACACATGCATGCGCCTTATTCGTTAGTGGGGGACGCTGCATATTCGACACACAGGGCTTGCCAGGCCTGGGATTTCGCAGAGATCGCAGCGACATTATCAAAGGCCGGATATGCCGTTATTGTAGTCGGGGACTTGAATTCGAGACCCGGGTCACTTCCCTACCGGATTTTGGCCGATGTCGGCTTGACTGACAGCTGGGAATTGTTGAATGGAGTGCAAGATTTGGCTCTGATTGCCAAATTGGACCCTGAACAACAGATTTTGGTAGGCGGAACCACTTGCGATTCCATCTTGAACACTTGGAGAAGTGATCGGAGACCGGATGAAGCCTGTAGACTCGATTATGCCTTGATCGATGCCAAAAAGTTGATTCCGGTGCTGGCTAAAGTGGAATTCACGGACCAGATTCCCGGTATCGGATCGTATTCCGACCATTTCGCCTACACCACGACTCTAGAGGTACTTCCGACTTTGAAACACTCCACTTTAGAGTTGCAAGAACAGAACAAGTTGCAAATCTACAGAGATTTGAAGTTAGAGATCAATAACTATATAAGTGTGACTGTTCCATTTCAAAGAAACTGGAGAGTCACATCCTTCATAGGGGCATTAGTGCTGATACTAGCATGTCTTGTCGGTATCACTTTCTCGGCTTCTAAGCTGGCCTGGTCCTCGGTATTTCTCGCACTTGTCGCCACGTTGCTGGGCATTGCTGGGATTGTCAACTTGATGATCGCTTTGTTGTTTGGAAGATTGGAATTGAGAAATTTGAAAGAAGTGTTGTTGGAAGTCGAGGATAAGATAAAGTTTATCCAGATCTCGTCTGAGAGTTAAAAAATAAGAATTTGGCATTTAAACTCTTGTAGAGCATTAGCACCTAACTTTGGGATCAGTGAATGATGCCGGCAAAAAAAATTGCGCAAACCCGGAATCGAACCGGGGGCCCAACGATGGCAACGTTGGATTTTACCACTAAACCATTTGCGCTGTTGTGTGATTTTGTCGGTGCTTCCAGAGCCCGGATGGAAATTATTGGGGATAACTCATCGGTCGAGCTCCTAGGGGTTGGGACCTGGATGTGAGATCTTCGGTCTCCCGACTAACCTGTTTTGGGTTTCGAGTGCACTGGTCGCATTAATCAACTACTTCCCCTCTAGTGTCATGGCACCAACGAAGAAAAAATTACTAAAGTGCTGCGCAGTTGTTACCCCCTTCTGTTAATTGATTCATTGATCTCGTGGTGTGAAAAAGCCCCATGGTATTGCTCCACCATCCGGGGCACACCAGCTCCCATTCCAAACCACTTGATAGCTCTGTTTCAAAAGGTTAAATAACGGATCCATAAATATTAATATGTTAAATAAGCGATATAAATCAAACTGTTTCCTGCTTCTTCTCTGGAACGATAGACTCATCATAACCAGCACTTTCGATTTGTTCCAATTCTTGCTTTTCATCGTCCAAGTGATGTGCAAACTCCTGGTCGATCTCAGAAACTGCAAGCTGTGCACCAGAGTTTTCTGGTCCTAACAAGATAACTATCAATAAATAAGCAATGACACATCCCATAAAGATGGCCATGACCTTTCCGTAATCGTAAAGGCCAGCTTCGTATTCTCCAGCCTCGTTCTTGATTGGGAATCTTTCACCAATGGTGGCTTCAATAGTGGAAGAGGCAGAACTTGCCAAATTTCCCAACTGGTAACTGGTACCTGCAATGAAAGCTCTGAAATGTGGGGGAGACAATTCTGAAAGATGGATTGGAACAACACCCCATCCACCTTGGACAAAGAACTGTAAAAAAAACACACCGGCATTGATACCCGTGTTTCTGGTGAAGGCCCATGGGTAGATCATGGCACCACCGAGAATACAACAAATTATAACAGTCAATCTTCTTCCGAGGAATTCAGATAAATGTCCCATGAAAATACCACCAGCGACGGCACCCAAATTGGCCACACTGTTTGTGACAGTGGACTGGTCGGCAGTGTATTTCAATTGGTCGGTCAAGAGAGTAGGATACAAATCTTGACTTCCGTGTGACATGAAATTGAACCCAGCCATGAGGAAAACCAAGTAGATACAGATCAACCAGTACGTCTTCACAGCACCTTTGGCCTGTCTCTTAAAAGAAGTGGCCAGGGAAACTCTTTGCATCGAATGTTGAGCCTTCCAGGCATCAGTTTCTGGTGTGAACAATCTCCAGACGACAAAAATCACAGAAACACCTGCACTGAACCAAAACAACGCTCTCCAACTCTTCTCAGTAGTGTCAGTGATCAGTCTTTGGAAAACAACCACCAAGAGATATCCAAAGGCATAACCTTGTTGTAAGATACCAGACAAGATCCCTCTTGCCTCGACAGGAGCGTCTTCAAGAGCTGTACTGGCAACATTTCCAAAGATACCACCCATGGCAATACCGAATAAAGAACGGACACCCAAGAATTGTTCATATGTAGTGACAAACCCGTTGGCAATCTGCAAGATGATAAGCAAGATCATATTCGAGATCAAGGGCCATTTTCTTCCATATTTGTCCCCCAATAAACCAAAAATAACCAGCCCAACGGTTCTCAACATGAGCACCAAAGTTATTCCAAAAGTGATATCCTTCAGCGAACGGTCAAAAGAGATGGCCAATTTGGACACATTGACAGAGACCAGGAAATAGTCAAACAGGTCCATTGTCCAGAACCAAAAACTGCACCAGAAAAAATTCCATTGTCTCTTGTTCAAAAGACGCAAAGGCTTGAATGGGTTAATCATGTGTCTTTTCAGAGCCAAATGTTCTTTTGTGGGGAACAAAGTGGTGAATCTGGTCTTGAAATAGGTGGAGATCGACTCTGATGAAAAATCAGGCAGTCTGATCGTGCCCTCGAGAGGCTCTGATTCATGGTATATCTTGTGGGAAGTTTCCCTGGTGTCGACTGACAGACTCATTTTGTTTGTAAATGCTGGCAATAAAAAATAAAATCTGGGGTAAATTCGAGGATTTTATATCGATTTTTTATTGTTTCAACAATGATATCATGTCTGAAAAACTCAACATCCCTTTGTCCATTTCCAGAAAAGTACCACGAAATCTAACTAGCGATCTGTCATTATGGTGCGTTAAGTTTCAATGTCTCAAATTACCAGAGGGGTAATGCACATATTGGGGAACTTTTTTTGCTTGGCTTTTGTTGCATCCAATTTCGATCCGGGGTTACAAGCATTAGTGCGGTTTTGACGAACTCCGTGACCCCACATTCCGTATGGACTAGACTAGTGGATACAAGATTACGGTGAATGTTGAGTTGACCAATCTTCTGCACAGTTTCGTATTCCCGGCGCGGAGTTATCTGAACTCCTACACTTTTCTACTTTACTCTTTGAATCCCCTTTTTTTCCAGGCGGGCCCGGTGCAGCGATGTGAGCCTTATTTTGGGGGATGTCCAATATTTGACCCGGACATTCTCCATGGGCCAGAACTGTATAGACTAGATACAGATAAGCTAAACAACGAGGGGCACCGAACTAAGTCCAGCTCCGCATTACGAGGAGTGGAGCTGCTCCACCGGTTAATTTCGTCTTCTCTGACGTGTGGATCATGTGTCCAAGCCTTTTCAGTTGTCCAAGACTTTTCCAAGAGACAATAGCACGCTGCACTGTAGAATGCGGAGAACATAATGAACAACAATACACTGGCCCCATACCTGCCCTAGGTCTTGGTACAGATACCCTTGCTAATACCTGCAATCTCCCCATCGGGTCACGTGACCTCGTTTAGCCTCGCATCTCGATAAAAATCTCGAGCACCATACAAATTACTCAGCAACGACCTCTCCATCGACAACCGCCAAGATGGATCCCGCCCCCACGAGCTCGTCCCGAAGCGTCCCCAAACGACACCACAACAAATCACGTCTCGGATGTGCGGCTTGCAAGACCCGAAGGGTAAAAGTAAGTGCAGCCAATTTTCGGAAAAGTGGCCCTGAGTCCTGATGCTAACATTTAAACTTTAGTGTGACGAGCTGCATCCAAAGTGCTCCAACTGCGCCAGAAGAGGGGAACCGTGTGAATACGTAGCCCCGGGGCGGATTTACAAGAAAAGGAGATCTGACAAGGCGGAGACGTCCGATTCCAGTGCCAATCTCGCCCTGGGCACTGAACTGTCGTCGAGTTCTCCTCCAACACCACAGGCGTCTCACGTGATCCCCTATGGCACAAATTTCCCCAATTTGATACCGGGCGGCTCCTATTGGTTGAACTCCAAGGCTCAAAATGAGGTCACAGATTACGGACTCGACTCTGATCTACTATCACTCCGCACTCCAGAGGAACCCGATGAGGGTAGAACCGTTGCAAGGAAAGACGTGTCCAACTACATGCACCACACAATGATAAACGCGCGGCTTTTCGCCCACTATCAGACGTCATACTATTCCCGGATCTCTACAAACGCCGCTGCAGCGAGGGCCTGGAGCGCTATACCCGGAGTTGCCCATCTCTACACCTACATGTACCACGTGATGATGGCAGTGACGCTTATGAGTCTCCACCACGATGCCATTGAGATGCTGAAGAATGACGGTAAGGAATCCGTGTTGCAGTTGGACGATCCGGATGAGTACTCGCTGCTTGCCAATCTGCACTACCACCAATTCGTAGACAATTTCGACGTCATGGGGTCTGTAAAAGCCCAGAGCATGATCGAATTGTTCTCGTACATGTCCAGCACCTTGATGCATCTCTTGTACTATGCACTTGCCCCAAACACCTGGATGACGGACCGAGCATTTTACGAAATCGCCCGTACGGGGCTCATGCTCCACAAGACCTTGATGCCATTCTCCTTCGACGAAGACGACGACGGAATATCTGCATCGGACAACTTGGTGGGCTACTTGAAAGCCTACAAAGAGGTGATCCCGGATGATTCGTGCATGGAACTCGAGTACTACGCCCCACATATAGTGCCTAAATTGGACCAGAGCCCCTGGCTATGCTTCCCGCACTATCTCTATCAACTCGTGGACTATATGGACTTTGAAGACGCTCCTAGGTCCGTTTTTTGCGGCCAAAAGCACATCTTGACGAAACTGGTTGACATTTTGAAAAGAGAGTACAACTTGGTGTACAATACGGTTTCTCCCGAGCGGGACTCCCTAAGAGTCTTGATCCGTTGGCCCGCTTTGATGCACAACGTGTTCCTCGAGCTGCTCGACAACCGTGATCCGCGAGCCCTCATAGTGGTGGCCCATTACGTGCTGCTACTTCTGTCTCTAGATTTTGGAGATTTGATGCCTCGGACCATCTTCATGCGCCAAATCATGCTCATAGACAGGACCTTGGATGCCCACTGGAGACCCTGGATTTTGCAGCCGAAGACCATGTTCGACTTGTGTATAGATTAATTGAGCCGCACCTCGGATCTCTCGCATCTGTTGCGGGACATCGCTACACCACCCTTGGAAAAAAATGTACTTAAAGCTTCTCAAGCTTAAACCCTTTAAATACCTTCACTTGTATCAGCAACATGAGCACTCACAGGCTCCAAGTGAGCAAGACCAAGAAGGCGCATAGAAAGTCTCGGCTCGGGTGCACTTCGTGCAAAGAGAGACGTGTGAAAGTGAGTAATATTACACCGAAAAACCGGCATGGGTACTAATGATTCCAGTGTGATGAGGCAAGACCCGTGTGTCTGCGTTGTAAACAGCGGAACTTGGACGCTCCGAACTTCGGATGTGCATATTTGGATCCGGCTCCCATCCAGAGGACCAAGAAGATGGAACCAGTTGGGGCAGATAAGATGGACATGTTGTCTGGTGAGCCTGGAATAGTGGATCTAGTGCGTAAAGACAGGGCATGTATCTTGGGCAGGCCCCAGTTCCTATCCGACACTATGGAATCTGAGAATCTCGTGCCAGATCTCAAAGATATCTTCACCCAGGCTCTAGAACACGGATCTCCGACCAGTTACGAGCTGTTGGAGTCGGTTTTGTTCGGTGGTTCAGTCAAACACACAGAGAACAAAGTCTCCACCCGGCACGGTGGAAACCGGGTGGAAGAGCACTACCTTTCGTCAACTTCTATGAACAACAAGTTGTCCCGGTACTTTACAAGCAAGTTCTACCGTAAATTGTCGCCTGTGCGAGAAGATTTTGCCCGTGGATGGCAGGCTTTGATCATGTTAGGCCATGTAAAAGTATACGTCTACCATGTTCTCATGGCCGACATGCTCTTGGACTTGTACCATTCATATATGGAGTTTGGCCGTGAAGATATCTTGAATCTTGGCGACGAAAATGAGTACTTGAAGCTCGCTGCTGCAAATTACGATGAATACACAAACACTAGAACCGTCTTAGCAGACGTGATACATAATCTGGAGAACGCAAAATATGAGGTGTTGCTGTTCTTGTCGGCGTCGATCTTGCGAATGTTGTATTACTTCATGAGCCCCTCGTATTCCATATTCGATGTGCATTTCTTTGAACAGGCCTACCAGATGTCCGATTTGTTTCTGGAATGTGCCGACTTCGAGTTCTCTTTCAAAGGTTTACCCGTGCAAAGTATCGTAGATTTGAGCTATTATATGCCCTTAACCACGCCGGATGACTTACTGAACCATCCGGAGGTGTTCTTCCCGCATTATTTGTATGATTTGACCGAGGTGATCTCGAAGTCGTCCAAGAGGGACCACACTGGGGGAGTGGCCAATTTTCAGCACGTGGTAAACAGTGAGCGCCAGGTGCTCATAGAGTCTATAGATTTGTTGAAAAATGAGTACAACCGTTTCTGTAGTGAAGAAGATCCAGAGAGAGATATAGTGCGGGTGTTGGTGAGATATCTGATGCTATTGAACCCGAAATTCGTCGATATGCTCTCCGAGCAAGATCCACGGTGCTTGTTGGTGATGGCGCACTTCTTGATGTTGTTGGTGTCCTTGAATACCAACACTTTGATTCCACGGAGGAGTATTGTGCTGGAGTTTAAAAATGTAGAGTCGGTGCTAGATACCGAGTGGCAGGGCTGGCTCGATGTTCCCAGAAGAGTCATTTTGTCCTGATTCATAAGGCACTGGTATAGTAAGTATGAGCAGATAGTGTACAAGCTCCAGAAATTGTATGTTCGTCTCTGGACCCAATGTCTATTAATCACATCTATGCTTCTGCACCAATCTAACCCCCCGGTGTAACGATGTAGTTTTTCGCTCAACAAAAGCGAAATGCGAAAAAAAATTAGATATTATCAAATAGACCCTGGATCAGATCAAAGAGAATGGGATACTGACGAACCAAATGACCGATTATCTTGAAAGTGACGGCCCTATGGGGCCCAAACAGATCAGACATCATAGTAAATCAAGAAATGGGTGTCGCATGTGCAAAGCGAGGCGGGTGAAGGCAAGTACCCTTTTGGAGGCATTTTTAACGCGGTACTAACTCGAAGAATAGTGTGATGAGGAAAAACCGCGCTGTACTAACTGCGATATGCGGAATGAGATATGTGAATACGGAATTCCATCAAAAATCACCAGAGCAAGGCGGAAAAAGGCCAACATGGTCTCCTCAGGGATGCAGACAGACTACTATTTTGGGTCCCCTCCTCCGATGAGCACAACTCTGAGTTCTGCCTCGGTATCCACTCCAGGTTCAGTGACAACCAGCAGGTCAAGTTATGCCAGTACTGATGAGACTCTAGAACCCGAAAATACCGAAACTGACGAGAATAAAACCATTGCAAGAACCACAGACGGTACTCCAGGGAAGAGACGTTTACCCGTTGAATTGCGAACAAATGCGTCAAATGGATCCACAGACTCGTATATCGAGACAGCGAAGTTGAATAACAAGTTACTCGCTTATTATAACACCATATTCACCACGATGATGTCAACTGATCCAAAAATGCAACTGAAATGGAAGGAATCCATGTGGTTGATCCACGAACACGACCTCTTGTTCCATTTGACCTTGAGCAACTTGTTCTTGCATTTTTACTACAAGTGCATTGAGCTGGGCACTTCACGTGAAGATTACCTCAATTTATCGAGCTTGAAAGAATATTTGGACTACTCTGAGTTGCATTTCTTGAAATTTCTGGAGTTGAAAGAGGATTCTGCGGCCATGAGTCCCAGTTCGCTGGATTTCAATGTTTACGTATTCCTGACTGCGAAACTGTCCTTTGTGCTCCATTTCTTCCTCTCTCCTTCAAAGAGAATTACCGATCCGGACTTTTGGCTGCATTCAAGGGATGTACAGGAAGCCTTGTTAAAAATCTGGGTCTTGCGCAAAGGTAGTGCTGAGATCGTCAAATATTATTGGGAAGACAGTTCAGCGTCCTCTGCAACACCGCAGCTGATCTATAAACCTCTTTATTTAGTCGGTTTGGAAGACTTTATGGAAGATGAAGAGGGGAAGCAAGTGGTCTCTGAAACAGTGTCATTACTCATACGTGAGTTCTTGAAAACTGCAATTACAAACGAGGACTCCTTGAGAGTCATGATCTCCTTCTTGATGAGAGTTGATAGAAAATTTGTCGACTTGATAGAGCAGAGACACCCTGTAGCATTGATCATACTATGCCACTACACAATGTTCATGAACGCTTTTGATCTACTGATTATACCGAGATTTTGTCTCTTCGAAGAGTTCAAGCGACTCGAGGCAGTTCTCATCATGAACCACCAGAACATGCTTTCTTGGATCGATATACCCAAACGTGTATTCGACGGCTTTGTTGTATAGGATTCAAAAAAAAATACCCCCAAAGAAACTATTTAATTGAAAAAAAATGCGCAAACCCGGAATCGAACCGGGGGCCCAACGATGGCAACGTTGGATTTTACCACTAAACCATTTGCGCTTTACCTTAGTGAATTTGGTTGAGATAAATATATATCGATACTGATTTGAAATACTGTGTCAGCTGAAACGAAACGATCTGAACTTGATAAGCTACAAAAACCTATGACTAAGATCATTATAATATACAAAGTTGGCTAGAGCAAGTTAAAACTGATCCAACCATCTACACTGATCCTCTTCGGATACTAATTTTTTCAACGTGTCGTCTGATCCTGTGTAATTAGCCGTGACCTTCTGCAAGTAATTATCGTATTCATCGGGGTAATTCAGTTTAATGAAACACAAAACGATCTTCCAGTAGGTGTGCGAATTTAAAAATGTCGGTTGCAAAGATTCAAGCAAGTCTTTAAACTGCTCTATGTCGACTGTTCTGTAGTTTTGTAAATCTTGTAATACATACAGAATCTTGTTTTGGTCTCTTCTTGACACATTCAACAATTTACGTTTGACTAATTCCAACATTTTTGTAGCGTCTTGAGATTCAAATGAGATCAATCTGCTGAATAACTCCACATTGGTGGGGAAAATTTTGTAATAGTACAAGATATGGGCTTTGGAGGCAGCTAAATTGCCTTGAATGGCATACAAATCCGCCAATTTCAAAATCAAAGGTATACTAGTGCGATTGAATTTCAATGCCCTCTTGTTTACGTCGATGGCTGCTTGGAAATTTTGTGTTGCAATCTGGAAGTTGATGTATTTCGACCAATATTTCTCGGAATCACATTGTGTCAATAAACATCTCTCATACAAGTTGTTCACGTATTGCAATGTGATTTGGTGGTTTAACTTGTCCTTTGTATGCGATTGGTTCAACACAGAGGTCTCCATGAAGACCAAATATGGTTCCCAGTGTGGTGACAAGTTAAATGGAGACCCTGGCTCGTAGTATTGTCGTATGATATTCGTTTCAAAATGATAGAACTGATATGAGTGGTACTGTGTCGTTATGTACAAGTCGACAAAGGATTTTTTTAACTTGGTCTTTAAGTCTTGTACTGTTTCTTCTTTCGATAATGGATGTAATGGGGTGAATCTCGTCTGTAACTCCTTCAGCGGACAAATGTATTCCAAATCTTTGATCGAGTTCATGTTCTCAATATGCTTGAAAAATACCGAGAAAAATTTCGAGTAATTGTAGATGGGTATCTCCAAAATTCGTCTCAACAATGCAAAATATCTCGTTTTCAACCCGTTCAGGTCCAAGATGTCCAAATACAAGTCATAAAACTTGTCACTGTAGTAATGCAATCCCACTAAAAGTCTCAGTCTCTCTAATTGTTGTAATAATGTATCTAGATTCCCTGACTTGTAGAATTGTAAGAAATTCAAGTACGATAGCCACACGACTAAAGAGTTCGGTATAACGCTTAGCAGTTTCTCATATGTCAGTACACAGGCTTCTGTATCTCCGAGCTTGAAGTTCCACTGTGCCAATGAACACCACATTTTCTCCAAAGTGGGATAAGTTTCCAATAAATTCTCGTACGTCTTGAACAAGAGATATTTATCCTGATTTGAACTCGATTTCACAATCCCGCCGTGCAATTCTGACTCTGTATAGTTGATCAAATCTTGCCATTTCTCAAAGTCACGTGGCGACTCTAGAAGAACCTTTGACTTTTCAAGCCACTTCTCGTCTATGCTATCCATTTCTATCGTCATCTTAACGCTGCAGTACCTTCTCATCTTCACTTTCTTAGTATTTTTTCCAGTGCTTTTTTGTCTGCCATAGTGGGAATTTGATACGTGCAACCATTTAGATCAGGTCTAGAGGTGGGATGATATTGGTGTTTAGAGCTACAGAGATGTTCAAAAATGCACAGCAGTAAGATTTATCATTAGGCGTTAGCGTTTCTATCATAACAAGCGTAAAAAGGGGCGTTGAAGGGACTCAACTCTATATCTGTGCAACGTTTGCGTTGGTGAAATTGATCAGAGTGTTGATATCGTTCAACATTTTGGATAAGTTGATTCTCTTGTTCTCGACAGTACCCAAAAGTACAGGAGAAGAAGGATAAGTCGTTGGAGGAGTCTCCAAGATATCTTCTGCTTCTTCATAGCAATCTGAGCATGAGGAACATGACGAGACAGAAGAGTCTGGATCACAATCACGGTGGTCATAAGTGGTTTCCACAAGTGACGGATGCAATACAGTAGAGATGTCTGGGTGTGTTGATGGTAAGATTGGTTCTTGTTCCTCGGTAGAATTGCTGTGGTTTTCCACGTGGTTAAATGGAATGAGACAACTGTTGTTCAAGAATTGGTCTTGACAGTCGACCGATAACGGACCAACAGATGAGAATTTCTTGACGTTGATGATATCGTATCTGAATTCAAACAAAGAATGTCTTTCGAACGGGTTCAAGATCAAATATTTCTCAGTCAACAATTGGAAAATCTCATCTGAAAGAGGCAAGATCTTTGACAAAACTGATCTGTCCTTCATGAAAGCTGCAAAAGTGTGATCTTTTGAAGACAGTTTCAACCAGGGGTTTCTTATGCTGATCAAATTTATCAAGATGATCAGCAATGACCAGACGTCACCGGCTTTTGTTGGAATCTTTTCCAATGGAGCCTGGTAGTCGATTCTCTCTGGAGCCATGTAATAAGATGAACCACAAGAGATCGAACTCGAGATGAACTCTTCTTGTAATGACAATCCGAAATCTGCAATCACCAACTTAGTACCGTTGTTGGCAACCAAGATATTCTCAGGTTTTAAGTCACAATGGTAGACATTATGTGAATGGCAGTAATTTATGGCATCGATCAATTGTAAAAAGACGTTTTTAACCAAGTCTGGATTATCCTTGTATAACTTCTTGTCAACTATGCTCTGGAACAAATCACCTTCTTCATAGTAGTCCATGACGACAAATAGACATAATGGATTGTCATAGACTTTGTATATGCTCAAGATGTTTGGATGTGTATGTATTTTCAACTGTAATGATATCTCTTTCAAGATTTTACAATTGTAACCGAACTTTTCAATCAAGTCAAGGTTTAACAAGTTGTTTTGAATCATCAAACAGTCGTGCACCGTGGATGGCTTTGAGCTTTGATATAAATCATCTTCCAATTGTAAGAGTAATTTTTTGTTCTGTTCTTGATCAGATGAATGTTGTTTCTTCAATATCAGTTTTATCAGATATAATTTGTTGGAATATATGTGCCTTGTCAAGTAAACCATACCATATGAACCAGAACCTATTTTTTTCAAGATCTGATATTTATCGTTTATTATCAACCCTGATAACACTGTATCTGACATGTTGTTGAGTTTCTATGTTGTAATTGTTTTGTTGTGAACTTTCTATACCGACCCACGTCAAACTACACATGGATACCAATCAATATTTATACATCGACCCATTTGACTAACGTATAAAATTGGGGGATACAGATCATTTTTTGCAACGGTGGAAAAATCATATCATCAGACACTCAAAACCCGCTTGTGTGTTATCTATGGGCCAGGTATTATTTAGGAATAATAACAAGAGGAGATTGCATTGTCATATTGGGGGAAACATAGAGAGTGTGAAAAAAATCACTCCACCCCTCTTTTAATTTTTTGTACAAACACTAGGAGGGGATCTGGGAATCCCATTTCTGGTGGGCTGTTAGTGTGGTTATTTGTCAACTCACAGGTTGGAGCGCACAATAGAAAATCCCATTTCAGGTGCATGAGACGCTGCAACCGAGTTTTTCGAAAAAGGGAAAAAGTGGTGTTATAGATAAATCATCCACAGTAAATTGTCGGAATCTCCTCACTGGCACCTGACTTGGGGTCTGTATTTACTGGTTACGCATTACGGGTGTGTAGTTGGGATAAATTGTAGGTGGTCAGTGGATCCATTTACACAGTGAGACGTAATATTCGTTTGGAAGAGACCGTCCGTACACCCTGTGCGGTGTTTGTCGCACCCACAACTGCAAATTTCGGTCAAATGCTTATTCTGTGAGATCGTACAGTATTAGTCTGCTTGGGCTAGATACTGTGATTTTGGGCCAGGATTCAGTCTCCGCAACAACAAGGTCCTTGTCTAAAATCGACTTGTACTGAGCTGCTACGGTATTTGCTGGCCCATCTCTTTGAACATTTCAGACACCATGAAAGTCATTTTGTGCCTCGCTCCTAGACTGGCACCTGGCCTGGCACCAGCTCATTCCACTTAACACCAATATTGAGCATAAGACACGACCTTTATACCCCTGAGCGTATACCGTTTTCTGCAAGTGTAAATTTCATACACCAGTGTAAATTGTATCACTAAAAGGGAAAACTTTTTTTTTCACTGAAAAATTTTTCAATCCATTTAAATTCATCCCGAATCCTGTTTGTTGAAATTTTTCCATAGTCTTCACCAAGAATCATCATCATCAAAATGGCTCCAGCTGTAAGTGCTTTATACTGATTATTAACCAATCGAACAATCAACATATGTTATAGTGATCTCTCCAATGGTGGACCTTGTGTCTATACATTCCAGAGTCATATTTAACTATGATTTATTAGAATACCTAGTTCTGCGCTGCGATGGATGGGGCACTCTATACCTATAGATGCCCCCCCTCACAACTGCTAGACACGACCGTTTCATAGATCTCGTTAGTATGCTCTGTAATGTAAAACTCTGATATCACTGTAATTTATGTCTGCCTCTCTATGGACCAATTCTAACACCCTCTTTAGCAAAAAAAATCCCAGAAAGTTGCTAAGAAGTATGTCGTTGACACTTCCGCTCCAGTTGAAAACGGTGTTTTCGACTCATCTGCTTACGCCAAGTACTTGATTGACCACATCAAGGTTGAAGGTAGAACCGGTAACTTGGGTGATGACATCAAAGTTGAAGAAGATGGAAACAAGATTGTCATCATCTCTACTGCCAAATTCTCTGGTAAGTACTTGAAGTACCTTTCAAAGAGATACTTGAAGAAAAACCAGATCAGAGACTGGATCAGATTCATCAGTGTCAAGAAAAACACTTACCAATTGACTTTCTACTCAGTTGCTGCTGATGAAGAAGAAGATGAAGAGTAAATTCTTTGAACTGTTTCTGTGTATTATCCGGCTGGTTGTTAATTGTGTTTTTTAGACTGTATATCCAAAGAAGGTATTAAGCATCTTTATCAGTCCGGTAAGACTCTGGAATATCATTCGTAGGTGTTTTGCTACACGCTTGAGTCCTTCAACTGTAATTCGCAGTGGTACTCTATACAACCCTTACGCTGCCTAGTAATGCCTAATACTATAAATACTAATCAGTGCTCCCATTCCCCTTTTTACAGATCAAAAGTCGTGTGAAAAGTATAAATAAAATTGACCCCTTCAAATTTACACGCTGAGAACACTCCCCCTTGAAGAACATCGACTAGAGAATGTCTGCGCTCGACAAGGACCCCTCTTCCTCTGAGAGTCTCACAGATGGGATCTCGAGACCGCGGTTACCATCGCTACCAGCTCCAGCGAGATCTGCATCGGGAATCGCCGGCGATTCGCAGTACAAACACCACAACAGTAGCGGTAAGTTGGCCTCATCGGTAGATCTATCCCTCGGGAACTTACAGAACCAGGGCAGCGTCAGCTCGTTGGAACAGTCACTGGGAGTATCGCCTGCGATTTCCGCGCTGGTGGTGCCGGAAATGCACCAGGTACCCGAGGAAGACGAGCAGGAGTATGTGGAATTCAACTTGGCACGGCCAAAATACAACAATTACAAGTCCAGAGGGTCTAGCGTGGCGGAATTGGTCAAATACGGCAAAGGGAGCAAGACAGATAGTAGTTTGGATGTGGCTGAGCCGAAACCCGTGCCCAAAGAGCCGAAAATTGAAGAGAACAACGTGGTACTCTCGTCAGATGACGATGACGACGACTGGAGACCGATGAACACGGAATTGGAGTTGGAAATGTACAACGACAAAGGCGAATTGTTTGCCAACAGTGACCAAATCTTTTTACAGGACAGAAAGGACATCTTAGAGGACGGTTCCAAGTTGGGATACACAAGAATCGCGCTGGAAGAGCAAGCAACAAAGTTCAACAAGATCAACGAGAATTTCGAGTTTTTGTTCAATGGGGCCAATGACCAGAGCAGAAACACCAAATTGCACCAAGAGGACGCCCTAGAAACTGACAACAAGGTGTATTTCAACATCAATGACAAGCGGAACCATGATTCGAAGGAAAACGTCACTGGACAGGATGACGAGCCGGAATTGACCACTTTGACGCAGCTCAACTCGACAAAAGAGATGCTCAAAGACGCGCAAAAGATCGCATATGTCGGTTTGGTGAAATTGGTGATGGTGGAGATGCTGATCGAGTTGTCCAGGGTGAACATAAAGAGTAAATCTATAACTATGAACAAGCGGATCTCAGCTTCTCATCTGAGTCTACAGCAGTGGTCTATCAAGATGATGGACCGGTTGTACGACCATATGGAGTTGTCTGACGAAGAGAGGCACATGATAGAGACCTTGAGCTCGCATGGCGTAGAGCTGGGGGACTTGATCCCGTCTTTGGTCACTGTAGAGAACGTGAATAACCCGTTGCTCGGGCAGGATGATCAAGAGCGTTTTATTAGTCAAGGAGACGATTTGGATAACGAGGTGTTGCAAGTAGACATCAAATGGACGCTTATCTGTGACTTGTTCTTGATCTTGATCTTCGATGCGGTCTTTGACTCTCGGTCACGTGTGCTCTTGATGAGATTCGGCGCCCGTTTGGGGATATCGCCGCTCGAGATCTTCCAATTCGAGCGCAAAGTCACAGATTTGCTCGAGATCGAAGAGAGTTCTGAGCAGATCTGGAACGAGCAAGAGATCTTGGACTACAGACTGAAATCCAGCAAGAAGAAGAAGATAATGTATGTGGGATTAGCCACTTTAGGAGGTGGGTTAGTCATTGGCCTCAGTGCCGGGCTCTTGGCCCCGATGATCGGAGCTGGAATTGCTGCTGGGTTGACCACGGTAGGAATTGGGGGAACCTCGGGCTTTTTGGCCGGGGTAGGAGGTACCTCGATTGTCACCACTGTCGGAGTACTTTCTGGAGCAAGAATCGGATCTAAAGGAATGCTGAAAAGAGTGGGAAACGTGCGCACATTCGAGTTCCGTCCTATCCACAACAACAAGCGGGTCAGCTTGATCGTCACTGTGAGTGGGTGGATGAACGGTAACGAGGATGACGTCAGACTCCCCTTCTCTACTGTAGATCCCGTCATGGGCGACATCGTGTCGCTCTTGTGGGAACCCGATATGTTACGGAGCACCGGGCTGACCATCAACATCTTGGCCACCGAGGTCCTCACCCAGTCGATCCAGCAGATCTTGGGCTCTACTATCTTGACCTTGTTCATGGCTTCTATCCAGTGGCCCATGATGTTGTCCAAGTTGGGTTACTTGTTGGACAACCCTTGGAACGTGTCCTTGGACAGAGCCTGGGCAGGTGGAGTGATCTTGCTGGACACTTTGATCCAGAGAAATCTCGGTGTAAGACCTATCACTCTAGTGGGATTCTCGCTAGGCGCTAGATTGATCTACTCTTGCTTGTTGGAGTTGAGTAAACGTGGTGCCTATGGCTTGATCCAGGACGTGATTTTTTTTGGATCACCTGTAGTGTATAAGCATGACGACTTGCTGTTGTGTAGATCTGTGGTCTCTGGCCGCTTCGTCAATGGCTTTAGTAAGAAAGACTGGATCTTGGGGTACTTGTTCAGAGCCACAAGTGGTGGTTTGGGCACTGTGGCTGGATTGGCACCAATTGAAGGTGTGGAGGGGCTAGAGAATTTCGATTGCACAGAGTTTGTAGGTGGGCATATGGAGTACAGGAAGCAGATGCCCAAATTGTTGAAAGAGCTAGACTGGGAAGTGTTGAACGAGGAGTTCGTAGAGATAGACGAGCCTGAAAACATGGAGAGACAACGTGAGTTGGTGAATGAGTTTGAGCATGTGAAGGACGACTTGAATCTGAAGGGCAAGAAGAAGCCATTCTACCGTAAATGGTTCAAGCCACGTAAGAAGGAATGGTGGGAAGTGTACGACGAGGGTAGAAGAGAAGTGGAGCTGAAACAGAAACTGGAAGCTGAGTTGGAGGAGGCTCAACCAACTGATGAACCCCAAACGCCTGATGATATCTTGTTCAATGTAGATGCGATAGCTGAAGAAGTTGCCAAGATTGAGAATGAGGTAGTTGAGACTCCAACGATGACTCAAGGGGAATTCCAACCACGTTCTTTCAAAACCAGGTCAGTGGAAACTACACCGAGACAGGATGAATTTAGACCCAAATCGTTCAAGACGATCTCTGTAGAACTGGCGACTCCTCCTCAGGAATTTGCTCCTAAACCGTTCAAAAGCCCTGTCCATAAATTGGGCAGTGGTGAGGGGATGGGCCAGGGGGCTAGGAAGGCTTCTGGTGCTTTATTACAAGCTGTGACTTTCTCCAAAGATGGAAAGGAGGATCAGAAAGAGGATAGTAAAAATGAGCTGTTAGATGGAGAGAAAGAGAATGAGACAGTAGGCAAAGTGAAGAAAGAGGATAGTAATACTGAAGAAGAGGCGAAATTCCAGTACGATGACGATGAAGAGTTTAACTTCAGCGGAAAAGATATAAAGATGGCATTTGCATGAGTATACATGGTGCCATGAGAAGGTAGACAGTGTATATACATAATAGACTTGTGCAGATATAGGGTGTACGCTTAGTGGACTATATTATGGCTAAGATGAAGTACATGCACATAGTAGACCCTACTATGGTTGAATGGGACATGTGATAGACAACAAGAAGGCTCAGATAAGTCTATATCTATGGCTAACAGACGATATCTTGTTCTGGATACAGTATATAAGCAGCACAGACCTTGCTTGAATGAGTGTAAATGGATGGGTGAATATCTATGATAAGTGTATATCCATAGGTGTATATCTATGAGTGTATATCTATGATGAGTGTATATTTATGGCTTAGGTATATCTATTACTACAAGAACACATGGGCATTTATCTCAACATAAGACCCAGCGTGTGGAAGCTCGAAATAGTTCAACACTTCTGGGTGCAAGACACCAATGACACCAATTTCCTTCAGCTCTTCATCATCTTTCAGTCTCAACAACACCTTGGCTCCTCTCAGAGGGAAGAAAGTTGGATTCGACAAGTCCTGTTCGATGTAGAAACCTTTGCCAGTGGACAGTTTTCCCTCAACTAAGAAAGGCACTCTCAAGTTCTGCATGATCTTGGACAACAAACCCTGAATAAATTCGAAACCTGAGGTCTTTCCGATGTAGACAGCACCCCAGTTTCTCTGGTTGAAAGCACCTCTTTCCAAAGACTCGTCTTTCAACACGATATCTCCAGCTTCAAAGATCTTGATCGGCAAAGAGTGCTTTCTATTCTCCTTGACAGTCTTCAAAATCCCCGGCAAAAGAGTGGTTCTAACCACCTGGTACTCGATGGTCTTCGGATTGGCCAATTTCACCAGCTTTGTGTTGTCGTCCTGCTGTCTCAAGAACTTGAAGTTCTCGTCATGTGAACACAACGTCAACGGCATCACCTCGGACCATCCGGCCTGTGCAGTGGCGATTCTCAAGATATCGCTGATCTTGTTGATAGGCAAAGCTACAGAGGTCATTGACGTCACTTTCATCTTCGATTCTGGCAAGATGTTGTAACCATAGGCGATGGCAGCGTCCTCCATGATGTCACATGGATGTAACACATCTGGTCTAGTGATAGGAATCTCGACATTGAGGTTGTCATCATCATGGGACACGACTTTCAACGACATTTTCACCAACAACTTGGCGATTTCGTCATGGGACAATTCCAAACCCAAACACGAGTTTATGTAGTCTCTTGAACATTGCATTACTCTTGGCTCCAAGTTTGGCACGACTCTAGACTCGCCATTGTGCTCACTGATGATCTCTACAGGTTCTACGGTGAAAGGTTCGTCACAGTATCTCGAAAACATGGCCACCAATTGGTTGACTACGATCTCCACTTTGGTTCTATCGGTTCCCGTGATGTCCAAAAAGACATTACGCGTATCCAAGGTGATTTTGGACCGTTCAGAGTTGATGATAGGAGGCATGGATCCGACTCTTCTCTCGGCATCCAAAATCACTGGGTACACCGGATCGTCTCTGATGATGTGCAAGTACTTGCCCAAGTTCTTGTCCTTGTCATAAAACTCCATTAACTCTGCTCCGTTCATCTCTTTTGTCTGGTTCAATGGGATGAATCTGATCTCTTCTGGTTTCAACAGCTCGTAGCTGAAAGGTGGTGTCAAGGTGTCCAAATCATGTGTTCCCATCAGGACTAAAGTTCTATTACGACACAAATTCGTGTGCAACTTGTCCTGCAAAGAGATGAACGAATCGTAGGCTCTTTGCGTGAATTTGATGTTCCTCAAGATCAGGGCAGCGGCATAAGGTCTAGTTGGAGTAGTGGACAGCTTTATCGTCAAAGAAGTCTGAGGTTCGGACAACCACTTGAAATTTGGCTGTGGTTTGTTCGATAAGAACTCGTTCAACAGCTGTGCAATCCCCTCGATACACAACATGTCGTATCTGTTGGCCGGGATCTCGATCTTCAATTCTGGTCTTTCATCTCCGGTACATTCTTCTGTGGTATCTTCGTCGAGTTCGATTCCAAATTCGAAACACAACTCATCGAACTCTTTGTTGGAGTAGTTCTTCCCCAACAAGTCGAACAAATCTTGCTTGTCAACGGCAATGGTAGGCATGGTGGACGGTAGGTGATGACTGTTGGCGGTAGTTTTCAAGTCGATGAAAATTTTTTGATTTTTTGTGACGCAAAATCGGGCGTGCACGACTTTTGCTGGATGTATCCCTTTTGGTGCTTGCAGTTGATAATAAGCTGATAAGTTGAGGAGATCAGGATGACAGGGCTTATATACTGAATATGTGAGAAGCTGATACTGAGAAGCTGATACTGATAAGCGAACCGTTGGTTTGCTGAATCGCTGATCTTTATAACACTAATATACACACCCTACACACGCAACTGCCTCTGCTTCAGCATCAGCAACTGCTTCTTCTTCACCCGCAGAATTCGTTTCTTGAACACCGCATTATCTATCTCGTCGTACAACAGCTCATCATCATCTGAAAGACAGATCAACAACAAGTTGAGATTACCCAAAGTGTTGCGGTGGTCGATCAGTTTCATCCCAATGCTCTCGAGCAACTGCTCGATGTTCTTGTTCAAGAGGAGCAACCCAAACTCGAACTTCTCGAGATTGTGCAAGTTGTTCAACCAGAGCGGGAACATAGTCGAGTTCAACTGCGAGATGTCGTCATTTATATACGAGTTACTTCCAAAGATCTGGATCGGGAACCGCAAGGGGATCTGCAAGTAGTAAGCCAACAAGTTGACGATTTGCGACGTCACATTCAAGGCAAATGCAATCTCTAGAGCCCTGATCCTGGTGACGTTTCCACGTTTCACAGACAAAGGCATGTGATTCCCCAAAATTGTGAACTCGTTCGACTGGAAATTCAAAGGCTGGATGGGGAAGATGTGTTTGACCACATTGACCAACTTGACTCTCTCATATTTCAAGTCCTGTTCTGCAGTCTTTACTTCGTTCAAAATGGATCCATACGACTCTTTCACCTCGTTACGTTCCAGTTCTAGTTCCGAGATCGTGAGCCGCAGTCTCTGTAATCTGTGGTTCTGATCTCTAATCAGGATCCGCAGCTTTTGAATTGCCAGTTTCTCCAGTTCACATTGCCGTGTGAGTGACTCCAATTGCAACTGGCGCAACTGCACAGAGTTCAACAACTGGTGTTTTTCCAGAGTGTCGAGTTCTGCCCCGATAACGGTGCCCAATTTCAGCTTATTTCTCTCGCTGTCCTTGATACACCGTTGCAAGTTGCCCAATTTCATCAACTGGTCGAAAGACGAAGAATGGCGGCGGTTTGAGGCGGGTTTCTCTACGACAAAGTCATTATCTGGAGTGTACTGGTTCGGAATCATGTAGAAACCGTCAGTGAGTTCTACAACTACAATGTTATCGGAGCTGAATTTGGTAGGCAAGGTGTCTGCTACAAACACCAACAGCGATAATGCAAGGTCTACAGTCATGAGCAAATCCCAATCTGGTCTAACTGTGCCCTGACACCATACTTGGAACACTACGGTGGCCAGATTCCGGGTCTTCAAGTGGGAAAGGTCGAATTCTGTAAAGTGATGTGTCATTTTCCGGTGTCGCACCTCGGAGACGTAGATGGGCGTGTTTGTACTACGGTCAGCCACCGAAATAAAGCTGTTCACAAGTCTCTTGGCGTTCATATTGTGGAATTCCGTGTTGCGGTCAAGCGGCTGGAGCAACTGCGTGGAGTTCCGCATCTGGTCTGCCCCGGACATCTGATCCAGTGAGTTCAAGTAGGTGAAACTTTTCGCCTTGGTGATGCGGTGCCTTGTGGGCACAGAAACAGGGTCCCGGGATAGGTTCAAATTGTATAGATGCACGTTCCGGAGATGCCTCACTCGTCTCTATGGGGTAATGGTCAGTATATGGTCCTGGGTACTAAATGCCAAAGTACTCACTTGAGCCGGTTTGAGGAGGTTATAACTCCGGGGCAGGTGCGGCTGGTGGCCCCTTTGAGGCGCCACTTGGTTCCCGAACAGGAACATGCCCAGGCCGTTCGTGTGTGGCGAGGATGGCGTCGATTGTGACATCATCGGCTCTGGCGCTGTTTGATGGCTCCCGGGATTTTTCAACAGCCTCAGATGCTCCGAAAAAGACAAAATCAAAAAATCAAAATCACCAAAAGACCATCCGGAGCAACAGCACGCCACGGCGGCTATGAAAGAGTACATGATCTGCCTCTCGCATTTCTGCGAGATCCACGGGCCGACCTCGGTCATATGTACGGAACAATTCTCAAGCGAGAATCCGATGCCGACGGGCGCCTCGGATACAAACACCCGGACCACATGTGTCTCGTGCCAGTTGATGGTCCCCAGCAGCTCCGGATGCGGCGTCATCAGGACCCAAGATGACGCGGATCTGAATCTCGTGTACATATCGCACCAATATCCGGTATCACAATCGCGGTATAAAGTACTACGGCAGATAGTGATGAAGTGTCTAAGTGTAGAGACCACCTATGACGATTTGAAACCCATAATGTTTGGTGATTCCACACTCGGATTCCTGATTCTGATGTCGTTCAAGATCAAGGACAACACTGCAAGGGGCTCAGAGCGGAAATATGCCCTAATAGTGCTAGCAGAGGACGAGACTGAGCTCATGAGGTCGTGGGATTTGGTCATTACGAGCTTGAATGCGTTTATCAGGAGTATCAAAGCTAAAAGTGCCGATCTGGAGCTGAACCAGGTCACTAATGTAGATAACAACGAGAGATTTTATAGGAGAATCCTGCTGAAACCCAAGAACTTGACCGAGTTGTTGGGAGACGAGAAGTTTTTTATCAGGACCCATCTTTGGGCGTGCAATTTGTTGAAGCATTTACGCCATGCCCATGTATAATAGGATGAGGGGTTTAAGTATGCTGAGTTTTATGCGATATGCTTGCTGTCAAGCCAAGTATATCACCTAGGCTTACCCGTGTATAGTAGAACAAATGTGTAAAACACACTTACACTAATTTCTGATTTAGTACACTCTGAGCATTTCTCAAGTCAAGTATCATTATTCAGAATGTGCTCATCTGTATGATGAAGGTTTGATGAAACACAATTACATCACTGCTTGCATTTTGATTACCTTCTTTGAGCATACATCAAATCAAGTTTACCTGGGCATGATCATCAATAGCTATCCAATTACAGTTACACTAATACATGGTTTCGTTGTTTCGTTGTTTCGTTGTATCATTGTCTCATTGTATCCACTCTCAACCAGTATCTACATCCACTCATAGAATAATAATTCACAAAATACACTATACGCCGTTTCATTATGCCCTCTCTGGATATGTTCTCAAATCAAGAGTCACCGTCTTGGAACTGTTCTCATCTTGGTTCCGGAAAATCCCAATCAAAGAATCACTCTTCTCAAACAATGAATTCTTCAAACTGATCACGATGAACTGAAAATTCTCATTACAGTTGTTCTTGATGTAATTGGCCAACTTGTTCACATTGGAGTTGTCCAACAGGGCATCTACTTCGTCCAATACAAAGAATGGTGAAGGATGGTACGAATGGATCGCGAACAAGAGCGCCAATGCTGCAATAGTTTTTTCTCCACCGGACAAGAGTTCCATGTCCCGAAATCTTTTCATAGGAGGCATCGCATGGTACTTGATTCCGGCATTATACGGTTCATCTTCGTCTTCCAACGTCAAGTACAGTGAGCCCCCCATTGGAGATACTGCAGATTTAGTGAGTTCTTTGTAGATACCGTTAATGTTCTGGGAAATGTGCTCAAAAGCTTCGCTAAACTTGGAATACCTCTTTTGTTTCAACTCGTTGAACTTGTTCACTACATCTTGTTCATCTTGTCTTCTTTGCTTAAATTCACGTTCAATCCGTGAAAGCTTCGACTCAACTTCACGCAATCTTTCAACAGCCTTCAGATTCGGTGTCAAGGATTCCAACTCCTGCTGTAACGCATCCACTTCCTCTTGCAACTCTTTCAAAGTTGTGTCAGACCTTTCTCTATACTTTGCAGGTAACCCTTCGAAATCAACCTCGATATCTTTGGCAAACTTCAACAACCTGTCCTCTTCTTCTTCATCCTCAGCGACAATCTCAACTGGGACATCACTCAAAGAGTACTCACCAGCAATTGGGATGGCTACGTTTTCAATTTTACATGTTTTCAAGATTTGCAATTTCTTGTTCAACAATTGCAATAACTCTTCATTGATCTCATCCATCTTGGACCTCTTGTTCAGAATCTCATGTCTAAAGTCTTCCAATGTCGAATGAGAGTGTGAGTTTTTCTTCGAATTTGAATCGTTTTCAGACTCAAATTGTGCAAATTCTTCCTTCAAGAGCTCAAGTTCACTCTCAATGACATCTATTGCTCCTCTTTTCGTATCGATGTCTTCTGTCAAAACCTTTAATTTGTCTTTCAACCGCAGTTCAACCTGTGCCAACTTTTCCAATCTGTTCTTGGAATCCTCCATTCTTTCTCTTTCAAAGGAAGCCTTATTCTCTAACACACTGATCTGTTTCAAAAACTGCGTACGCTGCTTGTATTTAACAGAGTTTTTGAAAAGATTTTCATACTCATTGATGTTGGCCAACCGGTTTCTAGCACAAAAGTCTGAATACACTTCATTTTGAATAACAGCTCTTTCAAGATCTTGATTCTTGATCTGCTCCTCTTTCAGGTCCAATGATTGCTCCAATTCGGCCAATTTCTGATTGGTGTTTTCGAGATTTTCTCTTTGAATCTTTGCATGGCTCTCTTTGTCATCCAATTCTCGCTGCAACAATACTCTATTCCGCCTGATTTGGTTCAATTCTTCCTCCAACAGCTCGATTTCATCGGCCAATTTGGTCTCTGCAGCTTTATTAGGCAAACTCTTTTTCAAATCGTCGATTTTCTTCATCAACTCGATCTTCAAATCCTGTAAAGAGTTCAATTCGTTCTTGTTGAATTTACGGCCGTCGTTCTTCGTGGTACCACCGGTCATCAAACCGGCTTTGTGGATCAAAGATCCTTCTAAAGTGACTACTTTTACCTCAATTTTACGTTCCCATCTGATATACTTAGCCACATCCATGTTTTCGCAGATCATCGAATTACCACAACAGTACTGGATAGCTTTCTCCAAATGCGGTTCGTATTCTACACAGTCCAATGAAGGCTGCGCAGATTCATGTGCCTGTCTCAAGTACGACAGAGGTGCCTTAGATGCGACGGAGTCCAATGGGATAAATGTAGCAACACCGGCTCTTTGTTCTTTCAAGTATTCGATACATTTAGCGGCAACAGACAAATTTTCAACCACTATGGAGTCGAAATTCTTCCCCAAGATCGTGGCAACTGCAGTTTCGTACTTCTTTTGTCTAGGTCTACAGAGATCCGACACCAATCCTTTCACTCCTGGGAACAATCTCTTTAAGGTCGCTACAGTCTCACGTAATTTACGTTCTCTATTCGATTCTCTCTGGTTTGCTGTGAGATCGTTGATCTGGATCAACACTTCTTTCAATTTGGAGTTCAATTTAAACTCTTGGTCCAAGTAATTTTTCTCCAGCTGTCTCATCTGTGAAAGGTTATCTTTTTTCAGCTTCAAGGAGTCCAAGCTGTCGTTGAGAGATGTTGTCAAATTCTTGAGCTTTCTCTGCAATTCCGATACATCAAAATCCAAATTCTTCACTACATCTTTTGTGGCCTGTTTGGTGGTTTCTGCGTTGGAAAGCTGGTCTTCAATGAGCTCTTTTTCATGTATAAGAGTGCTCAATAGACTCTCCTGTTCAGCTCCACCCTTTCTCATATACGATTCGCGTAAAGTTTTATACTCTTTCAAAGCTTCAGGTGTGAGCTGAACAGATGTTTCCTGTTGTAACTTTGTCTCGAATATCTCTTTTGCCTGCTTGACAATGTCCAACTGTGTCGTGATATCTACAATGTTGGAATTCTGTCTTTGAATTTCTATTTGCAACTCTTTGATCCGCAGTTGATAGTCAGTCAATTTATCCAGAATCAACGATTTTTCAGTGTCCAATGGAATCAATTCACGTTGTCTGTCGTCTAAATCCTTACTTTTCGATGAGATCTTCCTGTTGAACTTGTTCAAAGCAATTTCAAACTTTGCATGTTCAGAAGAGATCAGTTTATACGAAGATTCTTCTTTGTGTAATTGTGATTTCAAACTTTTGACCTCTTTGTGATAAACTTGCAAGTTTTTGTTCAAATTCGCGATTTCTTTCTCCACATGGTACAACTGGTACAAGTTGGACAACTTGATGAGATTCGATTTCTCAACCAATTTCCTCTCAAACAGCTCCAGTTCCATACATTGTTCTTTGTACTGTCTTAATTCCCCATTCAAAGTACGTCTCGTTGAAAAAATCGACTTTGTCTGCTCATTTGCGGATTCTTGCTCTTCTTTCAAATACTCAAATTCTTTTTTGTAATCCATGGATCCACTGATGGTTTCGATCAATCTAGTCAAATCGGACGGAGACTGAGACGCAATTTGTTCCACATCACCTTGGAAAACCAAGAAATTTCTTGCCTTGATCAAAATGTTCTCACGTTTCAACAAATTCGAATAATCCAGCAGCGAATATACTTGATTATTGACTCTGTATTCGCTGCTGCCATTTTTGGTCACGGTTCTTTTCAATTTCAAGATATCCCCATTGGATCTTTCATAGATACACATCACATAGGCGCGTGAGGGATTCAGGTCAGATCGGTCACTTACGTCATCATCCGACTCAATATCGGATCTGTCATCTTTATCCATCATGATTTTGCCCCTGTAGATCAAGTCGCTCAACTGTGAAGACCTCAAATGAGACGATCTGACTCCAAGAACAAATGAGATGGCATCCATCATGTTAGATTTTCCAGACCCATTCGGCCCGATGATGCTGGTGAAACAACTGGTTCCAAACCCCACCGAGGTGGTGCCTCGATACGACTTGAAATTGTGGAGTTCTAATCCGACAAGCTTCCCCATGGCTGTCCTGTTGTTGTATGAATGATGTTTGTACAATTTGATTTTTTGAAAATAACGCGTCAACTGAAAAGTCGTGTGCGTGGCGTCAAACTGTCTTTTTAGGAACTGTAATTGATCTGAGCTGACTATGAAAAAGTGTATTGTTACGTGAATGTGCAGACAATACGAAGAGCAAAGAGGATAGGGCTGACTTCCGACGTGCTAGCGGGGATGTTCATAGGGCTAGATCGATGTGGCTGAGCAGAGCATTGATTGTGTCGTGAGTGTGCTAAGCGAACACAATACAAAGAATACAAGAATACAAAAGGTACAATCCATTTGTATTCCTCTTTGGGCAGATCTGGTTTCTGTACACTACCGGAGATATAGACATGTCGTCATTTGTAGTGCCCAGTGCCAGGGAATTCCGATATCCTAAACACAATAGAAGAATCACTTGAGGCACTGAGAACATTAGATGGAACCAAAAAGCCAGCGCAAAGCTTCTAGTGGTCCCACAACGGCATTCGATGTCAGCCGGAACATTAATCCTTGTTTTTCACTTATTTTAAAGTGAAATATTTTAAGGTTCAATTTGTTCCAGACCTTGATGTGCAGTGAGATACAGCACAGAGCAGATTACAGCACGGTTCACTAATCGATACCGGTATCAGATCTCAGCAAAAACATAAATACCGGATCAGGCAAGGCCCCAGATCCCAAACGGTTAAATGTAAACATGTTCGAGTCCCACTATCCTATTCAGAACCAACTCCAAACACGATCCAAATCGCTTAAAAGCCCTCACATAGCCTTAAAACACAATAAAATTTTATCGAAAAAATAAATTGTCTAGAATCTTTAACACTCGATAAGCCCAAGGATTTTAATTATTTTGGCTAACAACACAATAACTAAGGTTTAATTTTTTGCTTTTAGGGGTAGAAATGCGCGAAATTTTTTTTCTTTTTGTAACGTGTTCGTTCTTTTTCCTTAATTGGAGTGAATTAGGGGGAGTGGAAAAGGGGAAATTGATCCAAGATTCCATCGGTTATTGTGAGAGAATGCACCTATTTATCCTAGTTTCCAAATGACGACAGAAACTATAGACAACGGGGCTCAAGTATTAATTTGGCCCAATAATATCCACCCCTGTTTGCAAAAATATAAATACTTTTCAAAAGTCGTTTCATTTCCGTTTTTAATAAGTTGCAAGTTCAAAGTTGACGATAATTCACAGAACCTTCACTTTCATTCATTAACAAGGTCACTTTTCACTCATTTCAGCAAGTGATATTCATAAAACTGTCCATTCATTTTATCGCGTTTTAAGATCAATTTTAATAATGAAATATACAAGTGCTTTGTTGTCGTTGGCTGCGGTCTCGTCGTTGGTCTCTGCGACCCCAATCGGCCACCAGCACCACCAACACCAAAAGAGAGAGGCTGAAGCAGTCCCAAAGATTGTCACTCTCTACACCACAGTCACTCTGGGTTCCAACGGTGACGATGCCACAGCTGCCACCACTTCAGCTGCTGTTACCAGTATTGCCGACTACACCCCATCGGCTCTGCCCGTCCCAGTTTCAGTCGGATCTGCTGTCTCCAGCGACGACACCCCAGCTCCATCGACTTTGTCCACCGCTGTCAGCTCCACAGGAAGCTCCAGCAGCCCATCGTCCTCTTCCACCTTGTCCGGTAATGCTGCTGCCGCTGCAGGTGCCAAAGGTATCACATACTCTCCATACACCAGTTCTGGTTCTTGTAAAACTGCTGACGACATCCAAAGTGACGTTGCCAAGTTGTCCGACTTTGACTACATCAGAGTCTACGCCCCAGACTGTTCGTGTATCGAAAACATCTTGCAGGCCAAGACTTCAGATCAGAAGGTCTTTGCCGGTTTGTACTACATGGACTCCTTGTCCACCGACATCTCGACCCTTTCTTCTGCTGTTGAGAGCTATGGTTCTTGGGATGACATTGTCACCGTCAGTGTAGGTAACGAATGGGTTAACAGTGGTGACTACTCTGTATTACAAGTTAGTGCTGCTGTTTCTTCAGGTAGATCTTTGTTGTCGAGTGCTGGTTATACCGGTGACATTGTCTCTGTCGACACCTTGGTTGCCGTCCAAAACAACCCAGACTTGTGTGACGTCTCTGACTACATTGCCGTCAACTCGCATCCATATTTTGACGGTGGTGTCACAGCTGCTGACTCAGGTACCTGGTTGAAGGAACAAATCGCCAACATCAAATCCACCTGTGGAGGTGACAAAGACGTCTTGATCACGGAAACCGGATGGCCATCCAAGGGTAACACTTACGGAGAAGCCGTTCCAAGTGAAAGTAACCAATACACTGCAGTATCGGCCATTGTAGAAGAAGTCGGTGACCAGGTGTTCATCTTCACCATGTACAACGATTATTGGAAGGATGCTGGATCCTACGGTGTCGAGCAATACTGGGGTATCTTTGGCGACTCTTCCGCTTAATCATGACTTTGCAAAATTTTATATCCTTTAGAGACCCTTCATATATCATAAAACACGTTTATACCTTCTCATTATCTAGCCCCTCTAGCCCCCCTGGCGTTTTTTTTCTGCGCTCCCCAATTTAACACGATTGATTTTTTGGTATTTTTTTTTCACTACGTGTTGGAATTTCAAGGACACCAGCAACGATGAACTCGATCTATAACCACGCGATCAAGCAGTCGACGACGTTGAGAAAGGATCTTGAGAGTTTTGAAAGCAATGTCACCAGTGCTCCGTTGTCATTGATAGGGTCCTTGACAACCACTTTGTCTCAGTTGACAAAGACAATCTCAGACTATGAAGAGAGTATCAATAAGCAGTTCTTGAACGACAAGGACAATTTGAAAAAGGACAAGAATTTACAGAAGTTAAACACGCTCCAGACACAGTTGAGAGAGTTCAAAGACTCATTTCTGGCTTTTAAGCGGGAAAGAGACGAGAGTTTGGTGACACAATCGAGGCAACAGTTGTTCGAGAGGAAACCTGTCTCTGAGAATCCATACAGTCTGGAGCAAGATAATAGGGATGAACTGGACCTGCGATTGCTGTACGAGGATGGGATGATGAAAGAGCACCATTCTTTGAGATCGGGAAACGAGCAATTGGACCATATCTTGGAAATGGCATCTTCGTCGTATGAGAATCTCGTTTCTCAGAATGAGTTCTTGGGCAGCATGTCTGAGAGAATCCAGAATGCCTCGGGGAATCTCCGATTATCGGGGCTCACTTTGTCAAAGATTGAGAACCGTATGCGTGAAGACAAGCTGTTTTTCTATGGTGGATGTCTGTTTGTCATCTTTTGTTTCTACCTAATATTGAGATATTTCGGTTGAACAAATTTTATGAATTGACATCATCATGCTAATTGCATCACCATGCTAATCAAATCCGCATTGTACAATATTGAAGTTTGCTGGCTGGTATCAAGTATCTTTTGTAATTGTAATCTATGGCTTTTTGCCCAGCATCCCCTTTGGCCGAGCACTCTAGTTGTTGCCGTTTCTGTGTAAGACAAGATCACTCCATTCAAGCATCCGGCCTAACTGGTGGATCAGAAGTGACGTTTCAGTTCCGGAAGACGATCTCCAGATCCGCTATCATTTGAGGTAGTGCACGATGTACAAATTATTACATATCAAATTGGGGATGTATTCTGCTATACTGAATGGCCATTACAAAACTACATGTGGATTCGTGTTCCAGTGAACAGGTCTCGAAGTTGAGTATTCCAGTTATGCCCGGGCACAAGTTCAATTTCGAAGTACTGTGGCGTAGGTTGCAACTTTGTAACAAAATATGCTGACCCGGTGCCTTGATAACAGACCAGAGTTGAATGATTGCACTACAAATACTCTTTGTCTAATAAATATAGCAGGATAAGGAATAGATTGACAAGTTTCAAAATAGAGAATAATGAATTTTACGAGAATGACCATCTGATTCACTTGTTCGACTTTGTATCGCCCTTAACGAATTGCAAATTTCACAAAGTTTCTAATTGTCTTAAAATTTGGATTTACCCCTTTTCCCGCCTTGTTTTCAAGCTTTTTCTTCAATTAACTCAAAACAGATGTATATACGAAACATATCGTGCAGCTTTAAAGGTACAGGAGAGCATGGCTACCACCCACTACTAAAGAACATTTAGATTCTGTTAATATTGCACGTAATATCAAGGTTTCGGGTTCCTGCAGCGTCGATTTCATTCAGATTCCGTATCTCCTTTTAATTGGAGGATTGTAGATTGTGAACCGATGATCACTTGTCTATCACGCAACACTCACAAGGTTCAGCTCACCAATTTGACTAATCGGGACAATCGCAATGTTTCAGGTTTGGTTTCTTCAGTTTAGATACAGTATGATTGTCCTAAAAAGATCTCACAGCATCGATGATGTTTCATTTTTGTAGCTTTCTTGACCGGAACACCGGGTCTTGTAGGTCAATCCTTATCTTTTCATTAGCAAGCAGATACTTGGCCGAGACCGTTCTTTTACTAGTGGAATCGACGAACCAAGGGAATCGGTATGTCTTAATCATATTTTATTTTATGTAGTAGTGCACAGAGTCTAAATTTTGTGGTTTCAAAATTCTGCGGCGTCAATAATGTTTCATATTCTGTTGTCCCACTCGAGCATTATTTAAGATCCTGTTATCCCATGTCATTTGAAATCAAATCCACAGTTGCTGTAAGGAAGTGGTGTTTGCTCAAAGTCGAGCGAGTGATTGCAGAATAAGATGTCAGAAACTAGCGCCACTAGAATGAATTTGCTGGACATCGAGGATGACGCTTTTGTCCTGGAGGTGAAGGAAGAGCTCCAAGCCTTCAAAACTTCAAGAAGGATAAATACTGCTAAAGCCTGGGATGATGGGGGTTTCATACTGAAAGTCCAGGCAATGTTCAAGAGCCTGGAGTGGATTGGAAAATTCGCCTTTCTCATGTCATTTGGGTACCCGGTTCCACAGAATCAACTGAGAAAAAAGTCAAAACCCCTCCAATCTAACACCGAAATTAAGAAGGCACAAGCCAATGGATTCAATGTGACAGTCGAAGGCACAGCGATAAAGCTGGTTTGTTTGCATTGGGGACAAGTACAGAAGTTTTGCTGTGACGTCTTTGAGGAAGAGGGAGAAAGGCCGCTAGATGTGTTCAAGAAAGAAATAATCGAACCAGCCTTCGAGGCCGGAATCCCAGTTGAAGAATTTCAATGTGGAAGTGATATGCTCGGTGAAAGGCTTGACCTGCTCGATCACGAAAATGACGTTCAACTGAGTTTACAGTCTCGTATTTACTTCTTTTTACGGAGGTTTGTGTTGTTCAGACTTGAGGCACATATGGAGGCCATGAACTCCAATGTTTTGAATTTCATGGAGGACAAAGGCATCATTGTGCAGACGGCTCGTAGTGAGCGTTCCTCGTTGCTTAGAGTTCTTTGCGCGCCCTTGGGTAAGGCTCTAAGCAAAATGGGATACCTGAACATACCAGATTTTGTAGCCGGTTATATTGATGAAGACGGTGACGTGGTCTCAGTTGCCGCAATAGGGGAAGTGAAACTCTCCTCAAAAAATTTGCTCTCCATCTACAAAAGCGTCAGGAGGTTTCTGCGTGGTCGAAACCGCGAAAACTTCTTCAGATCTATTCTGGATCCTACTTACAGAACCAAGACCAAGGGCTCTGCGTACAGAGACCTGGTTGAACTCGGTAGGACTATTATCAAACTCACCACTGCAGCTGTCCATGCTGGGACCACAAGAATGTTTTTGTGTGATTTTCATTACACCTTGTTTATCGAACTTGATGAGAAATTCATCATCAAGCCAGATAAATTTGATCAATCTTATTTGGCAATCACTGAAAAAATGACATTCCTCAGGGGTAAATATACTTGGATTCACCGGACTGAAAACATACGTCTGGCCTATACTGCTTTCTTGCCACCGGACAAAGATACAGCATGTAGACATGAAGCTTTTCAAAGCCATGCTCTGGCTCATGTTCGTGCCTTAGCCCAAGAAGTGAAACGAGCCTGGATAGACAGAGGGCAAGCAGCGGCGGCAGTCTCAAACTTGGAAACTCAGCAGTCATCTGGGACTTCAGGCCATGAGACTGGTGGTCACCAAGGAGGAGAGACACACGCACAGTATGTTAGGCCACTGGAACCAGATTCTGATTCTTCTAGAGTTGAGTTCTCTTCTTCTTTTACCACATCAGAATTTGAAACTAATCTGGTGGACTCAGAACTAAATTCTTCTCCGATTGTCCCTCTTTCTTCCGCAAAGAATAAAAGAGGTCGTGGTGTAAATTTCGATTTGGAAGAGAGCAAAAGTCTTAAGATGCGCAGAGAAGTACCCGGCTTTGCACCTTTTGAAGTTTCGGTTCCTACTCCGCCATCTACTGCTAGTTCTGACGAGGGCTTTGAGTTCAAACCCGACTACATGGCTAAGGAGGATTATGTGGAAATCCCTGACGCGTTGGTAAAGCCTTTGAGAATTGGCTTCGGCTTCGACTCCCAAGTTGTTGTCATCAACTCCATGGACTTTTTGAAGCAAATTCACTATGGAACTCAAACCCTGTCTCCGACGGGATTTTCTTGTGTCTTGAAAGTTTTCGACCCTAAATATGTTCAGGGCCCTGAACATGAGGATACTTTTGAAAAAATCTGTAATGAGTATGGTGATTGTAAAAAGGCTTGTATTCAAGAGTTGAAAGCTTATGAGAGATTAGGAGGAGATTGCAGCATTGTGCCTCGAGTCATAGCATACGGAGCAATGGTAGACCTCCATGTTTCGATTGGAGAAGTTCATTGGCGTTTAAGTGGTCCCTATATCTTGATGGAAAGGATTCAGAGACATGAAAATTTTGAAGAAGCTAATATAACTCCAGAGTTTTTGGATGCAAAACTTTTACCTCTGGTGAAGGAATTGCATACAAGAGGGGTTGTTCACGGTGATCTCGAGTTTAGAAACATTATCGTAACTCCTAAATTTGAGGTAAAGATCATTGATTTCGAGAGATCTGTAATCACCGATGACAAGGAGATGCAAGACAAAGAGTTTGATTGGGCACTGCGGTACTATGACGGTGATTCTGAATGAGTGCCCCAATTTTTTATATACTATTATTTAAACATGAGGTTGTTTTTGTCAAGGTGGCTAATGAGGCTACATATCTATTTTTATTGTTGTTCAGTGATAGTTGTTCAGTGAAATGGTTGTTTGATATGTTATTGTATTTGTAACATGTAAGATACCTTTTCCTCTTAAGACAGCCCCAATTTTATACTTTTGTCGCCAGCCCCAGTTTTACCGTTTTGACGACAGCCCACTTTTTCCCTTTTTTGTCGTTATTTTTAAGAGAGATCTAAGAGCGGTTACCCTCATCTCAGAGATCACTTAAGCGAATCGCCTCTAAGTGATATCAGAGCCTGGGAGACGCCCCAAGAGATCGCTCCGATCAACCGATGTTGAATCCCGATTAGATAAACCCGGCGAATATTGCTCCAAGAGAATTACCGAGTTTAGCGAAACTTTTACCCCTTTTTAACATTACCGCCTCATCTAGAGATAAGAAGGTTGAATCGGGTCCTAAGTTTATTGCTTATCGGAAACTAGGTCATGATTCCTCAGGAAAATAGTCAAGTTGTTGAGCTTTATCAATTGTTGGGTCAGAACATTGGATCATGCCAACAATTAGTCCACAAGAAGTTACTCATTTGTATAGAACCTCAGTCTAAATCTTGAGATTCAGAAGGATATAAAAACCCCTTCGAATCTCCTGACAAACCTGGATTCTAGTTTTTGGAGTAAGCTTAGTAAACATAAAGAAGTAGAATCACAATATACGAATAACTTTCAATCATCAAACTAAACATTCAACGCAAGTATAACAGTATTTGATGTATAAAGCATATTTAACTTGTTCAAGCTTATTTTAAAAACTAGGTCTTAGGGTTCCTTCCATAGAGTTGTTCAACTTGATATGCCTAGACTGATAAGACTACTGAGTATATCTGTATCCTAGTCTCTCTAGATCAGAATGTCTTGTTAGTGAAAAAGGGAAAAATAGGGGCGGTCTTAAAAGGGAAAGTGTATTATCATATTACAACGGGTAAGAATTTTCATATCTAGATCTACTATTAGCTATACCACTGCTACCTTGCCAATGCTATACCTATATCAAAATTATACCACTACCAAAACTGAGATCACTGAACCCATTAGATGCAGATCTGGGCCCTGCTTCTGCTGGTCTTAATCACTTCCAAAGTAGAACACGAAAAACGAAAAAATCGGAAATCTCTTAAGAACAGCACTGTGCATTGTGCGTCTTATTATTATTATTGTTGAAATTTTCAGGAAATCCAAAACTTGTATAAATAATTTTCAACTTCACGTTTTTTCGCTTTCAAAAAACTGAAGTCAAATTCAAGATAAATATACCCCTTATTACAATGTCATTTTCAGATAGAGCCGACCCAAATACTTTGGTCTTATTCGATGTCGATGAGACTTTGACTCCAGCTAGATTGTCGGTCAGCGATGAGATGAGAAATCTCTTGAAGGCCTTGAGAAAGAAAGTTGTCATTGGATTTGTCGGAGGATCAGACTTGTCCAAACAGCTCGAACAGTTGGGTAGCACTGTTATCCAAGACTTTGACTACTGTTTCAGTGAAAATGGTTTGACCGCCTACAAGAGCGGTGAAAAATTGGCATCTCTGTCTTTTATTGAATGGATCGGTGAGACCAAATACAACGAATTGGTCGTGTTCATCTTGAAATATTTGGCCAGTATCGACATCCCAGTCAGACGTGGTACATTCATTGAATTCAGAAATGGTATGATCAACGTTTCTCCAGTTGGAAGAAACGCCTCTACTCAAGAGAGAAACGATTTTGAGAAATTTGACAAAGAAGCCGGTATCAGAGTCAAGATGGTTGAAGCTTTAAGAGAACACTTCAAAGATTTGGCCTTGACTTACTCCATTGGTGGTCAAATTTCGTTCGACGTCTTCCCAACTGGTTGGGACAAGACTTATTGTTTGCAACACGTTGAAAACGATTTCAAGACCATCCATTTCTTCGGAGACAAGGCTTACAAAGGTGGTAATGATTTCGAAATTTACGAAGATCCAAGAACAATTGGTCACGCTGTCAAGAACCCAACTCACACCATGGAACTCTTGAGAGAAATCTTTGATTTGTAGTTATAGATATCAAAAAATGCTATTAATATACAGTTTACTGCACCATTTCCACGTTTTCAGCAGGTTTGTCGTCCAGATCATCACCGGCAAATCTCAGCTCGTTCAGCAGATCTTTTATTTTCAACTCCTCCACTTGTACATCACCTAATTTCTCTCCCTCGATCACCAATCTCTCCTGATCCTTCTTCTTGTAATGCTCTACTCTGTCCATGAATTTCACCACATCGGTCCCCAGGGCAGCGTCACTCTCAACTTGCGTATATGGTCTTTGGCTTAAATCCTTGACACGTCTCTTATGGATCTTGGTCTTGAAATGGCCCAGTAACAGCACTCTTGTCTCGAAATATTTGGCACAATGTATACAGTAATACTGTCCCAATCCTGGCTTTGTCTCATCCAAAGGCTGGTGCTTCAAGGCCTCTACGGTCTCTGGATTGCTCAAATCGTTGAAGATGAGGTCCAAGTCTCTCACTCTTCTCTTTGTCTTGTATCTTTTAACGGAATATCTACCCATGATGCTGTTTCAGTGCTTCTTGATGCTAATCACTTTTGATTCATCTCTGCTCTTAAAATTTTTTTTCCAAATAAATTTCTCTTCCTTATCAGACTATTTGGGAAGTTCTAGGGCTGTCGACAGGGAGTCCTCGATCTGGTACTGACACGTGGAGATGCGTTGACAGAAACGATCTTGGAAATAGTCGTGTACAGATGAACAGAAAAAGGTCGTGCAGTTGGCAGAAAATCCTTGAGCGAAAACACAGTCACTCGTCTTCCCAAATAGGAAATGCTACGACGGCAAATTCAGTACATTTTTCTGCTTGCTGTTGCACGACCACTGAGCAAAATCAGTTGGTCGTGCAGCATATACAAACCCCCAATTGGGATGCCACACATACACACATCAATTAGTAATTGTCCCTCCAAAGGTTGAGAAAAAATTGTACAAAATTGTTTTAGTTCTGATTCCTTTCACTTCTTTATCATCTATCAGATAACAAATAAGGTATGTAAAATATCGCACAAGGTCCATGGTTCAGGTCAAGACAGCATTCACATCGTAGTTTTCATTTCGGTGGTTCAATACTATGAAGTGTCGCTCTTTTGTGGTGGCGGTTATGACTTTTGGTGGTGAAATTTTTTTCATTAATAATCAAATTTTTCCACTATATATAACGGTGGATCCCAATCAATTACCAACAACAAGGTTACTAACATCTCGAATCAGACAAAATGGCTAGAAGACCAGCTAGATGTTACAGATACTGTAAGAACAAACCGTTCCCAAAGTCCAGATATAACCGTGGTGTCCCAGACTCCAAGATTAGAATCTACGATTTGGGTAGAAAGAAGGCCACTGTCGATGAATTCCCATTGTGTATCCACTTGGTTTCCAACGAGTTGGAACAATTGTCATCTGAAGCCTTGGAAGCTGCCCGTATCTGTGCCAACAAATATATCACCAAAGTTTCCGGAAGAGATTCTTTCCACTTGAGAATCAGAGTCCACCCATTCCACGTCTTGAGAATCAACAAGATGTTGTCGTGTGCCGGTGCCGATAGATTGCAACAAGGTATGAGAGGTGCTTGGGGTAAACCACATGGTTTGGCCGCTCGTGTCAACATTGGTCAAATCATTGCTTCTGTCAGAACCAAGGACTCTAACAAGGATGTCTGTATCGAAGGTTTGAGAAGAGCCAGATACAAGTTCCCAGGTCAACAGAAGATTATCATTTCTAAGAAATGGGGTTTCACCAACTTGAACAGAGAAGAGTACGTTGCCAAGAGAAACAACGGTGAAGTCAAGGATGACGGTGCTTTTGTCAAATTCTTGTCAAGAAAGGGTCCATTGGAACACAACTTGAGAGAATTCCCAAACTACCAATACGAAGCTTAAGTTAGTTATAATTTGGTTTAGAGTGTAGTTTAATCAGAGCATTCGTTCTCTAGTTTTGCGTAGATTGTGATCACACGAAGTTGAGTGGTGCTGTGGTTATCTCTTAACGTATAGCTTCGATCCGTATCTGTTCTATTATAGTGTGAGATTTTATGTGGAGAGAAAAATTAAGTCAACTATATCAAGTATTAAGTAACGTAACTAACACACCACGAAAGCATCAATGATACACACAAGGATAGGTGTAAACACGTTGAGAACAGCGGGATTCAGGTTCAGACCACGCTATATCAGCTCTGCACTGCCCAGATTGCTGAATTCTAACTTTGATACTCAGCAATTCATCGAAGACATGTCCAAAAATGGGTTCTCGAAGCAACAGTCAGAGACAGCCTTGGATATACTATTGACGTCCATAAACCAATCTTTCGAAATCTTTGGATCCAATTTGATCACCAGAGAAGAGTTATCCAAGATGTCGTACCAACAGAAAGTGGATTTCCTGAAATTGAGAGGCGAATTACAGAGCATCGATAAATCAGATTTCAACAAGATCAAAAACGAACATGAGTTCTTGAAAAACGATTTGGAGAAAGTGAGGATCAAGTTGAAGGAGGAAATCAACAAATCGCTTTCCTCGGTGAGATTGGACTTGAATTTGGAAAAAGGACGTATCAGAGAAGAGAGTTCGATCTATGATTTGAAGATCAAAGAGACAGATACCAAGATAGAGCAAGAGATCTCCAACATGAAATCGCAGATCGACAGTGTCAAGACACAGGTGATGCAATGGCTTATAGGAGTATGTACTGGTACTTTTGCATTGGTTTTGGCGTATGTACGGTTAATGACGTGATCAATTCGAGTTCTTTCTGCTCTTTTTCTTGCGTATATCGATGACTTCGAACGGTAAATGGTCCTTCATCACCACATGGCCCATCTTGGTATCGTTGTTTACACGGTTACATGTCACGTACAAATTCTTCTCCTCATGTGGATGGAATCCCGTTCTGTTACATTTGGATACCGTGGGCAAACCAGGAGGATCTGTCAATCTGAAACAGCCGAAATCTTGGTCTTTGAACTTGTCATCGGGCGACAACACAATCAGAATCGCCTCGTTCAACATGATTTGGTACGAATTTTGGGTGTGCAAGTCTACGGACGAGAGGAAACAAGACTGTGTAGGATGTGTGTGGATCCAGCCCAATATGAAGAGGTCCAACTTGTCCAGAGTGAACAACAAGTTCTCTTCGTCTTGTGTCTCACAAGTGTTGGGAGTCGAGACTTGCTCGGGAATTAAAAGATGGGTGATGAAGAATGCGTTTCTGGATAGTTTCCCCAGCAAAATGCCACAAGTCTCGAGTTTTTTCAGTGTGTTCTTCAGCGAGATTTTCAAGAATTCCAGTTTCAACAGATGAGACACAAATATCGTTCTCAAAGGCAAACCTCCTTCCGTGAAATTGACAGTCTTGTGCTCAATGCCATCCTGGGTGACGATTTTCTCCTGTGAGAGCTTTGGAGGCACAGAGGGTGGGGTATTTGAAGGGGAATCGGGCTTTAAAGTGGGGATTTTCAACGGTAGCGTAGGACCAGACTGTGGGAGCTCGTACCTGAATGCTTCCCCTGGCAGTGATCCTGGTCTTGGGTTTATCACCGGTAGCAGTGGATAGTTCAAATGGTCATCTTTCAGCGTTGCTTTGTACTGATCTTGTCTCTTTTGGGTCAAATTCTTGAAAAATTCGTCATCTTCATGACTGTTGTTGTCAACGCCATTGGTACCTTCAGTGCTTGAGTACAATTTCCGCTGTTGAAGATACTTCTCCTCTTGTAGTCTCTTTTGTTTCTCCAAATCCGCCTGCGCCACCATGTAATCGTGGTATCTCTTATCGACAATGATCTTCAACTTGTCAATTTCCTCAAAAACCAATGGCAACCGTTTGTACAAGCCGTAATACTCTTGATAAATCTGCTGCTGTTGGATCACGTTGCTCGACTTGAACAGTTTAACTTCTGGATGGTTGTTCAACTTGTTCAACATGATTTCGCAGAATCGGATCAACAATTTATAAGACTCATCGTAATACTGTTGCCTGAGATAGCTGTTAGAGTTGCCTAATAACAAGTTCAAAGACCGTACCCATAACCGGAGCGGGATGTGGTTTGAGTAGTTGTAATTCTTTGCATCGGCGCTGAGTTCTTTTGCCGATTGGGGTTTAATGGGCGTGGACATGAAGCGTTGTACAGAGATGTGGGTGTGTGGTTATCTATGTATTATATTTTTCTCTAGTATTTTCTCTATCTTTTTCCCTGTAGATTTCTCTATGTATTTTTTACATAGAGTTCTCATGTAGATCTAGAGAAATCTGTATTTTCCCTTATATCTGCACTTTACTATGTAGTTTTCTTCTGCTAAATTTCCCAGTGTTTGTTTATGTACAATTCCCAAATGGATTTCTTTATATTGCCTGTGTATATGGATCTCTCAATTAGATATATCTATCTAGGTATTCCATGTAAATTTCTCCAAAGATTTGTCTGTGTATTTTATATAGATTTCTCTGTGAAATTTGTCTGTGTAGATTTACTAAGCATTCCTCTTCTCTGTGTAGATGAGTTTGTCCGGTTGGATATATCTAAAATATCTCTCTGTGACTTCTCTACTATAGATTTGTCTACATAGGATTATCCATGGACTTCTTCATACATCCCCTGTCTGTGAAACTTTACCCACGTAGGCTACTCTCTCTGAGTAGTTCTACCGTTCTCTCTCTCTATGTAGATTTCTCTATATTTAAACTCACTAACGATTTCTATGCACACTTCATCTTTTCTCTATCTATTTTTCTCTATCTATTTTTTCTCTATCTATTTTTTCTCTTACTTCTATGAATCTATTTTCTAACATTTTGTGGAGACAAGATGAAGTTGAGGCTCAGATATAGCGACAAACAGACCGTGGTGACGATCGACGATTCACTGACCTTGATAGAGTTGTTGTCGTTGATCAACGACAACGCCACAGATTTCGATGAATCGAAAGAACTTGCCTTGAAATTCGGGTACCCGCCGAAACCTTTACACATTGAAGATTGTGAATTGGTGCCGATACCAGAGCTTGGAATCCACAATGGAGAAGTTTTGATAGTGGATTACATATCAGGAACTACAATACCAGAGCCATTGAGTGATCTGAAACAACCTGACGTCATAAATAACCCGGACAAAGTACCCTACGTCGATACAGAGACTGGATTTGTGTTGTTGGAAAAGGTCCCTGACGACAACAGCTGTCTTTTCCGTGCGATTATCCGATCTGCAGGCGTGAGCGACATGGTGAATGTCCACGACTTGCGTACAGTGGTTTCCAACACCGTGAGGGAGAACAGAGACGCATTGTACAGCGAACTGATCTTGGGGAAACCGGTAGAGCAATACTGTGAATGGATCTTGAATCCACAGCTGTGGGGTGGCGAGATCGAGATCGACATCTTGCTGAAGTTCCTCAATATCGAGATAATCACTATAGATATCGAATCGAAGCATGACTACAAGTTCAACGAGCAACTGCTGGGGTTTATATTGTTGCTGTATAGCGGTGTTCACTACGATTCCATCATGTACCAAAAGCACAAAGATTTCACCAAGGAGTTGACGAGGGTGGGGAAATTCGATAAAGGTGATTTGTTGCTGTTTGAAATCTTGGAAAGTTATAAAAGTTTGGTCACCACGTTGAACGTGATGGGTTACTTCACAAACACGCTGAAATTCAACTTGATATGCGGTGATTGCAATAAGAAATTGGTTGGTGAAAGAGATGCCAGTGAACATGCGAGTGAAACTGGGCATTCAAATTTCCAGGAATACAATTAGTGACATGGTTTTGTGTTCCCAGCTTCAATTAGAACACAGCATGCTATTTCAAGAATACTATTGAGTGGCATGATTGATCTATATTTCCAAGGGCACTGTTAAGTGGAAGCTGTAACCTCATTGATCTAGAAGAGTTTTATCATCTGGAAACTATGACATTATTGATCTATGTTTCCGAAGAATACTGCTGAGTGGAAACTATAACCTCATTGATCTATGTTTCAAGAGTACAATAACTAGGCACAGTTAGATAGACACATTTGTACAGGCACAGAATCGTTGATTTCTATCTAGCAGCAGCATCATTGATCTTTATCTAACAACTTGAGTATCGTTGATCTACTATATACAATGTACAATAAACAGAAACAGCATCATTGATTTTCTATCTGGTAGCTACAGCTCTATAGATCTTTGCTCTTTATCTAGCAACTCGTTTCCTCAAACTACAAGATACAGTAAATAGGCATAGCATCGTTGATTTTCTATCTAGAAACTATAGCTGCATGTTTTCTGTCTACATCGTTGATCTCCAACTCAGTTTCAATCTAGAAACTAGTGTCTAGAACATCAATGATCTCTATCTCGAAACTAGCATCATTCTATCTAAAGACTGGCATATTGGTCTGAACTACCAACGTTGATCTATATATGAATACCTCAACATTTGTAACCCAAACTTGTCAATTCCGACTTGACCTTTTCTTCGGTTTGGATCTTCAACACCTGGGTCTCTTCTAAAGGTTCGCCGTTCTGTTTCTTCTCCTTCAACTGCTCGATGGCACGCAATTTCTTCAACAAAGATCTGATCTTCTTGTCCTCCAACGACTGGACACCTCCGATGATCAACGGTTCAGATTTTTCGGCAGGTGCAGGCGACAGAGGAGCAGGCGATTGCGAGTCTTCGTCGTCCTTTTCCTTCTTGTTGGCCCGCTTTCTTCTGTTCTTGGCAGCAGCCTTCGATTCAGGAACGCCCAGCGGCGTGGCTCCGGGAATCACCTTTTGGGCTCCAGGAACTGATCTCGGGGCTCCGGAACCACGGCTGCTGAGCGACACGTTGCTCAACGATTGTTGCAATTCACGCTGGTACAACGAACTGGCGCCGTTGCTGGAATTTCCGGATCTCGCATGCGGAGGTCTGTAGGCACCACCACCGGTAGTCTTCTTGGTGTCGTCACTTGGGGTTTTCTTCTTCAGTTTCTTCTCCAAGTACTCGACAGCTGTGGAATGCGGTTCTGGAGAATTTTCTAATCTCCGTAATGGAGGAAATTGTGACAATTCCTGAGGACGCCATTGGACACCCAACAATTCTTGGAATTCCTTGATGAACAACAATTTCCCCGAGGCGTGCCAGATCTTGACACAGTTATCGACTCTCAATCTCGGCGAAGTCGTCGCGGTCAAGATGTATCTACCATCTGGAGACCAAGAACACACCGAGGTGTTTGACAGCTCAAAACTGGCAACTTTCTCAAACTTGTTCTGTCTGTCATAGATGTCTACTGTGCCCTGCAAGTTCCCGAATCCAGCCACTAGTACGAATTTCAGGTGCGGAGAAAACAGGATCGTGTTTCTCGGTAAAGGAGGAAGAGAATAGATCGAATTCCCGCGGGAATCGAAAAACGTCGTTTGCAGGGGCATGTAACCGTAAATTACACCGAATTCTCTCGAGGAAGGTGACCAAGAGATGTCATGGATCGGACCTTCTTTGTCCAAATTTATTCTCTGGTCAAAAGATCCGACGATTCCCAAGAGATACAACGTGGTTTCTCCGTAGTATGACTTGTTGGAGGAATCTACATCGGTACTCACAAGGGCCAAGACCGAAGTACCCAAGGAATTCCACTTGAAATGACATTTTTCCAGCTTGAAAAACTGCTTTTGCGAGACCGGTTGGTTGAAATTTGGAATGTTGTAGATCTTGATATATGCAGGCTGTCCTTTGTCTTCAGGGATGAATACTGCAATCGACGGGTTCTTTCCAGGGGAGATCGAATAATTAGAGATCTTTCCAAACTCTTTTGTGTTCAAGACTATCGATGCCTTGTCCTTGTGGAACTGGAAATCGTCATTCATGGCACTGAATTTGTAGAATTGAATCTCGTGCAGGTTGTGGAATTTCGTCATCAACGATTCATCGGCGGTGAATTGAGGTTTCCATCCACTCTGGTTCTTGTTGCTGAAGGTGCCGATCAATTTGAGATTGGAATCGTCTTCCAGTGCAGTGGCAAAGTCCAAAATTTGGTAAACGGACACGTTATCATTCCAAATTCCCGATTCCCTGTTGATCAACACTGGTTTCGCCCATAAACAGATGTATTTCCCCAAGGGACTGAAATGCAAATCAAATACATCATCTTGTAAGATGTTCCCAATGACAGATCCGGACTCGGTATTCACCAAAACTATCTTTTTCGGTTGTGAGTAAGCAACGATCTTGCCATTCCCACAATAAATGGCATTTTTGCAGTCCAACTCCGGTCTGGAGAAGTTGGCAAGTGTCTCAAAGTCGGTGGCTCCAGAGATCAACTCCAACGATTTCGGTTGACGACCTGTTGTTATGGTTAATTTCTGGGGTTATGACATCATTACAAGGGTTCTCGGTGTGCTACTTACAATAAAATTGTGTTGACGGCGTCATTTCCGCGGTTTGGATGACTTTTGACGTCTGATTCGATGATTCTATGCGTTACAATGTTTTGTCAAATTCACCATGAAGAGTTTTTTCCTTAAAGATGAGGGAAACTTTGCTGCTCTGGACACGACCAAATAGCAAGAAGAAAATTGCGAACCGGGGCTGTCTACAATTACTACATTGGGCGCCATCAAATGAGAGGGCTGGTATATAGATAGAAATGAGATGAATATTAGACTCTATTTACTCGTAGATCCAGCCGAACAAAGCAGGCTTGTACTCGACCAATTCCTCTTTCTTGAACCACAAACCGATTTCCTTCTTTGCACTTTCAACAGAGTCAGAACCGTGACAGACGTTTCTACCCATGTCAATTGCGAAATCACCTCTGATGGTACCTGGAGCAGATTGCAAAGGATTGGTGGCACCCAAGATGACTCTACCTTGCTTGACAACATCTTTACCTTCCCAAACAGTAGCCAAGACTGGTCCAGACAACATGTATTTCAACAAAGATGGGAAAAATGGCTTTTCTTGCAAGTCGTCGTAATGGTCTCTCAACAAGGCTTCATTTGGGTTGTACAATTTGATACCAACCAATTTGAAACCTCTGTTTTCAAATCTACCCAAAATTGGGGCGATCAATCCCCTTTGGACACCATCTGGCTTGATCATGATAAAAGTTCTTTCGTCAGACATTTTTGATATTTTTTAATGCGTATACTGTGATGTATTGAACAGTTTCTTTGATTTTGTTTCGATTTTCTTGAAATTTTTTCCCACCCAAGATTCTTTGTGCGTGGCAGAGACAAAAGAAAATTCTTCGTCAAAAGATTCCCATGTGGAGTATTGACACGTGCAATTGTGTATTGAAATTGGCAGAAGGGGTGAAAAATTTCTCCGGTGGTTACAAAGTAGACCCGGAGACTGGGCAGCGATATGGAGACCGGTTTACATCTATGATTTCACACCCTTGACAACATTCCAAAACTTGACTTCTGGAACGTTCTATGCACTCACAGTGAGCATATCGGTCTATGGACAGAAATATTTCATGTGTCTTCTTCGCTAGCACCTTTGCTTCTATCCAATCGTGTAGTTGGAGCGCTAGATACCCTCTGTATTACAGTTGGAGGCTCGTTATTGTCAGACGTAGAGTGTACAATCATGCAAGATTTGCACTAAGAGTTTTCTGCAGAAAGGTGCCTGATAGAATACCGATCATGACGAAATACCTCTTGCACGACTCAGCTGCACAAGCAACTTGAATCTATTCAACTTAGCCCCTAACTTCCCGTACTCATGTCCCAGTCAATTCTCAGTCAAAATGTAATAAGCAAAGATTTACAACAATTACGTAGCAATCGATTTCACTAACCTTTGTTATAACAAATAAAATAATCAGTCGTGTGCATGACCAAATCCCAATCGGTGACTTTGTTTGTTGTCGCAAACTTAAGCTAATTCTACGGAAAACAACAAACAAACAAAGCCAATTAAGACAACTAGGACTGCCTATTCAGGCAACAGTTGCCGCAATAGGAGAATCTTAGAGTAGTGGCTGCCAAAATATAGGCAGAAAAGTGTGAAAAAGAAAGGAAAAAAGAGATTGAAGAGAAAAAGTATTAAAGATGATCAAAATCCGGTAGTTGGGTACTGGGTACTTTTCAATAGTCGAACTCAATAATCAGTCCACCAAAAGGCCGTAACTCGCTTTCAATTTTATTCACAATCTAAACCATCATAGGCACACCCTAAATTCATATCTGAACCAGATTATAACGCTTATTTTGCCATTCAAGGTCTTTATAAGGGGTGTGTTTGTGTCAAGTTTTCTCAATCTTTATTAGTACTATTGTTCGAACAAGTTCCGAGTCACTAATCAATTGAACAATCCCACACTTCAACAATCATCAAGAGAAACTATCAATTTGAGATTTTTTTTTACCAATTAACAGGTCTTACATCATGAAAGTGCTAAGCACAGAGGAACAACAGCAGTTCCGAGAATCCGATCCGGGGGCCACTAAAGATGACCACAAGATAACAAAGGCTTCAAAAAGTGATTCAGAATATCTTACCCCCATGTCTATGAGCACAGGGGCTTCATCTGAGATGACCAAATCGGCATCGTCTGCAAATAATTATGATACCCCTCCAGCACCACAGATCTCAAACAGCATGCGGCCGCTGTATCAACACTCGACGTCTTTCCCCATAGTTACCAACGTCAATAAGAGCCATTTGTTCACATTGTTACCAAATCCAACGACCCAACTGGAGAATCAAAACCAACAAGTGCTAGAACGCCATGGTTCCGACAATGGGCAATCACGTGGTTCACATGATCTGCACCAAATGCATTCACAGACTCAAAGTAATGTGATATCCAATGCAAGATCTTACAGTTCTGCTTCTTCACCACCAAATACTATCAGTTTCAACGAATCTGTGGCATCATACGACCTGAGAACTGCTACTGAACAGGTAAGTATCTCTGTGCTTGACGACGAAGATGGTACAAAATTGAAAACTTTGCGTTACAACTGGTCCGATTATGAAGATCGGTTGTTGTTGAAAATAGTTTTATCTAGTCATCGGGTCTTGCATGAGTTGAAGACAAAACCCTTGAAAAGATTTTGGGAATTAGTGCTGAGACTGGTGAAACAATATGCAATCAACCTGAAAGTCTCAAGGAGTCACCGTCAATGTCGTGAAAGATTTTACATATTGTACGCAAAGCTGGTGAAATTTGCCGAGCAATTGGGTATCGATCCCTCTACAGAACCTAGAAGAACTCAGCAGCGTTTAGGTTTCACCGAACTTGAAGAATTGTATTTGAGAATTTTACAGGTTTTGAAATTGGAAGACGGTTTCAAGTTGGTGGTGAATGAAGAATTTTATAAAGATCTAGAAGCTGTTGAACTGTTTGATCAGTCTGTCGCTCTAGAATCTCAAACTGGAGTGACATCCAGGAAGACGGAAAGTGATGCGACTACTGTGTCCTTTGAGTCCTCCAATAAATCGAGTGATAAAGAAGAAAATGCTCCAGCTAAACACGTGAAACAAGAGCAGCAGAATCATATCATCAACAACATCAGCTCGATGAAACATAAGCTCACGCCTACTACTTCACAGCACCTCCCTAAACGTTCCAAATACTCAACCTACTCTAACGAAAGTGGGGATTTGAATCCTTCATCGGTATCGGAATCACTGCAAGATATTTCACCCTCTTCAAACACTAAAGAATCGAGTGGAGACGGTGATATAATGCCAACTCCACCTATCACAAGATTTAACAACAGGTCCTACTCATCGATGAGCTCGGGTGTGTCATTGAGAGCAAACGTTGACACGGACAAGCCTAGTTCATTTTTGAAGAACAAAAAGTTCAAGGACTCGGCATCGGCCAATGGTCGTAGGACCAACGTTGACGATTCAAGCAACAGTTCTCTCAGTGGAAGTGCTGCTAATAGTCAGGGTGAGAGTAATGGCGAAAACGAGTTGAATGAGAGTGGGGATCGTGTTGGAGATGAGATTGACGAAGAAGACGAAGAGGATGATGATGGATTGGTCGGACAAAATGAAGTAATTCAGCCCGATTTGGAGGGGAAGAAGTATCACAGTACCTTCAGAGATTCTTCAACACAACTGCCGCTGTCACTGTCACTGCCAGCCGAGGCCAATAAGATGGCACTCGGCCTGTTGAGCCATAGAATGGATGGAATAGACTTGAGTATAAGTAACTTGAACAAAACAATCTCCAACCTTGACCAGCAGGTCAAGCTCGGTTTGACTGAGCTGTTTGAGAAGATTGCGAAATATCAAGCTGGAATCGATGAGATCAGCACAATACTCAAAGATCAATTCCAGAATAGCAAGAAACTGGCTTGAAAAATCCAAAAGATGATCACGTTTTAGTTTTGGGGGCTAAAAGGCTCCAAACAAACTTTTGTTAAATTCAATTCAGTTTTGAAGGACGATATTGATCCACTTCGTGACATTGTCTGGGATGGTGCGTTCCCAAGGTTTTAATTTGTAATTTTGTATTTGTTTTTATATCGTCATACCGTCATTTAGATACCTTAGTTTTCGCTTAGGTACACTTAGCATTTACATTAATTGAGTAATATTTTCAATTTCAACAAACAATAGTACTTTTGCAAGCATATTGAGAGAGGCCATTGCAATACTCATAGAGAAGAACGAAGTCTTCCACTTGATGGTGAGTGTACACGTGCAACTGCTAGCTAGCATTTCCCCTCCAGTCTGTTCATCATTTGTGTTATGAACTTTGTCAGTTCAGGCTCTAGCGCAACACAACTTTACAATGTTGCCAGAAGGGGGTACCTAAGATTTTGAAATAGTCACTAAAAGTAGCCTCAGCTTATTTTCCTTGTCGGTTGCAACTGCATCAATATGCGGCTTTCAAAAGGGGGTGTGATCTTCAACTACAATGTCAAATTCAAATTCAAACCTAGGTGGTGCATAAAGTATATAAACTAGTTATCTATTTGCTCAATGAAGCTCTGTATTCCAAAATCTGCTTGATAGAATCGACAATGGTTTGCTCCAAAGTGATCAACTCAACACCAGTGCTCTTGAGAGTTTTAGAGATATCATAACTTGGGGCAGACTCTTCCAGCTTCTCTGCTCTTTCAGCATTACCCTCAGCAATCTTACCCTTCAACTCTGGGAAGTTCTTATGGATAAGCAACAACAACTTGTCGGATGTGAAACTGCCATTGACAGGGAATAATCTTTCTCCAGCGAGTTTATCATTGATCAAAGGCAATACATGCAAGAGTGCAACATCTCTGACATCAACACCGAGCCCGGAAGCTCCTTGAACATCGTTGTCACCAGCCTTGGATTTCAACAAAGCATGTACAATTTCAGCACTGGTGTTCAAGTTTTCCTTGTCCAAAGAGTCTTCGAACAACTGTGGACCTAACACATAAGGTGGGTTTACAGTGGTGACGGTGAAATTAGGAGACTCCTTCTCAACAAAGTCTCTTGCAGCCTTCTCAGCAAATTTTTTGGAAGCAACGTAACCGTTGACTTCGTTTTCACGGGCTTGCTCTAAGGTGATTGGGTTCCAAGTCTCCTCGGTGTGAACAAATGTCTTTGGATCTTGTTGGACATCCATGATAGCTGCAAAAGATGAAGTGACTACAACCTTTGTGACCTGTGGTGCAAAAGCCTTGATGGATTTCAAAATATTTTGGGTACCTTGAACAGCTGGCTTCAAATATGCTTCATCGATCGACTTGTTCAAACCGAAACTGAATGGTGAAGCTGTGTGCAAAACGTATTTGATCTCTGGGTGCTTCTTGAAGGCTTCATCGAAAGCACCTTCTTCTCCGATATCTTCGACAATTTCGTAGGACAATTCAGCATCTGGATACTTCTTTTGGAAGTTTGAGACCAAATTGTCACCTTTGGAAGTAGATCTAACAGATCCAATAACTCTGAAGTTTTTCTTGATCAAAGCCTCGACGGTGTACAAGGCGATAAAACCTGAAGCACCGGAGATGAAAACTGTTTCTTTTGATGACATGATGTGTATTTAGTTGTGTGTGGTAATTGTAATGGATATTGAACTTTTAGAACCAGTGGATAGTTGACTTCTTATATAGCAATTCTTTTTCCCACGAAAATTACAGTGGCTATTTCAACGGTTATAGAAGAAAATAGCAATGGATTACTTACAAATCAACGTGCATACATTAGTGAATTTCGGTCAAGCAAGCTATTACTAATGAAATGAGCAGTGCATTACGATTTAGGTCCAGTAATTCCGCAAGCATGCAAGCCCTGTAATTCCGCACTTAGATTTTTCCATCTTGTTCTTTCAGTTCAGAAATTCTCTGATGTGTAATGTTGCCTCCAAATCCGCAGCTTGCACAACTAATACTAGTGAAAAAAAAGAAAAAAAAATTAGACACTTTAACGAAAAAACCGTTGCAGCTTAAGATTGAACAGATTTTGAGCGGCAAAGTGTAAACAATTCCCTGGATAGTGAGTAAGCAGATTTCCACAACTAATTTGTTTGACGGGGAGCCCGGAGGTGAATATGGGTTAGTAATCAGTCGTCCAATGTCCTAGAGATACTCGGATCATATGAGCTGTTGGATTTGCACATTTGGAACTCTTTCCAGGCCGTTATAAAAATAAAAAATATATTAGGTCCAGTGCGAGGAGGTGGATGGTAATTCTTTGATGATAACAAGAAATGGTTGATGCTAATATGCGATAGCAGACTGACCAGCTCTCAAGAATAAGTCTTTTTAAGACATTGGACTAATACTCTGCTCTTTTCTAGCCTTACCCTGGTGCAACGAACGACACCAGCTGTCTTAGTAATGGGATATTAGTGAAATATGATGCTAGACAGCCCCTATTTGGCTGAAATAGGAACGTATTAACGTTAAGACGCTGGAGCGAGATATGAACAATTGGAATCTTGATTAAAGTAGTGATGCCGGGATAGACCAGGAATCGCAAAGATCCTGAACAGCCAGAAAGTGCAAATGCCGATCGTTCAATCTAGTTCCCTTGTCCGGGACATCAGAATCCGCATTATACGAGCCTTGCTCTCTAATGAGACTCCCAGATACTTGATTTGCTCATGTGTCCCTCACCTATGGACAGGACTTACCCAGTCCTAGGCTATCTTGACCTGCCCTGGCAAAATTTGCCTTTCATTACGTATGTTCAAACTATGTGGAAAATTTCTGTAGCTTCCAACCGCCAAGTGGGGTCAACAGGTGAGGTTGAGATCTCGAGACGATGGGATTCCGTTTTGAAAAGAAAAGCACTAATAGTCTTGACAGGTTCATACAATTACTGTATAGTTACATCATAGATTTTCATTACGGGTAAAAAAAATTTCCAACAATAGAGGAAAGCTGCTACGTAATCAACTCTGATCAACATGAAAGAACATCTTGGATCTTCAAGGGATGATTCAGGTAGACTTGAGTCATGTTGTGGAAACTAAGACTTTTTATACGTAACGAGACCGGGTGAAATTGGGATGGAAATATCGATCTCATCTCGGAGTCGCAAATTTCAAAAACCCCGGGATTCTCATGACATTTTTTCCCTCTTGACCTGGGTAAAAGGCAAGATTTGATTCTGGCAGATCTTTGGTCCAGGTGAGCTAAATTGAAAAGATTTTCCCCTGAGGAGTCCCGTCGCCATCTAATCGGTGCTGTGCGATTACGTAGTGATGATATCAGTTCATAGGACTGAAGTAGAGGGGAAAAAGAAAAGCACTGGGCTACAGAGAGTTAATCCGAACTCTCTTGAGTCTCCATACTTAAAACGAGAGGGGCAGGGCAAAGTGGGACCAACAGTCGAGCCTTTTCTTTTTCCCGCCTACTATTCCGTCGAATCATCTGCCCTGGCGTGCCCTTTCACACGACGAAAAGAAAAGAATTTTCATATGCCTTTTGGCCCCAAAAAAAAAATTATCAACCCGAGACTTGACGGTGCAAAGGTATTTAAACCCCAGGTGATCTTCCCAGAAAATCGATTTATGTTTAGATCTATAGCACGTTCATTCACCACAAATACCAAGATGTCATCATCAATTGCTAACAACAGATTACAACAAGTTTCTGGCTACTTTACACAGGCCAATGCCCCATCTTCCAAGTTCAGAGTTGCTGTTATCGGTTCAGGTAACTGGGGTACCACTGTTGCCAAAGTTGTTGCTGAAAACACCCATTTGAGACAAGATGAGTTTCACGAAGCTGTAAAGATGTGGGTTTTCCAAGAAAAAATTGGGGAAAAAAACATTACTGATATCATCAACAACGATCATGAGAATGTGAAATACTTGCCAGGTATCAAGTTACCACACAACTTGATCGCAGAGCCATCTATTGTGGAAGCTGCTAAGGATGCTGATTTGTTGGTTTTCAACATTCCTCATCAATTTTTGCCAAAAGTTTGTCAACAATTGCAAGGAAACGTGAAACCAAATGCCAGAGCCATCTCCTGTTTGAAAGGTTTGGATGTGACACCTACCGGTTGTAAATTGTTGAGCACATATATCACCGATGTCTTGGGTGTGTATTGCGGTTCTCTTTCCGGAGCCAATTTGGCTCCAGAAGTCGCCAAGGGTAAATGGTCTGAGACCACCATTGGTTACAAATTACCACTGGATTTCAAAGGTGTAGGTCAAGATATAGACCAAAAGACTTTGAAGCACTTGTTCCACAGACCTTACTTCCACGTCAGAGTCGTTGAAGATATTGCCGGTGTTTCTCTTGCAGGTGCCTTGAAGAACATTGTTGCCTTGGCTGCTGGTTTTGTCGAAGGTATGGGTTGGGGTGACAACGCAAAGAGTGCTGTCATGAGAGTCGGATTGAGTGAAATCGTCAAATTCGCCGAGAAATTCTTCCCAGAGTCCAACCCATCCACTTTTTACGCCGAAAGTGCCGGTGTAGCTGACTTGATCACCACTTGTTCAGGTGGTAGAAACGTCAGAGTCGCTATCCACATGGCCAAGACAGGTCTGACTGCTCTGGAAGCTGAAAAGGAATTGTTGAACGGACAAAGTGCTCAAGGTGTCATCACACTGAAGGAAGTACACGAATTGTTGGTCAACAAGGGATGTGTCGACCAGTTCCCATTGTTTGAGGCAACTTACCAGATCGTTTTCGGATCTCAATCGATGGAACAATTACCAGAATTGATCGAGGACGATGATGACTGATTTTGTTCAAAAACTTTGCATTTACTGTTTATCCTTTAGAAATTGTCTTTCCATAGTTTGCCTCGGCATCGCGAAATATAGATAACCTTATAATTAACCATAATATTCGTCAACATTTGCTATCCCAGCCGTAGAAGCGTATTGGCAGTAGTGATAATGATAGTGCACCGAATATCAAAAGCTCACTCAAAAAAAATCATGTAATTTTTAACATTTTCACTTGCACTTACCAACGATCAAGTGGTGCAAGAAATACGTCAAGTGAGTCTACACTGCACAATAATATTCGAAATGATCAAGACAAGAACAGCATCAGTGCTCAGATTCCAACCACTGAGATTGATGCACTTCAACAGGGTCTTGAGCCAACAGGCATCGACATCTCCTGAATCACCTGTACCTGGATCCTCTTTGAACTGGGAAGAGTTTTTGAAATTGAGAAAGCAAGAGAGGAGAATAACATTTGGATCATCGATATTTACGCTGTTGATGGGATCTACTACGTCATGGGGTTATATTTCACAGATTGAGATCGATCCGACACAGATGATCTTTGGAATTGATCCATTTGCTATCATGGTTGGTGGTATGATTGCATCAACACTGTTGGGATACCTGTTTGGACCTTTAGTAGGGGGTGGTGTTTTCAATTTGAAGAACAAGAAAATCTTGAACGAGTACTATGCGAAACAAAAAATCTTTCTCACGCACATCATCAAGAACAGAGCTGACCCATCGAGAAACTCGTTCCAGAATCCCGTCCCAGATTACTATGGTGAGAATATCGGTTCTTTGAAAGAGTACAGAAACTGGTTGAGAGATTGCAATGCCTACAGGAAGAAAGCTCAAGAGTTTTTGTAGTTTGGAATAAATAATTGTATATAATGAAATCACAAACCTTGTTCTTCTAACGTCTTGAAGGTGAATTCCTTGTTGGCTTTTGGGAATTCGATACCCAATTCCAACAACTTCTGGAACAGTTTGGAAAAGTCCTTGAAAAACAGTTGTTCATCCTTCAGGTACTTTTCGGCATATTTCTTGAATTTGGCGTCCTCCACCAAGGCATAATCCAGGGGCAACATCATCAAAGTGTTTGTCAGATCGTCCTGGTACTGCTTTGGCCCGTCCCACTTCCTCAAGTGCCATTTCTCATTCACCAACAAGTCAAAGAAGGCGTTTGTAAACACCGTTGGACTGAAAGTCCATGGCCCGTCATAAGCCAAAAACTCCTTGTGGCATTGACCCAAGCAATGGGCTCCGATCAAGGCAACTATCTCTTGGTCGTTGAAACCCATCAGATCCGGGCCGAACAATTCTCTGATATGGGCAGCACCTTGACTAGCGTCCGGTAATCTGCCATGAGGCGACTGCGCATCCGGTCCGATATCTTCACGTCCGGATCTCCAGTTCACCTTCGGACCCCCCAATTCCTGCACCAGCACGACCCCTCCTAGGGTGTACAAATCTCCGTAACTCAATCCGTACTTGTCTTTGAACTCTTCCAAAAAGTCCCGGGCGATCTTCAAGCCCGAGTTTCCAGGTTCGTCCAGCTCATACGAGAATCTCATACCACCGGCAAAAGATCCCCCGGGGTTCCCACTGTACGGACATCCGGTCTCGAATTTAGGGTCCTTTCTAAAAGTACCACTCTGATGCCATGCCAATCTCACCAAGATTGGACCATAAGATCCCAAATCAAATTCGTCATTGTCCTCGATCTTCTTGGCAATATCGTTGTACACGACCTGGTAGTTATCCTTATCACTAGACTCCTTGGCGGCAACGTATAACCCACCACTCGTCAACAAGAACTTCTTCCCAGGTGGGGTAGAGCTGTTCCGGTTATTTTGGTTGTAGTAGGTGTAAACCAGACTGGCAACCCCAATCGATCCGGCTAACTTCAAAAAGTTCCTTGACTGACCTCTGAAGGCATTGAACGTTCTTAAATTGACAGTAGCCATTTTCCGTTTCCAATTAGTACTTGTAGAACTTTAATTGTCAATTATCAACAAGATGCGGAGACCTGATCAGTATTTATAAGTTTCCGATATCCAGCGCTGCGAAAAACTGCGTCATTACAATTCTAGATTGGTGGCACCATTATTAATCTTTCCAGATTAGTGCCAGAGAATCCCCACCCGCAGGCTGTCACTCAGTTCGGAAGCATCGAAAGTGGGTTGCAGATCGAGTCGTGCAAATGTAGCCCAATTCGGCCCAAACAGGAAATACCATTACTAAACAAGAAAAATTGATTGGCCAGGCCGGGCCTAGATTACGTTATACAAGATAGGTGCGGATAAACGGTGAACGGGTATTTAAAATTCAGGTGCCATGTTCATATCGAACCAGCCCAAGAAATCATCTCCGCCTTCCATCCAGTTCGCACTCTGCTGCTGGAAAATAGTGTCTATAAATTGTTGATCGGTGTTTTTATCTGGTGAATTTGAGGCAGGTGCACCCGAGGGTGTATCCCCATTTGCATTTGTGTTAGCATTCCCGTTCCCATTCAAGAACTGCGTGAGCGACAAATCCTCCTCCTGTTTCATCTCTGCCCCGACACTTCTGGCAGGGACGTTGAATTGCAGCTGTAGAACTGGGGCTAGTGTCTGGGGTTCCTCGAGAATATCACTGAGCCCCTCTTGGTCTTTCGGCTTCTTTGTACTACCGGTAGCATCGAGCATCGAGATCGGAATCCCGTTAATCTCCGTCGGACCCTTCAACCCGTTCAGTGTGGCGTTTGCTGTGGCCGTGTTCATGGCACGATCTGTCGGCACCAATGTCGTGACAGTGGTTCCGTTCGGTGTCGTGGTTGTGATGGCATTGAAATCGTCTTTGGTAATTTGATTATAGAATGGCAACGGCAAAGGTCTTTTTTCCTTTGAAACTATCGTCAATGGTTGTCCATTTTTTTCGTTCAGCAAGACACGTCTTCTTGCCTCGTGGACACACCACACCAAATCATAGAACAAAGACCCCGTCAAATGCGATCTCATTCTCACAATGATGCCATCGTTCTTCGTAAAGAGCTCTGGATGTGTGATAATGACGAAATTCAACTTCTCCAAAACCGTGGCGGTTCTGGAAATGTCATTTTCGACATCTTTCCACGACGACAACATGTTTCTGAACAACCGGTGCACGGTCACGATACTCTGCCTAGCAGAGTCGATATATTTAGGTAACAAGTACGACGACAAGTGTAAGCGGAATAGCAACAACACCAGTAATGTGACACTCTGTCTCACGTAGATCGGATACTCGATCAACTGTCTCTTTTCGATGAGTTTCGAGATGATCGTCACAATTCGTGTTGCAATAGTGTACGCACTCACTACATATGCAGTCTGGTCTTCAATTGGTGTATCTGGCAAGAAAGCGAAGCAGCAGAGCATCAACTTCACATACAAGTAATATATCTCCACTGATAGATTGTCTATCTGTAATTTGAAGCTCAATCTTTCCAATTCACGCTCCAAAATGGTCAATGCAGCAGCTCGGTTCTTCGGGTCCATCAACCCATCAGGTGTAGAAACAGATATCCCCATTGTATTTACTAATTTCGACTGGAAAATCGAGAGACTGATCAAACAACGGAAACTTTTCGGTAATGTGTTGTCGATTCTTGCATTTTCAAGCAAGAAATCAGTGTTCATGGACGGAGGCAATCCAAGAGTCGAAGACCAGAACTGTTCACCTAAAAACACGGCAAGCCACGTTCTAGTCCTCCATTTTTCCGCATTGGGCAATGCCACTTGCGTCCTAGAGAACTCGCTGATGAATTTACCTCTATGTAAACCCAATTGCAAAGATAGGCTTTTCAGCAACCCGATGAACCGATAAGAACAGTCATCCAAGATCTTTTGATTCGGTAAAGGCCACGTGCCCAAGATCAAAAGGGCCTGCACGATATGTGTGGACCTGGGAGTCCTGATCCAACAGGTTTCAATGGCTAATTGCTTGATCAAAGATGCTAATGACATGTACAATGTCGGTTCCGGATCAGAGAGACATGCAGTCAACATCACCACCCAGAACAACAACTGCGATTGCTGGTACAACTCTACCGGGTTATCGGAGGACAAAATGGGCAAAAAGGGAAGATAATCAGAGACAAATCTGGCATGTAATTCTGTCAGTTTCTCAAGACTCAACTTGACACCTCCAAGCACAAATTCAGCTATTTGAGTCGGTGTGGGTGAGTTCCTTGCCGTCAGAGGTGAATCTCTGTTGGATCTACTGAAAGGGACCGAGCTGGAAGGACTCTGTGAGAAACTGTGATGATTTGGTCCATTACTTGAGCTGGTAGTAGAATTGTTTTTGAACAAACTGGACGCTCCCGGGGCCGATTCCGACCGGATTCTTCTCATGGCATGGTCGAATATTGGCGGCAATTCTCCTCCACTCACCAGAGAATCGTTCAACAATTCAGGTGTGCTGGCGTTGCTCTGATAGTTCTTGGAATCTTGCAAAAGGTGTGGCTCTTTCTTTAAAAAAGTCTTTGCCACCAATGGAGGAGACTCTGTGGGCGATCTATGAGGCTTATTTGTGAAGTTCATCAATTGGACGTTATCCGGAACCGAGCCTCCTTGCAGTTGTAGCAGTTGCACCAACAAATGTTCGTTCTTCGTCAAGAATTCAATCTTGGACCGAAGTTCGTCGACATCGTTTTTTAAGCACTGGATTTGTGAGCCTTTCTTCGGCCTGAACAGCGGGTCGATTTCACATGTCAAGTTCATCTTTTCACATCTCGCACACGGCGTGGGGAACTTTTCTGAGGCGTTACATTTGATCTTGTGTTGTCGGCAATGTGTACATGAAGTGACCGGTCTGTGGCCAGATGCGTGCTTGGAGTTTCCCTCTTTCACCACAGGTTTGATAGACTTCTTGCGGGGCTTTCCTTGAGAGTCCTCCGACGGTTTTCGCTTCATAACTGCAGGTCTTATCTGATGTAGCTGTGGTTGAAGTGTTTGGTGATTTTGGTGCGGCAGATGTGGCAGCAACGGCTGGCTCTGTTGCGGTAAAAGCATCGTGTATGTGGGCGAAGCGCTGTTCACAGTATGGGGAGTGTCACTGGGGTTCGATAACCCGGAACCCGCGGAAAACGTGATAGGTGATGGGTCTTTCTCCATGTTATCATGTATGTATATTTCTTGTAGTATAGTTGAGTGGAACGTTGAAGAGTGATTTCAGTTCTGGATGTTTCCAATATGGTCATACGAACTTCCGTTGTGGTTTCTATTGCATCTAGTGTGAAAAATGACCAAGCGCCCTGACACTGAATGATGGAGGTAGGGGTGTGTAAATACAAGATCCGAAAAACAAGGGTCCTCTATTTGATCTCTTGAGCCGGAAAAGTCTCGCGTTTCGAAAAATGGATGACTTGTGTCAGTTTCAGATTCTAAAAGCCAGGGATATGGGCGGAGGCACACGTGAATGATCCTTTGTATAAGCGATGTCGTTGCCTAAAACTTGATTCCAGAGGACTTTAACCAAAAATTATTTTTTCCCGTTGATTAAAATTTTTTTACTGCAGTTTTCCTGAGAGGTTTTCCAATATGGTATCAATGGGACTAGTCTTGAGCGGGTTTTAACTAGTGGGCGGATTTTAGTCCGGTCTCAAGTTAAGAGAGATGTGGAAACAGTTTGGGTGGAGAAATCCGGATTCCACGGGGATGGTTGGTTACATGAGTGTATTATCGGTTCATAACCGGAGTGGAGCCACAAATATTAGAGTTGTAGGAATCGGAACAAATTCGCAGCGGCATTGTGCATGGTTTCTTGCAACATGTTTGTGGACTTTCGTCCAATGAAAAGAGCTAGAATTGTTTCTGGCATTGCAGCTGGAGAATATGTACGCTTAAGACAGGTTTTCCTTGGGAAAAAATATGTAGGAGTTAAGAAGTAATATATGGTACTGGTCAGGTCTATGGGATATTCACTAGTATGAGGTGCTGGCATGATGCCAGACTGCTACTAGGGCTCCGAGTGTCATTGCAATGGCTTCGATTGTTGTAAATATCACTTACTGTGCATGTCTGTAGATCAAAATATCGCGGGTTTTTCGGTCAAAATCATTTTTCTGCTCACATTGCATAGTTCCAAGAGACCAATGAGAATTTAACAACTTCCCCACAATGCAGAATCACAAAACCAAGGACTTTCACTATACGCAGAGCACATAATCTACCCCAGATTCAATCTAGCCGCTTTCGGGTCTAACTTTCATAGTTAAATATCATACTACAAAGGGGGTGTTTGAAGTACACTTTATTCAGCTATACATAATTAATATGAACAGAGCAAAATTAGTCAGACTTGGTGAAACGCAAGTATGGCTTGATCTTTGTGAAATCACCAAACTTCTCCTTAGCAGCTTCATCAGAGACACTTGGTGGGATAATGACGTCTTTACCTGGAGACCAGTCAATTGGAGTGACAACACCTCTCTTGTCACCGATCTGCAAGGCATCGATGACTCTCAAAACTTCGGCAGAGTTTCTTCCAACTGATGGTGGGTAAGTGATGATGATTCTAACCTTCTTGGATGGGTCAATGACGTAGACAGATCTGATAGTTTGGACAATACCTCCGTTCAAGTTCTTGAAACCTTCTTCGTCAACCATGTCGTACAAGAAAGCAACTTCTCTGGACTCGTCGGCGATGATTGGGTATTGGAATGGTTGACCACCGGTAGAAGTCTCTTCGATATCTTTGATCCAAGCGTTATGGCTTTCGATGCCTTCGGCAGACAAACCAATCAACTTGACGTTTCTCAGGTCGAATTCTGGCTTCAATGCCGAGAATGCACCCAATTCAGTGGTACAAACCGGGGTGAAATCAGCTGGATGTGAGAACAAAACAGTCCATGAGTCCTTGATGTAGTCGTGGAAGGTGATTTCACCGTGGGTGGTTGGAGCAGTGAAGTTTGGAGCGATCGAATTGATTCTAATTCTTGGCTGTTCACTCTGGTTGAACGTCTTCAAACCTCTGATCACAGTGGATCTGAATTGGGTTCTTGGGATTCTGACAAACGTTTTGGTCAACATTGTTCTTGTATCTTGGGTGAATTGGGTTGCAATTGGAATCAAGGGCAATTGAAAAATTATATCTGAAAAATCGCTGGAAATTAGCCACAATTATTGTGTGAAGTCACGTGGTCTGAGCAGATGCCCTCGTAATGCCCAATGAGGAAATAATAGCTCTCCAGATTCAATTACCGCTTCAGGCAAGCGAAAAGGGGGTAGCGCGATATATTTTTTCACTTCTTTGTTTACACTTTTGAAGCATTAGTACCGCAGAAACCACGACAAAAGCTAATTCAGTTGATCAGATGGGCCCCGAGCAAGTCTTCAAATCTGGCCAGAAACGGCTATCATCATCCCGGAGCCAGAATTCGCTTCGTTCCGTTGCCACTCCGGTCAAAAGGCTCCAGACAGCGACAAACATGAGAAATTCACCAAAACCAATGGCATCTTCCCAAGGTGAAGAGACCAATATCAGCGTCTATGTGAGGTGCCGGTCCAGAAATGACCGAGAAATCAGTGAAAATAGTGGCGTAGTAGTGTCGACATTGGGCCAGAATGGGAAAGAAGTCATTGTCCAGCTGAATCAAAACAGCTCTTTGAACAAAACATATACTTTTGACAAGGTGTTTGGTGCAGAGAGTGATCAGGAAACTGTATTTAGAGACGTGGCCAAGAGTCTGTTGGCAGAGATGCTCCAAGGCTATAACTGCACCATATTTGCATATGGCCAGACCGGAACCGGAAAAACTTACTCGATGTCTGGTGACATCAGTGCTAATGGTGTTTTGGGCCCGCATGCCGGTATTATTCCTCGTATTTTGGTGCAACTCTTCAAAGATGTCAAGGATTCCACCGTCAGAGTCTCGTTTATCGAGCTTTACAACGAGGAGTTGAAAGATCTTTTACTGAGTGACACAGCTGACAGTAAAGTGAGAATATACGATGACCACGATAAGAGATCGATAGTGGTGCAGGGCATGCAAGAGGTGTTTATACACGATGCCGCCGAGGGATTGAAGTATTTAGCCGACGGTTCGTTTAAGAGACAAGTCGCTGCCACGCAGTGCAACGATCTTTCTTCTAGATCACATACTGTCTTTACCATCACTGTGCATACCAAGAAGAACGACCCCCTCAGTGGGGAAGAGTACGTAAAAGTAGGTAAATTGAACTTGGTAGATCTCGCTGGTTCAGAAAATATCAGCAGGTCGGGTGCTGAGCATAGAAGAGCTCGAGAAGCGGGCATGATCAACCAGTCTTTGTTGACTTTGGGAAGAGTCATAAATAGTCTTGTGGACAGATCTACTCATATACCTTATCGTGAGTCCAAATTGACCCGGCTTTTGCAGGACTCGTTAGGTGGACAGACCAAAACATGCATCATTGCCACGATCTCGCCGGCAAAAGTCAGTTTGGAAGAGACCTTGAGCACTTTGGAGTATGCAAGTAGGGCAAAAAATATCAAAAACAAGCCTCAGGTGAACCAGACAATGAGCAAACAGATGCTCATCTCTGAGTATATACAGGAAATTGAAACTTTGAGAAAAGATTTGGAGGCAACAAGGGAACAATCTGGGGGAGTTTATATGACCAATGAGAACCACCAGAAGCTCTTACAGGAGAGTGAGAGCAGAAGAATATTGATTGATGAACAGAAGTTGAGGATAGGCGTGCTAGAAGACCAGAATAATAGGTACAAAGAGACCCATGAACTGCATCTTATAGAGGCAGAGACTCTCAAGTCGGAAGTACAGCTGGCCGGAAAAGAAGTACGACATTTGAAACACCAATTGGCAATAATGGAAGAGAAACTGGTGGAGTTTGAATATAAATATCAAGATGAGGCACTGTTCACAAGAGAGCTCCAAAAAACTGGGGCTGATTCTCAGAGACTTTATCAGTCGTTGGTTGATGTTGTGGAGGAAATGAAGTCCAGAAGATCAGAATTGGAGTCGCTTCTTGTCAGAAGTAACGAATTGTTCCAAGATAATAGCAATGCTTTAGATAGCAAAAAGCGGGAGATTTCAATCGCAGTCAACAAAAGTCGAGTTGAATCTTTGGAGTTTTTAAAGACACATAATGAGCAGCTGGTTGATCAATTTGGTGCCAAATTCACGGAAATAATCTCGAAACACCGTGACTCCTTTGCCAAGAAGATATCAGAGTTTGCTCGTGCTGGTTCAGAATTGGGTCATGGCACTGGGAGTCTATCAATATTGATCCATGAGTCAGATCACGAGATTCAAAAGTCGATAGAGAAATGCAGCACCCAAATTGCGTCCCAAGTTCTGGGAATTGAGCAGCATTTACGCAGTTTACAGGAATCTTTGAGTGACAAATGCGAGCAACATCTTTTGGCGGTATTTGATGTTGATACAGCTGTGCAAGATTCATATCATACAATAGGATCAAGCTTCCAAAAGTCATTTGAGTTAATCGAGTTACAAATCGATGCCCAATTACAGGAATTACAGAGATTGGCGACTGTCATGCAGCAGCAGCATAAGGCAAACAAGGAACTTTTGTCACTGCAAATGAGCTCAAACGTTGTAGCGCATGAATCTGAAGCAAAGAGAGAAGATGTAGAAAGAGCAGAGTTGTTGAAGCAAATATCGTTGCTCATCGAGGATTCTGCTGCATCGAGACGTAGAAGGAATGAAGAAACATTCCACAGTAATCAGAACTTCCTTGTCAATATTCGTGATCGTGAAGACAATTTCACGACAAACTACCTGGAATCAATGTCGAACCTCGTAGAATCGGATAAAACGTTTGCAACGGCACTTAGTAGTCACAGAGAAGGGTTGAAGGGGAAATTGGTGCAAAACCATGAACTCAACAAAAACAAGATTCTTGCCTTGAATGACATAACTAAAAACCAAAAGAAAGAGCATGAGAAAATAGTAACCACGATATCTCACGGTGCTGTAAATATACAAAAAGATGTCCAGAGTGTGAACGATCAACTCTGTTTGCAGAACGGTGAAACTTTGAGAACTGTAGATCAAAGATTGGCCCAGATGAACCAGAGCACACAAAAATCGCTCGGCAAGATCTCGGCTGAGTTCACCACTATCAAGGACAGCTTGGAAGAAATGAAACCTTCGTTGGTGGACAGTTATATCAGCGGGCAAAAGGATCTATTGGCGTCTCACGAGAAGCTAATAACGGCAAATGGTAACAATTTGGCAGATTTAGTAACTTCTGTGACATTGAAATCGCAAAAGGTAGGAATTCCCCCTCTTCGAGACTACAATTACCCCTCCGAATTGCCAGGACCCAGACCCAAGGAGGAGCTCACTAAGAACCGTAAACCTAGAATCGCCATTGCAGCAGATGACTCCATGCTGAACGACTCAATAGCGATGCACGAGCTGGAAATCTTGACTCCATTACCAGTTCCGATTCCTGACAGGCCATTAGTGGAGAATACTCCGTCTTCAGTGGGCAAAGTGAAGAATTTCAAGGTTCGACAGGGAACACAGCGACACGACAAGTCCAAAGTGCTCCAGCAACTCAATATTTGATGAAATTCAGCTCAATTGCATATAAGCCCTTCAATGTGGCTAACCCCCAATTTTGTACTATATACTGTAATGATTTTTTTTTGTTTTGGGATTTTTTTTCATCTACTTTAAATATCAACCTCAACAAGTCAAGACGATCGTTAAACACCATAGAAACACCATATGCAGACAATAAACTGTACTGCAAATTGATATTGAATATGGTTACTGCGTATGTATACAATCCATCAAGTATTGAGCAACAAATACTAACATTGGCCCGAAGTATACTATTGGTGGAGAAAGCACTTCCGAGCTCGATCACTTCATTCCACGACTCACTCGCCAATGAGCTCCCAAAAGTACTAGGAAAGTGGTCATTTGATCTCAAGGTGTACTTGAACAACAAGTATTCAAAGCCCGATGATTACACGATAGCACAGATCCCCAATAAGTACCTAGTGACACTTCAGACGTCTTATTTCCCCAACAAGACTGTGACGATGATCAACAACACCAAGGCGATAGTGACGTCACATTGCATTGATGACGACAACGATGAAGAATTGGACTATTTTGAGAAAGGAGTGTGTTCGTCGCTCGATCTAGACCCATTTGATGTCATTATCTCGACAAAATTTCAAAGTTTATGGACGTTGAAGCAGACCATCAAAGGGGAAAGTGGACTCGGCTATGAGATAGAGACCAGCAACTTGAACATCGAGGACCTGATATTGAACAGTCTTCCGGAGACTCTCTCGAGCAAAGTGAACAACAGGAAAGACAAGTTCAGAATCCGGACAGCCAATTGCTCGCTCCACGGGTCATTCAAGGGCTTTCTCATAGAAATGGAGTATTTAGATGACGAAGAAGATTTGATCTGTGCAAAAGACGATCCAAATTACAACGAGATCCAGCTCTTCCACGTGAAGATCAACAAGATTAAAGAATTGATAAAAGCTTATAGATTCCCGAACGGGAAATTATGTTACAACGTGCTCAACGAGGACAGGTTGGACTACATGAGTGACTTGGTGCAGCAGTACTCCGAGGCGCTCCAATTTTAATGATATGACCTCGGTTGTGGTCCCAGTGCACCGTCCTGTAATGTGTAGCTGCCATTTTGGCGTAAATTTTTCACTGTGTCAGTAAGGACAGATGAAAAAAATTATCCTTGAAGCTCAAGATCGATCCATCAATACACTAGCAGGCTTCAAGACATGTTGAGAACGGGCTTTTATAGACAGTTCACGAGGCTCTATGCCTCTACTCCTACTCCGAAGCTCAATGCTGCTGAAACGCCGTTCATACAAGATCTTTTGGACAAGGTTAAGAACGTGCAAGAGCGCCCCCAGGCTGAGAAGCTGAGTTTCCTCAAGAAGAGCCCTAAAGTGGCATCCAATTTCAAGAGAGAGGGCGGTGAACAGAAGAGAAACAACCGCGGTAACAATTACAAGGGCAAGAAAAACAGTAATAACAATAACAACAACAACCAGAGACAGAGGACCAAGTTTGTGGGCACAAAGGCAGCCCCAGAGGAGAAATTTAACAGTGCTCAATACGCGAAACAACGTCGTCACAAGACGGAACAGAGATACGGAAACGCCAATTTCATCGATTCAGGGAACGCGTCACAAGGAAAAAAGGGCAAGTTCAGAGCTGCGCCTAAACAGCAGTCGATCTTCGCCCAGACACGCACCGAGAGAGCCGTTCTGGGCAAGAGAACCAGATTGGGGGCTAGAACCGTCAAGAAAGAAGCGCAAAAACAGACTACACAGGCCTCGGAAGAGACTTATTTGCCGCAGAAACCGACACTTCCGGACTTGGTTAACTACTCGCCGCAATTGGCCTACAGCCAGGAGTCCAGGTTGTCAAGAGCACTCTTGCAGTTCTTCCAACGTCACTACCAGGTGGATTTGTTCAATAGCAAAACGGACCTCTTGGGCTCAAATGACCGTGTAGTGGTGCAGCAGTTAGTGTCTCCATTCTACTACGAAGAGAGACTCCCGCTCTCGAAGACGACGCTCAGAGCTCCGCATTTCGTCGATGCTGAGCTCGATTATGGCTTGTTGAACAGAATCATTGAAAAAACCGTTTTTGGTAAAGTACACGACCTCAAGATAAGTGCTCCTAATGACAAGTTGAAGTTGAATGCCCAAGTGGTGCAGAACACGTTGAATGCAAACGTCACTTTCAACTACGGTGACAAGAAGGAGAGAATCTACAAGAGCTGTGCGGGGTTGGAACCGGTCAAGAACTTGCTCGAGTAGCTACTGTACATAGCACCTGAATATAGTCTAAAAAATGGATAAGATCGTGTTTTGTAGTTAGTGGATAAGTTGTGATAAGATCTGCACATCTGTCAGTCGGTGGAACGTCTTTTATCCGAGACTGCTGCCATGGGCCTGTTTCAAGTAGCTACATCTTAACATATTTAGCATCTGAATATAAATATCTAGTTCAAGAGATCTACAAAATCAGTGGATAAGATCCGCGACATCTTTCAGTCCGAAACTGCTTCCTCCACAAACAATGACAACAATTATATCCTCCTGACTCAACTGGCCAAAGCAACGGTACAACAACTCCGGCTGGTAAACGGGGCACAACGCAGCACCACAGGCTGGCTCTACAACCACGTTATGGTCTTCTACAAACTGCACTACACTGGCCAAAGTATCCTCATCTTTCACCAAAATCGAGTGTGTGGGGTAACTTTGGGCGTATTTCAATGCCTGCTCGGCGGCATAAGGCGATGCCAAAGACACGGCAACGGTTTTCACCGAATCTAGCACGATCACGTGACCGGCCGCGATCGCCAGGTTCAAAGATGGCGCATTCTCGGTCTCTACAGCTACAACAGGCACGTCTAAGCCGTTTCTGATCAAGCCCTGGACGATCCCAGTGTACAAACCTGCTCCTCCTACAGAGCAAATGATGCCTTTCAAGTAGGCTACAGAATCACCCAATTGGGACTTGATCTCGTCCACCATGGTAGAATGGCCCTCCCAGACGATTTCATTATCAAACGGATGACAGTACACTGGGAGGATTTCGGATTTGTCCTGTTTCGCAATGATTTCTTCTCTTAAATACCGGTCAGCCTCGCCCCAGTGTCTCCCAGCGACGATCGCCTGGGCTCCAGTGGCCTCGATCTTCAACTTCATGCGGAGTTTGCTCACTTCCGGCAACACGACTGTGCATGGAAGCCCGTAATAAGCAGCAGCAGTGCTCGTTGCCAACCCGGCGTTGCCACCTGACGACGAAAATAGGGCGATTTTCTTGCCCTGTGCAGCTGCCTCCTGCAGTTTGACCTTGATCAAATGGCCTAGGCCCCTGGATTTGAAAGATCCCGAAGGTTGCGTGAACTCGTTCTTTAAATAGACCTGGAACGGGAGTCTTCCCGAGATCGGGTAGGACTTTGTCAAGGGAGTTTGAATGTACGGTCCGTAGGATTTGTCTGTCATTTGGTGGTGTTTTGTTGTGGCCCAAAACGTTCTTATCGAGATTTTTCACTTATCTTTTTTGCAGGGTCAGGGCGGAAATAGGGGTTTATATATGCCGATGGTGTGGATGGGGCTCCACAAAATTTGTCCTTGCAACTGAGGGGATCCGGTGTCGTATTCGTTTAGTTAGTCAGGGCGGTGGTAAAGTGGGAGAACGAGCGAGAAAATGGGCCGGAGTGGGATTTGGGGGTGCTCAGATTTTGACTTTGGGGGTTGAGTCAAAAGATGCTGTAGAGTCAAAACGATTTGACAGCGTATTTGTACACGACTTGTGCACTTACACTGTGAATTTTCCACAATGTGCACTACTTTCACACCGTTACACCACGCAGAGTCAAATGTGTCAGCTGCACGGCCGCTAGAATGTCCATGGACCGTCAATTACCGTTGCACTAGTCCTGTACTTATAACCTAAGCGAGTTTCATCGTTGAACCCGGCTAAGACTATAGAAAGTAGGTGGTTGCGGCGAAGGCATGCCGCAGTTATTGACTGCCACCACTACTCCAGACACAGTGCACCGTCTCTAGATACCGATCTCCCATCAATGCATGACTGCACTAGTGCACCGCTCATACATCGCTACACCACCCCCACCCAAACTACATCGCTACACCACCCTAGCGAAAGAGTGAAAAAAAATTTTTAGACAAAATCTGTCTAGCGCTACCATCTCATCGCATGACAAGATGGCCTCTGTGGAGTCTATTTTCATCGGGTGCAACCGGCAACTTGCGATTTTCGACTACAATGCCACGAGCAGAGAACTCGCCTATGGAGCGAACAATTTGGTGGCGTTATGCAAGCCCTTCGACGGACACAGAGGTGTTCTCAAGACCTTGAAACACCACACCAAGGAGGTCACATGTGTACTGTGGTTACCGCAGACAGAGCTCTTGATCTCGGCATCTGAAGACGCAACGGTTGCTATATGGAAAGATTCCACCTTGTTACAGGTGTTAGACACCGGCCACAAGTCGTCGGTCACGTGTTTGGCGACTTTGAACGACCGCATTTTTGTCACGGGAGACACAGAGGGAAGTATCATTATATGGAGTGTGCAAGCCGATTCCAAAGTGGTTCAAGCTCACACTTTCACTGTCAAGACGGGATTTCTTCCGTTATGTTTGGCATTTCAAGAAGTGGAGCCGGGGAACTATGTGCTAGCTGTGGGTGGTACAAATACTCTTTTGTACGTATATTCGTTCACATTAGCCCCACAAGTGGCTGATTTCCGGCACTGCGCCACTCTTGCAGGCCACGAGGACTGGATTAAAGTGATTGCCTTCAAGAAAGAAACAGATTCGAGCTGGTTGATCGCCAGTGGGTCCCAGGACCGTTACATAAGGCTTTGGAAGTTGAATATCAATGCAGCAATAGATAAAACCGACGAGGACTCGACAAAGTTGTTGTTATTATCGAACAAACAGCACAAATTCCGCTCGGGAGCCACTGAATGTGCAATCCACTTTGATGCCATCATCATGGGCCATGATGACTGGATTTCCGCATTAAAATGGCATCCGGAAAAGGTTCAGTTGTTGAGTTCGTCTGCCGACACCTCGATAATGATCTGGGAACCCGATACTGTGAGTGGGATCTGGATTTCCACCGCCAGATTGGGTGAGATTAGTATTAAAGGAGCCTCCACTGCCACTGGTGCCTCTGGTGGGTTCTGGTCCGCATCTTGGATTTTTGACGACGACAAAGAGTACATATTCACCAACAGTAAAACGGGATCTCTCAGACTTTGGGAGTCCGATAGTGACGAGAACAACTGGGTGCAAAAATTGTCTGTAACGGGTTCTTTGAAACCATGCAATGACCTCTCTTGGTCCGAGAATGGCGAATATTTGTTGGCGACTTCTCTCGACCAGACCACCAGATTGTTTGCCAATTGGAACCAGAGTTCTTGGCACGAATTTGCAAGACCTCAGATCCATGGCTACGATATGGTGTGTGTTTCGACGTTGTCCAGCACCAGGTTCATCAGTGGAGGCGATGAAAAGATCTTGAGATCGTTTGATCTCCCAAAATCTGTCTCGAAAATGTTGAAAAAGCTCTGTGGGATCACTTTGGAGAGTGAAGAGATGCCTGAAAGTGCCTCTTTACCGGTATTGGGGTTGTCCAACAAGGCCCAGACTGACCAGCCGGAAAAATCGCAAGAAGAGCTCGAAAACGACATCGAAGACGCTGATACTGTAAATAATACCAACGATATATTGTCCTCTTTAGAGCAGCCGCCTTTGGAAGACGTCTTGCAACGTCATACTTTGTTCCCGGAGATTGAGAAGTTGTATGGCCATGGATACGAGATCACTTCGGTAGCCACTTCTCACGACAAATCGTTGATAGCCACTTCTTGTAGATCTAATACTGTACAGCATGCCGTGATAAGGATTTTCCGTGCGAGCAATTGGCAGCAGTTGGATACTCCTTTGAAGGCACATAACTTGACGGTGACCAGATTGGCTTTTTCTAAAGATGACGTGTTCTTGGTGGGCGTTTCGCGTGACAGACAGTTCTCGTTGTGGAAAAGACACGACGATAGGTTCAGTTTGGTGAAATTGATGGAAAAGGCGCATTCTAGGATCATCTGGGATGTAGTGTTTACCCCTGTAGAGTTTTTAGCCGGTAAGTGTTTTGTCACTGTTTCCAGAGACAAGTTTATCAAGCTTTGGGAGATCCAGGAAGATGACCAAGTGGTGTTGAAATCGTCTTTGAAGCACACTGACGTGATCACTTCTTGTGACTGTTTGGGAACTGTTATATACGGCAAGATCTCTGTTATTGTAGGCACGGAGTCGGGGTCCATTGATTGGTACACAGTTGACCAGGATGGAAATTTTGACAAAGTGTTTTCTGTAGAGAAGTCTGATCGTCCATCGGGCAGAATTAACAGGATTCTGTTTGGTGCAGTCAACTCAGATGCGATCGTATTTGCAAGTGCAAGTGATGATTGCTCTGTCAGGATCTTTTCCGTAAAAAGGGATGTTTTAAGACAGTAGAGTACATATTAATAGATCTAATTTGAGCATTTTATCGTTCTAGTTATCTATTCAATGTTCGGATTTCACTTGAAAAGTTCGAGGCACTTCTGTTCGGTACTGCCAAGTCACGCATTTATTTGTGTTCAAGAAAAGGGGTGTTTGAGACGGTAAATTACATTTTATTTGAGCGTTTTAAACATTTTAACTATCTTTACAATTCTCAAATTTAAGGCAGTTGGGATACTCAAAAATCTTAACTGGCGGAAAACTCTGGAGCCATTGTCCTTTAATTACACTTTTTAGTTTCTTTATCTTCGAAAAGGGATATTTTGACCCTCTAAAGTACATATCAATAAATCTAATTGTGCATTTAATGTTTCTAGCACTTATACAATTTTCCAGGTTTTGAACCACTGGAGATACTCGAAGCTACGTTTTTTCCCATTCATACCGAGACACACGGGACTGAAGTACCAGAAGCATGCCACAGCAGAAACCGTTACCGTGAAGTAAACCACTGTTTTTACAACCTGGGAACCTCTTGTCTTTGGAAGACTCTTGCTCATGTAGTCAAACAAAAACCCCTCTACAAAGATGGCAAAATACAAAGCAGGAACGTAGTGGTGGACATAAGTGACTCTTGACATAACCACAAATGGGAGGTAGTGCAAAATCCAGGCCACCAATGGGAAAACACCGCCCATGGTGAAGTACCAAAATTGGGGCTCTGACCACTTCAAGCTCTGTCTCTGGTACTGCAACAACTTGACAAAAGCCAAAAGTACAAACAAGATCAAAGATAAAGTGGAAGACCATACCGTGAATGGTGAAAACATCAAGAAATACCGCGTGTTGCTGTTACCCCAACCGCACATTCTCAAACCTACATGGTCTATAGGCCACTGCCAAGCACTAGAGGCCAAATCATCGTTTTTATCCGGATCAGGGACAAGTGCATTGTTTGACAGGGCCATGGCAAAGTTGATCAAGACGAAATCTCTCCAGAATTTGGACTTCGGTGCTACGTATTGCCTATCGATTTCCGTGGCATTCTTGTTAGAATTCCAATGGTCTTCTACATTCCACCAGGTGGCTTTATCTCTTACTGTCCAGCTGTTTTTACATACAACTTCTCCCTGGGAGAAACCCCATTTAGGATACAGCATACCAGTGGTGGCCAAATAACAGCCCAAGACTTTATGTCTCAATCTAAAAGAAGTCGATACAGGGTGAATTACGTCCGCGAAATCGTCACCAGATTCGTACAAATCGGCATAAGTCTCGTTGGAAGAGTGCAATTGCTCTGTCACTTCGATGACCCAGTCGTCTTTGTCATCCCCAATGTCCAAAGATCCATAGCCAGAGACTTCAAATGAAGACTTTGTCAAGAGACCCGGAAGACTGTGGGAATGCAAATTGGCACTGGTGAATTGGTGGTTCAATCTGATAACGTCACCATCTTTGATGGTCTGCAAAGACTCCAAGGTGTCGTAAGTGTTGTAATCGATTCTTTCAGACGATTGTCTAGGATAGTGCACGATCCAGTTGTTATTTTCATCTTTGTAACCGTAAGTAGTGATCTGCTGCTGCTGCGAGCCTTCTGGATACAGATGTCCATGTGAATGCAACAAGTTAGGCGACAATCCTTGCGATCTGAGACTGATCTTGGAGCCATAGTACAAGTCTCTGTTGTTTGGCTCGATGTCGTGGTCTTGCAAGTTCATCTGGAACAAAGTGGACGTCGATTTCGAGCCATCGCCGGATTTGTACAAGAGTCCAAAATGGACATAGAAGCAAAACAAGTATATACAAAAGGGGATCAGGATCAAAGTGACCAGTCTGATGATCCAATGAGAGTAATACTTGGCTCTGGATAAAGCCGGTGTATAATGTTTGATCAGCAAGTCTAGAACCACATATAATCCAAAGACACCCATGACAAATAAACCGACCCATTTCACACTGCAAACACATCCAATCGATATTCCAGAGAGGATTAACCATTTGAACCACCGGAAAGTGAATTCAAGGTGCGGTTTGTTCACCTGGTAGAACTTGGACAAGCACAAATAGGTGGTGGCGGTGAAAAATAGCAACATTGAGTCCAAGAGGATGAATTTGGACAATGCTACAAACGAGGTTTCATATACAACCATGAGAGAGATCAACCAAGTGGTTGCGACGTTGAAATCCAACGCTTTAGCAGTGAAATAGGCCACAGTTGGCGTGAAAACACTGAATAGACAGTTGAATTGTCTCATTGTGACGAAATCCAATTCCTCTGGGTACAGAGCCGAGGATTCAAAGGCAAATGAGCCGTTATACCCGGCCAAATACCCGCTCAACCCTACCAACATCTTGCCCAAAACTGGATGTACATCGTGGTAGAAAGTGTGTTTCAAGTACTGAGATCCGAATTTTCCGAAATGAGCTTCGTCCCATACCACTGTTCTAGATATTCCGATATCTTTGAACCTGATGTGGAGAGATAATAAGGTAATCACTAGTGGGGCCACGTATGTCTCGATCTTGGAAAAGAGGTCTCTGTATGATCTTTTCGAAACTGCCAAATCGCTCTGGATTTCATTTTTTGACGCCAATTGAACTTCCTCAGGTACATTCCTTCTCCTGAGTGTGGACTCTGACATCTTGTTGACCGCTAATGCTCGTTGGGGCTCGTCAGTGTCCGTTCGATGTGCCTTGAAAAGTTGACGTGTACCTCATCTGAAAAAAAGTGAAAAATAAATAGTCCGTGTCCCTTGATGGGCGTGTGTAGAATATCAAACATCCAGAAACGGCAGGGGTGCACAGTGGTGTAGTGATGTAAGGCGTGAGATGTAGAATTTAAGGTGTAGGGTGTGGTGATGTAGGATGAATAGCGTAGGAGTGTGTGAAGAAGTAGTGGAAGAGCAAACAGGGGTCCGGGGATGTGCTGATCACGCGATACCAGAATGAAAGGGCGAAAGCAAGAGCTCAAGAGAAGAGAAGAATCTTGTTAGACCTCTGTACTATGTCTTGCACAATGATCACTAGACAGCACGAATGTAGCACCGCAAAGCCACACATCTCAGCACATCTCAGCATGGCACAGCATGGCACAGCCATTACTTCCCAAATCCTTCATCCCCTCGTCCGCCCCATGTCTGTCAATTGCAACATATGTCTCAGCCAACTGAAAAGTCGTGCACACCTGCGGCGAAAAACTCTAATTCTCCCCAAAAACAAGGGCTGGCCGAAGTACGCCGAGTGAGGCAATTACGATGATGCAGGTGAATCTCCTGACACCCCTGTAAGGTTTGGGTCTCACATTTATCGTTTCTTTTACACCGAGCACGGGTTCTAGGTCCAGTGATCCACGGTATTTCAATACACCATATGATGTGTTATGTGGGCTTTCACAATGGGTTTGGACAGGTTCAACCACTTCACACTGGTGATACACTGGTTCGCAGTGTATCGCAGTGTATCACAGTCAACTGTTCTGTCACATTATTTCACCCTCACTCTTCACCTGGCACCGGAATTGAGAGCCGCAAAAATCATCTGTTTTTTCCAACATCTTGTGAGACAATCGCCCAATGAGGAAAAACTGCAGCAGCTAATATTTTTTCCACTCAGATGAGCCATTGGGGGAACAACAGGTGCTTCAAAGTTGTATGATTTCATTCATAGGTGATTGGCATGTAAAACAGCAGCGCGTGTTGTCTCAGAAACTCTAATGTGGGATGTGATATAAATTGGCATTGATCTGCCTTTCCTTGTAATTGTAAAACCATCAATCAATCATTGATTAAAACATCACAAACACATAATCACAAAGAACAATGGCTATTTCAGTTGGTATTAACGGTTTCGGAAGAATCGGAAGATTAGTCTTGAGAATCGCCTTATCTAGACCAGAGATCAACGTCGTTGCCGTCAACGATCCATTTATCGGTGCTGACTACGCCGCATACATGTTGAAGTATGATTCCACTCACGGTAGATACGAGGGAGAAATCACTGTCGATGGTGACAATGTCGTTGTCGACGGTCACCTGATCAAAACTTTCCAAGAAAGAGACCCGGTCAACCTTCCATGGGGTAAATTGGGTGTCGAATACGTCATCGATGCCACTGGTATCTTCAAAGACTTGCAAGGTTGTCAAAAGCATCTTGATGCCGGTGCCAAGAAGGTCTTGATCACTGCTCCATCCACCGACGCTCCAATGTTTGTCGTTGGTGTTAACGAGAACGAATATGCCGGTCAGACCATCGTCTCAAATGCCTCATGTACCACTAACGGTTTGGCCCCATTGGCCAAGATCATCAATGACAACTTTGGTTTGGAAGAAGGTTTGATGACCACTGTACATTCCATCACCGCCACACAAAAGACCGTCGATGGTCCTTCAAACAAGGACTGGAGAGGTGGTAGAACTGCTTCTGGAAACATCATCCCGTCGTCTACCGGTGCTGCCAAGGCTGTAGGTAAGGTTATTCCAGAGTTGAACGGTAAATTGACAGGTATGTCCTTGAGAGTTCCAACTGTCGATGTCTCTGTCGTTGACTTGACTGTCAAATTGAAGACAGAGACCACTTATCAACTGATCTGTGACGCCGTCAAGGCAGCTGCTGAAGGTCCATTGAAGGGTGTTGTAGGTTACACCGAAGATGCCGTTGTATCTTCGGATTTCATCACCGACACCAGATCTTCCATCTTTGACGCCAAGGCCGGTATCTTGTTGTCTCCAAAGTTTGTCAAGTTGATCGCTTGGTACGATAACGAATACGGTTACTCTACAAGAGTCGTCGACTTGTTACAACACATTGCTGCTTAAATATATATCACGAGTCATCTTCATTAAATCAATTTCTGTCCTCTTTCGTTTCCTGTATCCCTTTTCTAATTTTCTCGATAAAATTTCTAATATCCCTTTTTTTGTATGCATGATCATGGATCAATTTCAGACCTTTGATCGCTGCTTCGGTATATATTGTTAAAAATCAATTTCATTACATCAACATCCCTGCTCCCAATGAGATCTTATTACTGCTTAAATATCGTTATCATCTACGCTTTTGTTTAGTCAACTATCAGATTCCCCATTCCGTTCAGTGATCATGATCTTTTGGATCTGTCTTGAAAATCTTATCAGGATTCAAAATCCTCAACGGATCCAAAGCCATTTTCAACCGTCTCATCAACGCAATGGTGTCTTCACCCATTTCTTCCACCAAGAATCCTCTCTTTCCGTAGCCTATGGCATGCTCTCCAGTGCACGTTCCTTCCAACTCCAATGCCCTTGTAATCATGTTATCGACAATTTTCTGTGCAATCTCACGTTCTTCCGGCTTGAAGAGCAAAAAAGAATGGAAATTTCCATCCCCTGCATGCCCCACCAACGTGGCATTCAATCCTGATTCTTCTACATCTTTTTTCACCTCTTTCAAAATCACGTGCAACTTCGATATCGGGACTGCGACATCGGTGGTCCAGATCTCGATATCTTTGGATATATGCTCTTTACCGTAGTTGATTGTGGACCACAATGCCACTTTTCTAGCACTCCAAAGCTCTTCTTTGTCCTCTGGGGTCTGCGCAAACTCGAATTTTTTGTGGTGATTTGAACTGCAGATGGCTGTCAATCTTTCAATTTTCAGCTGCACGTCATTTTTGGAATCACCCCCAATTTTGAAAAACAAAGTTGTCAGTTCATCCCAATGTCTTTCCGTTTGTCCGGACTTATTTATATACTGCATCATCTTATCGTCTACAATTTCCATAGCATTGACATCGAGTCCACGACCTACAACTGCTGAGCACACATTGGCGGCGTCTTCAATAGAGTTGAAACTCACCACTGCAACTTGTTCTTCCTTTGGCTTTACATGCAATTTCAACGTGGCCTCGGTGACTAGACCCAAAGTTCCCTCGGATCCGATGAACAACCCGTTTAAATTGTAACCGGCAGACGATTTTGTCGACCTTTTCCTAGTCTTGATGATACTGCCATCTGCAAGCACCACTGTCAAGTTTTTAACATTCTCCTTCATGGTGCCAGTCTTCAACAGTTTGGTCCCACTGCAGCTGTTTGCAATACAACCCCCAATTTGGGCACCTGGCCCAGGATCAATGCCACCCATGAGCCCGAAATCACCTAAATAGTCATCCAATTCCTCCCAACCGACCCCGGGTTGCACAACGACATCGAGATCGTCTTTGTTCAAGGCCAAAATCTGGTTCATGAGTGAGAAATCAATACATATACCCCCTCTTACAGGGATAAAATGGCCTTCAAGTGACGTCAAGCCACTAGTGGGGACCACTGGGACTCTGTATTGATGGCACAACTTCATGATTTCGCTCACTTCTTGCGTGGAATGCGGATATAAGATGTATTTGGAGATTTGCCCCGGCTGCGCATGGTGAGTGTTCCAATATGTGTCCGAATGCAGTAACAACTCTTTGTCGTCTTTGGATATCTGATCTGGGTTCAAGAACTTGGAGCAGCCCTGGATCACTGCTTCAAGGGCATTTGAATCTCCATATTTGGGTGACGTCATATCCAGCAATGCACTTTTCGACGTAATCGGGAACATGTGCAGAGGCGGGTCCTGTTCGATGGTGTAGTGCGTGTACAGTTTCCCAATGAGGATTCCAAAGAGAAGTGTGGAGACGGTCAAAAAAAGCGGAGCCTTGGGACTTTTCACTGCAGGATCATAACTGACGGTTTTTTTCACATTTTCAGCACGTCTCAGTGTCCGGGCAAATGTCCGGAACTGGAACCGGAGATTTTGGCGTCTCAATGCTGAACGAAACATCCTGCTAATGTCCTGTTTAGATGCCTATTAGCTGCTTCCCTTTTTTTATATTTTTTTTTCACTCACCCTTAATTCGCGGGGGCCGGGACCTGATCCGGCCGGATTGCACTGGCAATTGCTAGAGTGCATTCTCGGATCCGAACTCCGGGCAGGACATCCGATTCTCTCCTGTCCCCAGTCCAGAATCTCGTGGTGTCCATGATCCGAATGGCCCAAACGGTCCAGCCAGATCTGGTGCTCTCTCAGACACCTAGCCTTATTGACACGTACTGCCCGATGGCAGATCCTTTCCTGATCATTTGAGATTGGAAAAAAATCAAACAAGTGTCTAAATCGAGTGATCACTGAAGCAGTTGCTGTATCCCGTCGCATTACACAGAATCAATTGAACATGTCCGAGAAGTTTCCAGCACTTGACGATGCCGTGAGCACCGATGACGGCACATCCGATTTCTTATCCCGGGAAAAGGAATTGTTGGGCGACGAATTCGCCACAGATAAGGATGCCGAATTGCTCAAAGAGGCTCTGGGGGAGGAAGAAGATGAAGAAATCAAAAAATTCGAAGACGAGTTCCCAGATGTCACTGGAGAGAACCAAAAGGCAGAAGATGATGATGATGACGAATTCCAAGAGGGGCAGTCGAATTTCCAAGAACAACAATTCCAGTCGACATTCAAATCTTTGAGCTTGAACCCAGAAGATTCTGTTGCTTTGAAAGAGTGGAAGGAGAGAAGGGATCTTGAAATTTCAAAGAGGGACGAAATCGCCGAAGAAAAATCAAAGGATTTGAAAAAAGAGGCCCAACAGTCGATTGACGATTTCTACGACAACTACAACAAGAAAAAAGACGTGGGAATCGAAAAGACCAGAAAGGAAGCTGCTGATTTTGTAGACAAGAGAGACAATTTTGTCAGTTCGGGCACTGTTTGGTCAAGAGTGGTTGATTTGTTACTGTTGAAGGAGGAAAAAAGAGATACCGATAGATTTAGACAGCTATTGTTGAAATTGTCCAAGAAGGAAGATGCTCCAGGGGCTGCCGGATATTAGAGCCGTTGTTGTCTAGTACAGCGATGAATATGAACCTATTGTGACTATTATCATTGAAGTGTAGTATGGAGCTGCTCCAATTATTGTAAGAGTGTGGAACAGAGCCAATTTTCTCGGTATCTGGAGCCCTGTCATTGTCCCAATAGCTCTATTCCTCTATCACTAGTCACCGTTGTAGCCAGTAGTGGACCGTTTGACGTACTTCCTGTTTAGGATAACTGTAAACACTTTTTTTTTTCCATAGGGGCTAGAGCAAAAAAGGGGAACATGAAATGAAATATTTCAGAAATTCAGTGGACCAAGAGACGAGAAGAGGTCAACGACTCAAGCTATGTCACTGATATCAGACCAGTTCGAGACACTAGAACTCATAGGCCGTGGGTCGTTTGGGAATGTGAGAAAAGTGCGGAGAAAAGCCGATAACAGGCTCTTTGTGAGGAAAGAGATCTCTTACAGCTCGATGAACATGAAAGAGAGAAAACAGTTGATAGACGAGTTCAGGATCTTGAGCACCTTGAGGCATCCCAATATCGTGCAATATATACACCATGACCACGACCAAGAAAGACATATACTCCATTTGTACATGGAATACTGTGAAGGTGGAGACTTGGGGGGTATCATCCGGAAATGCAAGACCAAAGGTGAATATGTACCCGAGGAGATTGTGTGGTCTATCTTCACACAGATCCTCTTGGCACTTTACCGATGCCATTACCAAGTGGACTGTCCCTCTGTCAGTATGAGCCACTTGTTCACAAATACACCTAGCAATCCTCCAAAGACAGTCGATAGTGGGAACGTCATCATACACAGAGATATCAAGCCAGATAACATATTCTTGTTGAAAGACGATTTTGTAAAATTGGGAGATTTCGGATTGGCCAAAATGTTGAAGCACGAGAACGACTTTGCCAAGACGTATGTAGGAACTCCGTACTACATGTCCCCAGAAGTTTTGCTGGACAAACCTTACGACCCTGTATGTGATATATGGTCACTTGGATGTGTCATGTACGAGCTCTGTGCATTACACCCTCCATTTCAGGCAAGTTCACATTTACAACTACAGGTCAAGATCAAAGAAGGTGTCTTCCAACCTATTCCAGACCACTATTCCAGTAAATTGAGACTGGTGATCAACTCATGTATCGTGGTGGACCCGTCAAAGAGAATCACCACCTACCAACTCTTGCAAAATGCCTCAGTGAAACTCTTTAGAAAGGACTTGGAATTGAAGTACCGTGAGAAGTATGTAGCAGAATTCGAAAAGGAATTGAGAGAAAGGGAGTTGGAGATCAGTGAGATAGAAAAGGATATGAATCTGCAATTGAACGAAGAATTGAACTACCATCGCAAAGTGATGGAGCTGAAGATAGAAGACATAAGAAAGTCTTATCAAAATGAATTCGAGTACGTGGTGGACAAGGAAGTGGAAATGCGGCTTTCCAAGATCTTGGCGTCTTACAACATAAAGAGGTCGAGCAGTACACATTCTAATGGTAGTGCAACAGAGGATTCTAGTAATCTGCTCAGGTTGAAAGGTCCAAGAGAGCTCGAATCCAAGAGCAGAACTCCGTTGCGGCTGATCAACTACGACTCGGAGGAAGGAACCTCGACAAAGGCCAATGTTAGAAGACAAGGTCTGACACCTGTCTCGGCGAACAGGAAGAAATTGAACCAAATGGAGGTTCACAGGGTTTACTATTAGGAATCAAAAGATTAATCTTGTCTTTGAAAGTGTAAATCAAAAAATATCAGGCACATCTGCGAGATCCTTCTTTGCCCTTCTCTGCCAGTAATCGCCCTTGAATTGCCAGTATTCCTCGCCAGTGACAGGGTGTCTCTTTTGGACAAACCATTTCGGTGCGTAAACTTCACCCTTTGCATCCCTGTGTTTCTTTGCAGCTCTTTGTTTTTCCTCCACTCTGAGCTTGTCCTTTGCCGCATCGTCATATCTTCCTTCCTCCATTGCCCTCTGATCCGGTCTGAGTCTGGTATCCGTCTGAGGTAGCCATCCGACCAATTTCTTCTGAGGAGCATTCAAAGATGTTGCAAACAGAGTCAAGTTGAACGGGATCTTTGGTCTCTCATTGGCCTGCCATATCAAAAACTTGTCACCGGATTTTTTCCCCTCAGGAACTGCCAGTCTGGCAAAGATCTTGCTGTTCCAATGGCCAAAGACTTGGTACTTTGGATGGTTCTTGCCATCGTACACAGTTCCCTTCACCTCGTAAGCGGAGCTTTCTCTCCAACCTCTGGCTTTGAATTGCAACAAGACACGATCTCCGGTGTTGTGATTGTGAATTTCCATGTCTCCATAGTTATCTACAGTCGGATTGCCTACAATGATGCCTACTACAGAACTTGTCACTTTTTTCCAAGTGTACAACTCTTCTTGGGCGACTTTCTTGGTCTTTGGATTCAAAGAACCGGAATTTGGTCTCAAATTCAAGTACCATGACCCTAAAGGCTTGATATCAAAAGACCTACCAGTGAACTTGGATTTCACGTTACTCTCTCCGTAGTAGTCCCAGTATTTACTCTCCAGCATGGCTGCACCGATAGGAGGATGGTGCGACACTTGTTCAACCATGAATCTGAAATGCTTATCCGGTCTTGCGTATTCGTAGGTTTCCCCGAGCAAAGGATTGAAAGGCTTGGCGATTCTGTTGATAGTAGAGGCGTATTCAGATGCGGCAAATGCAGCAACGTACACCATTCTCAAAGTGGAATTTGATTGCGACGCTGCTGTGTCCAACAACGATGTGTACTCCATATCTTCAGCAACACGTTGCAACAACGAAGTAGGTTCGTTGAAAGAAACAGGCAATGCAATCTTGGTCATATCTTTACCAACCATCGACTTCAAGACGCTCCACAAGGACAATTTTGGTCTATTATCTTCATCCATAGCCAATTTAGTTCTCACTGGTTCTTCGTAACCATTGTAAGACTCTTCTACTTGCTCGATCAACTTGTTTTTCTCAGATTGCAGAGCGTTTTCCTCCTGTTTTGACTCAGACTTCTCATCGGCAACTGTCTGTTCATCGTCATTTTCCGCTACGCTCTTTTGATCTGGCTCTGAAGGAGACTTGACTAACGTAGAAGCGAAATCATCTTCGTCTCCCTCGGCATCAAAGAACTCATCGTCACTTTCTTCATCGTGTTCCTCGATAAATTTCACAATCTCTGCATCTTTAGGGTCTACGGTGGACAATTTCCTTGAAGCTCCTTCAGGCAGTGCATCAACTGGGCCCAACGATGGTGTACTGGAAGTTCCAAACTTCTTCTTCAAGATCTTCATCAAATGGAGCTGTTTGTCCTCCAATTCCACGATTTTCTGCTCTCTTTCTCTCATTTCAAACTCCAAAGTCTTGATCGAGTTCTCCCAAAGCGTCGAAATCTCCTTCTGTCTGCTGAACTTCTTGGCAATCTTGTCATCTCTGGCGTCCATGATCAGTTTCAATTCAACAAGCAAACGTTCCACATGTGAAAGAGTCGTGTGGCATACACCTTGGAATTCCTCGACAGAACTGCCGTTGGCACTGTCCAAAAACTCTTTCAAACTGGAAATTTCAATCTTCAAGTTGTTCTGCAACACAATCATCTTGGATCCGTACGGGCCGGACTTTTTCTCAATGACGTCACCGGTCTCTTGGTCTACAGTCTGGGACTCCTCGTCATAATCCAGATCGGACTCATCTGCTACATCCAAGGCATCTGTGCCTCTCTCTGCTCTCGACAGAGGAGAATTGGAAAATCTGGAGCTGGAAATGATACTGGAGGCTCCAGACAGTGTTGGTCTGTGTCTTTCCACTTTCAAGCGATCATTCTCGTCTATACCTTCCAAAGGTTGCTTATCTTCGTTTATAGATGCTCCTGATGAAGCAGCTATAGCGGAGTTCACCACTGGTGTACCACCTCCAGGGGTCAATTTGTTCTTCAATCTCTTCACTTTAGAGCTCTTCTTGATGACGTCAACGTCAGAATCAGTGTCCGAAAATGACGACATCGATACCGCAGATCCCGTCGACAACCCACGCTGATGTGTTTTCAAGTTCTGGTTCACGTTCAAAGTGTTAGTGGTCCTGGCACTGTCAAAACTCTCTCTGTTTCTCAGAGTCTTGGCACTATTGCCTCCAGAGACCGACCTTTGCAACTGTTTTTGCAAGTCCTTGTTGTATCTGATGGCATTCTGCAAGAACCAGACCCATCTGTTCAGCTCGATGTAGTGGTTGGACTTCAAGTGCCATCTGATCGATGTACCAGACCCACTGGGGATCTCAATCTCGAATTTCGACTTCTCAGAGCTGTCCATCTTTAACCGAGCATTCGACAAGTTGATCGCACCTCTACAATTCTTGTTCATGTCGTTGGGCGACTTGTAGTACGATAATCTGCCGTCCAGATCCAATACAAACCACCTTAATTTGTACCCACCGGCGAAATTTGTCCATTTTTTTAAGAATCCCTTGAAAGTCGGTGGTTGATCGGTGGGGTTTGATCCGTTACCCATTGGATCGATGATACTTTGCTCTTTAGAGCTCTCTTTCAACAATTTTTTCATCTGGGACGAGTTCAGCAAGTCGATGGGCAACTTTCCAAGCACATTTCTCTTGAACGGGTCTCCCCCGTGCTCCAAAATAAACTTTGCCATCAGCAAATCGTTTCTTTTGACAAACTCGTGCAATACTCCGTCCCCAGTGATCGGATCAGTGCCGTTTATATCGAGCAATTCTACGACTCTTGGGTTCGAGAGCAACACAGAAAGACTATTGAAATCTCTGGATTCAAACAGTTTACGCAACTCATTCGACTTGATTTCGACAAAATTCGTCCTCATATCGGACACCAACTGGATGATCAGCAAATCGTCGGTCAACTCGATCAGCTGGCGGCCCTGGGCGTTGGAAATACAGTCGTTGATCGTGGGCAAGCCCATCAAGTACGAAACGATCTCGTATCGCGACGAGTTCACCAGTAAATGCAACGGTGTATTGCCGTCGGAATCCTGCGTGTTTATGTCCTCCACATAGTGGCTATTAACGATATACTGGACTATCCCTAGCGGTCCAACTTGCACGGCATAATGTAATGCCAATCTCAAGACATTGGCAATCTGCGGATCATTGGAGTTCACAGAGTCTTTGGAATTCTCGAACAACGCTGATATTTTCAGCTGGTCATTGCTCCGCAAGGAATCCAAGAGCTTGAGTCTCAACAAGGATGCGTTCAACTTGGTTCCAGCCTGCGGGAGATTTGTATTGCTATTGGCGGTTAGTCGTTTGTTTTGGTCCATCTCCGCCGGAAAGGCATTTGGTTCGGTTGACTTACGGTTCTTCGACACTTGACGACATTTTGGGGCCTCAATTTCACTCGGTGGCCTCAATTCAATGCTCTTGCAACGTCAATGGCATCACAACTTTATAGTAGCAAGTTTTTTTTTTGATCTTTTTGCTTCTGCTGGAATTCGTACATTGCTCATATAGGGATTCGTATTCTGCTCACGCTCTACTATTCCTATATATACTGTTTCAAGAGGCTGTTTGCGAAACTGGATCTCTCGTCGTAGTGCCTAGATAGCTTGTCCTGGTAGTTCTGGATCGATTTCAACAACTGTCTCAAGCTTTCGCGCTTGGTCAGCAAAGTTGGGGGCTCGGTATCGGCATCCGAACCCCCCACGATGAATTCGTCATTGGGCCTGTTAACCCCGGCATTGTTTCCGGCAGTGGCACCGTTATTGTTGAGGGTCTCGGTGTTCTCCAACGACAATTCACCCATCATCGTCTCCTGTTCTACTTCTAAATCAGTTCCCAGAAGTGTCTGGTCTACTTGGATCATCTTTTGCTCCAATTTTACTTGCTCGATCTGCGAAAGCTTGTCTGCGGTCTTGACAGGGATCGATCTCTGCAACACTTTGAGCCATTCCGAAAGCAGATTCTTCAACTTGGCCTTGTAGATCGATTCCTGGTTTTCATTGGTGACAATATGGCCCAACTCGCCAAAGAGCAGCCGCAACGTCTGCAAGAGGGGTGTTGTGATTTTTATATAGTCGTTTCTATCACGTAATGACGGCTTGCCGGGAATAGGAAGAGCAGGATCTTCTAATTGGACATCCCTCATCAACTCGTCGCCATCATTATCTGTAGTATTTACAACTACTGGAGAAGTCGTTGGGGGTTCAACTGGGGCTTCTTCTTCTTCCGATATAGCCAAGTTGTTGGCTATTATATCGTCCACATCGATCTCGTTGAATATGTTAGAAATCGAAGTATTCGCCGTGAATTCCACAACTTCGTCTACGTAGTCCAATTTCAAGTCGATCAATTTACCAGAAGAGATCAATTTTAAAAAATGGTTCTGCAACTTGGACATATCACAGTGTAAAACATCGCATAGATGTGCCAATTCCAACTTGGAATAATGCGAGGACATCGACATGATCGTTTTCAATTGTATAATGGTTTGCAAATCTTGTACATGTGCAGTCAAAAAGGTATCGTTGAACACAATACCCTCTGTATCTGTATTTTCACTCACCAAAGAGTTGAAACTGTCGATATCTGCGTTCATAAACAGCTCGTACAAGCTCAGAAACCTCTGGATCTCGGGCAACTTGATGAAACTTTGGAACTCTTTCGAATGGAACGGATTTATCTCGCTTTCGCTCAACATATTGGAAACCATCAATTTCTTCAACATCAATATCCGCTTCAAATCACCCAGTTCGTCGTAATTCTTAAAGCTCTCATAAAACTCGTTCGATGCCCTGTCGTAGTTCGACAGTCTCATATAAATATCACCACCGCATTCTTTTATTATACCCATGATCTTTGGATGTGGAACCAGAGAGTTTATCTGGAAAGATTTGTCGTACAATTCACGAAGCGTTGAGATATCGCCAACTTTTGTGTACAAAGTCATCTGAAGTGCGATTATCTCCAACATATGAGTACCTTTCACTGTCTCATTGGAGGATTCGCAGATGTTTTGCAAAGAAGAGAGCAAATCCAAAGCCTGCTGAACTTGACCTTCTCTGTCCAACAAATTCAGCTTAATCAAGTTCAATTTCAACCACAATCTGTCCTGTGGGATCAATCTGCCATTTGAAAGATTTGGCTGATGGTAACAATCCACGACTCCTTTCAAGACTTGGTTCAAGAACAGATTGAAAAAGGCCATGTCTTTTGGTTTATCAAAATGTGAGATCAATCGGCTTATAGATTCCTCTCCGTAGACCTGATTATCCAATTTGGGCAAGATCTGAAAGAATAGCGGTAGTGTTAGGAGCAATTCCTGGAATCTGCTGAGATGGTGCTGGAGTTTCAAGGTCTGTTTGACTGATTTGAAACAGTATTCGAGATCTGATGGGCTGATGGAATGTGCTTGGCTCTGGTATACATCGATTATCGCTTGGAACTTCCCAATTGCTGCGCTTAAACTCTCCTCTTTAGCCATTTTCGCAGTGTAGTACAATTGCTCTATATCTGGGACGTCCTGGGGCGTGTGGGTGGTTTTATCAGGATGTGAAGCTGTCTGCATCTGGTCATCTGATTGGTCTGATTCGTCCAATTCTCCGACGTCATCTTCGTCATCGTATTCAAAGGAGTAGTCCTCTTCGTCCTCGGACATCTGCATGAAATCTCCCTCGTCTGAATCCAGCATTGCAATTTGGTGGGGGTGGTAGGGGCAGTCGTGGTTAATGGTGGACTTGTAATGGTATTTGGGTCGTGTGTGATTGATCAAACATGTCCTTGCTGCCATTTTTCGCACGTGTCATTAATTTCTGTCCGGGTAAGCTTCGGAATTGTAATTTGCTGTTTAGTAGATGGTGCACTACTTTTTAGGCGAGGACTAGACTGACTAAAAAGAGATGGAAGGGTGTGTGGGGATTTCAGTGGTTTTGTGGAGCCGTCTTGGAAGGACGATATGTCATGGTGTGCTCAAGGTCAATCTCTCTCTCTTACGGTCACTCTGGCACATTCTACACTCCAATCCGCACTGACTACTCACTATCCAGCCAAGTGCTCTATGGCAAATGATGGGTTCCCAAAAGGGGAACCCCTGCGGCGCGCATAAGACAAAAAAGAAACAATCTTCATGCAACACTTACATAAGCATCTCAGGACCATACACGTAACATGAATAATACCCATTTAAACATAAAACTCATAGATATTAGAATGGCTCGGAGCGTTGCTGAAGCGGATTTACGGGATTGTTGAGTGTGGAATTGGACAAGTGATGGATTTTTCAATGATTTTATCGAATATAGTCCCTATTCCCGCAATCAATACCCCATCTCTTATCTATCTTTCTAATAATAACATAACTAGTCTCTACTAAAATTAATCTACATCAACTGGTCGTCGGTTGAGTTTTGGCTTTTTTTTGCATCATTTTTCGAATTCAAAATTCAAATTTTGGAGGAGGAAAAAAATTAACAAAAAATTAATTCCAAAAATTGGTCGACACAATTCACCAACAAGTCTAAACATCCTCACATCGATCCAAAGACTTTGGAATCAATCGGAGATTTGTGTTTAACCGTGTCAATTTCAAGACAGATCCGACTTTTGATAAAAATCCGAACAAAAGATCACCACGGCTACTGACACCATGGCTTATCAACAGAGAGCTTTGAACAACAATGCTTCAATCAATCCTCATGCTGCTCTGCAGATGAGATTGAACGATTTGTTGGACGGAGTCAGAAAGGAATTCGAGAACTTGTCGAGTGAAACTTCCATCTACAAGACGCACCAAGATGAAGTCGATTTGAAATTCAACCAACAGAACCAGGAATTGGCCAACATCAGAAACACCGTATACGAGTTGGAAATGGCTCATAGAAAGATCAAAGAGGCGTACGAAGAAGAGATCATCAGATTGAAACAGGAACTCGAGAACAGGGACAGAATAATAGCGCAGCAACAACAACAACACCATTTACAACTGCAACAAGTCCAGGAAAGACCTCCAAGCAGAGCACAACAATTACCTCCTCCTCAACAACAGGTGCCACTTGGACAACAACCAAACGGTAAGAAATACTACCCACAGACCCCGCAACAGTTGCCTCCTCCACAGTTGAACCAGCAACAACAATTACCTCCACCTCCAAAACAGACGTCTCCAAACGGCTCCACCGTGGGCCCGGCGTTCGGATCCACTGCCAACGGTCTGACTCCAAAGATTGAAACTCTGCTGACTCCTCAACCTGTAGTTGCTACCACTGGTGGTGCTGCTGCCACTTCTGCTGGAACCGGTTTGACTCCAGCTCCCGAGGCCAGTAACCCACAATCACAAGCTTTGATCTCACTGCACAACAAGGAAATCCCACAGTTTTTACAAGATTTGGACTCGGCCAACGTTTCCCCACAGCACAAGAGACAGGCCAACGACTACTACGTGTTGTTCAACCCTCAATTGCCAAAGAAGATCGATATCGAGTTGGTGCACTCTTTGGACCACTCGTCTGTAGTCTGTTGTGTGAGATTCTCCAAAGATGGGAAATTCTTGGCCACTGGCTGTAACAAGGTGACACAGGTGTTTGGAGTCGAGACTGGTGAATTGGTTGCCAGATTGTCTGATGATTCCCTGGCACAACAGGCCACTAACAGTGACGGAACTTCAACTGCTAACTACCAAACAGATTCAGGTGATTTGTACATAAGATCGGTCTGTTTCTCTCCGGACGGGAAGTTCCTCGCCACTGGTGCTGAGGACAAGTTGATCAGAATCTGGGATTTGGCCACCAGAACCATTGTAAAAGTATTGAAGGGCCATGAGCAAGACATCTACTCTTTGGATTTCTTCCCGGATGGATCTAAATTGGTGTCTGGATCCGGAGACCGCACCGTACGTATCTGGGACTTGGTCTCTTCACAATGTGCCTTGACTTTGTCCATCGAAGACGGTGTCACCACGGTGGCTGTGTCTCCGGACGGGAAATTGGTTGCTGCTGGTTCGTTGGACAGAACCGTCAGAGTCTGGGACCTGTCGACGGGATTCCTCGTTGAGAGATTGGACCCAGAAAACGAAAACGGTAACGGACACAAGGATTCCGTCTACTCTGTCACTTTTACTCACGATGGTAAGGAAATCACTTCCGGTTCTTTGGACAGAACTGTCAAGTTGTGGTCGTTGAACAAGTTGGCCAATAACGATCTGAATAAACAGTCCTCGACCTGTGAAGTGACCTATGTCGGACACAAGGATTTCGTCTTGAGTGTCTGTGCCACTCCTGATAACCAGTTCATCTTGTCCGGATCCAAGGACAGAGGTGTCATTATTTGGGACAAGCAAAACGGAAACCCGTTGTTGATGTTACAGGGCCACAGAAATTCTGTCATCAGTGTCAGTGTCAGTGCCTTGATCAATTCAGGTAACGGTGGATACTTTGCCACGGGAAGTGGTGATTGTAAAGCTAGAATCTGGAAATGGACAAGGGTTTAGAAAAAAACCATTTTCTTCATCCACCACAATTCAAGTGGGGTCTACAGAGAGTTTTGTGTTCTATTCTTTATGATTATGTGAGAGATGATGAGTGGATCAGTGTGTTGTTGTCTCTGGTCCATCTGTGCCTTCTCTACCGTTCTGTGTTATTATTATTACTGATCCTTTCTCTCTCCCACTGTCCATTGCTCGGTGTTGTACAATTCGCAATTTTATATTTTTTATATCAACTTGAATGTTTTAGTGTATCTTGAATGTGTTGACTATGTATTATTTCTATATGATGTTTTTCTATACGAGGATTTTGGTGAAAAAAAAAATCAAACATCAAAAATCAAATTGTCCAAACTGACCAAAACACAAGATGCTGAAGATCTACGAGGCGTCATCGACCGCGCCTGTAAATATTGCCACGTTGAAATATTGGGGCAAGAGAGACAAGACATTGAACTTGCCCACCAATTCATCCATCAGTGTCACCTTATCACAGAAAGATCTCAGGACTTTGACCACTGCATCCACTTCAGAATCCTTTGACAAAGATGAGTTATATTTGAACGGAGAACTGCACCCGATCGACTCCGAAAGAAGCGTGATGTGTCTTGCCAAGTTGAGAGAATATAGGCGTGAATTGGAGGCCCAAGATCTGTCCTTACCAAAGTTCAGCGAGTGGAAATTGAGAATCATCAGTGAAAATAACTTCCCTACAGCCGCTGGACTTGCCTCTTCTGCCGCAGGATTTGCCCTGTTGATCTCGTCTATTGCCCAGTTGTACAAATTGCCTCAAGATCTGTCAGAATTGTCCAAAATCGCCAGAATGGGCTCCGGATCTGCCTGTAGATCCTTGTTCGGAGGGTATGTTGCCTGGGAAATGGGAGATTTGGCCAACGGAGAGGACTCTAAAGCCGTAGAAGTTGCGCCAAAACTGCACTGGCCCGAGATGAAACTGCTGATCTGTGTTGTCAGTGATGACAAGAAAGATGTGCCTTCGACTAGCGGGATGCAGTTGACCGTCAAGACTTCAGATTTATTCCAGCATAGAATCACAGAAGTGGTCCCCCGTAGATTTGTAGAGATGAAGAAGAGTATTTTGGACCGTGATTTCCCGCTTTTTGCCGAGTTGACCATGAAGGACTCGAATTCTTTCCACTCTGTTTGCTTGGACTCGTACCCACCTATCTTTTACTTGAACGACACGTCCAAGAAATTGATCAAGTTGGTCAACCACTTGAACGAAAGAGAGGGGAAGATCATCGCTGCGTACACTTTCGATGCCGGACCAAATGCCGTCATTTACTATTTGCAAGAAAATGAGTCAAAAGTCCTCGGTTTGTTGCACCAGGTGTTGCACAAGGTGTCGGGATGGGAAAAGGCCGATTTCCAAGAGTTGGATAAGAAAGATGACCCGATTTTGGGCATCTTCGATGACTTGTACAAAGGAGTATCTAGTGTCATCTTGACAGAGATCGGCGATGGACCACAGCCAACTGACCAGTCTTTGATCGATTTGCAAACCGGATTACCAAAATAGATTTGTTCCAATAAAATGCACCGAAATAGAATTAACAAGTCTACCGTTCTAAATGCCCAAAATAGGACATATCTATCACTTTAATAAATGCCCGGAACGGAAATATCTACCACTACAAATGCCCAAAATAGAACCTCACCACTCTAATACGAAATTGTCACCTTGTTTGACCAATTTCAAGCCCTTGATGACTTCTTTTGTGGCCTTTTTCTCATCTTTGGCTATTTTTTTCACAACTTTGTACAAAGATTCGTCTTTGGTGTAGTATTGGGCCAAGCCAGTTGATTTTTCCAGTTTCTTGGCTTTCGGTTTCTTCTCCTTCTTCTCCACAGTCTTTTGCTCTATTTTCACCTCGGTAACGACCTTTTTACCCTTTTTATTGCCCTTGTACAACAGTTTTTCATATTTTTCAGCCTCAGAGATACACTGGGTATGGTTTCTGTAGTCGTAGCCGGAAAAAGTCGTAGAACAGTCTATGCACGTGTAATAAGCTCCGTAACATTGTCTTGCATGTTGGTCGAGCTTCTTCTTGAGAATCGTGTCGTTGCACACTTCACACGAGAACGATACCATGGTGATGTGTAGGGCATCTCATCGTGTAGAGAAAAATTTTTGAAATTTTTTTTCAGGCAAAATGCCTTGGGCTTTTTGGGTGATTAGTTAAGAAGGGATGCCATTAACCACTATGAGGTGCTTCAAAAGGCTTCAAAATGTTCTTAAAATGCCCTAGAAAAACCGTGAAAGTGCACTTTCCTTGAACTGAAAGTCTTTAAACACCTACAACCAATCACACCATATTCGTCATAAACTCATCATTACTATATACAACTCACCGTCTAAACACATTCTCAGACTCACCCTTGAGTCTGGGGACTCTCACTGGTTCCCAGTTTTCATGCTCATCGTTCAACCCCTGCAACTTGTAATATTCTTCTTTCAAGTCAACTTTCCTCCTCTGGTTATTGGCCAACTTTAACAGATCATTTTCGTCCAATTCCTGCACTTTGGCGTCTCTCTGTTCATATCTTATTGCGGTGAAATTTGATAACAATACTGACCCCAACACCACTGATCCGATCATGGGGATCCCTAAGAACACAAACGAGTTCTTTTTCAACATTTTTTGGTACCATCCGACCCAGGTCTGTTCAAATGCCAGCTGCTGCTTCGCAGTTCTGAATTTCCGCTCTTGAAACCCGCTCATCGTGTTGTCTGGTGGTATGATTGGGTTCAGTGGTGCTTTTCCAATTTCTATTATTCCCCATCTCCACAGCCCCAGTATTCCCCTTTCGTCTTTCCGCTTTTCGTACACTCCCGCATGACAATTTCAGCGCTTCTGATTCGACCCCGCGGTCACGTGACGCATGCCTGTTCCGGCGAAAAAATTTTCCAGGCTGAAAAACCAGACATCAGTCATCGAGACCTGATCCGTCACATCACGCTGAACAAGAATTGCCGCCAAATGAGTCTTTTGATCAAACTGAAGACCGCCAAGGTCTCGGCCCAATTCCAGGCCAAGATCTCCACCAGATCGTTTGCTTTCAAAGGCGCTACACTCCAAGAGAAGAAGAGATTGAACAAGTACTCCTACATCATCTCGGAAGAACCCTCGCAGCCAGCGTCCCAGCTGATGTTGTACGCCACCGGGTTCAAGGACGAGGATTTCTCGAAACCCCAGGTCGGTGTCGGGTCCGTCTGGTGGTCCGGAAACCCGTGTAATATGCATTTGATGGACTTCAACAACAGGTGTAGTGAATCTGTCAACAAAGCGGGCTTGAAACTGATGCAGTTCAACTCCATCGGTGTCTCCGATGGTATCTCGATGGGTACAAAAGGTATGAGATACTCGTTGCAATCAAGAGAGATCATTGCCGACTCCTTTGAGACGATCATGATGGCACAGCACTACGATGCCAATATCGGTATTCCGTCGTGTGACAAGAACATGCCAGGTGTCTTGATGGCATTTGCCAGGCACAACAGACCTTCTATCATGGTCTACGGTGGAACTATATTACCAGGGGCCTCGACTTGTGGAGCTGAGCCTAAACAGTTGGATGTTGTCTCTGCATTCCAGTCCTACGGTCAGTTTTTGGACAAGCAGATTGACAAGGAAGAGTTTGAAGATATCAAGAAACACGCGTGCCCGGGTGCCGGCTCGTGTGGTGGTATGTACACAGCCAACACCATGGCATCTGTAGCCGAAGTCTTGGGTCTCACGATGCCAAATTCGTCGTCTTTTGCCGCAGTTTCGCAGGAGAAACTGGAAGAATGTGACAACATCGGCTTTGCCATGAAAAATTTGTTGGAATCCGGGCTTCTTCCAAGAGATATGATGACCAAGAGATCCTTTGAGAATGCCATTGCCTACGTCATTGCCACTGGTGGATCCACAAATGCGGTTTTGCACACAATTGCCATTGCACACAGTGCTGACGTGAAGATTACCATTGATGATTTCCAGAGAATCAGTGACAAGACTCCGTTGTTGGCCAACTTGAAGCCGTCTGGAAAGTACGTCATGGCAGATTTGATCAAAGTGGGTGGAACTCAAGCTATAATGAAGTACTTGTTGGGTGAGGGCTACTTGGACGGCGATATGCCAACGGTTACCGGTAAATCTTTGGGTGAAAACGTCTCCTCTGCTCCAGATCTCGAATTTGGAGGTGACATGATCTACCCGGTCTCAAAGCCGATCAAGAAGACTGGTCATTTGCAAATCTTGAAGGGTTCCTTGGCACCAGGAGGTTGTTTGGGTAAGATCACCGGTAAAGAGGGAACTTATTTCAAAGGTACTGCCAGAGTCTTTGAGGGAGAAGACGAGTTCTTTGTCGCCTTGGAGAAAGGTGAGATCAAGAAAGGTGAAAAAACAGCTGTTATCATCAGATACGAAGGTCCAAAGGGTGGTCCAGGTATGCCTGAGATGTTGAAGCCTTCTTCTGCCATCATGGGTTACGGTTTGGGTAAAGATGTTGCCTTGTTGACAGACGGACGATTCTCGGGTGGTTCCCACGGTTTCCTCATTGGTCACATCGTCCCAGAGGCTGCCGAAGGTGGTCCGATTGGTTTGGTCCAGAACGGAGACCAGATTGTCATCGACGTTGACCACAACAAGATCGATGTCTTGGTCTCGGATGAAGAAATGGCCGAAAGAAAGAAGTCTTGGGTCAGACCTCCTCCAAGATACACAAGAGGTACTTTGTCCAAGTACATCAAGTTGGTTTCTGACGCTTCTCATGGTTGTGTCTTGGACTCTGATGCTCCAGAAGCATGAGCTTTTTGTACTACAAAGCATAACAACTAGAATTGTTGCAACTCATCTACCAGCATATCAGTTTCCATAACTAATTATTTATCAATTACAACTTTTGACCAGAAAGGTCCGGTGTTTATTATTGTCTGTTCATATATACTATTAATCTATAAGAAAGATTCGGTATTTACTCAGTTGTAGAAAGGTGATGGAAGTGGTATTCATTGTCTGCTCATATAGAAAGATTTTATCCACTCCACCTTGCTCATATGGAAATAATTCATCCACTTCACCTTGCTCATATAGGAATAATTCATCTACTTCACCTTGAAAAAATGGTTGAATGTTTGTCTTTCAACATTCCAGTATTCAGTCTACAAAACTTTCAGATGTGGTACAACCTTTTCTTCCAGAAGAGATCGGTATTATTCTGTCTGTCCATGTATCCTATCGATTTATAAATAGACTAGCATTCAATTATCAACTTTTGAAATCGTCAATACTTTGTCGTTCCAGAAGGAGCCGAACCCAAAACACACTGCTCCACCTCCTACACAAATAACACTTCCGTCATCTTGAGGCAACATGTCAAATCCTACAAACATTGACCCATTGGCCCAGAGTTCGTCGTCCAAATACACAGACTTGATCTCCAAAGTTTCCAAACCAATGGACACGATCGTACTTGACTGGTCAAGCAGATAGTTGTCATTGGCACCACCAGCAATTACTAATTTACCAGAAACAAGGCACATCTTGGCACCATACCTTTGTAACAAATCATCACTCAAGAGCTTTCTCAAGTGAACTTGACCGTGAGAATACTCAAACTCATACAACGCTTGGTTGACTTTCTTGGTATTCACATCAAGCCCACCGGCAAGATATCCCTTCCCAAGGTCGTGGTCATATGTCAAAGTGGCAGATTTGAGGTTCCCAACTGCATCTCCAGAGCAACTTATTGGGCACCATCTGTCGGTTTTGTAATTGTATATACTAAATACAGACTCTGAAGAGTCAGCCAAACCCCCAAACACCAAAACCTCTTCATCGTTCACCTTTGCCGCGCAATGTCTTGATCTCGGTTGTGGCATTGAAGCTAATTGCGTCCATTTCCAGCCATCATCTTTGCTCAACTTCCAGCAATCGTTCAAAAGCCGATGAGGCGCATTTCTACCTCCGATCAAGACATACTCGTCGTTGCCAATCAGTGTGAAAGTGTGACACATACGTGGCGGCAAAACTTCCAGATTCAGCAACTCCAAGGCACGGATATCACACTGCTTCGACATTACCGATACAGAGTTTAGTCTTCTCTCAGAAGACCCTGCAACGTTCAACAATTCACCGTCTTGCAATAACAGGGAGGCAGCAAACTTCCTCTGCTCGGGATTTTGGACATCTGAATATGACAAATGGAATGAAGTGTCCTTTGAAATGAACCTAGCAATCTTGTTCTCATTGTCGAAACAACATTTACTAGAATTTGTAGCATGGGCAACCACGTAGTGCTGAGTATAGAATACAAACTCTTCAAACTCGTCAAACAGTTCGACCGACCGCACTTTCTGCTTCTCTTGGCCCGAAACCAACTCGTCCCAGCATCCCAACAAGTCTCTAGCTTCAACATTGGGGAACCCCAATCGTTTGAATCTCAGAATTTGGTCTCCGATGGTACGATAAGTCGACACACATTGTAAAGGTGTGTTCAATCGCTTGAAATGGTGGAGCATTGTCCTTCCAAACGGATGCCGTTCTTCTCCGGTTGCCAAGAGTTGTTCCAAGATCAAGAAATGCGACTTTGGAAACGTCGAAGACTCTTTGATAGCGGCATCGGCATGCTCAGGAAGCATGTACAGTAACGACACTTCCAGGATAAATATCGAGCAAGTGTCCAACTCGTGCAATCCTAAGGCACTCAATTGACGTTGGAACAACTTCAAGTCCCGTAAATTACAACCTACGGCGGCATAGTTCTTGGTTTTCAACTGAACTCCTTCTATTTTACATGAATCATCGACTTCTCCGATGATCTCCAACAACTCGGGCGAGTTCTTGATCATTTCCACCTTTAAGGAAATTAACTCCGGGTAATCGATATCTATGCACAAGAAGTCATTGTCCAGACTGCTATTTTGCAAATATTTTGACTTGGAGTCGATGATCTGGAAGGGGATAGGATCGTACCCACATCCGAGGTTCACAATGACGTTCTGTTTGCACCCCTCTGCCTTCACTATCTTATCTATACTTTTCCTAATGGCATTGACTCTGATCCAATAACCTCTATTGATAGCTGGAGATCTTCTCTGTGGCTTTTTCACAAAATGCTGAAAGAAATGCGGCACGTCTTCTCCATCATGCACTATGCTTGAATAGAGTCTCTCAACCGATCTCTTGGACACTATGGAAGAGTCGTTGGTCCCCTGCACTAGTAAATCTGCCAAGATCTTCTTCCGTTGATCCTTCGACTTTTTTCTCTCGTTTTGGATCTGTGTGACCCCTGTTGAAGTCGTCGGCATCGATACTGTTCACCTACTTGCCTCGGTCGATGAGGTGAAAAATTCAGTAAAAAAAATTTTATTTTAGTCCCATCAAGTCTGGAAAATATGTAAAAAAAATATCTTTAGTCTCAAGATGTTTTCTCAAGCTTCACTGAGCGGTCAAGTTACCCCTTTCTCTTTGCAACTCTTCCAAGCTCTCAAACAATGCCTTGAAATTGCCTGCGCCAAAACCATTATGGTTTCTTCTCTGGATGATCTCAATGAAAATGGTTGGCCGGACTACAAGAGGCTTTGTGAAGAGTTGCAAGAGGTAACCTTGTTCATCGAAATCGATCAAGATCCCCAATTCCTTTATATCTTCAAATGCCTCTCTAGGAACAAAATCGATCAGATCCATTTTCCCTTTCACGTTTTCGTAGTACAGAGCTGGAATGTCAATAAACTCAACTCCTCTGTCTTTCATCAGCGATACAGTATCGATGATGTTGTCCGTCAACAAGGCAATGTGTTGGACACCAGGACCATCGTAAAAGTCCAAAAATTCCTCAATCTGAGATTTACATCTCCCTTTTGCAGGCTCGTTGATTGGCATCTTGATTGAGTCTTCTGGGGAAGACATGACGATGGAACGTAAGGCTGAGTACTCGGTGGAGATCAGCTTCTCATCCACGGACCAGAATTGGTGGAATCCAAACGTAGTTGCGTATCGTTCACACGTCTCTGTCATCTTATTCCATCCCTGATTCTGGACACAATGATCAATTCTGGTCAACTCAATCTTCGGCAACAAGTCAAAGAATGTCGCTTCCTTGATCAAGTTGAGATGTGGGCATTCTTCGATCAACTTGTATCCAGGCAAGAACCCGTCATACTTGTCTTCCCTTTCAACCAAAGTGTGATCAGTATCCCCAAAGATACGAACCTTGGCCAATCCAACAACGGCAAGCCCGGTTCTGCACCGCTCACGATAGTAAACCGGATGAGTGATGATTTTAGCTCCACCACGTTGACAAGCATTGACAACCTCAAAGAGAGAACTGACCTTGAATGCTACGTCCTTGACACCGTCGCCGTGCTTTTCCAAGAAACTGTTGATCTCTGTGCACTCCTTTGACAGATCGCTGTTTCTCAAAGGTGAGCGGAATTCAAAAATGGTATCCCCATTTTTGATGACATAAGAACAGATATCTCTCGAGCCAGTTTCCAAACCTTGGTAAGCATAAGGTTCAAACCCAAACGCGGTAATAAAGTAGAACAGTGACTGTCTTGAGTTGGAAACGTACCAGGTTACGTGATGATAACCTTGGTAAGTTTGTGGTGCGAAGTCTGGTATCAATTTCGGGTCCACTTCCAACTTGGTGCCTACAGGGAAAGACTGGCCATTTGCAACGATATTTGACAAATCATGATCGATGATGTTGTCAATGGTGTCGCTAGGGGTTTGGGGGTTCCCTGAAAGTGTCATCTTGTCAGCGTATTTCTGGGTGAATTGGACTGAATTTTATATATATCCCAAATATTTTAATCTTTTATTGCCCTGTGTTTGTGGCAGTTTGCTTTTTATGAAATAAAAGCGCTGCAATTCACAATTAAAGAGTTCCTGATGAGAGAGCGGTTGTATAAAGAACATTCTAGTCTGCGAGAACTGAACAAGATTCATCATACGTGGTTTTGAATTGTATCTAGCAGATAGCTAATAGCGCCAGGTAATTTTCCGCTAATATCAAGAGCGGCATGTAATGGGAGAATATCAGCATTATCTACTGCAATCAACATAATCAATCAGGCCGAGCCTCCTGTCTAATGCTCTGCTGCAGTTATTGCCCGACTCTGATCAACCCAATAACCCCTTTAACTCATTTGAGCAAATTATCAATTACACCATCAAAAAATATGATGAAAAAATCAAAAAGTAAAATTTGAAAACATCAAGAACAGATCCTTTAGCATTAACATCCACAAACAAGATGAAGTTGGTTAGATTCTTGATGAAGTTGACATCGGAAACGGTATCTGTGGAGTTGAAGAACGGAACTTTAATACGAGGCTCGGTCATTTCAGTGTCTCCATCTATGAACATAACGTTAAAAAATGTAACCATGACTATAAAGAACAGGAACCCAGTGTCGTTGGATTTTTTGAACGTGAGGGGTAATAATGTCAGATTGGTGATACTTCCAGATCAGTTGAACTTGGATTCGATGTTAGCAGACTCTTTGGTGAAACCGAAGAACAAAGGTGTCAAGAAAGTTGCCAGAATCACCGGTTCCAATAGAGGTGGATTGGGTCTGAGAGGTAGAACAAGAGGCGCCAGACGTGGTAGGGCATTTTAGGTTACTACATGTATAAAAGTTGAATGTAAGGAGTTTCATCAAAAAATCCGACTAGATTTTGGAGCAAGTGATCTTATACAAAGAACTGGAGTTTGTTGGCTTCATGACTTTGGAATTCCAACTTTGCCTCGTCGGACAATTTCAACACTTTCTTGAATTTTTCACCGATAGGTCTCAAGGCCTCTTCGTTACAGGTCTTTGTCCATAAACTGATTCTGAAGAAAAAACCTCTTGAACCCAATACCACACCATTAACTTCATTGGAGTCATCCTCTTCGATGGTTTCTCCAATGACACTCAACAAAGATCTCAACCACAAGTCGTTCATATCACCTTTGACTTGAGCTCCTTTGAATTGGAATGACCATTTTCCACCTTTGGAGTTGAACATATCTTCCCATTCTGGCTTGATACCTTCTCTGAACAAATGGTAATCGGATTTCAAAGGCAATTCAGATGCCTGTGGTATGGCGTTAAAGATACCCCAGAATTCTTCAACTGTATCGAATGTTATGACTGGTCTCAACAAATCTGACCAGCTCTCGCTCTTGTCGACGGCTGGTTTGGTGTACCACAAGGTCCATTTCGTGTTCAATGGGTGCTTGACGGAGAAATCTTCAGTCGAAGTCAAAACTGATTGTTCCAAGTTCAACTCGTTGGTCTTTTGTACAATTTCTTCAGTCATTCTATTGGCTTGGGTTAGTTATTGAGATTTGCACGGCTTGTTAGGTGATTTAGCACTTACTTCTTGGATTTATCGATGAATGATCAATGTCGTGTGGGCGGTTACACCATTTCAATACGTTTTTTCTTCATCCATTTTTTCTTTGTGAGTAAAAATTTTATTCAAGTCTGCCAAGGGAAGAGTACGTGTCAATAGCCATACATTGGGGATCAAACAGACCAAGTTGTTCAGGATGACGATGAATGCTTGATTTATTGTATATAAAGAGGGTATCCGTTGAGCAGATACTTGAAGGTTCAGTTTTATGGTCTATAAAGCTTGAAACAGAGAAGAACAATGCAAGGTGGTGCCTGATGACATGACTAAGTACTCACGGTATAAGTAGAATAAGTTCTGACGGTTCCAACGGTACCGGTGAGAGTTCCCAAACCGATTGATCCACTTGAAGGGCTGGCGACTGTCGTGTAAAATGACGAAAAAGACTGTTTGTAAGTGATTTCGATGGTGGCTGCAGCTCCATCTGTGGTGGTAGTTACCCAAACCATAGTCGGCGATACCGTTGTGGATGTGCTGGTTTCAGAAGCGTCAGTTGTCGCAGATGTGAGGGTCGTGGTGTCATCTGCCGCTGTGACCAATAGAAGCGAGAGGAAAAATGTGAATATGTAGTTGATGAAAATCATCTTGTCTCAATATGTGGTGATGTTGGAAACTTGAGAACTTGAAAACTTGCAAATGGTTCCCAATATATTTGAACGCAATCGATCAGATAACTATTTCCAGTCTGTGGATCTTGCCAAGATGTGCTAGTCAAATTTTCAACACAGCCGGAAGAATTTTGCAATAAGCGAATGTATGTGTAGGCCTAAGGGAGAAAAAAAGGGGAACAATCTAGGCACAAACACACTGAAACTGGGTGATATGGGGCTAGATATGTGGTTTGGAACCTTTGTAATGACCTATGTGATTCAAAACACTTGGTATATGATGTTTCAAACACCAAGACACAGATATCGGAGGCTATTTATTTCCAAGTTTCAAATGTGTTTAAAAATAAAGTAAAACATTACGACATGGCTTTTTTAAAAAACAACACATCGGAGCAGAACAGACAGATTTTGCTCGGTGCAAAATTCTAAGCCCATGACATAAAGGTTATTGTTTATCACTTCTAATTCCTTCGCTTGTCGCAGGAAAGTAACAGGGAACAGCAGTGCTTAGGCGTACATAAACTGTACATCTTGTACAAATTTATGTATGTGCGCTGTACATATTTTTTACAAAAGTTACTTTGAGATTTCAGTTTTTGTCAATTATTCCGAGCTTTGTATCGGGACAAGATAGATTTTGCCTGTTGTTTACAACAATTGATCGGTAAAGAAGGGTGTTTGTTAAACCAACGTCATATTGTTGTTCTCATCTCTTGGATGAGTGTGCATCAATTCCATACCGCTGTGATGAAACATACTTTTTTAAACTTATGTACAGAATTGTTGCAAATCTTTGTAGTGCTTCTATTTTAAAATTCATATCAGTTCGTACATGTTACGTTGGCAACAACATGTTTCTAAGGTTGAGTGTGCCGATGAGTGATTTTTTTGCATTTTTGTGCTGGTAAACACCGTTTCTCTAACGTTGGTTAAGTGAGAGGCTTGTCCATATAGCAAGGCTTTGCACTACGGTGTTTGAAAATTTTGCACAGATGAGCCACAAATATCCAAGAATTTCTTGATCTGCATAGGATGGGCGTATGCAGCGAGAGTTCCAAGAGGAATTATAAATACAGGTCAAAATCCTGAGGTGTTCAAGGGCTAGGTTCAAAACGTCAACAACATCTTAACAATACGCTAACAATATGCTAACTTGTAAAACCTTGATCACAGACATTTGGCCTATATGATCAATTCCCAATAAAGGTGTGCACGAAATCCTAATTTTAATTCCGTTGCTGTGAAATTTTTTCCGTAGACAAAAATAAACACAACTACGCCAACTTTCAAGATCATTAACTGCTGTTGCACATCGTGTTTAAAATCTACGCGATCAAAGTGGCTTTCTGGACAGATCATAACCAAGCTTAACCAAGCCTATATTATCAGTTGCTTGCATAATTTCCACGGAAATACGTTCGAATCGCACAACGTCAAGTCGCAGAAAATCAGCAAAGGCTGTGCATACACAAAAGACCCCTACAGGTACATTTTCACGTTTTCAACGCACTATAGACGATGAAGTTGACAAATATCTTGAGCACAACCGCATTAGTCGCTTATTACGCAAATGTCGTTGCAGGGGCAGCAGACACGACCACTTTGACGTCTAGTGAGAAGGATTCCACGTCTTCTTCTTCCAGCACCACATCCGCAACCACTGTCTATGTGACCACGACGATGGCCGACGGTGGTATCGCCACGGTGCTGACGACATACTCGCAAAAATTCAGCTCTTTTTACACCACGATCGCGAGTCCCTCGAGCGGGTCTGTGGGGTTGGGTTCGTTATCGGGGTCAGTTGGCGAGTTGAGAACATATCATACGGTGACGGTTTCTGCAAGCTCGTGATAGACAGAGGATATAGCTGGATCTATACGCAAATCGGTTTGAGACCGACTGGACAGTTCAATTAGAGTCAATACGACAAAATCTATATATATAAGAATACCATTCTATGCGAAAACTTGGTCTAAACTCTTCTCCAACAGCTTCAAGCCTTCGAGAATGACGTCATCCTCGATGTTTAAAGCCGGGACGAATCTGATGGTGTTGACACCGGCAGTGATGATGAGCAACTTGTTCTCCAAGGCCCGGGTGATGATCGGAGATGGGTCCTGGTAAAACTCCAATCCCAACAACAAACCTTCGCCTCTGACTTCCTTAATCTGCTCAGGATACTTCTCTTTCAACTCGTTCAACTTGACTTTGAAGATCTCGGACTTCTGGCTCACCTGGGCGAGGAACTCCGAGTTACTCAACTGGTCAATGACGTAACAGCCTATTCTCGAGGCCAATGGGTTACCCCCGTACGTGGTTCCGTGGTCTCCGACCTTCAACTTGGCCTCGACATCCTCGGTGATCACCGTCAGAGAAATCGGGTATCCGTTACCCAAAGCCTTGGCCACGGTCAAGATATCTGGGTGTGCCTCTTTGGGCAATTTCAGATGTGACCACAAATTCCCAGACCGGCCCAAGCCACACTGGATCTCGTCGTGGATCAAAAGCGCCCCGTTTTCGACACACAACTGCTTCAAGGCAATCAAGAACTGAGAATCTACAGGTCTGACCCCGCCTTCTCCCTGGACGGGCTCGATAATGACACCACAAGTCTTGTCTGAGATCAACAGTTTTACACTTTCGATATCGTTCGGTTTGGCCACGTGAACTCCGGGGATTAACGGCGCGAAAGGGTTCTGATACTTGGGATTAGGTGTTACGCTCAAAGCCCCCATGGATCTGCCGTGGAATGACGTCTCAAAAGTGATGAATTCCGTCTTGTCTTCGCTTATAGATTTACCAAATTTTCTGGCGAATTTCAACGCAGCCTCGTTTGCCTCGGTCCCAGAGTTACCCAAAAACACTCTGGAAGCGTTGAACATGCCACCGGTTCTCTTTGTGGCTTCTATCAACTTCCTGGACAACTCTCCGGTCCACAAGTTGTGGTATAAGTTGGACGAGTGGCCCAAAGTGCTGGCCTGCTCAAACATGATTTTGGCAATTTCATCGTGGCCATGGCCCAATGCCGTGACGGCGATTCCCGCTGTGAAGTCGATGAATTTGTTGCCCTCGACATCCCACATGTGACATCCTTTGGCTTTTTCAAACACAATATTGGGTCTTGAGTACGTGGTGACTGCATAGTCAGATCTCTCTTTGATGTACTCGGTGGATTTTGGGTGCGATTCCGTGATAGAGTCATATTTTGGAACGCTAGAGGCAAAAGTTCTGGCAGAAACCTGGACCAGTCTCTTGCTGAAGATTCTCGCACTCAACATTGTTTTGCTGGCTTAGAGTCACCGATGGGTATTTGGGTCGGTATTTATAGATAAGATCGTCTGAAAAATTTTTGACTCACCGCGCTCAACATGCGCCTACCTGATTGGGTGATTTGGGTCGGCGCACGACTTTTGCTCTTGTAGAACAGGGGCTGTCTGGAGTGGGCGGCTTGAAAAAAATTTCAAGGATAATTCAAAACGTGCTTTGATCATCACCAGGACGATGTCGTTAACACCGCAACTGGCTTTCAAGAAGCTTCCCCAGAAGTTACAGACGTTTTTCTCGAAGTACCCGCCAGCCCCGTTCAAGCAATATGCTGCGGCCCCAACATCCGTATTGGCTGAGGACGCCAATCCTTTCCTCTTCAACACACATCCAGTGACGAAAAAAGTACACAACCCGGTATATTCCATGAGAAAGCAGTCGGATTTGTACAAGATGGCCTACAAGTTCGGCGTTGCTGATTTGTTACCGGTTTTGAACGACGGCAAGAGATTTTTCCAGGATAAATACGACAATGCGACTCCATTAAGAGGTGTCACGAATCCAAAGGGACACAAATGGGAGAGGACTATGGATTTCCGTAAGCAGAAGATCCAGGATGGATTGGCCCAGGCAGATGATCTTATTGTAGAGGCCAGAGGTATGAGATTCAAGAGGAGGTTGGAGAGGAGGGAGAAGGAGAAGAAGACGTGGTTCTGAGTTATGACATCTGTATATAGAGAAAGATATTGGTAGCATCTAGCACTACATCGTAGCACCACATCGTAGCACCGTTTGATTGTCATTGCCAACACCCCTTGGAACGTCACCGGTGCATCTCAGTACCACTGTAGCTCATCGCTGCGCACATCGCTACACCATGTTCCCACTTTACATCGCTACACCACACTTATCCTACAAAAAATTACAAAAAGTGCCAGACAAAACACCCAGCGCCAACGATGGAGGCAGCGATCAGCGAAACCGGGACTTCACTGGGCTACAGCTACTTCGATACACTGTTCAGAACCCTCAAAACATTGATCGGAGTTGCCGGTTCCGTAGTGGCCTTGGGGCTCTTGGGGCTCTACACTTTCCAATCGAAATTGGTGTATCCAGCTTTTGCAGGAGATGGCCATGGTACTGTAGACACTCCGGATAAATACGGAATGGACGATTTCGATGCCGTGGATATCGAGACTGAAGATGGTGAGACTTTGAAGCTGTATCTGATCAACAACCGGTCCTCAAAGAAGACAGTTCTCATCTTGTGTCCAAATGCTGGAAATATGGGCCATGCCTTGCCAATAGCACAACTTTTCTACTACAACTTGAACTGCAATGTGTTTATGTATTGCTATAGAGGCTATGGACAATCCACGGGATCTCCGTCGGAAAAAGGCTTGAAATTGGACGCAGATGCCGTCATTGCGTACATCAGAAACGACCCACATTTGTCAAAGACGAAGCTCTTGTTGCATGGCAGATCTCTTGGTGGGGCTGTGGCTTTGTACATATCTTCGACATATGGTGATTTGGTGAAAGGGTTGATGTTGGAGAACACTTTTTTGAGTATCAGGAAGGTTATTCCGTATTTATTTCCGTATCTTTCCAGAGCTTCGTCGCTCTGCCACCAGATTTGGGACTCTGAGTACTTGATAGAGCATGTTCCTAGCGGTATACCTGTGATTTTCCTAAATGGAGCCAAAGATGAGATCGTGCCACCTGCGCACATGGAACAGTTGTTCAAGTTGAGTAAATCCACGAATAAGAAGTTTTATAGCTTCCCACAGGGGCACCATAACGATACTATTATCCAGGATGATTACTGGAGATATGTGGGGGAGTTTGTGGATTCCATAAATTAGCTAGGATTAATGGAAGCAATTTACATATGAAGAGAGGGTGTAGACTATTACCGATACTATTGTTCTATGTTGGGGAAATCCATACTGGATAGATAGTGAAATAATGCATTGTTATCCAAGGTGACTACTGGGAATGTGTGAGGAAATAATGCACTCTATTTGCTCGGATTGGTTTGAGGTAAAGAAGGTGTAAGCTTCATAAAGTGGATAGAGTTGAAATTGTCCCCGTTGACTTGACAATTTTGGGGTTAGTCGACTACTAAGTAATTGAACTCCCACCAACAATACTGATCTCTCTCTACTAGATAGGAATAACACTTGCAGAAATTGTCTATTACTGATCTACTTACAACACGAAGGTCCCGAATCCGGAAATGCCAATTTTGAAGTGGTGTCAGTCTTTGACTGCACCAACGTATTGCCAACCTTTTTAGCCTCGGAAGTGGTCATGGCATGTGATGGCACGATATCCAAAGTCGGATTCTCCAAGAAGAAGTTTCTCGGTCTCAACAACAACGACATAGGCTCAGTTGGCATCACTGGGAAGTCCTCTGGGGCAGGGAAATGGGTGATTCCGAACGTGTGGAACATCAAGATATCGGTATCTTCGATCTTGTCTGATCCGTCACCTACCCATTCTCTCATTCCTCTTAAACCGTCACCTGACCATTGCGGCACATGGTCTCCGGATGGATAAAGTCTTCCCTCTTGAAATGGAATCACCTGCACGGTTTTGCTTGCCCATGGGGCTCTCTTGTACACCAAAGAGCCAGGCTGTGCGAGCAAAGGTGGACACATAGTGGAGACCAATTTATAAGAAGCTGGTTTACCAGAGTACGGGTTGATTACTTTAGGGTTGAACAAATCCCAAGATCTTCCAGTAGAAGACTCGTAGTTCGTCAAGGAGTCTTTTACAGTGTTGAAGACGGTTCTCTTGGAGTAAAAGCCGTTCCCGTACAAGTTCTCCGGAGCACCAATTGGAAATGGTGACGGAGATGCATCTTGCATAGCTACAGAGTTACCGTCTCCGTCGATTCTCGGATGGAGACGCAAGGAGAACATGTGCTGGTGGTTATGGGCATTTACCTGTGGATAAACCTGTGTTCCCCAAGGTCCAGCGTCTTCACCTTCAGCCAAGACGTAGGTGTTCAAGATACCGGTCAATCTGATGTCCAATCTGATGGTTCCATCCTGCAAGAAGTTCCAGTAGACACAGTACTCGTAGTTGGCAGCGGTAAAGATCTGCGAGATGATCAATTTGGTAGATCTGCTCACAATAGACGTGGCAAAGTTGTCTCTAAAGTCCGAGTGCTTGTACAACAAGCCGTCATCTTCTTCGTGGATACACACGGCGTGCTTGACAGTCAAGGGGTCACCTTGTTTGTCGCTGAAGTGTGCATCCATGTAGTGGATGACACCTTTACAGTCACAGCCCAAGGAAAGCGGGTTTGTCATGGATCCAGCCCCGTATTCTCCGATATCCAAGGCATGCTTTCTCTGGTGTGGGAAATCCGGACTTCCGTAAGGCACAATCATCTCCGACAACGAGATTCTGTGGAACAAAGGTCTCACTTTGCCGTGGTCGTTGTAAGAGATGTCGCTCAAAACGATACCTTCTCTGTAGTTGAAACCGACGTGGAACTTGTAATTGGACCACTCCATGACGTTCCCAGTCATCTTGAAAGAGACTCCTTCCGGCTGGGTGATGTTGATCGGCTTGGCATCGGTTCTATAACCTCCGTACTTCTCCTTCACGTCTTTGGCGTTGAAATTGGCATGCTTGTGCTTGCTAACTTTGCGCCGACGGTTTGGAATGTCGATGTAGATCACTTTCTCCTCCTGCATGTCGACAATTGGGCAGAAATCCAAGGGATGTGAGTACTGGGAGTCATCCTCATCGGATCTGTAGTACATCAAGGCCTGTTGCAACCTTCTAGAAGCACCCCATCTCTCATCGTAGCCGATAGTCCACAGATCGGTGTAGATGTGTGTAGCAACCTCTTCAGCTGGCACTCCAGAGATGATACACTGCTCGATGACCTTCGGATCGTTCCGGATGATCTCCTCGGTCTTTGCCAAATCGTCAACGGTCAAAATCGGCTGCACACCCTCGGTGTGTTGCAAGGAAGTGATGGTCAAAGATCCCAAATCAATGACACCTTCCTGGACACCACTTTTGCCCTGTTCCAAGATGACAAAGTACGCCAAACGAGGTGGGAATGGCCCGTTTTTCTCGCTCCAGTCGAGATATGCCTTCTTGGTCGGTTCTCTCAAGGTCACGGTGTTAAAACTGATATCACGGTCTTTATAATCTGCCTTGATGACGTCAGTTGCAGCCTTGATCTCCACTGTGGAAAGTGGGTCCAATGGGTGCAGCGGTTTCGGTGGAGGGGCCAAAGAGCCCGAGGCCTGGGAGGCGAGCTGTTGCAAGCGGTTCATTTTGGTTGTGGTGGTGAATTTTGGAGGTTTGACGGGGTCTTGACAGTATTAAATACCGACACTCTTATCCAAGATGTGCTCTTATCTATTACCCTTTTGGGACAAAATATACGTCGATAGTCAGCTGGGAAAAAACACCCAAAGACGAAAAAGTTGGACAAAATTGGTGGAGCTAATTTGGCTAAACGCCGAGTACGAGAGGGAGAGAGGAATGGAGTTACTGTATTGGGAAGGTCTAACCAACTATAGAGAGACAGAGATAAGTGATGTAGAAGGTGACAGAGTGAAAGTGTGTATAAATACTGTTTGAATCCGTGGTACATATTATGGAAAATACCAAGTCAAACTATACTGTGTTTAGTTGAAAAGATGGGCTTGAATGTTCTAAAATATGTGCCGAGATGATATATTTAAACTATTCTTCTCATCTTATCCACAACAATTGCAAACAGTGGCGTATCATTACACTGATTGGCCCGCGGCATTCCTATCACTCATCCCAATCGAGTATCAAATGCGAAAGCCCCATCCCCCTCACATAGAACAGACTATTCTTCAACTATGGCCCGTAGAGATTAGTTGGCCTAAATGAGATAGTTTCACTATTCATAAATTTCACAAATCAGTGAAACGCACGCCGATAGTGGGGCTGCAGTGTCGCGACACTAAAAAAAGATTAACGGTTTTCTCCCTAAACGGCTGAGGCACATTTTTAAAAAAGGGGGCGCATATGGACCATTCTTGGTTGACTATGGGGATTTGTAGCCGCTAAGATACCGATCATGCCCCATGAATATCAGGGAAGGGTCGCACTAGTAAGAGCCGATTTTGCTCGGGATTTTCCCATTTATAATTGTAGAGAGATGCCAATTTTTCACATCTCTACTCCACCAGTAATAACAAAGATTCCACAATATGGTACCACCACCACCAACTTTAGCAGTCAAGACCAACAACGGTAAGTTGTTGAAGAGATTCGAGATCAACTGTGACATGGGAGAAGGTTACGGTAACTGGAAGATGGGTCCAGACGATGAGATCATGCCCTACATCGACAGGGCTAACATTGCCTGTGGATTCCATGCCGGAGACTACAATATCATGAGAAAGACTGTCAAGATGGCCAAGAAATACGGTGTCATTGTCGGCTCGCACCCGGGACTTCCAGATAAGATCGGTTTTGGGCGTCGTGCCTGGGCCATCCCTCCAGAAGAAGTCTACAACATGATCTTGTACCAGACCGGTGCCTTGAAGGCCTTTTTGGACCTGGAAGACTACCCGCTCTCGTATATCAAGCCGCACGGACAGCTTTACTTCTACATTGAGCAAAACGAAGACATCATGAGAGCCGCCTTGAGAGCTGCCAAGGCCTTGAACGTGCCAATTGTCGGTGCCAAAAATGCGCACTACCAAAAAATCGCCGCAGAAGAAGGGGTCGAGTTCATCCAGGAATTCTACTGTGATGTCGACTGGAACCCTCAGGGGAGTTTGATCCCACCAGCCAAGTCCAGAAAGAAGACCGAGCAGGAGATTTACGACCAAGTCTACATGGCAGGTGTCTCTGATGAGTGTCTTGACATCAACGATGACAAGTTGAACCTCGGTTTCGGAGGTGATCCGTTCAGTGTCTGTTTGCACTCTGACATGCCTCATGCCTTGGAGAACATCAAGGAGGCAAGAAAGGCAATCGACGCCGTTAACGAAAAAAAGGGATTCCCGCTGAGAGAAACCCACACCGAGTAACTATATAATATGTAAGTAATTGATAAGAAAAATTAAGTTATCGCACGAACAAAAGAATCGAAACAAAATATTGATTAGATAAAAAACTACACAATAAACCAAATAAAATAATCAAGCACTTTCAACGGTAACCTTGGTCTTGTTCTTGATCTCGGACGAATCATCACTCTCGGCTATGAATCCTGACTCTCTCGATTTGACATACGAAAGCGAGCTGGTGGCCTTGTGTTCCAATCCGAAAACGGCACGCACCACCTTGATGATGGAGTGACGACCTTCGTAAATTGGCAGGATCATTGTGGTCAGTGCGGCAAAGAAAGCCCAAATAAACATCACTGCAACCCAACCGGTGAAAAATTTCTTTGAAAAAACATACCCGGTGCCGTAGAGAGGTAATGGGAAAATGATCAAGTAGAAGAAAACCAAGAAAGACGCAATGTAAGCCCCGTAGTTTCTCTGCTTAACCATGTAGGCATCCATCTTCAAATTCAGTTCAATCAGCATCTCGGTGGATTCCTTCAGGGACAAGACGTTTTCCAAACCGTGTTCTTTGTCAAACTCGACGTTGTCATCTCTTCTGATGTTCAACATGGATTGCCAGTCATAGGCTTCCTTTGGCTTGAACAGGAAGTAGAAGATTGGACAAAAGATCACCGGCAGGAAAATGGCCACGGTGTTACCGGCAGCCAAGGCCTCGTTGGTACTCAACGTGACAAGGTTGACCACTCCCGATTGGCTCTTGGTGTAGCCGATCCAGACGGCAATGGATACACAGGACGAGATCAACGTCGATAAGCAGTAGTTGATACCGGTCATCCTGTCCCAGAACAAGGTCAAACCCATTGGGATCACACACACGTTGACGATGATACCCAAGACGGTGGTGATGAAGGAGACATCGAACCCGGCATGTGCCAATCCGATCAGCAAGGCGATGGTGATGACACCGAACGACACGACAGCTGCATGGGACACGAACACCAACTCTTTACCCTTGGCCTTTGGATTGAAGTAGGTCTTGTAGATGTCGTGGGTGATCAACGAAGAGACAGCGACAGTTTCAGATGAGAACAGCGCAGTGACAGCCATGAAGATCATGGTAAGGGCCAAGCCGGATCCCGTTTTGCCCATCAAGGCATAGGCACCATAGGGCATGACCAAACCGGCAGAGAGTTCGGTGGTGGACATGAAACCTGTCGAAGTTGGGAATGCACTTGTTCCCTCCAAACCGGCACAGGCCAATCCCAAAGTCGTGGCCAACACAAAGGGAATCGTGAACCAACACATGGATCCCAAAGTGTAGGCGACCAAGATGTCGGAGAATCTCTGGTCCGGAGAACCAAAGTTACAGGCAATGGCCTTTTGGAACAACTGGGAGTCCACGGAGGCAGCCCATCCGGCTCCGAACAACACCAATCCGAACAATCCGGATTGTCTCGAGCCAAACGTCAAGAGACTGTTGTCCTTGTTACCGGAGATCTCTCTGTTCAGCAGCGCAGTACCCAACAAGTCCCAAAGCTTGGATGGAGATCCGACATCATCACTAGTGGAGTAGCATACAAACGAGAAGATCAACATCATGATGTAGATGATCACCGTATGGGTCCAGTCGGTCAAGAACGTGGCCTTGATACCACCTAACAACGTGTAGATGATGACTCCGATCGGTAACAACACAATAGCAGCGTCGTTGTTCATACCAGTCAAGTTACTGAAGATGGAGGCACCGTTGATCAACAAGTTCAGTGTATAGAACACCTGTTGTCCCAAAGAGTAACCCAAAGAGACCCAGTGGGCCTTTGGTCCGTACCGGGCCAAGAGAGCCTCTTGGAAAGTGTGTGCATTAGGTGCCCTTCTCTTTAACTCGATAGCAGCAGTACAGAAGATGACAATTTGTACACACAGACCAGCTCCGTACCACCACAGGGCTGCAACACCGTAGTTATAAGTCATGGTACAGGAAAGTAAAAGGGTACTTCCGATCGTCCACGAACTCACACACGCACATAAGGTCAACCCAGAACCGATACTTCTGTTACCGGTCATCAACATCTCACTGTCTTGGACCTCGGCCAAGTACTTGGACAAGATCCAAGTGATGGCTCCGATGATGAAGGAGAACAGGAATCCAACACCTATAATGTACCCGTAACCAAAACCTTGGTCAAAGATCTGGATGTTATCACTCATAATTACAGATTGATATTGACTATTTACAGAGATCTGGAGGTGGGATAGTTCACCAATATATAGGTGTAACGATATCAGTGCAGGGTTACTGGGATCGTATCGACATTTCAAGATAAGACAATGGCCAGTATCACCTAAACCCGCATAGCGGTTAGCTTATCATTCTGGGAAACAAATACATGTCATCGATATCGAGACGATGGACTCGCATCTGCCCCAGCGGCTGTCCTTTTCGCTCAATCTAGACCTAAATAGTCGAAACGGGCAAGACTTGCATCGCGACACTCCGATAACAAAATTTTGCGACACTTTTTTTTTATCTCTATCTGCACTTCAGCCCTTGATGCAGCTGTAAGCGCCGATTTTTTTCACCATGTAATTGGTTCGGTACTCCACTACACTGCCAGATTGAGAAGCCGCTAAGAGGTGGATCTCATCGCAACGTTGTTTATAATCCCATCGATGGTACGATATTCTGATCACTTTCAACTTCGAAAGTGTTTAGTGTTTTTAGTCGTGTCATCAAACCACAATGTCAAAATTCGATAAGATCGACAAAGTACTCGTTGCCAACCGTGGAGAAATCGCATGCAGACTCATCAAGTCTTGCCAGCAGAACGGACTCCAAGCAGTCGCTGTCTTCTCACAAGAAGACGCAGACTCTTTACACGTCTTGCTGGCAGATGAAGCCATAAAAATCCCAGGTGTGGGCTCTGCTGCCTACATTGACATTGCCCAGATCACCAAAGTTGCCGTGGAAACTGGATGCCAGGCAGTGTTGCCCGGCTATGGGTTCCTTTCCGAGAACTGTGACTTTGCGGCGCTGCTTATGGACGCCGGAATCGTGTTTGCCGGGCCTTCGTCGCAGACAATCGAGCTGTTTGGCTTGAAACACAAGGCTCGTGACATTCTGGTGAACAGTGGCACCCCGGTGGTTCCAGGTTCCGGCTTGATCGAGAACGTAGAGGAAGCCTTGATAGAGGCCAACAGAATCGGATACCCGGTGATGTTGAAACTGAGTGCTGGAGGTGGAGGTATGGGTTTGAAAGTGTGTAATGACGATAGCGAGTTGAAAGTGAACTTCATCGAGGTGAAATCCAGAGGTGAGTCGTTGTTCAACAACGGAGCTGCGTTCTTGGAAAAATATATCAAGAACAGTCGTCATATTGAAGTGCAGATCTTTGGTAATGGCCAAGGAGATGTGGTGACGTTTGGAGAGAGAGAATGTTCCATTCAGCGTCGTCACCAAAAGGTCATTGAAGAGTCGCCCAGTCCTTTCATCAAGGGTGAATATGCAGACTTGAGAAAGAACTTGTCAAGATGTGCTGCCCAGTTAGCTGCTAGTGTAAATTACAAATCGGCAGGAACTGTGGAGTTCATTGTGGATGACGATAACGGATCTTTCTACTTCTTGGAGGCCAATGTGCGTCTTCAAGTGGAGCATCCTGTCACCGAGCTGATCTACTCTGTGGATTTGGTGTCGTTGATGTTGCTCCAGGCTGAATACGAGGCACGTGGCTTGGGAGGAATTCCAGCAGACGTCTTGAAACTGCACGGCTCCTACTCTTTAGACCAAGACGGCATTCCTGTGCCCCAGGGACATGCCATTGAGTGTAGAGTATACGCCGAGAATCCTGTGAAAAATTTCCAGCCTTCCCCGGGTATTCTCCACAACGTTGAGTTCTTCGACAAACCGGAATCGTCCGATTTTTCTGTCAGAATCGACCACTGGGTCTGCACTGGTGTAAAAGTGTCGCCTTACTTCGATCCGTTGTTGGCCAAGATCATTGTCCACGGCAAAGACAGAGCCTCTGCCATCAAGGGCATGATCGAGGTGTTGCAGAAATCCAAAGTGCAAGGACCTCCAACGAACATTGAATACCTCGTGGAGATTTTGAAATCTGCAGCGTTCCACGAAGGTGACACCTTGACGTCGTTCTTGGAGAACAAGTTCACCTTCATCCCGCATCTCATGGAGTTTATCGATGCAGGAGCATATACAACGATCCAGGACTTGCCCGGACGTGAAAAGATCAAAGGAGGTGTCCCATTAGGTGGACCATCTGACCCTCTTTCGTTCCAGATCGCCAATATCTTGGTGGGAAACGATATTACCACTGAAGGATTCGAGTTCATGCTCCGTGGACCAGAGATCAAGTTCCACTCTGCTGCCACTATCGCATTGGCAGGCGGAGATTTCGAGTTTTCTTTAGACGACACTCCTTTGCCGATGTATACTGCTGTCACCGTGCCTCTGGGCAGCACAGTCGTGATTGGAGAGTCGCAAAATGCAGGTGCCAAGGTGTATATGGCCGTGAAAGGTGGACTTCCAGGCGTTGCTGAGTATCTCGGATCGAAAGCCTGTACTCCAACGTTGAGCTTGGGTGGACACCAGGGCCGTACTGTGTTCCCAGGTGACTGTTTAGCATTGTCACCTGTCTCAGAGACCCTGTTCAAGATCGGTTACTCTTTGCCAAAGATCTGTAGACCAAACTTTGACTTGCCAGAGGACCATGTCTGGAAAGTGAGATTGATGAAAGGTCCTCACGATTCTCCAGAGATCGTGAGTGATGAAGGTGTGGAGATCTTGTGTAACTCTGTCTACAAAGTGAACTTGAACTCCAATAGAGGTGCCCAGAGATTGGACGGTCCAGAGATGAAATTCTCGAGGAAAACTGGTGGTGACGGTGGGCTGCATCCAAGTAATATCTTGGAATACCCGGTAGCCACTAACTGCCTTTCTGCTGTCGGAGGTACCATGGTATTGTACGGTGTTGACGGTGCTACTATGTCCGGTTTCGTTGCCGTATCGATTCCAATCCAGGTCGATTGGTGGAAATTTGGTCAGGCCAAAGTCGGGGCTGGGATCTCTTTCGAGTATGTCAGTTATAGAGACGCTTTGAAGCTTCTAACACTGAGAAATGAATACGTCAAGTACTTGGCTACTCTTCCAGATGAAAAGGCTGCTAAGGCGTTTGATGACAGCTTGGAAAGCTACGAAGAAGATGTAGGCGCTGCAATTTTGTACCAGAGAAAGGCTGATGACAGATTGCCATTGGTCTCTTTCAGACAGTCAGGTGAGAAAATGATTGTCATTGACTTTGGTAACGATCATTTCACCTTGTTGAACAACGGTCGTCAGCACACGTTGAGTGGGTTGATCGAAGAGCAACAAGATTTACAATCCAGTATCATCAAAGTTGAATCTACAAGTGGTGCCATGGCTGTAACGTTCGATCCTTTTAAATTGGACCGTGATGTCTTGTTAGCACGTCTTATCGATATTGAAGGCTCAATGCCTCCAACCGATGAACTCAAAATCCCATCCACAATTTACAAGCTTCCCCTCAGTTTTGACCATTCGGCTTTGACTCATTGTATCGAACGTTACATGCATTCTCAAAGACCTTATGCTTCTTACTTACCAGACAACACCAAGTTTGTCATGGAAGCCAGTTGTATTCCAACTATTGAAGAGTTCAAGGACAAGATCATTGGAAGACCTGAAGTGGTCACTGCTGTCTCGTTCCTCTGTGCCAACACGTTGATTGTACACCCGGATCCTCGAATGAGATTCATGACCCAGAAATATAACCCTGCCAGAACTTTTACCCCGAGAGGTGCTATCGGTACCGGTGCTGTCAGTCAGTCCATTTACTCTGTTGACTCTCCAGGTGGTTACATGATCTGGGGTATGACTTTGCCAAGTATCTGTTGGGACACTTTTGGAAGAATCAAGCCTTTCAAGGGAAACCCTTGGTTTTTCAACAATTTCGACCAAATCGAGTTCTATGAGGTTACTGAAGAGGAACTCAACAAGTTGGACGAGAAATTGGTTACGGGAGAACTCGAATTGGAGACTGAGAAATCCGTGTTTGATTTTAAGGAGTACAACAAATTTTTGCTCAGTATCGCTGATGAACTGAATGAGTTGAAACTGAAGCAAATCGCTGCATGTGAGAAATTGACAGAGATCGAAACACAGCAGTACAACCAATGGATGGAGGAAAAACTGATGGCCAAACAGTCCATCAGTGCTGATGAGGCTATTTTGAACGATCCAAACAACATTCAAATAAAAGCACATATGGCTGCCAGTGTCTTTAAGATTAAAATCGAGGTTGGAAGTCAAATTTCTGAAGAAGATGTTGCCATTATTTTGGAGTCCATGAAAATGGAAATTGCTGTCAGAGTCCCTTCGAGAAAGAAGGCGGCGCTTTTTGAAGTTTTGGCAATTGTTGTAACAGAGGGTGATACAGTCAATCCAGGAGATTGTTTGGCAATTGTAAAGCCAGTCGAATGATTTTATCGGTCATCAGTTTGATCACTTTAAACAGTGATTTATTTTGAGAGGAGATGTGGTTACAAGATTTCAGTGAATATGACCTTGATGTCTTTAGTCGTGCCAAGTAGATGTGTTCCACTGCGGGTGCTTTAATATTAGATACAACAAATGAAACAACATAATCTATGCATTTATGCATTAATGAATTTCAGAACTATCCTCTTTTGTCATAATGTTATGTGATGGAAGAGTATAGGTGGAGTTGATAAGGCAAAGTAACCACCTACTGTACAGATTTTCACATGTTCACATGTTCTGGGCAAAAAAGCAACCTGAGTAATCACGTTTCTCTTCATTCGCTTCTTACTGTATGGTACCATCATCCTCAGATGCCTCCTTTCCCGTATTTATTCTCATGTACCGGCAATAGCATGGCCAGAAGAGGACAGGCTATAGCCAGACAAAACAGAGCTCGGACTCTCACAATAGAGCTGAACTTTCATCAGCACTCAGAGTTGAAATACTTCTTTTTGATTCTTTGATCTGGAGGGCCATTCAACATTATTGCAGAAGAGATCACACGACCGGTTAGCAATCACTCGTGTAGTTTGAAATCAACTAATACTTTAATATACCAGATTGTCATTGTATCTGTTCAATCGAGATTGAAGTTTTGCTAGTAGAACTGGTGAGAGACTTTATATGACATCTGTGGACAGATCTCTGTTTTGACTCTTGATGGATCCGCTGATGCTTCTTGATCTAGATTGAACAAGTCTCAACATCCACGTATTTTTGATACCTCCGAGAAGACTTTGCCTCCAATATACTAAACGCCTCCCCATTATGTCACATGAGCAGTCTGTCTGTAGATCTGGTGGACCTTGGTACGAGGGACAAGATTCGAGATTACTTTTGTTGTGTGTGTTTTCAGTGCTCAAATATTCAGCCTGTATTCAATACTAACTGAGCACACCCTAGCCCAATTTCTCAGCAAAAGATCTGTTAGATTAGTTGGTTGCTAGGCATGCTTATGCCCCCTTTCCGTACCTATGAAGCTGGAAAAGTTGTTCTACAATAATGTACAGCAAACTGGAGAGGTGTTCTTAGTTGCATTTCGTAGGTATGTCATTGATTGCAAATCTTCTCATGAGACAAGAATTTAGTACCCATGGTTGATGAACACAAGTCCTAATTTGGACTGATCGTTGCAGTCACAGACATCCTTGTCCCTTGGAAAGACTCTCAAGACCTTAATTGGGCAAAATGCCGCCAAAAGTCAAACACACCTTTTTGGAATTTTAAGCATGTAATTTGTTTAATATTCAATCCAAAAGCATATTGTGCAATGAAGAGATTACAGTTTTGGCCGATCATATAGCCCTTGAGGGTTTTTGCCAGCAAACTTTTCTTGCATGACTAAATTAAGTTTCATCAACTGATTATATTTTTATCCTAGTTTCCTCACTTCCTTCTCACTATAAACAATATTATTTGAACCCTAATGCGTCACTGTAAGTACATAATTGTCCCAGCACAAAAATCCTGAAGCAGCCAAGTATACATCCTAGTCTTGTAACAGTTCGTTAGGTTTAACACTACTGTGCGTCAGTCAACCTTGAAAACCCCTGTAAAAATTGAAGCTTGATCTTATTGTATCCATGTCTTTTATGCACATAAATCGAATTCCCTCCTTTTAACCCACTTTCATGCATCCTCATTCGTTCTCGTTCGGATCCCGATATGGAAATTTTTTGTCTTTTTCAGATTACATCCCTCTAAATTTTTATGAGTAACGGAAAAAGGGGGCTAATTTTTCCGATTTTTTCTTTTTTCCTTACAAATTATGAGTTGTTCGTTGGCTTGGAGAAGAAATGTCCTCTGTTCGGAAGTCGATCGGGTCATGCAATGTTCTCAGTTTCAAATGCTAATTTATTTTGGATTCTGGAACCTCCCACTTCCTTCTATGGAGGTGAAACTTGCCACTTATTTGCACTCTTCTGTGTCTAGACTTTTTCAAAAGCGTAGACTAAATTCTTTAAACGTATTTGAGCGAACAGTCAATCAAAGGTCTCTGGACCATTGAGTATGGGACAGTATTCGACCGCCGCATTGATGCACCCGAGAAATTGTTTGGTATTTCATTTGATCTTCAAAGGTAATGTATGGTTTTCCAAGAAACAGAGTAGGCAATCCTAGCAAAATTTGATTGTTTATGCTATTATTTTTCCTGGCGTTAACTAAGCCGAGTCGACAAAACTAATGAGCATGGTTCATTTGAAAATTTCCGCTTCTCGTTACCCTGAGAGAATACTAGCTGAGAGACAGATCCTCACTGCTTTTCCCAACATAGAAATACCGAAACAGCCACGTAAGCATCTTAGTCTTGTGATTTAGAATTTTCTGGATCTATGAACACAGTGACTATGCCAGCCTTGAACAGGCGGCATACACAGGATATTGTTTTCGTGATCCATGACCTTCATGCACATGGATTGACTGTCTTTCGTCGAACTTGTCTTCCTCAAGCACATGCCTCATTTACACTCACCTTTAATTCCCAATCTGGAAAGTTTAATATGTTATTTTCCGATCCCATGTCCGTTTAACTGACGTGAAATGCAAAAGGGGGCTAAAACTTTCGTCTCTCAAATAAAAAAATGCTATGCTCGTTTGTAGCTTAAACATGTTCGAGAATTTCAAATCAATATCCAGTCTCAGGTTTTTCCCAAAACGTACAATATTCAGTTTGTGGGTCAAGGATTGTCATGCACTCAGATTATTTGCTCCCCTCCTATTCTGGGAACCTCTCCTACTTTTCCCTAAAGGTGAACCATGATCCTTGTCGTTTTTATGCACAAGTTTTTCTGAGATTCTTCAAATATTCTCATGTCTAATATGTGCAGACTTTTACGTTTCATAGGTTTGATGATAATTGTTTTGCAATCAATGTACAGCTACAAGTTATCCCTGTTAAGCATGGACTATCTTTCTGTAATCCATAACCCTAGTCTTGTCATTCCTCCATACAAGGATCAAGGATTGAGACTGAGCGATCCTGTATTCAGAATACCCATATAAATGTCAAGCACATCTCCTCTACTTGAGCTAGAAATCAAGCAAAACAGTCCCGGTGCGAAGCATTTGAAATGAAACTTTCGGCTTTCACCGTTTTTCTTGCTTTCAAGTCATCAAGACTTGTCCAAGGAGCAAGTACAACAAGTCTGGTTATTCCTACCGGTTATGCGTGCTCCTTCGATAATCCATCGGTCGAAGGTTTCAATGCTGCTTTCTACAATTACACTCTAGGTGATCAAACCACTGAATACGAAACGTCATATGTGAATGGTGGAGACCATACAAGCAGAGACTTCTGGGGTTACCAACACAACCATATACGATAACACTGTATATCAAAACGATGATGGTATCTATACGCTGCAAGGAGAGGTTTTTGGAGTCTATGTTGATATCACAAATTTTTTGGTAGAGTTAACCGGTTACTTTAAACCGCCAGAGGATGGTATATACGTATTCACAATAGGTACAGTTGATGACACCACCACAATATTTTTTGCTGATGAGTCTGCTTTCGTCTGTTGTGATAAATCTACAAGTGATCAAACCTCAGAAAGTTACTTTTTGAGTAACAATTATGGCTCAAATGAACAAACAGTGAACAGCATTTATCTTAGTTCTGACGTCTACTACCCTATGAGAATTGTTTATATCAACATAGACAACGTCTCTATTTTGAACTTAACTTTTGTTACTCCTTCAGGAGAGCAACATGACAATACGTGGGACGGTATCATTTTCCAAAATGAAGATCCAAGCCTGAGTAGTAGTTGTCCAGCCACTACAGTTACAGAGCCAACATCCACTGGTACGACTCCTTGGACAGGCACGGTAACATCTACAACCACCACCACTGAGTCCAATGGCCTTGTTTCTGTTATTGTCGATGTTCCTCAAACTACGACCACTACCACTGAGCCTTGGACTGGCAGTCTCACTTCAACTTACACCACTACTGGTTCAGACGGAGAACCAACCGTCGTTATTGAGACACCTGTACCGACTACTTCAACGACTACTGTCCCATGGACTGGTTCAATTACCTCGACATACACTACTACTGGTTCAAACAGTTCTCCTGTTGTTGTCGTCGAGACCCCTGTTACCACTACCACGACTCCATGGACCGGGTCGGGTACATCCACATACACCACAACCGGACCAAGTGGTGCAGAGACTGTGGTTGTCGAGACCCCTATCACAACCACCACCATCCCGTGGACAGGCTCAGGTACTTCAACATACACCACAACTGGCTCAAACAGTCAGCCAACAGTTGCTGTTGAAACTCCAACCTCGGCCCCATCCACTTCCACAACCACTATCCCGTGGACAGGTTCAGGTACTTCAACATATACCACAACTGGATCCAACAGTCAGCCAGCAGTAGTCGTCGAGACTCCAGTGACAACTCCAACTACTACCGTCCCGTGGACAGGTTCAGGTACTTCAACATACACCACAACTGGTTCTAATAGTCAGCCAACAGTTGTTGTTGAAACACCAACATCAGCTTCTGCTACTCCAACCACTACTATCCCATGGACAGGTTCGGGCACTTCAACGTACACCACAACTGGTTCTAATAGTCAGCCAACAGTTGTTGTTGAAACTCCAGTGACAACTCCAACTACAACTATTCCATGGACTGGTTCGGGCACTTCAACATACACCACAACCGGTTCTAATAGCCAACCAACGGTTGTTGTTGAAACTCCAGTAACAACTCCAACTACAACTATTCCATGGACTGGAAAGGTCACCTCCACGTATACTACAACTGGTTCAAACAGTCAGCCAACGGTTGTTGTTGAAACTCCAACTGCAAAAAAATCATCTGTTGGTATTCCAACAACTACCATCACAGGTTTCACAGTTTCCACTTATACCAGCACTCTTCCAAACGGTAGCTCTGAAGTTGTCATTGTAACAACCACCCCAGCCTTGTCCACAATTACAGAACCAGGTTCAAAGGCATCGACTTACACTACAACTCTTCCAAGCGGCAGCTCTGAAGTCGTGGTGGTCACTACTCCAGCCACTATCACCACCACTCGTCAAGGTACTGCGCCAACCACTTTTACCTCAACATGCTCAAATGGTACTCCTGAAGTTGTAATCCTCACGACTGGTCCAATTCCAACGACCACTGAATCAGGATCTGCTGCCACCACTTACATTACTACAGGTCCAAATGTTCCAGAGGTCGTTGTAAAGACCACTGGTGATGGTACAATAATCACGACTGAACAGGTAAATGGACCTTCTACTGTCACTGTCACGTCTACAGTCTCAAATGGCGGTCCAGTCGTTATAATCGTTGAGACACCACCTCTGACAAAACAGTGGGCTGATTCTGTTACAACAACCTACACTACGGTCAATGGCGGGGGTGAGACTGTCGCAGTCGAACAGACTCCTACAGCTGCGGCTGGCACTGGTGGTGGTTCTGGTTCGGGATCTTCGTTCTCGACCACCGTACCAGAATCAATTGCCGAGGGCCTTGCCAACAAGTTGTCCCAGTGGCCGATTGGATTGATTTATTCAATGTTTTTGGTTATTGTTTTGTGATCCTTATATGCATTGGTGTCGTAATCTTTTATTTTGAATTATTCTTGGACGACTCTATTTTATTTTCTATCCTTTTGAGACCGAACTGCTTGAAGCTAACTGCAGTATTCCGCTCTCAATTTTTTTACTTTATAACTTCAGCCATTCTGTGTGAATTGAGGGGGGGGTTCGATTTCGGCTTCCCTAAATATGTCAACTTTTCTTCTTTTCCCGCAAAAAAAGTAGCTGAGGAGATCCTAAATGCTGAAGAAGCTTTATTACATCTCATTGTGAGATCTTGAAATAATGAAGCTAAACATAAAGTAGGACCATTGATATGTCGCCTCTCTGGCTCTCGCTAATAAGGTTCAGTCAATTAACCAATTTTTATGGTAACCGGCACCCAGTATCCAGGCAGACGATAAACTATCGTTTCCGTTCATTTGCACTTGAGAGGATTTTGAGCTTTTCTCAGGTTTAATCTAATACGATAATTCACAAAAATTAGACAAAGTTGTGATTTCGTATCGCTTTTCGAAAGAAATTTGGCCGAAGTTCTCAGACTGGGCAGCTTAGCCTCACTAGCTACTAAATCAAAGCATCAAGAAAACTTACAACCTGAAACGTCATGCTCCAAACGGCGACCTTTCCGGGAGGTTATTATATAATGACCGAGATCCCTTGGAGCCTACTTACCAGTTTTGTATAATAGAGACTATGTGGAGGAGCTCAGCATCCTGCTTGGAACGAATTCCGTAACAGAAAACATCTAACCGAAGATGATTCTAGAGGCATTTTCGTTTGTGATAATTGTTGCGTTATCATTTTTTCCATAAGGTTGTTCAAGAAAGTTGGAAAAGAATATAAGGGAATAAAATGGAAATGGAATGAATTTGAAAATAATGGAAGAAAGTGGAGGTGAATGGATTTGAAATGCATGAGAATGGAATACCAAACAAAATGTAATCAAAAGGTAAAAGCGGTGTCTTAGTCAGAGTTATGAGATTTCGTTGAATAGCTTGCTGCTGTGGCACGCTTCATCGCCGTTCCTTCTGTCTGATGGAAAGCCTGGAATTCTAATAGCTTCATGTGAGCGGTTCTTGAGCAACTTTTATCAGAGAGTGTTTAGTTTGGGATGGGTGTCCAGTTGTCAAAATCAAATCTTTTGTCCCTCTAAAAATGTGATATATAATTTTTTTTTAAGGACATGGAGAAAAGTATAAAGAATAATTGCGAGTATTCTGGCAGCGCTCGCTCAGTAAGACTCAACTATTTTTCTCAGGTTGGGGCAGCCGTAGCAACTCACCAATGCTCATATACAACTCAAGCCCTACAGGAACCAAGGGCTCGAGTGAGAGATAGCATAGAGGGGCTTTCAGCAGATTACGAAGAATAGAATCCCACTTACTGTAATCGTTAGCGCACATGAGACGAAAAAAAAACAAAAAACGAAGAAAAACTAAGCGAAGCGAAACAGTAGTGTCCAACCATAACAGCAACATGGAACGATGTTCTTTTCTAGCCTTACCCTGGTGCAACGATGTTCTTTTCTAGCCTTACCCTGGTGCAACGATGTTCTTTTCTAGCCTTACCCTGGTGCAACGATGTTCTTTTCTAGCCTGGTGCAACGATGTTCTTTTCTAGCCTTACCCTGGTGCAACGATGTTCTTTTCTAGCCTTACCCT